>CM053582.1:88499341-88536084 GCA_028627135.1 Pseudochirops cupreus
CTCTCTCTCTCTCTCTCTCATCTGGCTTCAGTCTCCATGGTTCTTCCTCTACCAGGAGCCACCAGGAGGAACATTCCTGATTCTGTCTCTCTGTCTCTAGAACTCTTCTTATATACACACTGGCCTCCTGTCTCAGCCAACCCCCTCCTGCCACCTCAGGAACAGGGACAGAGTTCACTTACTCTGTCTCTTTCACACAGGAGACAGAGTTCACACCTTCTGTTTCTTTCACAGAAGTACTTAGCCCTTAGTTACTAAGGTACTAAGGACCAAGTACCTGCTAAATTAATGACTGGGAGCAAAGCTTACCGCAAACAGAGAAATTAACAAAGCTGATATGAGGGAATGAGCCCACTCCCATGGATTCTTTAATGTCCAGAGGAAATGTTTAGGCACTAAAATGTTTGAAAAATATTTTTCTTTCTTCCTTCCTTCCTTCCTTCCTTCCATGCTTCTCTTCCTTCCTTTTTGTTTTCCTTCCTCCCCCCTTTGTCCTCCTCCTCCTCTTCTTCCTCCTCTTCTTCCTCTTCCTCTTCCTCCTCCTTCTCTCTCTATTTCTCTCTTTCTCTCTTTCTCTCTCCCCCTGGAGGCCTATGTTAATAAGAGATACATATCTGCACTCCATTACCTAACTATAAAAATAAAAAATGTAATAAACACATCCTGGGGTCCTATGCCTATGTGGCATAATAAAAATTTATACCAAAGAGAGTGCTAGGTCATGCTTTGTTTTGTTTTGTGTTTTCTCCCTATAAGTTTCAGTATAATCACAGTGCATAAAACAATCAATGTACAGTGTTGATCCCTCTATTTATATATGATGCAGCCATACTGTCCTTCTTCCTGTTCCTGACCCCTGACACTCCACATCTTGTCTCCCAGTTTGTGTCTTTTATGGCATAAATGCATCCCCTCTTTTTTTCTGCTCCTTTGATTCCCTGGTTTCCTTGCAAACTCAGCTCAAGCCCCACATTCTACATAAACAATGAGGAAGGATCTTTGAGGACATTGGGCAGAGCTCACCTTGTACATATGTGGACATCTTGCATGATATTAAAGGAGAGATGCTAAAACTCCCATTTGTTCCCAATGTCTCCTCTACCAGCTTTTCCTGGTGCAAGGCCCTATTAACAAAGACTAAGACTATATCCAGACTTAGAGATAGAAACCTTTACCTCCGATGTTTTTGTGGACTTTTCATGATGCAAGCCCTTGAAGCATAGCTCATTTTGTATGACATCAAATGAGAAAACATCTGTAAAGTGCTTGGTGTAATATCTGGCACATAGTAGGTAATCAATAATTTTATTTTCTCCCCCTCCTTCATCCCCAACTTAGTACTGCCTTGTAATCTGAAAATGGCCTCTAAAAATCGAAATTCTGTTTAAATCAATGTATGATCAAATTTACTCCCTTAAAATGCAAATGTCTCTGAAAAGAATTGAGAGGGCCTGCCAATAAAGAGAATAGAGCAATGAATTTGGAGACAGAAAGAAAGCAGTCAATCCTGAATCTGACACTTATTAACAATGTGACCAAAGGAAAATACCTTTACCTCTCTGAGCCCAGTGTTCATCACCATAAAATAAGGATAATAATAGAGAGAGTATCTACATCATAGGAGTGCTTGTAGATCACAAGAGAGATTTGTTGGTAATTTGTTTCAGTAATATCTGATTCTCCATGACCCTATTTGGGGTTTTCTTGGCAAAGATACCAGAGTGGTTTGTCATTTCCTTCTCCAGCTCATTTTCCAGATGAAGAAACTGAGTCCAATAGGGTCAAGTAACTTGCCCAGGGTCACACAACTAGTAAGTATCTGAGGCTGGATTTGAACTCGGGGAGATGAATCTTCCTGACCCTATTCCAGGTATTCTATCTTTTGTGTATCCTCGCTGTCCTACAGGAGAGGTAATAAATGTAAAAGGTTTTACACATTGGAAAATATTATAAACACCAAAGTCTAGCTTTAGCCCAGATTCCCTTTGAGGCCATCTTTCACTTATAATTGTAGGGACACACTTATTTGAATATTGTCTTTCCAGCTGGACTGTGAGCTCCATGAAGCAGGGCCTGCCTTTTCCTTTTCTTTCTCTTACCTGTCCCAGCCCTTAGTACAGAGTTTAAAATGTAATAGGCACTTAATAAATGCTTATTGACCAGCCCTGACTTTACAAATTTCAAAGTAATGGTAAAAGAATATTTCCCCAAATGCTTTGCAATCATTGTTTTAGTGACTGACATATTTCAAGGCTTCAATATTTGAATGGTCTTTGTGATCACATTTAAGTAGGCACACCTACTGTAGCACAGATCACTCCCCACCTCCCATTTCTGCTAATCTTGTTTTGGATCCTCCCATATAAAGGGGACTTCCTCTCCATTTCCTGATAGCCATCAGTGAAGCATATGGGCTCTCCATTTCCTGCTCTTCACTGGTTGTTCACAATAGTTTTACTTCTACTTCTGATCGCACCTAGATACTATGTCTTATGCCAATTTCTGAGCATTCTTTGTTGTTCATAACATGCTGGAGGTTATTTAGGCCCACTGGGGGCCTAAAAAGCATTGTGCTCTTTGTTGATCTATTGCCCATAAAACAGCCTGAGAAGAATGTCTGTATATATGTATGTGTATGTATGCACACACACATATTTCAACATAATCATTTTCCCTTTGAAATCTGCTGTATTTCTTTCATTCACTCAAAAACATGATTCTGATAAAGGGTCCATAGGTTCACAACACAAGTATTGTGAACAATTCCTGAAAGAAAAATATTGGTGTTGAAAAGATAGGTTTTAATTTCAGGGAGGTCAAGGATAAAAGAAAATTAAAAAAAAATAACAAAAGAAAAGGGAGTTGGTACATACATCCCCATTTTACAGACAAGGAAACTGAGACTCCAAGAAGCCCTAGTTTCTTCAAGCTGCTTTGTTCAACATTCATGGATCCACATAAAATCAACAATCTTAGAGTGGGAAAGCTCTTCATTGGCCAACAAGTCCACTACATACCTAGTCTTGATTAGCTGAGTAACCCTGAACATGACAATTAACCATTCAGCCTCAGTTTCCTCATCTGTGTAATGGGGATAATCATAACTCTCACCTCACAGTCTTGTCATACAAATCAGATGTAATATATGTAATCTGATTTGTGAACCATATAGCGCTGTCTTGTGAACCATATAGTGCTGTCTACATGTTAGCTATAATTATTATTATTTTGAAATAGGAGAGAGTTCTTTCCTGAAGTCTATAGTTACCACATCCCACTCACAGTCATGATTAGCAGTAGCTAGAGTACTCACTTCACTTTGCCCTGGATCAGGGAACCAAAGCAAAAGACAGTGATTTATAGAGATGTGGGATTTAATGAGGACAGAGTTACCAGGAGCCTGTGTTTGGATGCCACACATAAAGAGTGAATGAAACAGTGGCAGGAAGACCCAGAGATTGCAACTGGTGTTTTGTCTATCAATACTAGTTAAATCTGATAATGGGGTCTTATTGAATATAAATGTCTTAATTACCAGAAGGAATGACCTTGTCTGTTAGTGGTAGAAAAATGATCAAAACTGAAACTGCATAAAGTTAAATTGTTTGCTTGTCCTTTTATAAATAATATTAATTGGGTAAGTGAAGCCTGTGGATAAAATGGATAAGTAGCAGTTCTCTCAGACAATTGTCTCCCTAACAGTCACAGACAAATGGATAGGGAGGGTTTTATGGGGAAACATTCATCATGGGATATTATTATTATTATGTTTTAATGGATCTGCTCTGCAAAACTCTCCTACCCTGGTGCTTTGTGGGTCTGGGTTTGGGGGTGGAGAGTGAGAATTCCAGTAACAGTAGGCTTAATGGCCTCTTGGATGGAAAGTTGTGACTTTATGGAATCTAGATGACTTCATGAAGATAGGCCGCATGTCTCTGTGAGAGACAGACATTTTCCATTCTTTTTCCTTCCACTCCAACCATCCTACTCTACATAGAATCACTTAAATCTTACAGGGTCCCCAGCCAACAAAGTATGCTCACATTTCCTGACAGCTCCTTTCTTAAAGATAGCCCAGAAGGTGTGGAAGATACAATATTCATTTGTCTGGTTTATTTTATTTAAAAAAAAATTAAGGCTGGACTTCTGAAATGTATTTTTCATCATAGGATTTCAGACCAAGAAAAGATTTGGCCAGGCATCACCTAGTCATAGGATTATTGGCCTAGGGCTGGAAGGATTTTCTACTTGAGAAGTGGAATCCCCAGTCACCATACTACATACACACACACGTATGTATATATGCACATATGTACATATGAATAGCAACACGTGCACATGTATACATGCACATACACACATATATACATATGTATGTATCACATATACATACATACATCAATTTTCCCCTAAATTACATATTTAAAAACTTTTTTTTACCCTTGCTTTTATTTAAGTTTTGAATTCCAAATTCTATATCTTCCTCTGTTCCCCCTCTCCCCACTCACTGATATTGTAAATGATCTGATATAGGTTAACCATGTGCAACCATGTAAAACATTTCCATATTAGTCATTTTCTACAAAAAGACTTGAATAAACAGTGACCTTTATTTTGTATATGTAATAAGTTTGTTTGTTTTTATCTTGAATATTACGCTTCTATAATACTTGAATTGTGACTTATGGAGACCTCTGTTTCACTGGTGAATATCTCATGAAGATGATAAGTCTTGTTTGTATTCTCTAGATTTGATTTTGTGACTATGCTCTATAGACATGTTCATGGAGACAAGGTCCCAAAACTCTCAGTGCAGATAATTCCAGGAAAGAATGGACAAGGATCCGAATGGAAATGCTACAAACTCATAATTTCTAGTGTTTCATTAGGTACTAGTCAACTACTCACTTACCGATACAGTTATTAAGTCTGTGCAATTGTTAGTAGAGCCTGTATCACTATGCTTAAATACAGGACAATTTCTGTCATTTCCATTTTCAATTTCTGAGACCCTTTTTATGCTTCTCTTAAAGCTTATATTTGGAAGTCAAATTTTCTATTGAGCTCTGCTCTTTTTCTTTAAAAATGCTTGAAAGTCCTCTGTTTCATTCAATGTCTTTTTTTCCCTCTGAAGGTTTCTATTCAGTTGAGTTTGGTAAATGATACTTGGTTGGAATTATGACTCCTTTGCCCTCTGGAATATCATATTCCAAATCCTCCAGTCCTTTAATGTGGAAAATACTAAGTCTTATGGCTCCACCATACTTGAATTATTTCTTTCTGACTGCTTGCAATATTTTCTCCATGACCCGGGAACTCTGGAATTTGACTGTAATATTCCTGACAATATACATTTTTCGAGCTCTTTCAGGGGGTGATCAGTGTATTCTTTCAACTTCTATTTTATCCTCTCCTTCTAGAGCATCAGGGCAGTATCCCTGATAATTTCTTGAAAGATGATATCTAAGCTCTTTTTTTTTTGTTACGGTTTTCAAGTAATCCAGTAATTTTTAAATTACATCTCCTTGATCTGTTTTCTAGGTCAGTTTTTTTTTTCCAATAACTTATTTCACAACATCTTTTCCTTTTCTATTCCTTTGATTTTATTTTATTGTTTCTTGATTTCTCATGAGATCATTAACTTCCATTGGGCCAATTTTACTGTTTAAGGAGTGTTTTTTTTTTCTTCAGTGGATTTTTGTACCTCTTTTTCCATTTGGTCAAGCCTGCTTTTTAAGTCATTGTTCTCCTCATTGGCTTTTTGGATCTCTTTTACCATTTGGCCTAGTTTGCTTTTTAAGATGTTATTTTCTTCAGTATTTTTTATGCCTCCTTTACCAAACTGTTAACTCTTTTTTTTCATGATTTTCTTACATGATTCACATTTCTCTTCCCAATTTTTTTTTCTCTACCTCTCTTACATGCTTTTCAAAATCCTTTTAGAGTTCTTCCGTGACCTGAGACAAATTCATACTCTTCTTGGAGGCTTTGAATATAGGAAATTTAACTTTGTTATATCCTTCTGAATGTATGATTGGATCTTCTTTATTACCAGAGCAGCTTTCTATGGTTGGAATTTTTTTTCCCATGGTTTATTCATTTCCCCAACCTACTTCTTGACTTTTAACTCTTTGTTAAAGTAAGGCTCTGCTTCCAGGATGGAAGTTGTATTGTCCCAAGCTTCAGGGATTTTGTATAGCTATTTTCAGAGATATTTCCAGGGACTTGTCAGTTTTCAGTTCTTCCAAGGTGGTATGATTGAAAGAGAGGTGTTTTAATTACTCCCCTAGGCTGTGCTCTGGTCTGTGCATGACCAAAAGTACTCTTCTCTGCCCTGGAACTCTGCTCTATTCCACCATGGCTGCAAGCAGAGCTGTGCTAGTGTTCATCTTCACCCTGGGACTGCCACCCAGGACCGTGACCCAGATCTGAGTATGGCAAAGAAACAGAGTCCTGCCTCAGTGATAGCAAAGAGACCCCTGTCATCTCCTTCTGACTAGCTGTTTTACCCCCTTACCGTATATGGACTGAGAACTTTGGAAACAGCCACTTCTACTGCTGATTCAGTCACTCCTAACGCCTGCTTCTGGTTTGCTGGGGCAGGTTTGTGCTTGTGTGACCTGAACTGTACTGTGTTCTCCTCTCACCCAAGTGCAACAGAGCTTTCCTGCTGACCTTCTAACATGTCTTTGGGTGGAAAATTATTTCACCCCATCCTTTTGTAAGATCTGTTGCTCCAGGAATTGTTTATGGCATTATTTAAAGTTATTTGGATAGGTTTGGGGGAGAGCTAGGGAGAGTTGCTGCCTTTTCTCTGCCATCTTGGCTTTGCCCCCCATGCTATAACAGTGACCTTAGTTTTAAGGAAACTCAGGCCTAAGAAAATTAATCACTGACCCAAAGTCACAAAGATAATATGTGTCAGGGGGTGGCATTTGAGCCGCAATCCTCAAAATCAAGAACTAGCACTCTCTCCCCTATACCAGTCCAACTGTGCCTTTCAAAATGGAGGCCCATTTCACACAGTGGACATGTAATAGAGTCAGGCCTTGAAACCTGGTCATTACATTAAAAAGCCAGTTCTTTTTGCATGACTCCACATTGCTTTCAGCTAATTTCATGAAGTATGATGAAATTTGTTCTTTAGGGATTTTATTTTAGAGCGAAGTTCCCCTCCCACTTACCCCACATCCAGACCTCCTCATAATCTCTCAGATGAGTTTGGCATATAGCTTACAAGCAGAAATTCACACCTTCAAGAAAATGTGATAATTCCTTGGTTGCTATGAGACCCTTAGAATCACAATCACAATCTCAGAGTCAGAAGGAAACACAGAAAACATCTCATCCAAATGGCACTTATGCAGGAATTCCTTTTATAACATTCCTAACAAGTGGTCATCTAGTCATCTAGCTTTCTTTTTGAAAGCTGGGGAGGGAAAACACTACTTCCCAAGCAGTTCAATCCACTTAGATAGACTTAGTAGGTTTTCTTTTTATTTGACCTACAACCTTCTGTTGGTGATGTCCACCCATTGTCCCTAGTTCTGCTCTCTGGGGTCAAACACAACAAAAACAATCCCACAGAGTAGTTCTTAGAATATAGGAATGCAGTGATCATCCCACTACCCCCCGCTCCCTCCCAACCAAGTCTTTTCTTCTAAAGGATACATCTCCCCAGTTTTTTTTTTCAGTCAACTCAATCAATCAACAAACATTGATTAGTTGTCTACCACGTACCATACTAAGTACCAGGCATTGGGCTGAATGCTGCTACTGCTACTTTTTCTCCTTTGTTCTAGAAGAGGACCATGCCATCAGGGAGGTGATGCCATGATATGCAAGGGAATTGAATTTAAGAGAGGGAGGGCTGTGAAAAATCACCAGCTGTCTGGGTCCAGTGATCAGATATGGATAAGGACAACCAGAAATGGTCCAGGATGTAGTGGAGGACCTTGGCCTTTTCAAACTAAGATCTTTAACAGGTTTCAGTCTGACTGAGGCAGCAGAGCCCATTCAGTGATAAAGGTTTAAATTCTTAAGTGCTAAATATTGGAGACAGATAAAAAGACAGCCCCTCTCTTCAAGAAGCTTACAATCTAATGGACTGACTCAGGTCAAAATTCAAATAATCACGCACTATCAAAGTTAGATAGGATGTCAGCGGTCATTTAGTCTAGTCCAACTTTTACCTGAATAAGAGTACCTTTTGCAACAAATTCAATGAGGAGTCATCCAACCTTTGTTTGAAAACTTCCAATGGCAAAAAGTTCTGAAGACAGATTCTTATACTTTGACTCTAATTCTTAGAAAACTTTTCTATGGAGGCATGTTTCCAGCTCCATCTTTCCTATTTCTACCTATTGTTTTTATTTCTGCCTCCTGGGACCAAACAAAGAATTTAAGTCTCTTATTCCCCCAGCCAGCTCTCCTAATATTTGAAGGTATCTATTGTCCCCATTTTCAATCCCTTTATTACTAGCCTACTCTTCCAAACTCCAAACTGCCCCAGTTCCTCTGAGTGACCTTGGTTAACATTCACAGATCCACACACAATCATCACATCCCACAGTTGGAAAAGACCTCATTGACCACTCAGTCCAATTCATATCTAAAGAAGAATCACCTGTATAATGCACATAACAAGTCATCAACACACCTCTGCAAGGAAGATATTCAGATAAAGGATTCAATTTTATTCAAAAACCCTGTTTTAAATATTTATTCTGTATACACATAAAACCATCACATTTCAGAGATGGAAGGGATCTCATTCACTACCCTAGTCCAATGCATACCTAAAGAAATTCTTCAGCGTATTCAAGAACTTGTCATCACACCTTTGTGGGGAGCCTTTTACATCTTAAGAATTCTATTTCATTCAATAACTTACATTAAGTATCCATTATGTCTAAGGAATGGCCCCTACAAGTTGCCAGCCTGTGGTGAGGGCTTTTTTTTGGGGGGGGGTGTCTTTTTTTTTTAGGTTTATTTACTTTTAGTTTACAACATTCAGTTCCACAGGCCCTTGAGCTTCAGATTTTCTCACCCTCCTTTTCCTCCCCCATCATGGCAGCATGCACTCAGATACAGGATCTACAAATATCTTTCCGTTAATCATTAGCCAGGTTGTAAAGAAGGATTGTAACTGATGGAATGATCAGTGGGAAAGAGGAAACAAAAGAAAACAAGAAAAAGAAACAGAGCAAGTAGATTGTTTCAATCTACACTCAGACTCTGCATCTCCTTCTCTGGATGTGGGTATCTCCTTCAATCATGAGAATTTTGGAGTTGTCCTATAACCTAGTATTGCTGAGAGAAGCCCAGTCTATTGAATGTAGTTGTCATATGTATGTTCTATCTGTGATTGTGTACAAATTTCTCCTGGTTCTGCTCTTCTCACTAAGCATCAGTTTATATAAGTCTCTCCCAGTTATTATGAAGTCCATCTGCTCCTCATTTCTTAATAGCACAGCAGTGTTTTATTACATTCATGCACCACAACTTGTTCAGCCATTCCCCAATTGATAGGCATCCCCTTGTTTTCCAATTTTTTTGCTACCACACAAAGAGCTGAAATAAATATTTTTGTAAATATGGGTCCTCTTCCCACTTCTCTGATCTCTTTGGGATATAATCCTAAAAGTGGTATTGCTGGGTCCAAGGGTATGCACTTATTTATAGCCCTTTGGGCATAGTTCAAGACTGCTCTCTAGAATAGCTGGATCAGTTAGCAGCTCCACCAACAATGCATTAGTGTTCCAATTTTTCAACATCCTCTCCAGAATTTGTTTTGTCAAAACATGCTGTTTTGTCATCTTTCAAGTCTGGACAGTGAGATGTGATACCTCAGAGTTGCTTTGATTTGCATTTCTCTAATCACTAGTGATTTGGAACATTTTTTTCATGTGCTTATAGATTACTTTAATTTCATCTTCTGAAAACTGCCTGTTCATATTCTTTGACCATTTATAAACTGGGGAGTGGCTTGTATTCTGATAAATTTGGATCAATTCTTTTTATATTTTAGAAATGAGGCTTTTATTAGAGACACTGGTTGTAAAAATTCTTTCCCAGTTTTCTACTTCCATTTTAATCTTGGGAACATTGGCTTTGTTTGTACAGAAGCTTTTCAATTTAATATACTCAAAATTATTCATTTTGCATTTTGTAATGCTCTCTAACTCTTGTTTCATCATGAAGTCTTCCCCGCTCCATAGATCTGACAAGTAAACTATCCTTTGCTCGCCTGGTTTGCTTACAGTGTTGGCTTTATACCTAGATCATGCACCCATTTCAGCTTTATTTTGGTGGCTGTTTATTTTTGGAGGGCTGTTCTTGTATGTAGCTCAAAGGGAGACAGAATAAGCATCTATACATTCTTTTCCCCAACCTTTCTCCAAAGACTTTCATTCCCACCAGGAAGGGAAATAGCACATTAGGGCAGGAGGCTGCTCTCCTCTCCTCAGATAAATGACGAGAATTATATCTAACTGATCCCATAAATATTGTTCATCTATGGAGTTTAAACTAACTTCTGATCATTTTATCATTTTGAGAGGGAAGTGACCCAAAAGCTCTATATCCGAGGCTTAATCCCTTTCCCACCAAATACCACCTCCACAATGAACATACATAGGAAATGGCAAAGAAAACTCATTTATTCAAATCATAGCAAAACAGAAATCTGAGGAGGTATTCATGGGTGGCTATATATCAGCCCATACAAAGTGAAAGAGCTCTCCCATCGCGAGCAAGGTAATTCAGCTGAATCAAGAGAGACCGTCCAGGATCTCACCCAAGATGAAACTCCCCCAAGTGTCTATTGTAACAAACTGGAGATAGGGTCATAAAGAAGAGTATAAGCTCCTCTCATATCTCAGAGACATTTCTTTCAGCAACCTGAAGTAGAGTTGGCTTCTTCCATCCTTTCTCTCAAAGCTGGAAGTTGGTATTTCCCAAAGTAACTTGATGAAAGTCTAACATAGGACTTGAGGCTTTATGAGTCCCAAAGGAGGACACAAAGTTCAATGTGTCCCAAAGGAAGTTTAGAGAAGGCTGGAACTCTCTTACCTCTCACCAACTCCATCCCACCCATCACTCAGGTAAGCACATTCATTTCTATCAGTAAGGAGAGATTCATTCCCACACTAGTGGGCAGGGGTTACAAGTGTATACACCTTTTATATACCTAATGATATACATATTTTCTCTGTCATTGGATTCTAAACTCCTTGAGGTCTGGGATCTATTTCAACTTTCTGTTTACTCATCACTTACCAAAATTCCTGCACACTGATACTTAATATATGCGTCTTAATTGATGGGTTGACAATAAGTACTGAATAAATGCAGATTGCTTGACTCACTCACATTAGACATTGTTCTGGGTATTGGACGAGCAGACAAAAAAGAAACAGTCTGTGCTCAAGAAGTCATATTCTAAGAAACAAAAAACAAAACACGATTGAGAGGCACATTAATGTTCTTGACAACATCCAACCAGAGATTTCACAATATTCAACTTTTTAAGGATTTATACATACCATGGTATAAAGAGTCCTTGTGAATTATGGTGGCTCCCGCCAACCAAGATAACTGTTTTGGGGCCTTGCGCTCTTCTGCTCCAGATGTGAAAAGGAGACAGGCTCCTCCATCCCAGTTCTAATCCTGCAAATTCTTCTGGCCTATAGCAAAGTTGCATGACACATTTAAAGCATGAAAAATATTCCTAGCCTTAATTCAAAGCATTGTATTTCAAAGGAAATTTAATAAAGAATGCTTTTGCAGCCACATGGAAACCTGCTCTATACAAACAGTAAAGATCCTTGTCTGAAAGTAATTCTCTCCCTACTCCTCAGGCCACCAAGGGAATAAAAATCAAAAGATCAGCAGCGAATCTGAGCTGATCATTTGTCCTCAGTGAGCTGTGAGCTGAGCTCCCGACTTTTGTGTTCTTGGCTAAATTTAGATAATAATACCTCTGGGCTTCATATGCCATACAGGACCCCCCTTCGCCCCCAGTGAGCAGATTAGCAATAATGACAGCAATAAGAAGTCTTGGTACTTTTAGTTCTTTCCTTCAGATTAGTTCAAAGAACTTTGCCAACCCAAACTTCCTTAGATCTATGATACTCCAGAAAGGCAGACAGAGTGAGAGGATTTCCAGTGTTGTTTGACAAACAGGGGAAAGCAGGTGTAGAAAGAGATTTTTTTTGTTGTTGTTGTTTTTGTTCATACAGTAACTATGTGTGGGTACCTAAGAGGCAGCATGGTAGAGTTGAATGAACCCTGGATTTGGAGCCAGAAAATGTGGGTTCAAATACTGACTCTCCCTCCTCTTTCCTATCTGAATGATGCTGGGCTATTAAATATTTACTCCGTGCCAGGCATTGTGCTGAGTGTTGAGAATGCAAAGAAAGGGGCATGCATGCATGCTTGCACACAAACACACACACACACACACACACACACACACACAAGCACACACAGAGACACACAGCCCTTATTCTCAAGGTATGTAGAATCCAATGTAGATTACTAGAAACATCCAAGATATATAGATTGTGTGTAGTCAACATTACTCAACAAGCATCTTTTAAGTGTTTGATATATGCCATGGATGATGTTAAGTACTGGGGATTTGAGGAAAGGGAAAAACATTATCCCTTCCTGTAAGGAGCAGAGTCTACTGTACATGTGGAATAATTTCAAAGTGAAGCCCTTAGGGAGGGGAAGAGCTAGTGCAAAAAAGTAGAATTTGAGCTAAGGGAAGTTAGGGAAACAAATGATAGTTAGAATTTTCATAGTACTTTAATTTTCACAAAGCACCTTACCAATTTTATTTCATTTTATGTGTGTGACAATCTTGGGAGGTAGGTGATGTTGATGAGTACATTGAAGCAGGATGCAGTTAAGTGACTTACCCAGGGATACACAGCTAATAAGTATCTGAATCTGGATTTGTACCTAAAACTTCAGATTCCAAGTCTAGCACTCATCTATTTCACCATCTAGTTGCCACTGTCAAAGAGACAGAAGTTATGAGGGAGAATCTCCCATGTACGGATGGGGTGGGGGTGGGGTGGAGTGTCGTTTGCAAAGAACAGCAGGTGGGTCAGGAAGTTTGATTGTTGGGTAAAAGGGAGAGACTAAAATGTGGGAAAACTGGAAAGACAGTCAGGGACCAAGTTATAAAGAGCAAACTGAGCACATTATATTTAATCCTGGAGGTAATAGAGAGTCAATGGAGTTTCTTAAATAGAAAAGTGAAATGGTCTTATTTTCTCTATTTGGAAAATAACACAATGTAATCTCTCAAGTCTTTTTCTAGTATTTTTATCTTTCTATGACAAGGCAGAAATACAGGCAAGACCTGAATGTTCTTAGTGATCTGAGAGCCACAAGGCTTGTTTGCCTTCCCTGTCAATTTACATAGTTCCTTGTTGATCAATCAATTAGTGAAGGGTGGCTAGGTGATGGAGTGAGTAGAGCACCAGCCCTGGAATCAGGGGGATCTGAGTTCAAATCCAGCCTCAGACACTTGACACACTTACTAGCCGTGTGACTTTGGGCAAGTCACTGAATCCCAATTGCCCTCCAGAAAAAAAAAATCAATTAGTCAAACATTTGTTAAAGTACCTACTATGGACAAGGCACTGTGCTGAGGTCTTTACTTTTTAAAATATGTACTATCTCATTTAATCTTCCCAGAAATCCTTCGAGTTAGTTGAAATTCAAGGAAAATGCAAATCTCCTCACACTATCTATTAATATGTCCATTTAGCAGTTGAGGAAACTGAGGCTAAGAGGTTAAGTGATTTTCACAGGGTCAACAACTAGTAAGTATCTGTGCCTGAATTTGAACTCAGCTCTCCCCTACTCCAGTTCTGGTGCTCTATGCCTTGTGCCAGAAGCTACCTCACTCTGCTCTGTGCTGGGGGTCCAAAGACAAAAAGAAGCCATTGTTGCTCTCAAGGAACTGAGGTGATACATAGAGATGATTTATCTGAAGTTAGAGAGGACCTCAGGGACCATCTAGGCCAATCCTCTCATTTTACAGATGAGGAAGAGTGAGGCCCAGGCTGGTTTTGTGTCTTGTCTAAGGTCACATAGATAGTAAGTGTCAGAGGAAAGATTTGATCCCAGGTCCTCTATTTCCAAAGCCAGTGCCTTTCCAATTGACAAAATTTCCTGAGAAACAGAGATAAGACTTTTCTCAAGGTCCCTTAGTTACATCCTTATAAATCTATAACTGTTTAAACATGAATGCTCTATGATAGAGTTACCATAAGAGTAAGAAAATGACTGAGTGAAACAAAGACAGGCACCATATCAATGAAGCAGAGATAGTTTCAAAATATGAATGGATGGATGGATGGATGGATGGGTAGATGAATAAATGAATGAGAAAGTACATGCTTATTTATCTGCTAAGCAATGTGCTAATTGTTGAGAATACAAATTGGAAAATTGATGCAATACTTGGTCTCCAGAAGTTCACATTCTAATCTGGGAGAGACAGTATATAAGAATTCAGCTAAAGGGAAGGTACAAAGGCCTAGATTTCCTAAAGTAAATTATGAAGTCCAAGGATTCTTAGACGCATCAGAAAGCCAGGTGACAGTACAAAGGGCATAGAAGGAGGACAAATTTTAAAACTTTGGGACTCAGTGGCAAGGCAGAATTATTATTGGAAAGGACTTGTGGCCTTCTATCTCACTGGAAAGACTGACCCCCCTCTCCCTGCTGCCCAGATCATACAAGTAGCATGAGGTGTCATTTGACCTTCTCTATAGGTTTTGGACACCTAGGAGTGAAGGACATGGTGAAGAGAAAGCCAGGAGGAATGGTATATCTTCCCACCATCTAGATGCATGGAGGGGTTTGAGGTGGCCCAGGTGTTCAAGGATTGGGCCAAATGAAAGCAAGGGAGGAAGCATCTTCAGTGGCATATTCCACCACCTGACTGATATGATGATGCCAATGCTCTTACCAGTGGGGAACAACTTCCCCCATTTCCTTCCCCCAATTGCCTTCCCTATCCATGGTAGTGGTGGTGGGGTGTCTTCAATCTCAATGTTGGAGGCATTTCATCCAGTGATATAGGTCACAGCCGCTACATGCCCTTTAATTTTCTATATTTTTTTTTTACATCCTCCCATATGTTAAGGGTATTCCCCTTGTCCTCTGGATATTGTGGAGATATGGCTACAGCACACAGGTTACCATTTATTCTTCACACTCATTGTATGATTATGCCTACAGATTACGTCTGATGAGATCCTTGTTACTTATATCTTATTAATTTCAATGAACAATCTGTTTGAGGTCAACTCTCACCCACTATACTCCTCCCCAGTGCCTTCTCAGTATTCCTTTTCATTCCATTTTCTTCCTTAAAAAAATACATGGTAAATTTCATAATCATCTAAAACATTTCAAGGTACAAAGAGTATGAGAGGTTTATACAAGAAGTCACAAAAGTCTTAGTGCAGTTTTTAGATATTAAATTAAATCATTTAATTAAATATTTAAACTATAATAATTTAAATATATTAAAACTTTTAGAACACGATACACACACCTACAAACACACATATATATACACATATATATATATATATGCATACACACATCATATACATATATATCATACATACATGTATATGTGTGTGTGTGTGTGTGTGTGTGTATAAAATTTTAAAAGATAGTCCACAGTGAATAGTGTGGCATGATGAATAGAAAACTGTCTTTAGTGTTTGTAAGACATGACTTCAAATCTCACCTATGACATATACTGCCAATATGACACTGGGTCAGTGGTAGGAAATCTGTGTCCTCAAGACCAAGGTGATCCTCTAGGGCCTCAAGCATGACCCTTTGCTTGAATCCAAACTTCATAATATAAATCAAATTTGGATTCAGCCAAAATACCACACTTGAGGAGCTAGAGAGCCATGTGTAGCCTTGAAGCCACAGGTCTCCCACCCCCCACACTAGAAAAATCATTTAATTTTTAAATATTCTAGGCAATAATTAAAGACCATTAATTTCAGAGAAGACCTATATTGGTAGACCTATATTGGTCAAAGGAGTTTCTTTGTTTGGAAATTAATGTGTGGCACAGGAATTCTAGGTCCATTCTCTTTGTGTCTTTTAACAAGGAAATAGCAAAATAATTCTATTTGGGTCCCCTTTTCTTCAGTTGTTCAAATATCTAATTGATATTTTTTTTATGTCTGTTATTACCCAATCATCCACATTCCCTCTAACCTGGAATTGAAGCTCTCCCTTATAATAATATACACAATCAAACCAAATAAATAAACCTTTCCAACATGTTTAAGAATGTACATTTCATTCTCTTCCTGTAGTTCATCACTCACCTGTCAAGGGTTGAGAGATATATTCCAGTATCATTCTTTTGTCACCATGACTATTAACTGCTTTAGTTAGAATTCTGAGGTTCATCTTGATCGCAGTTCACATTTGAATATCAGATTTTGTACAGAAAGTAATCTTGAATGTCATCGGCTCTAAGCTCCTCATTTGACATATGGATAAACAGAGGTTCCAAAAGAGAATGTCACTTGCCTAGAGACACATGGCTAGAAAGTCGTGGTCGGGATTTGAAACCTAGTTCTTTTTCCTGTTTGCAGGAGTACTCAGTATAAGTAGCATGGTAATTGTTGCTCATCATAGAACCAAATAATTTCAGAGTTGGAAGATACCTTGAGGGTCATCTAGCCCCAAACTTTCTCTCAAGTACTAAGTAGGAAACATCCCTCACAGACATTCCAATAGTATTGAAGTGACAGGTCTTAGACACCTTATTAAACAGTTGAGGAGACTTCCAAGGTCGTTGAGAAGAGCTAGTAAGTCCAGTACTGGAAATTTCACCCATACTGGGTCCCCCAAAGCTACAGGGTCTCCAGGCAAAAGCCCAAGCTTTCAGGCAGAGATGTCAGATAATGTTATCATCTCTTTTTCAGAAATGTAATTACGGAGCATGGTAATTGAAACCTGGCCCATCTTGGGTGCTGTCGATAGACATTGTTAAAAAAAATCTGAATATGATTCAGTCTCTCTTTTGATAGGTTCATGCCTTTAGATAGTGGCATATTACCAAACAATGAATCTAATTCTTCATACTGTCTGACAGTAGCAATTGTATCTCTAAAGTTTCTTGTCTCGCCATAGATTGTAATATCAGCACTTTATGAATACCCTGCCTGCTGTATCTCTGAGTGCTCAACATGGAAATAGAGACATACTGACTCTAAGGAGAGTTGCTGTGATGAAAAATTCTATTAAATTATTAAAAAAAAAAGAAACAGGATGCAATGTAAAAAGAAGGAAGAAAATGCAAGAAAAACTTTATCAACTCTCCAAACCTATTTCTATGAACAAGGTCTTTAACTCAGTTTTAGAAAATCAACTTTACAAATACAAGATGGAGAAGGAGTAGTTGGACATTAATTCATTTGGAAAAAATATGAGACCTTTGTTGTCTCTAAGCTCAGGTGTATGATTTGATATTTAAGAGTGCCAACGTGATCTTAGTCTACAGTAAGAGAGGGATAGTATACAGAATGAAGAAAAAATAATCTTTCTGTATTCTCCTTTGGTCAGAATATACCTAGAGTATTGTGCTTAGTTTCAAATACAACATTTTAGGAAATACGTTTGTAATGAATAATAATCAACATTTATATAGCATTACTTGGGACCAGACACTAAGTGCTTTACAAATATAATCTCATTTGATTTTCAGATAACTCTAGGGGGTAGGTGCCTTTATTATGTGCATTTTACAGATGTGGGAATTAAGACAAACACAGAGTAAGTGATTTGTCTAGGACCCTAAAGCTAGTAAGTGTCTGAACTCAGGTTTTCCTGACTCTAGGACCAAACTCTATTCACCATATCATCTAGCTGGAGAGTGAGAGAAATGATTATTAAATAACAGATTTTGGGGGAGACCTGTGACCTTTCACAAAAATATATCCACCTATACTATCTTATCTAAGTGGAGATGTTGCCCTTCCCAAGTAGAAAACCTTACAAAAATTTAATCTAAGGTGAATTCCAGACCATTGTGTTCCACTCTGGCCGTTTTGGGGTAGGGTGGGGTACCTAGTTTGAATAGGTTGCCCAAGGCTGACAGTGATTTGGAAGTAAATTACAGGATCAAAGTCAGGTTCCCCCAACCCCTCATTAGAATAATCCCATCTCTCATTATAATATTAATTCTCTCATTACTCATGAACCAATCAGAATTGATTGCCACGCTCAAGAACACCTACTCTTTCAAGGCCATATAAGTGTTGAGTGAATTCTTTGAGAGGTCTTTGGCATTCAAGAGTGTCACTGACCTTTTAATAAATTATTTCTATCATGATTAATAAAATTATTAACTACCCAGAAATTATATCTCTCAAACTTTTGTATGTTACAGGAGTGTCTAGAAGAGCACTATTAGGATAGAGAATGCCCTTGGGTTGATGTCCCTTGAGCAACAGCTGAAATCCTGAGTATTTTACCCAAGGGGACATGAATTTGAAAGACCATCACATGAAAGAGTGTTTAGATTTGTTCTTCTTCTTCACAGAGAGCAGACCCAGGAACAAAGAGGAGAAATTAGCAAAGAGGAAGGACTTAGGCTTGATGGTAAGAAACACTAACAGTTAGAGCTATGCGCAAGTGGAGCAGGCTGCAGCAGGAGGGAACAAATATGCCTCCTCCTTGGAAGTCTTTGAGCTGAAACTGGACGGTTACTTCTGCCATGTTACTTCTCCCATATCTTATATGTAACTTATATGTTAGGTTTCTTTTGGTACATGGGTTGTATTAGATGGCTGTCAAATGCCACGTCCTTCCTTTCTGGAATTCACAAAAATGTTCTAGTGTCTCTTGATTTTTAGTAAAGTTCTTATTCATCTCCTTTGCTTCTGTTACTATACATATCCTCTTTCATTTTTATGCATGTACTTACCATCAACATACCAGTGATAGTAAGTTCTTTGAAGCCGGGAGGCATGTTTGTTTGTTTGGTTTTATTGCAGAAATATAGCACCAAAACCTGTGCATATAGATACTTGATAAGCATTTATTGAATTTGAAAAGAGCTATTCTCTAAGCATGAATATTCTCTACTTCTTCTTGCCTGTTCAATATGCATTTGTTTATATGACTTCCTCATACTGACTTCATAGATTGTTCTAGTTGTTGCTGTTGAGGTTTTTGAGTTGTCTTCAAACCTTTGTGACCCACTTGGGATTTTCTTGGCAAAGATACTGGAGTAGTTTGCCATTTCCTTCTCCAACTCCTTTTACAGATGAGGAAACTGAGGGAAACAAGGCTAAGTGACTTGCCAAAGGGCCACATAGTGTTTGAGGCCACATTTGAACTCAGGAAGATCAGGAAGATGACTCCAGGAGGAGCACTCCATCCACTGTGCCAGATAACTGCTCATATTACTACTACTAATTATTATGTCATGTCATGTCATGTCATTTCATGTCGTGTCATGTCTTGTTATGTTATATATATAGATATAGATATAGATATATGTAAATTACTATTATTATATCTGGCATTTGTGTGGTACTTTCAGTTTATGCATAGTACTTTACAAATGTCATCTCATTTTCTCCTTACAACATCACTGGTTGGTAAATATTGTTATTACTACATTTTACAGATGAGCAAACTGAGGCAAACAGTTTAAGTGACTTGCCTAGGATCATACAATTAGGAACTGTCTGAGGTTAGATTGAATTTAGTCTTCTGCATGGCTGGTCCAATTCTTTATTCCCTGTTTCTCCTCACTGCTTGATCAGAATATAAACTCCTTGAGGACAGAGACTGTATCTGTTTTGTCTTACTGTTCCTAATGCATGAATCCTGGAACACAGCAGAATTTGAATTGAATTGAATAGAAATGAAATGAAATGAATTGAATGGAAAGGAATAGAAAATGATCACAGTCAAAGACTAGCATTTATTTCACTGTCAGTCATCATTCAAAACCTATTTAGGTCACTCACCTTTCTTACCCAGGACATGGACATCTACTACATAAGTCACCAAAGAAAATCCATCTCATTCCATAGAGATATAGCATTTTGAACTTTCACCTAAACAAGTAATATTGTATAATAGTAATTCTCATTGACATGGTGTTTTAAGTTTAGGGTGGGTTGTCCATAGAGAGTTCAGTCAAGTTTTTTCTTATGTTATTTAACAGACTTCATTCAGAATTATTTCTGCCCATTTCTAAATTTTAATTTCATCTTGAAATGAGTCATTGACATCTCTAATGGCATTTGAAAACTTATTCCCTAACCTCTATTGGAAGTTTCTAAAGAAGATACCCCTAAATGACCTAAAAATGGGAACCTGAGTGGCTAAGGGATTATAAAAAGGGAATGGAGTAAGTCGTTTTGACCTCTCCAAAGTGACTACTGTGAAGTACAATGTAAACTCCTTGAATTCAGGCATTGTTTTGCTCTTGTATCTGAAAATTTAGTAACATATCTTGTTACATGTATGCAGTAGAAACTTAATAAATGCATATTGAATTTTAAGTTGGCTTTGAAGTGGACTGCTCTTAGTTCATTGGAAGCTTGGTCATTCAGTATTTGCATAGAAGAGGGATTAGTTAATCAGATTATTTTAAAATGGCTAGGAAGAAAAAAACAAAACAAAATGCAACTTTGATCATAATAATTAGAGTTATCCCAAAGTAGAAAAATGGACTGTAGGACTAGCTTTGCCTCCATTTGAGGTCATCAAAACAAGTCTAGATAATTATGTGTTGAGATAATCATAGAGAAGATTAATGGTCAGACCCAAGACTAACTGGGAACCTCTGGTTCTCTTCCTCCTCTGAAATTCTGTGTGTCGAAGAAATTGTAAATGATAAATCAGCCGATATCAGCTCAGAATATCACTTTTTATGGGCACAATATTCAAGGTTCATAGGTCTAGAGCTGGAGAGGCTATCAGAAGCCTTCTATTCCCAATCTAGCATTCTAGAAAAGAAAGGAACCAAGGTCCAAGAAAGGTGAATGACTTATCCAAGCTTCCATAGTAACCAACTGAGCACAATTGGAACCCGGGTCCTTTAACTCTGGAATCAGGATTCCTTCCACTCTAACATGCTGCCAGTCCTTAGAAACACTGCCCTAGGTATTTAAATATGGTCCTTTCATTTCCTATAATCAACAGACTATCCTATTCAGCTTCATTTACCATCCCTCAAAATACAGACAAGTCCTTCAAGGCCCTATGACTCTGACCATTTGAGTAAAACTTGATCAGTAGGTAGGTGGGTGGTATGGGGGCACTCACAGACCAATTTAGCTTTAGAACTCTTGACCTGATGCCAAGATGTGGTTCATTTCAAAGTCTCATTATTCAGCTTATCAGACCAGAAATGACTTGTTTGGCCATTACACATTGCCCCCTAAGGACCAATTCAACTTTGGCTAATGAGGATTTTTTGATTTCCTTGGCATCACTTTTCTTGATGTTTTGACAGATTTATGTTCATTGTGGATTTTAATATTCATGTTGGCCTTATTGAAGATAAATTGGCCACAGAATTTATTATTACTTTAAAGCAATTAGGCGTTCCCTCTCTGGTTACTATGAAAATGTCAGGTGAAATTAATTCACTGGAAGCCCCATTCCATGAGTAACAACCTCTGGAGAGCCCCGCAGGTAGTCACTGGTGGAACTCACTGGAGAGAAATCTCTTGCCTTTGCAACTCAGCCCTATAAAGGGAGAGGGAGAATTCCATGGGGAAGTAGGTTAACACTGCACTTGTTGCCACAGACTTCCAGACTTGGAGCTTTTATTGAGATAGTAAATAATACCTTGCAGCTGTAATCGCCTATGCCATTGTTGGAGAGCACTACATCTGGGGATTTTGGAAAGGGAATAAAATTGATGGATGTCCACATTGTCTTCTGCTAGCAAAGGAGGGCAAGGTGGATGCACTTTGTATGTATTTTGTGATTAGTCCATATATGCATATAGTACAGACACACGCATATATTTTATATATGTGTGTGTGTGTGTGTGTGTGTGTGTGTGTGTATACATATCATATATTATTTATGTATGTTTAGAGAGAGAGGTAAAGAGTGGGAAAGACAAAGAGAGAGAATGAGAGAGAGAGAGAGAGAGAGAGAGAGAGAGAGAGAGAGAGAGACTTATGGCAAAGAGAGGGTGAGGGATGGAGAGGAAGACAGAGAGATGTTGTCTCCAGTAATAGACCATGTGTAGACTGTGAGCTACTTGAGGGAATGGTCTGTTTCATTTTTTTTTCTCTTAATTTCCACAATGCCCAGCACAATGCTTGGCACATTGTGGGCACTGAATAAATGAGTGTTGATTGATGCCTTTGAAATTTGGACTGACAACTTATTCCATATAACCCAATACAGAGAAGGAGGGGGAGAGAGAGACAAGGGATATGAATATCAATAGAAGGTATTTACTAAGAAACTGTTCAAGTTGCAAATCCAGGCCAATCCCTCTGCTTTTATCCTCCCAAACCTGAAACATGAGTAATAGATTTTTAAACCTCTCAGTGGCCTCATTTTTTTTTAGTTTTATTTTGCCCCTTTGTTTTCAGGAACATCTCAGAATTGAGTTTGGCCTAAGCCTATCCCACTTCAATTCAGCAAACATTTAATAAATACCTATTGTGATCTCATCTCTGTCTCACAGCTTCTTCCTCAGTTTCCTTCAAGTCCCACATGAAATCTTGCCTTCAGGAGGAAGTCTTTCCTCATTCTCCTTAGTTGTATTTTCTTCCCATTCTGGTACCCCCCCCCCGCTATTGATTACCTCAGATTTATTTTGTATAAATCTTATTTGTATATAACTGATTGCGCATTGTCTCCACCATCAGACTATAAACTCCTCAAGGGCAGGGACTGGTTTTTGTCTTTCTTTGCATCTCCAGGACATGGTGCCTAGGACATATTGGATGCTTTTTTTTTTTTTACCTGCTTGTATGACTGCAAGGCTCTGTGGATGGAGAGGTGGGGAAGGAAGGGTACAGATATTTCGGGAGTATCTATTATGTACCTGGCACTGTGCTAAATGCTTCTAGAGATATTCAATTTGATTCTTACAACAACCCTGCAAATCAGGTGCTGTTATATATATGATTGAGGAAACTGAGGAACAGAGATGAAGAGCCTTGCTCAACATCACACAGTTACTAAATGTCTACTGCTGAATTTGAACTCAGGTCTTCCTGACTCCACACTCAGTGCTTTATTTACTATACCATGAGCTATGTCTATAAACAGACTTAAAAAATCAAGCATTTCTAGTCTACTAAGATTGGGAGCAAGAGAAGGTGAATGAAAGGCCTTGAGTGACAGTGGAAAAAAACGCACAATAGTTTTGGAATCAGAGGATCTGGGGCAAATTCCCCTTCTTCATTTTACTATGTGTGTGACTTCAGGTCACTTTATCTTTCTGGGCCTCAGTTCATGTCATCTGTAAAATTCGTGAATGGGATTAAAGATCTTTTTCAGATTTAGATGGTATATGTGAATAAGGTATCGGTAAAGAAATATTTATTGAGCTCTTACTCTATACTAGGCATTGGAAATGCAAAGACAACATCTAAGATGTCTCTGCCTACATAGACCTTATATTCTTCCAGGGAGAGATAAGTCTTAAAACTTTCAGGATAAGTTTCAATTGCTTAAAACTAAACAAAGACTTTTGGGGCACTATCTATCTATCTATCTATCCATCTATCTGTCTATCATCTATGTATCTATATTTCTATCTAATCAACACATCTATATGTACATAGATATATTGATAGATATACTGATGGATAGATAGATAGATAAATAGATGGATACAGATAGATATATTTACACACATATATGTGCAATTTTGGTGGCCACTGACAGATGAAAAAGATAAAATATTTAATACAGAATGGTTTGAACAAGTCTTTCATGGAGGAAAGGGATTATGAGAAATTGAAATGTGATGAGAGTTCACTTCAGAAGTGGGCAACAACCAGTGTAAAGCTGTGGATGCAAGAGATGGGAGATATAGGAGATATTTGAACCAGGCTGATATATGACTCTGAGTAAGTCTGTTGAGGCTCAGTTAACTAATCTTTAAAATAAGGATAATAATCATACCTGGCTTATAAGGTTATTGTAGGATTCAAGTAAGAAAATATATGGAAAACTGAAATTACTAATATGAGCCAAATTTTATTATCATCATATAACATTTATAAATGTTTCTAAGTTTACCTAGGGTCTGAGAAGACATCCTTTATTTTTTTCAATTTGGATCTTCCTATCTCTCCTAAGCCAGTAGTTCCGTGGCCCTTCCTGTGCCACTTGGGGCTTTCGCCTCCTGTAGGCTTACATACTGACAGATATAAAGCAGACACCTGATGAACTTAGTCCACTGCGTCTCAGAGCTCCTGAGCTCAAGTAATTCACCAGCCTCAGCCTTTCCTGCAGCCGTGTTTACAGGAATGCAACACTACCCAGCAAACAAAATGTGATCTAAGAAAATTTCTAAAGGAATAAATGTCTTAGAGTTTGGGACCTCAGGGAATATCTCATCAGGTAGTTGTAATTTATTCATTACTATTATTATTTGCAAAATTTCAATGTGGGTCATTTAAATGCACAGAGGCTGGAAAAGATAAGAGGAGATGGAGATCCCACTTATGGTCCAAAGCCTGGCATGGTACAAAGAATTAACTGATAGCAATTCTTACTTTGACTTGGTTGATACTAATTCTGAGATTCTGGGCTTCTCTGACTATGGATTGTATCTTAAACAAAACCATAATCAGGCAAAATTGAACCTGGTGCAAATTCAGCCAACATGTTATGCAAGTGTGTTGGGGTGAGGACAGGGTGCAAGGAAGAGAATAGTTTCATAGTAAGAGAGGGAAGATAATTTCTCAGAGAGTCTCAGCCCTTGCTCCCGTCAGAGATAGAAGGAAGGTAGCTATTGAAGGGATATGCCATGGCAATCAGATCTTGGGGTAGGAATGAAAACCAAGGGTGGTTCTTTAGTTTTTGAAGGACCTTAGGATATGGAGAAAACAGCTGGAAGAAGAAATTATAGAATTATACTTTCTTGGGGAAAAATTCTGCTCCATCTCCTATGTTGATATTCTGCAACCAAGCTTCCTTTGCACAATGTCAATTATATCTCTGTCCTTGGACATATACTACATGATTAGTATAGCTGCTAGCTCAACTGTAAACTAGATAGTTTCCTCCAGAACGGGTAACCAAGGCCTTTTGGACACCATATCATTCCCAGAGTCCAAGGGGGCAGTATCTGGGCTACTTCTGTCTGTACAAGAGAAGTCAGTTTCCTAGAGGTGGGGGCCTCCTTTATTATTATTTTCTGCTCACTCTTTTGCTCTGGCTAGTAGGTCAAGGAGGTTACTTTTATTTAACATATTTTGCATTTTTAAATTGAAGCAAAAAGAGCTCTGAGGTCAAGTCAGAGACTTTATTAACTATTCAAACCTCCCTCACTGTGCAAACACTGTGTCTTGCTTTCCAACATAATTATAGGCATTAGAAAATGCATTAAAGCTTAAAAGGGCCTGGTTGGCCTCATGTTCTTTACATTCCTTTTTTTTATTCTTGGTTGACCCAGGGGACTTATGAAACCTGTCAAAATTGGGAGAGTGGAGGAAAGATAGTTACTAAACCTAGACTGTCACTGGCCCAGCCAGATAGAATGCAAAATATGAGAAGGCACAGATGTTAAGGTGAGAACATTTGAGAATCCTGTGTGTTATGCAATTATATATCCATGCTGTGCAAGTGTAGCAATAATAGTGCCTCTGGAACTATTCTCCCAATCTAGACTCTATGTGACAACTCAGGTTTTCAGAGCTTAGTTGTCTACATCCTTCCCTCTCAGAAGTCTAAGGGGTAATTCTGAGAGGTTAGGGTACATTTTATTTGTTTTTTCATGAGTCCCTGTCCAAGGTTTTCTCTCATTATCAATCATTGCTTAGTATCTCACCAATATCTTCCTCTTGCCCTCTCCTCCAATGTCTATTGCCAGCTAATTTCCCTTCACTAACATTTAATATGTTAATACTTATTAGTTTATAGAAATATTTACTAAGAAAGTATAAGAAGTTCCAAGTACAAAGTTCTGAAACTGGGATGTGGAGTGAAAACTAAAATCATTTCTATAAAAAAATGCCTCTCATTAAATTCACTTCTTGAGACAGCACAACTGATGGACATTTTTTTTCCCTTGCTTATAAGACATATGATCTTGGTATTCACTGCTAGGCTAAGTGAAGCTGGTTTCTCTTTTGAATGGTCTTTAGCGGTTCTCAACCTGTGGGTTATGTTCAATTTGTAACGAAAATTCATCCTGCATATCAGATATTTACATTATGATTCATAACAGTAGCAAAATTACAGTTATGAAGTAGTAATGAAAATAATTTTATGGTTGGGGGTCACCACAACATGAGGAACTGTATTAAAGGGTTGCGGCATTAGGAAGGTTGAGAACCACTGGTAGGTGTTGTTGCTCCCAGTAGATTTTACTAATGACTGAAGTTGCTTTAGTTTTGTGATCCTTTAGACATTTAAATGTTAAGACATAAGATGAATAAAGAAGAAATATAAACAAGAGTTGGTATGTGTTCTTGACCACATGGTGACAAGATGGAGAGATAAGGCAGCCACAGTAACATCTACTTTTGATGTTGGTACCACCTCTTTCCCCAACTAGGCATTCAAACTCTCCACTTACTCTAGAGCCACAAGGGAAAGAGAAAAGGAGAGAGAGAAATAGAGAAAGAGAGAGAGAGAGAGAAAGAGAGGGAGGAAGGGAGAGAGAGAGAAAGAGAGAGAGAGAGAGAGAGAGAGAGAGAGAGAGAGAGAGAGAGAGAGAGAGATTTCATGTTCGGTCTTAACAGCCAAATCAAAGTCTTTCTTTCACAATACAATAAACTCTGAAATAGATTGGCAGCAGATAGTGTACACTGTGCATTTCCAAGAACTTTCTCATATTGATCTGTCCTCCTATCACATAAGAAATCAATATGGTATAGAATAAAGGACTCTGGACCTGACATTATGAGACTTTGATTTAAGTCCAAGTCTTGAAACCTATTAGCTATATGATTTTAGGCAAGTCACTTCAACTCTCTGAGACTCTGTTTCCTTATCTGTACAAAATGGATAGTGATACCTTACAGGCCCTACCTCTCAGGTTTGTTACGAGGAAAGTATATTGGAAACCTTAATGTGTCATGTCAACATGAGTAACAAAAGAGATAACCTACTTGAGCTACAGTTTCATCAGCTGTAAGATGGGAATAAAAATACCTCTAGCACCTGACTCACAGAGTTGTTTTAAAGATCAAATAAAAGAAACTACTGTTAGGTTTCCTGGATAGAGCTCTGGACTTGGAGTCAGAAGACCTGTGTTTCAACCCCTTCCCTTTTCATATTACTACAAGCTTAATGAGCCTCGGTAATTCAGTTTTTTCAGCCTCAGTTTCCTAATTTCCAAAATAGAGAAGGAAAAGGAGAAGGGAACAAGATTTAGTAAGTACCAATTATGTGCCAGGCTCTGTCCTAAGCACTTTAAAAATCATTATCTACTTTCACCCTTCCAACAACCCTGAGAGGTAGGAGCTACTTTGATTGCTGTTTTATGTTTAATGAACTGGAGGTAGACAGAGGATGTGACTTGCCCAGTGTTACATAACTAGCAAGTGTCTGAGGCCAAATTTGAATTCTGGTGTTCCTGGTCCCAGGCAGACTACTTTATCTACTACATCACATAGCAGCCTTTATTTTTCTAAAAAATAATAATAATAATATTTCTATTATGCCTTAAGGTTTTTAAATGTTTATATTCATTGTCTTATTTAATCTTCACAAAAGCCCAGTGACATAGTTACCATTATTAAACCCATTTTATTGATGAGGAAACTGATGTGAGGGGAAGTTAACTTATTTACTCAGGGTCCCACAGCTTGTAATAAGAGGTAATAGCATAACTTCAAAAAGAAGAAATGGCAGGTAGGTAGAAATAGTCAGCTAGGTAGACTTCTTGACTTGGAGCTGGATGAGGTTGAATCATGTCTCTGATGCTTCCTAGCTCTATGAGCTTGGATAATTTACTTAACTTTCCTCAGTCTCAGTTTCCTTCTCTGTAAAAGGGATCATAATAGAATGTGTCTTACGAGGCTCAAGTGAGATAATATATGCAGAGTGCTTTGAAAGCCATAAAAGCACTACATAAATACTCATTCTTAACATCATTTTTATGCACATAAAGTGCTTTGCAAACACTAAGATACATAAAGGCTGGTGATGATGCTGATGGTGATGATGTCATTTTTTCCTTCTTCCTTGATGGTGGGGCCACGCTGTTCTATGCTTCAAGAAGACGCTGTCTCTGGATTGGCAAAGATCAAATGAAAAAAGAAATGGCTGCTAAATATCCTGGTGGATTTCAAAAGGTGGAAAATTAGACTATTTTAAATAAGCGTTTGAGGGAGGCTGTTAAGTGGTCAGCCCTCCCAGGAATGGGGGCAAGTTTTGAATTTTACAAAAAGAAAAAAATAAAAACTTATTTGTCCTTTTCCTTCATTCCCAATGGTTCTCTTTCCCCCTTATATCCATTCTTCCCAATCCCCCTTTTCTAGACACATGCTGAATAATCAGTTGTAGAAAGGAACCTGAAGGATTTAGGGAAAGTATATTAGGAGGCATACATATGCAGTATTGTAATATGGAAACAAAAAAATCATTGACCACATTCCTAACAGGACTGAAAACATTCTAATGTCAAAGGATATTAAGAATACTAAGCCTTCCAGGAATTATCTGCATTAGCCTCCATCTCCACTCACCTTTTTTTGCCTGTAACCATAATCTCAACCTTGTAGAAAGCACCTGGTTAGCCAGGTTTTATCTTTAAAGTCAATAAGAGCTCATATAAAAGGTGGGCAATTTCCCATTTCCATATACATACTAATATACATATATTCTATCTATTTATGTGTCCATTGATGTTAGAAAGTACAAATATGACTTACTTGTATGTCCTTTTTTCAGACAATTTTTCCATTAATAAAAATTTCTGAATTATTATTATCTCTTTGAACTTTTTTCAAAATAAATCAAACCTCAACTTTGTAAATATATTTCCTTCTTTCTTTCTTCCTTTCTTTTTTCTTTCACTTTTTTCTTTTTGTCTCTCCCTTTCTCTTTTCTTCCTTCCTTCCTTCTTTTCTTCCTTCCTTTCTCACTTCTTTCCTTCCCATTTGCTTTTACAAAGAATGTGACTAAGGAGGAGCCACTGATGTTTTACCAAAGTACATTAAAATTTAGAAGGTACTTTAGGTAAATAGGAAGACTGGAGGGGAGGATGAACTTTGGATATGGGGATAAGGACATTGGTCTTATTGGAGCTGGGTAATCTTAGGGGTTATCAGAGGAATAGTGACAAAGAGTATCATATCACAAGCAGTCAGTAGTGGCTTGTAATCCCTTTTTCCCTCCCTCTATTAATTTCTTTCTTTCTTTTTTTTTAAATATGAGTAAAATCTTCCCAAGGGTTTCTCTTTCTATTTTCCCACCAAGTAGATTAACCTCATTCTTTCTCTTTCCCCAATTATTCTCCTCCAAAGTGATAATCTCACTGCTACCTCTTCTGTCCTCCATGCTGGAAATGCTGAATGGGAGGGGATCTGATGAAGAGAACAAGGGAAACCCCTATTTTGATGGAATTGATTAGATAACTTCCAGGATTTTCTCCCAATTCTGAATTTAGTCCTACAGCCCATAATCCTAACCAATCCTCCTTTCTTCTTCTCAAATGAATTGATCTAAAATTACTTCTTTTATCCTCAAAATGAGAAGCAGGGGGGCATGATGGGTAGAGGTTTTGCTTGACAATCAGGATAATTAAGATTTAAGCCTTGTCTCTGATAAACACTGGTCATATGATCTTGGCTGGGTAATTACACTTTTGTGGACTCTAGGCAACCCTTAAATACTCTAAGTTGTGGAGAAGATGACCTATCTTAGAAGAGGGAATTTCCTAATTTCCGTGTTCCCTACAGGAGTGTATTGTCCCTTATCCATATTCTAATTTCAAAAACATAGTTTATAATAATGCATGTTTGTTTTTTTGAGGCGTTCTTGGTTTTTTTTTTTTCCTATTGTTTTTCCTCTGGCCTCTGTCACCAAAATAATGCTTGCATGTGCCCATACATAGACAGACACTCACAAAAACACATTCAGAATACACACACACACACACACACACACACACACACACACACACACAGATACAAACCCAGCTTCTTTATCGAAAATGTATCTTTTTTTCCTGTAATATGTACTTTATTTCCACTTCATACATTAAGGTTTAATGTAGTGCTTTAGAACCCAAAATAAGTTGTCTCCTTCTACTTTGGTGGAGTTGGGGAGTAAAGAAAAAAAAAGATTCATTATTTTGTAAAGGAAAAAGAAGCATGAAAATATTCTAAAGATTTAAAACATCCAAATGACCAAAGTGAAATTGACCTGATAGAAGATAGTAATTTATTAAGGCAATAACCTATATTCTAGAATGCTAGATCCTTCATAGGTGCTCTCATCAATAATTCCCATTTTAAATCCAGCACTTAAGATTATTTACATAAGACCTCCTAATAACCATATCAAGAGAACTACCGCCCCTCATGGGGTCAGTAACCCAGGGTTTAAAATCTCCTTTAATATGCATTTCCCAAGAAGATTACAAAAAAGATCTCCATGGTCAATAAATCACATTCTGAAAAGCTGCTACATATGCATTTCTGCAATAGGCATTTTTATAAATGTCCATAAATACATATTTATGAGACACAGATAATGTCCTCTCTTGTTCTTCACTCCAAAGAAGTAGTTACTTGTGGGGGGTGGGGAGAATATGTCAAGAAATTTCTTCTCATTCAATTTAGGGTAGGCAGCCTGAACTGAAGGACTGAGTTTGGGGAGTGGGAGATAAGGGTGGTTGTATTAGGACAAATCAAAAACATAACTAAAGTTCAACAGCTAGGGATAAAGCCCAGGACACTGAAATATACTGACAACACTAGAAGTCTTTATGTGTGAGGGCCTGGTAGAGTTTACCAAGGAGTTATCAGGCAGGGTTAGCTAAAATAGGAAGCTCATGGCCCACTAACCCTTCTCTGCTCCCCTTTCCAACAACCGTAGACCAGATGAACTTATAGCCCAATAGTCCAGTGTTCCTTCTCCACTTCCCTTAGAAGTATTTGGAGATCTATGTATGGTACTTGTTGTAGAGAGAAAATGGTTTTTAGGGCCCTAGTGGAGTGTTCTCAAGACATCTGGGCATTACTGTGTTCAGATAGTCCCATTGGCCTTCCCAGTCTGACCAAAAATGACTAGTATGAATCTGCCATGGATGGGGGCTGGGACGTGGGGAAAAGTAATAGGGGAGAAGCCTGGCTGTGTGGTAATGATTCATCTGGGAATAAAGAAGACAACTTCAGCCTCTGGGGCCCATCAATCTGACAATTTCCCCAGCACTAAATTTACTTTTAGAGCAAGGCAAATATTTTAACATTGTCTTAAATATATATTTTTAAAGACCTGACTTTAAAACCTAAAGACCCAGGAAATCCAATGCTTGGGCTGAAATTCTTTTTGCAAGCAGGTCTAAGGCAGTGCAAATGACATGAATTATACTCCCCATTACCTCAAGATACACTGCTCAGAGCTGGCATAAAATCGCCCATTTCCTGTGGTGATATAAGGGGCCTCATTCTTGACTCTAGGTGGATGTCAGAAACGATTATTTCTTGCCTGACACATCGGTCATTTTAATCACTCCTTGCCTCCATATCTGAGCCATGCCCCACTCGGCTCAGACTGTATTTCTGGCTTAGTTTTGGACATTTCCACTGGTTGAGTTCATCATGAGGACTCACATGAGTTTGAGGAATGGGGGTCCATCCCAGTAGGCCATGAGAGAAAAATGGAGGGAAACTTTAGAAGTATTCATCATAAATAATGGGAGAAGAAAGCAACTTTAAAGGCTTGGAAGTCCAAATTGAGAAAGGAAGATATAGAAATTCTGTGAATCTTATACATGCAAGAAATCCAATCTGGTTCAAATCTGTTCAGCAAGCATGTATTAAGTACCAATTGTGTTTGGGGAAAGTTTTAGAAGTGAAAGAGAATCCCTGCTCTCAAGGAACTTATATTCTAATTGTTGCTGTTGAGTACTTTCAGTCTTGGTTGACTTTCCATCACCCCATTTGGGTTTTTCTTAGCAAAGATCCTTGAGTGGTTTGCCATTTTCTTCTCTAGATCATTTTACAGATGAGGAAACTGAGGCAAACAGGGTGAAGTGACTTGCTCAGAATCTCACAGCTAGTGTTTGAGGTCAGGTTTGAACTCAAGTTCTCCTGACTCCTGGGTTACAGCTATATCCATTGTACCACCTATCTGCCCCTTATATTCGGATGGGAAAAGGAAACATATAAAAACAAACTGAATATGGGAGTGGAAAACCAAGGTAACTTAGTGGGAGCATAGGAGAGGAAGTACAGAATAAGGGCTGAAGAGAAAGGAGACATGGCTAGCTTTTGCAACATCCTGAAATAGATTTTCTTGAAGGAACCATTCAATCACAGCAAGAGGATACAGGGGTAGAGGACACTTCTAATCTGTGAATTCTTAGAGTGAAATTAGAAGATTAGTTTTAAAGAGTGGTTCTATCCTTTATAAGCTATGTGCCCTTGGGCAAATCAGTTCACCTGTCTAGGTCTCAGTCTTCATACATGACAATGTTAGATTAAGTGTCCTCTGAGGTTTCTTGCAGGGATTCCCTTCTGTGAAGATGGAATGGCCTGTCAAGTACTTGTCTAGGTTTATTTTATTTTTTCTAAATTATACTGAGAAGATAAAAGCAATATCTGAGGCATGCACATAATGACACTCAAATGAATGACAAGAGTCAGAGGCAGAGTAGGATGAAGAAGAAAATGAAACTAAATCCAGGTAACAGAAGTAAAATGACTCATCTCAAAAGAATTTTGTTATTTTGGCCCACTCCTCTAACAAACCGTCCACTTTTATTCTGTGCCCCATAGGCTCATGCCTTGTTTGTACTTCTTTCTCTAGTTTATCCTCCAACCCAACCAGCTAGCAATACTTGTAACAATAATCAAAATAATAATGAACAAAAATAATAGACTTGACAGTTATTTAGTACATTGATAGGTAACATAGTAGAGTATATAGGGATAAGAACTGTAATTTTCTTTGTAGAGGGAATGCTGAAGTGAGGAAAGTTCCTCCATTAGTGAATGTCAGTATTTTTGTTTCAGCTTGGTTTTTGGAAAATATTCTAGAGTACAAAGAAATCAAGCCCATGGTCATACTGATAGTATATGATATAGGAAGGACTTGAACCCAGGTGTTTCTGGCTTCAAGGACAGCTATCTCCCATTCAATATGAGAACAAAGAGGCACATTTGTAGTGCAGAACACATGTATTCAAATCCAACCCCAAAATTCTGACTGTATAACCCTGGGAAGATCAGCTAATGTGTAATGAATATTGTAACATTGGGTCTTATTGGTCTGCTTTGAGAATGAAGGCTGAACAGCAATATGTAAGTAATAGTAGCTGCCCCAATGAGGACCCGATTGACTAGTTCCAAGTTGGTCGATGCTGCTATTTCCTTCCTTCCTTCCTTCCTTCCTTCCTTCCTTCCTACCTTGCTTCCTTCCTTCCTTCCTTCATTTCTTCATTGCTTTCTTCATTCCTTACTTCTTTTTTTCCTTCTTTTTCTCCTCTTTCTGTCCCTCCATCCACATAGGGAGTCATATTTTTTACATACGGGTGCTCTGTCCAAAGGAATATAAATTGTCATTAATTATACTTTGTAGGATATCTTTGGGTTTGGGGACTAGATTGTTTTTCTTCCTTACTTATTTATTCCATGATTGCTTTTTTTTTAATTTTTCAAAAAAACTGGGATAATTAACCTTTTTCTCTCATGTAGTTTTCATTTATGATTTCTTGAAATCAAATTCTGAAAAACCAGGCTTTCATAAAACCTATTGGGATTCAAATGAACCTACTTGACTTTGCCTTTAAACCCAAATCACTCTACCTCTCACTGATTGGTCATTAATAGGTGTTGGCCAAACCTCCCTTGCTCATTGTTTGAGTTTTGATGACTTAGAGTGAGTGTAAACAATTGTTTCTGCTCTGGACAGAAACAGAGTTTTTTTCTTGCCAAATTGATTCTTTTGAGGAGGCAAACGAGGTGATCTTTTGCCTTAAATCTTACCTAAACTTTAATCACTAAATGGGTATTGACTCAGACAGACTGAGATGGAGGAAAGACCTTAGCTTTTAGGTCAATGTCTCCCATTACATGGGAGCCACCCTCAGTCATCCTGCCTTATGTTTTGCTGCTGGACTCTGAATGACTCTGGTAGAGAGAGTGAGGATATGACTTTGCACAACCCTGTCTCATTCAAATCCAATTCACTTGCAAGTTAAGAATGCTTCCAATTGATGTCATTGGTCCTTTCCAAGAAATTGACAGACAACACCAATAATCTTATTGGAGGCTCACAACAATGCTATGAGGCAGATACTTTTATATTTATTTAATTATTATTACTATTATTTTTAACAAAATTTTGTTTGTTCTAGGCCTCTTCTTTGATTAAGGAAAAGATTTCTACCAACAAAGTAGGTCAGCAACTCTTCTGCAACTGAAAGTCTTAGAAAGCTGCCAGAGGCTGACTTTGGAGAGCTGTCTGTCATAGTTGAAGAGAAGCTAAGGAGAAAAAGATTTTTCTGAACCTTTGGCTGCTATACTGAGAAACTTAATTGTGAGACTGTGCTTCAGAAGTGAGGAGTTAACTAGTAGAAAATGACAGTTATGATCTTTCTCATTTTAAATAGTTATTGAAGTATTTGCTTTATAACTCATCACATAATAAGTTATGTAGCCAATAAGTTGGATGTTGATTTAAAATTAGAGGATTTGGGGGTTTTGATATATAGAAAGATATGAGGAAATGCTTATAGGAAAATAAAGCTATCTCATTTATTAAATAAGCACAATTGAATAACCTAGTATAGAAAATTGGTTATAATAGTAGGGATGGAACCCAATTTTTTCTGAACCTTTGGCTAGCATTTTATCAAATATACTACTTTGTCTCTTGAGATAGATACATTACACATTATTATATCTATATTAGAGAAGAATAGAGTAGACTATGTGACTTCCAAGGTCCCTTCAAATCTACATGTATAATCCTATGATTAATTGACTTACTAGCTGTATGGCCATAGATAAGCCATTTGGCTTACATGAACTTCAATGTCCTCAGGTTAAATAACATCAGGTCACATAGCTAGTAAGTATTGGAAGTGTGTGTGAGACACAAAGACTCTACCCCAAATTGACTACTTGGAGATGTCTCAAGGTGAAAGTAGAAAGGTTATTTTATTAGAATCTTGAGAGAAGTGGGCAGTCCGATCACTGGAACACCCAGAGGGAGGAGGCCACTGTGCAAAAGCAGAAAGGTTAATTATGCTAGGTAAGTGGGCAAGGGTGGAGTTAGGAAGGAGTTTAGGAGTGGCCAGTGCTTAAAGGGACATGCACTTTTTACATCAACTGCACAGGAGTATTGCCCATACTTCACTGGGACATACCCCTGGGAGGAGCTACAAGGACGTGTGGTTTTTGCCTTGACATGTCACTAGGTTATTCCTGGTCAAGGATGAATGAGATAGGTCCAATATGGCTGTTGGGAGGATAGGTTTGATTGCTTCAGGACATGCCAAGTCTGGAAGCTAGACTGATTAGGGATTCAGGAGGTACCATATTGGGAGGAGTTTTCTCTTCTGATAATGTTGTTCAAGGTTTTCAGGTGCAGCTGGACACTTGGAACAAAGGAGGTCTCTAAACTAAAGATTTGTTTGTGAAATGCTTGGGTGATGTACTCATGGGTAACTGTATATAGGCAGACAGCTAGCTCAGCGAAAAGACTTTTAGGCTGGGGGCAGGGGAGAGGCTGAGTTAATGCCTTTATGGCTGGGGGAAAGTGTGACTTTTACAACTTAATTGCACAGGCTTATTACAAACTGATGTTACATACATAGGTACCTGAACACAAGTGAGATTTTACAAACTGAGGTTACAGACAAAAGCATCCCAGACCCCATCATTCCCCCCTTGTACAGATGGGACCCAAAGTCATTTGGGGACAAGGAACAAAGGTCTCAGCTTCCTGAGCTGCTTCAGGCTGAGAAAGGTCTTGGAACTGTCTCTGCCTCACAGCAGTCCAACAGTCAAGGGGACGGGCGGTTGTGGCCAATATCCGGAACTTAGCAGACACCAGATCCAATGGGTGTTGGGTAGTGACTTCGGGCAGTGGTTGGTATTCAGCCTGAGCTGTCATCTGCCAGTGTAGAGTTGCTGAGCCTAAAAGAGACAAATCTGGCAAAGAGATTAAACAAATGAGAGTCAAAAGAAGTAGGAGAAAAATAACTAGAAGTAGAGTGAGTATGGGCTAGTACAATCCATTACTCAGATTATTTAACTGTCCTTTTATATTTCTACATGCTACATAGACTAGGTACCTCATAAGATATTATTCTTCACTAA
>CM053582.1:88536584-88555642 GCA_028627135.1 Pseudochirops cupreus
ATTTCTTCAGTCAGATTGCTGACTCTCTTTTCATGATTTTCTTGCAACATTCTTATTTCTCTTCCCAATTTTTCTTCCACTTCTCTCATTTGGTTTTCAAAATTCTTCTTCAGCTGATCTCTAGCTTTAAGGCAATCTTTATGTTTATTGGAAGCCCCTGGTGGGGGAGTTCTGGCTGCACTGTCCTCCTCCCTCTCTCTGCCTTGGTCCTTCTTTTCCACAAAGGAGGAATCTAGGGTTTGGTTGCTGTTCTTACTTTGCTTCTTATGCTTATTCTTATTCATGGTTGGTCAGTCCATGATTTTTTTTTTTAATCTCTGTGGAGCTCTGCTTCCAGAGGGGAAAGCTCTGTCCCAAATCAGGGGGGTCCTCCCAGCTGCTGGAGCTCTCAGGAAGTTGGTGGGTCCTTCCCCCACTTCCAGCTCAATGAAGGAAAAAGACCACAGGACCAAAGCCCAAGACTGTGATCTGGATTCAGGCTGCTCAAAGCTAGAGCACTTGGCCTCAGAACAATTGCTTGGTCCCCCTGCAGTCTGCAGGCCGAGAGATCTGAAGCCGCAAAGCAGAGGCAGGTGCAGGACCTCCACTTTCCACTTCTCAGCCCTGAAGGCAGTTTGGCTGGACCACTTTTCTCCCAGGACCTCACAATTCCCACTGACCTATTTCTGGACACTGCTGCAGCTGCCACCAATCGGCTCACCTGAAGCTCCAGCCAGGGCTAGGCTCCTCTCGTCCAGCCACCCCAGGGCACAGCAGGCCAGGCTGGTTTTGGTTTGTAGTGCTGATATACTTCCTTGTAGCTGAGCTGACTTTAGTGGAAAGTATGTTTGTGTGCGTTTTGGAGTTCTAGGATTAGTTTAGAGTCATATTTTATGGGTATTTTGGGGTGGCTATATGAGAGCTGCGATATGTTGCTGCTCCTATGCTGCTATCCAGGAGTTAGATTTTCTATGGCCTCAGCTGTCCCATCTCCTCCAACTTTGTGGTCATGCAATGTCTGCTCTAAGTCCTACCTTCTGAGTGCAAGCAAAACAAAACCCCTTCCCCCATAGTAGCTCTTCAAACACTTTTGGTATGATATCTCCAAAAAATCTTTTCTTTGAAAGTCACTAAATTATCATCATCATCATCATCATCATCATCACCATCACCATTATCATCATCATCATCATCACCATCATCATCACCATAACTAGAATTTATATATTGCTTTAAATTTGCACAACACTTTATGGACATTATCTCATTTAATCCTCATGACCACCCTATGAAGTAGATATTACTATTATCCCCATTTTACAGATGGGAAAACTGAGACTGAGGGAGATTAAATGACTTGTCCATGGTCACACACTCAGTAAAGAAAAATCTGTATTCAGGACTTCATGATTCTTGGTAGAGTTTTCTATCTACTATTCCACCTATTTGCTCCATATAGGCCAAATATGGCTGATCAAAACGCGGCAAAGTTTTTAAACTTTTGAGTGTGTGTGTGTGTGTGTGTGTGTGTGGTGTATGCATGTGTGATGCACACTTTTTGGCAATCTAGTGATGCCTATGGATACCTTTCAAGAATAATGTTTTTAAATGAATTTCTAAAAATGTAAAGAAATATAAAGGAAATTAATTACTGAAATAGAGTTGTTTGAACACACACACACATACACACACACACGCACACCTGTTCATGGATTCTAAGTTAAGAACTCAGCATATGTGGATTGAGCTTGAGGCTTTTCATTATGCCAGGTATATCTTCCAGCTTGTTATTATCTTGGGTGCCTGTCCTGAGCTGTATCCTTTCCTGGGAGTGATGTCAAGGGGATATACTCTGAGATTTACAGTTAAATCACAAAATCAGAGAATTTCAGAGTTGGGAGGAAATTCAGGGCCTATTTAGTCCATCCCATAGATTAAAGGAATCCCCATTATAACATACCTGCAAAGTGGTTGCCCAGCCTCTTTTTGAAGATTATTTAAAATTTGCTGCTGGCATTTCCGTCTCTTGAATCAAAGGGTGCTTCTTCTATCTGCTATTCTCCTTACTCATGAAGAATGGAAGAAGGGTCTCAGTATAGAAAAGCTTTTGAAATTTTGTATCTTTTGATTCCCCTCTAGACCTAAAATAATGAAGCTTTCTATAGAGATTCACTTCATTCAGAAAGCCTGGCATAGGCAGATCATAGGGTCATAGAAACTTATGGGACATCATAGGATAGTGGAAAGAGAGCTAGGGAGGACCTTAGAGGACAAGTAGACCAAATCCTGCCTCTCACAAATGAAGAAACTTAGACCCAAGGAAGTTAATGGATGAGATTAAGACACACACACACACACATATATATATATATATATGATATGGGATTTAAACCCAGGACTTTTGATTATCTATGTGGATTCCTTCTTCAATCCCCTTTCCTCCACACTGTGGATCAAACAATAGGTGGAATACTGATAATGTATACTTCAAAGTAAATTCAACGTATAGAATTTCAAAATTTAACAAAGTAGCAAACCATTTACATTCCTGTGATCTTCAAACCATCAAATACCAGGAGTCTTTAGGATAGAAAGACCCGTGTATTAGATACCAGAAGTTATTGACAAAACTATGACTTAGAACTGGTTTAAGATAACAAGCAAAACGAAAAGGAGAAGGTTGTTCTGGGAGTAGTGATTGTGGTGAAAGGGAATGCCCAGACATGCGAGAAAAATCTGACAATTCAGTGGAAGTGAGAAAAGAAGAAAGGGAAAGAAGGAGCCCATGGGTTAATTAGGCAGAGTTATGGATGAAAAAAAAAAGGAATAGAGTGATTAGAATTGCTAATTCCATGAATGTAACTGACCAGCACCCATTTAATTTCCAAATTCTTTGTTATAAGAAGAGATATTTTAGTGTATATACATACATTCACATATAAATATATGTTTGCATATAGACACCCATCTATGTTTATATACATATGCATTTATGTATACATGCATGTATGTATGTGTGTGTTTTGTTTGATTGGTATGGCATTGTATAAATATTGTAATTTTAATTACATCATCATGCCTTAATGATGAGTATTTTTTTTTCATTTTTGTACTTGTTTATTTCTGTAAAGAATGTTCTACCTAGAGATGGCACTGCTAAGGATATACTCCCAAGCATGTCATTTAGAAAAAGACAAGCTCTATATTCACCAAATAATTATAGCAGCAATCTTTGTTGTAGCAAGAATCCTATATGATAAAGTAAATGCCTGTCAATAGGGGAATGCCTAAACAACTTGTGGAACATGAATGTAATGGAATATTACTTTTTTGTAAGGAAAGAAAATGATTCATACAGAAAAGGTTGGGAAAAATTCATGAAGTGATGAAAAATGACATTAAATGACAGGAAAACAGTATGTACAATGACTGCGATAATGTAAATGGGAAAACATCACTATAAAATCATCAGAAATGACTATTGAAAAGTAATAAAGAACAAAACTTGGTCCCAAGAAAGATACATAAGAAGACAAGCCTGCTTCCCTTTTCAAGAAGTTATGAGAGTCTGTATTAGAATGAAGACTATGTGAGTGGAAAGAAGGCAACCTATATAAGAGATGTTGTGGAGGAAGATGGAGTATAAAGTATTTTCTCCAGTCCTCACAACCTGTCAAAACTCTCTGAAATAGGAATTATGTGAAAAAGGCAGAATAATTTTAGATGTCTCTACCATCTTTGACACCAAAAACCCAAATAAGGTAAGAATCTGATGAACAGAATAGAGAAGAATAATCTACACCTTCTAATGCACTTCCTCAGAACCTTCTTTTCCTTCAACTCTCTTGCTTTGGCGAAGCTGAAAAATGGATGCACAGCCTTGAAACAGATCTCAATTCTCCCCATCTCTTCTCTTCCCAGTTCTACAAAAAAACTTGCTCATACTGGAAAAGCAGATTGACAGTTCTATATGATACAACATAGCTCAGCCAGAGAAATGGAGATTAGGGAAAATTAAGAAAAGACATGTGTGGGTGGCTGTGTGATACTACACTATTCCTGAGGGAAATGGAAATATGCTGATATCCAGGTAGGACCAGTTCTGTCTCCCCAGAGGTCACTTAAGGCAGAGACTGAGACTGTAGAAATGTGAATTGCCTAGGATGGGAGAAGGCTGAAAAATCATTGAGATCTCTCCTTCCCTTCCCACCCCAACCCTCCTAGGGAAATCATCTTTGAAGAGGAAAGAGTCATAACATGAGCAATAGGAGAGCATAGGAAAATGATACAAAAATTATCAAAGATCTCAAGAATAAAGAAGCTCAGTTAAACACCTTGAGCATAAGCCGATAAACTTATAGTGAAGATATTATTAACAGAAGGGAATATTCCACATATGTTTGGAAAGATAATATAAAACAAAGGGAATTGAATCAATGCCTAATGAGGCAAAACAATCTGTATGGAAAGCATGGAACCACAGCAGTTGTTACTAAATGGTTTAAAAGATAAAGAATTATGAAAGAAGAATATATGTTCTGGACAACAGAAATAATTGGCCAAACAGGAAAAAACAAAAAAACTTTATTCATGATGACAATTCTCAGAAAAGAAGCAATAGAGAGCATAGCTATTAGAAATGTGAATACATGGAAGTGAAGGACAATCTGGATGAAGAGAGGTAAGAAGAAATAGCATTAAAAGAAAACATGAAATACGTATAAGCAATATATAATCTCTTCAAGAGAAGATGCCTAGAAAAAAATTTAGGTATTCTTCCAGAGGAATATGACGAAAAAAACCCCAGAGATATTAAAGGTAGTAGATAAAGATAATAGTAAATAAAGTAATAAAATTATAAATAAAAAAGTAGTGAAATAGTAAAATAAAAAAAGGTAAAGATAGAAAAAGCAAGATCCTTTCCTGAACTAAGTTTATGGACAATTCTAATTAGGAACACTGTACCTTCTAAATAAGAAGATTGCACATGCAAAACATAAAACTAATCGTGGTCAGCTTGTCTGGAACATATTTGCTTTGCAAAGTTTATTCCCCTGGATTGTTTATCTGCATATGAAAATGGCACTAGAAAAAATCCTGATGTGTAAATCTGGTCTAGTGACTCCTGCTTAAAAATCATTGGTTCCTTATTGTATCCAGAAAAAAGTGCCCATTCATTTTCCTAGCATTCAAAGCCCTGATTTCACCAACTATCTTATATTACTCTTTTTTATGCATTTTATTTTTCAAGCAAACTGAATTACTCACTGTCTCTTCTGTTTCCTTGTGGAAAGAACATTAACTCTGGGGTCTAGGTCCTCTGTCTGTGACCTTGGACAGTTCATTAATGTCTCTGGGTCTTAGTTTCTTTACCTGTTAAATGGGGAGTTTGATTATGTATGGAGAGAAAATTCTTCCAGCTTTAGATGTATAGACCTGTAAGTCTTTACCTTAATTTCTTTGATTGGACACACACACCCACACCCACACCCACACCCACACACACACACACACACACACACACACACACACATACACACACACGCACACACACATATACACACACACACATCTCTATATCTTTGTATACCTTGAAATATAGGTACATATATGCATATATATGTATATGTATGTATACACACATATACGTACATGGACATGTAGACAAATATATGTATGCATAAAAATAATCTCATTTATTCTTATGTGAAGTTGATGCTATTATCTCCAATTTACAGGTAAGGAACCTGATGATATGACAGGTTGAAGCTTATCCAGGGTTACACATCTAGTATGTTTTGGAGATAAGATTTAAACTCAGATCTTTCTAATTCCAGGTTTATGGCTTTATGCGCTATGACACCTTGTTGTTCAGTCTTTTTGGTTGTGTTCAACTCTTCATGACCTTATTTGGGATTTTCTTGGGAACAATACTGGAGTGGTTTGTCATCTCTTTCTCTAGATTTTTTTCCAGATGACACCAACAGGGTTAAATGACTTGCCCAGGGTCACATAGCTAGTAAGTGTCTGAGGCCAGACTTGAAAACAAGAAGATGAGTTTTCCAGATTCTTGGCCTGGTACTCTACCCTTTGCATCTTCTAGCTGTGCCCTATGCCACTTAGCTACTCTCAATTCAATAGACTATCAATTCCATGAGATAAAGGGCCCTCTTGGGTTATATGTAAACTTTGTAGCTTCCTTAACTCTAGACATGGTATTCTTGAAGTATAAGATGATTACTTAATATTTCTTTCATTTTAATGAATGATTCTTTAAACTATATTTTAAGTTTCCTTTCCTTTTTTTTTTTGTCTATTTCATTTACAAGGAAAACTTCAACACAAATCTCAGATATACACCAATAACCACAAATGGTCTTGTAAATATCACCTCCTTTCCAATATTAAGAATATACTTGAGTAGGATTTGACTGGAGACTTGGGAAATGTTTGGGGTCAGTAGCTATCTAACACAGACAAATTCATCCCTTTCTAATTAGCATCCAGAGAATCACAAAGTGGGAAGCTGAATGATTAGCGGATATAAACCTTTCTTCCCTAATATTTTATGTTGAAAGTTGATGGACCCAAATTTAAACTTCCTGAAGCCTGACAACTCGTTTGCAATAAATTCTACACAGGAAAAACAATTACTCCAGTGTGTCACATCCTTTCCATTCTTCTGCTATTTCTTCTGCTCTTTTCAGACCATAATGATAGAGGGAAAAAAAAGAGTATGTGATAAGACATGGTGCGAGTGATGTCTGTAGAATAAAGAGGGGGAAAACATCACTACATCACCCTTCTTTTGAGGGTTGAATGTACTTCCTAACCACAAGGAATTCATCTTCAGGGGCTGAAGATATATTGCTATACTCTATCTGTTCACAGGCCTGTACTTTCTATTAACCAACATGATTGAGAGAGGTAAGTCCCTTAAGGAATTCACCATCATTCCAAGCCCATGCAGAGAAGGAGACAGCCCTACTGGGCCATTCTTTCTAGGCAGACACATTGGAGATAATATACTTTTTTAATTATGCTTGGCAATGGGCATTTTAACATTCTTTTTCCAAATATCATTTCAGAAATTAAATTAGACTCTATTTATACAAGAATTTAGTGGAAACTACTCAATATGTATTTCTTCCTGCTTTCTTCTCAGTCCTTGTAGAATTAAGGGGAGAGAGAGAAATTAGCAGAATTAGAGAAAACGAGAGATAGGAAGCAGGAAAGGGAGACAGAGAATTAACAATGAAAGATGAGATTTATGAGTGTATCCTGAATTTTTAGTTAATTTTCATATTTGACCTGCTTCCTAAGATCATAGTTATAGAATTAAAAGGAACCGAGAGACCACAGAGTTTAATCTCCATACATGGGGATATTCAGACCCATGAGATTAAATGATTGTATAGATAGTACAAATTGGAGGAGGGATTTGAACCTAGGATTTGAACCTTTTCCTTTACAGTTACTGCTCTACTGGTATGAATGTGATGTAGCTGGCAAAGGTCAGGGGACATAGGATGGCAGTTGGGGTTCAAAATAATAGATTGTGCTTAGAGTTAGAAATGAGTTTGAACTGCCAGTGTGATCTCATATAAGTCAATTGATGTTAAAGGGGGGTGTTTGATCAGATGTTTTCTGAAGGCTTTCTTCTCACAATGAAAACAATGTCACCAGTATGGCTTATTCCTTACTTTGGTTTCCTCCACGAACTTCCCTTGTAGGAAACCCCAATGTCAACCACACTCTTTAAACCCCAACCAGGCAATGATTATCAGACTATTTCTTCATTCTCTCCCCTCCTCTCTCCCTTTCTCCTCCTCCTAATTTGTTCTGGCTTATATCCCATGTCAATTTCTGTGTTTCTAAGTGTTAATCCCACAGCTCCTGGCACAGTATTAGGCACATATAAAGTATTTGATAAATAGATGTTGAATGATTGACTGGATTCTATTTAGAGAAAGCTGACTTGGGGATCACAGTCCAGCATGGCCCATGCCAGCACAGACCAGGTCAGAACAGGCCTCAGGGGACTGAATCACTGGCAGCTATAGGAGTTTGCAGACCTCTCAACCCACAAATGCCAAAGACAAAGTGGAAGGTCACTGGGGAAACTCTGCTGGACCTGGGTGAGAGAAGAGCATTGTCTGGGCCCAGCTTTGGGGTGGTGAATTTGGTTGCAGTGGCAGCAGCAGCAGCAGCGTCTGCTTCTGGAGCTCCAGTCCCAGAGATGGTGGGGGAATCAAGTGGCTGATCAGAGCACAGTTGAAGGAATATCTTTGCCGATGGTGAGGCAGGATTCTCTTGCTTTGCCCTACTTGGATCTGGGTCACAGTCTTGGATGGCGGTCCTGGGGTGAGGACAAAAACTAGAGATTGTGGTAGCTGTGGAGAGGGCATCCTTCTCATAGTTCCAAGGCAGAAAAGAATGCTTGTGGTCACTCACAGACCAGAGCATAGGCCAGGAGCAGAGTAAATACCGCTCCTTTGATCATACCACTTTAGAAAATCTGAAAATTTTCAGGTGCCTAGAAGTAGCTCTGACAATAGCTGCGCAGAACCCCTATCAATTGAGACATAGTACTCTCCATTCTGATAGCAGAGTCTTATCTTGACAAAGAGCTCAAAGGTCAAATAATTTTCTGGGAATACGAGGAAACAGCATAAAAAAATCAGACTATAGAATCTTACTTTGGTGACAAAGAAGATCAAAATATACAACCAGAGAAGACGACAAAGTCAAAGCTCCCACATCCAAAGCCTCCAAGAGAAAGCTGACATAGTGTGAGTGAAAGGGAAGCTGTGAAAGCTGAAGAGGATCAGGGTAGGTGAACATCCAAGATTGTTAGGACAGAATCTGTCCCTTTACTGGAAAGGAAGTGTACTATACGGGAAAGGGTACTGGTTTGGAAATGAGGAATTCTGGCCATTGGTGTCATCACAAACAAGCTGTGTGAGGATTGGAAAAGCTATTTATACTCTGTCCTAATTTTCCTCATTTGAGAAATGGAGATATTGAATTAGGTGAGATCTAAGGTGTCCTGAAGTGCTGGCATTCTCTATTCTATGTGATTTCCCACCTCCCTATGACAATCTATGTTTTGAAGTCAATTTTACTCTTTATTTCAAAGTACTCCCCAATCTTGATATTCTGTGTTTTCTGAAACCTCCTTCCCTCTCAACTCAGATTTAACACTCTGTTTTCTTAAAGTTCATTCTAATATTGACGTGTTTTATTCTAACATTCCTCCTAATTCTGATATTTTCTACCTTTGTTATTATTTATTATAAGCCCCCTCTCAGCTCTGAACTTGTCTGTTCTAAGCATACTTCCCGCTTTGGCAATCAATCTCCTAAAGACTCTCCTAGATCATTCTATCTTCCAAGGCCCTCCAAGCTCTGATGGTCTATGTTCTAAGGGACCTTCTAGTTCTGACATTCTATTTATTTTAAAGTGGAAAAGCAATAAAAGAGTTGAATTCACTTGGTTGGGGATCCTTCTACCTTTAATGCTATTCCATAAATCATATTATAAAATGTAAGTAATCAAATACATCTAACCTAATTCAAAAATACTTCTAGATTCTCATTTCTAGCTAAGGACTGAAGGCCTAAAATATTCTCAGAATGCAAGCTCTGGTTTGGAGATCAACCCAAGTTGACCTAGATAATAAATCTTCTTTAGACCATATTCACAAGTACATACTCGTCCCCCTGTTGGGTATATCTAAAAGATGTTGAAGAAACAAGGATGTAGGTTGTGCCAATGCTATTTTGGGACTGGAATTCAAGGTCTTTTGACATTTTCTGATGAAAGAAAAGCCCAGTGCCCCAGGCTGAATCTGGGTTATGGTCTTCTTCCTAGGAAACTCACACCAATCACAAGGAGGTCAAAAGAAACTATATCTTTTGGGTACTAGAAGTAAAAGAGGTTCCCTAAGCAGAGAAAAAATATATAATGATAAATAGGATTTATATAGCATGTTAAGGTTGGTGAATCACTTTACTTAAGTTGTCTCATTTGATCTTAAGGAAATGGAACAAAGGAAAACCTAGGAGTCAGGGAGGAACTGGCAATAGGGCGGGGAGTAAAGGAAACAAAGTTGCAGGACTTGTTAGAAGGCATGGTATGTTGTGATAAAAGAAAGGTAGCCAAGGTTATGAAATTGTTCTAATTTTGAATGTACACCCCTTATTCCCTGAGTTACAGAGGAGACCCTAACTCAAGAAAAATCAAATAAAAAGAGATTGAGGAGATATGGGCCTCATCGATAAAGCAAGTGAGTTGGACTATGTGATCTCAGCAATCTTCCATTCAAAGTAACTGATTATGGGTGACATGATGAAATGATGAAAAGAACAGGGATGGTGGGTTAATAATAATGGTCTCTGACAGTATCCTGGCTCATAGAAAACCTCAAATGTTCTTATAGATTTCATTGCATTCAGAAACTCTTATGAGTCAACAGTCCAGGCACTCTGTTTGTACATATGGAACTCTCAAGTCAGAGTACTATTGATGTAATCTAGTAGTAGTAGTAGTAGTAGTAGTAGTAGTAGTAGTAGTAATAGTAGTAGTAGTAATAGCAGCAGCAACAGCAGCAGCAACAACAGCAACAGCAGTTACTTTTTATATAACACTTTAATATTGGCAGAGTGCTTTAGAGACAATATCTTATTTATCCTCATAATCACCCTGGAAGATGGGTCTTATTATTAACCCTATCGTATAGATGAGAAAACTGAGTCAGAGGTTAAGTGACTTGTCTAGGGTCACATAGCTCCCAAGTGTCTGAGGGCAGATCTACATTTCTAGCTAGGTGCCTTCCAATCTGTCTCAAATATATACAACCACTCCCTAAATTCCTCGCGTGATAAGTAATCAGTACCCATTATAGAATGAATCCAGAAAAAGGGAAATAGCTTTCTTTTGGGATTGCACATATATGTTTGAAGTTCCTGTCTTTGATCTTTCACTAATTAATCAAATCACTTCAGAAAAATATTCAAAGAATGGAATATAGGATTGTTGTTATTCAGTCATTTTTCATTCATCTGATTCTTTGTGACCCCAAAATATAGGAAAGATAAGCTTTGATTGGCATAAGGAAAAAAGGTATGCTCTTATTTCAATTGATTTTGAATTAAAATATTTCTACATCATCATGGTGACTTAGATTTGAAAGGGAATCCAGAAAACCTGTCTTGCCCAATCCATGTTTATCCAGTAATCTTTCCCTAGCATCACCATGAGTGGATTAACTTACCAAGTAGTCAGGAGGACAGAGATACAACTTCAGGGGCCATTTACTTCAAACTTCCCTCTACAACAATCTACCTAATGGTTTAATGATCACATTAAATTCAGTCCATCAGTCAGTCAACAAGCATTTATTAAGTGTCCTAAATCTCACATCTGCCAGACACTGTTCTAAGCATTTGAGGAGGGGGAAGGTGGGAAGACCTACTCTCAAGTTGCTCATAGTCAAATGGGAGAAACATGAAAATTACTAGGTATATAAACAAGATAAATATAAGAAACACTGGAGATAATCAGTAGAGACAAAGGAATGCTAATTTGCAATATTAAAGAAGATCAGGAAACACATATCACAGAAGTTTGTATTTTAGCTGTGTCTGGAAGGAAACTAGGAAAACCAGGAGGCAGAGATGAGAGGGAGACTATACTATGTCAGGCATTGGGAAGAGAGAGTGAAAATTGCCTGGAGTCAAGAGATGGAGTGTCTTATTCAAGGAACAGAAAGAAAACTAGTGCCACTAGATTACAGAGTATGTGGAAAGTGAGTGAAGTATGAGAAAACTGGAAAGGTGTGTGAGCAGAGATCAGGTGATGAAGGTCTTTGAACATTATAGAAGACTGCATATTTGACTGGAGATAATAGGGACTTCTATACTTATTGTATAGAAGGATGATATTTCTTAACTGAACTTTAAGAAGATCTATTTGGGAGTTGCATAGAGGACAGACTAGAATAGAAAGAGACATCAGGCAGGGACACCAACTGGTAGGCTATTGCAACAGTGCACACATGGGGTATAAGTGTCTACACCAGGCTGGTGGCATTGCCAGAGAAGGGAAACAGGTATACAGCAGAGACATTGCAAAAGTAGAATTGGCAGCACTTAGCAACAGATGGAATACAAGGAGGGTGAGTGTGGAGTCAAGGATGATGTGTAGGTTTTGAGCCTGAGTGACTGGAAGGATGATACTATCCTTAACACTAATAAAGAAACTAGAAAGAGGCAGGATCTGGAGAGAAAGTTATTGAGTTCAGTATAAAATATGAATTTAGGATGTATATGGGACAGTCAGTCCAAGATACCCAATAGGCAGAAGTATGAGATTGGTGTTCAGGAGTAAGTGTGGACTGGTCAAATAGATCTGGAAATCATCCACACAGAGAAGATAATTGAATTTAAAGCATATTCATTATTTACTCTATTCAAGACATTGAGGTTACAAAGACACAAACCAAAGAATTTCTGTCCTCAGTAAACTTAGATTCTTCCAGGGCTGTAGAATATATAGGCAAATATGTGTAATGCTAGAAGACAATTAAGTTAATTAGCTAACGAAAATTAATAATTCAGTTTAAAAAAACTAAACAAGAAGTAAAATGATGCAAGATTTCACTAAAGAATGGATAACTGAGTTGAGTCTTGAAGGAAGACTAAAATTCTGAGAGGCTTGATTCCAGACACAGAAGATATATAAATACACAGAGGTGAGAAATGAAATTTGGGGTTTAAAAAAAGACAGCTGGCAGTCTATTTTGTTGGTAACAGTGAGTATGGGTGAGAGTAAAATGAAATAATTTGGGAAAGACAGATTGTAGACAGACCATGGAAAACCACGTTGCAAGGCTAATTAGTTTACATTTTAAACAATGAGTAACTGGACACCGTATAAGTTGTTTTCTTTTTTTAAAAAAAATTGGCTTTGTTTTTGATCTCACAGGTATTTCCTTTTCACCAAAGTGAGCCTTCCCTTATAACAAAGGCAGACAAATCAACCAATGAAATGACACATCTAACTGTATGCAGTTCCTCATCCTTAGCACCTCACCTCTCCAAAGAAATTTATTGAATTCAGCAAGCATTCTCCATTGCCTACTGTGTGCCCATTGATATGCTAGACACAAAGATGAGACCAAAACCCATTCTGCTCTCAAGATGCTTCCTGAGTACCAGATCAAAAGGAGGAACTTTTCCTCATCTCATTTCCTGGGCCAGATTGGTCACTATAAATACTCATCAGTCAGCTTCATTTTAGTATTTCCTTCATTTATTTTTAGAATATAATTATTTATTTTTAGTTTACAACATTCAGTTCCAAAAACTATTGAATTTTAAATTTTCTCTTCCCCCTTCCCCAAGACAGCATGGATTCTGATATAGGCTCTACATATACATCCATATTAAGGATATTTGCACATGAGTCATGTTGTAAAGAAGAATTATAACCAATGGAATGAACCAGGAGAAAGAAGAAACAAAACAAAAGAGAGAGCAAATAATGTGCTTTGATCTGTATTCAGTCTCTATAATTCTTTCTCTAGATGTGAATATCTTTTTTCGTCATAAGCCTTTTGGAATTGTCTTCAAGGACCTTTCATTGCTTAGAAGAGCCAAACATATCAAAATCAGTCCTCACAAACTGTGGCTATTACTGTATACGATGTTCTCCTGGCTCTGCTCCCCTCTCTCAGCATCACTTCATATAAGTTTTTCCAGGTTTTTTCTGAAGTCAGCCTGCTCATCATTTCTTATATCACAATAGTATTCCATTACATTCATATACTACAACTTGTTCAGATATTCCCCAATTGATGGGCATCCCCTCAATTTCCAATTCTTTGTCACCACAATATGCTATAAATATTTTTTGTACATATGGATCCTTTTCCCATTTGTATCATCTCTTTGAGATACAGCCAGAGAAATGGTATTGCTGGATCAAAGATATGCACATTTTTATAGCCTTTTGGGAATAGTTCCAACTTACTCTCCAAAATGGATCAGTTCACGACTCCACCAACAATGCAATAGTATTCCAATTTTCCTTCATTTTATCCAGCATTTATAATTTTCCTATTTTGTCATGTCAGGCAATGTGACAGGTGTGATGTGGTACATAAAAATTGTTTTGATTTACATTTCTCTAATCAATAATGATTTAGAATATTTTTATGTGATTATAGATAGCTTTAATTTCTTTTTCTGACAACTGTCTGTTCATATACTTTGACAATTTATCAATTGGGGGCCAAAGTATGTTTTTATAAATTTGACTCAGTTCTCCAAATATTTTAGAAATGAGGGCTTTATTAGAGATAATGGCTGTAAAAAATCCTTTCCCTATTTTCTGCTTCCCTACTAATCTTGCTTGCATTGGCTTTGTTTGTACAAAAACTTTTCAATTTAATGTGATCAAAAGTAACCATTTTGCACTTCATAATGTTTTCTATCTCTTGTTTGATCATAAATGCTTCTGTTCTCCACAAATCTAACAGATAAACTATTCCTTGATCTATAAGCTTGCTTATAGTATCAGCCTTTATATCTAAATCATGTAGCTATTTTGACTTTATTTTGGTGTACTATGTAACATGTTTGTCTAGGCCCACTTTCTATCATACTATTTTCCAGCTTCCCCAACAGTTTTGTCAAATGGTGAGTTCTTATCCCAGAATTTGAGGTCTTTGGGTTTATTAAACAGTAGATTGCTATAGCCATTGACTACTGTGTCTCATGTACCCAAACCATTCCACTGATCCACCACTTTATTTCTTAACCAGTACCAAATAGTTTTTATGATTGTGACTTTATAATACAATTTAAGATCTGGTATGGCAAGGCCACCTTCCCTAACATTTCTTTTCCTTAATTACCTTGATACTCTGGACCTTTTGTTCTTCCAGATGAATTTTATTATTTATTCTATTTTCTTCATTTAAATAATTGTAACCAATTTCTATAGGCATCTTGGTGGTTCAGTGAATAGAGCCTTGATAGACTAGGAGTTGGGATGATCTGAGTTCAAATCCAGCTTCAGAAATATACTGGCTTTCAACCTCTGGGTATGTCACTTAACTGTTGCCTACCTCAGTTTTCTCACCTATAAAGTGGGGTTAATAACAGCATATCTTTCCAAAGTTTTCTGTGATGGCAAAATGAGATAATGTTTGTAAAAAAGCTTTGCAAAACTTAAAACATCATAGAGACACAAGCTGTCACTGTCATATTGATTTCATTGTTCTGCTGACTATTCTCTGTATCCATTCATACATGCTTTCCACTGTTTCTCTGAAGGAAATCAACCAACCAACATTCATTATGTACGAGGTCTATTCTAAGAGCTAGGAATATAATAAGGTGAAACTCAAGAAGACAGCATTCTGATTGAGAAGACTATGAGTCTTGCTCCAGGCCATCCCTGTGGCCTGGGGGTGTCCTTCAAGTCTGTCCTGGATCTCATCTCTTTTTATTGTCCTTCACTTAGTGACCTCATTAGCTTCCATGGATTCAATCATCATATCTATTCTGATGATTCACATATCTATTTATCCAACCTTGATCTTTCTTCTGACTTCCAGTTTCCTATTGCCCACTGTTGATTGCACATCTGGAACTCCGTGTCCTATAGATTTCAGTCAAGTTAAACTTGGCATGTCCAAAACTGAAAAACATCTTCTTTCTTCCCAAATCCATTGCTGTTTAAAATGTCCCTGTTGTTGTTTAGTTGTTTCAGTCCTGGTTGACTCTTCATGACACCATTTGGAGTTTTTGTTCAAAGACAATGGAATATTTTGCAATTTCAGTCTCCAGCTCATTTTACAGATGGAGAATGGAGGCAAACATGGTCAAGTGACTTGCCTAGGGGCACACAGCTAGTAAGTATTTAAGACAAGACATGAACTCTTGAAAATGAGTCTTTCTGTTTCCAGGCTCACTGCTGCTCAGGATACCACCATCCTTCCAGTCACCAGACTCACACCCTAGGATTCATCCCCAACTCCTCCCTCTCTATCACTTTTCATATCCAATCAGGGCCTAATTTCCATTGATTTTACCTTCATAACAGCTCTTGAATATTCCCCTTTCTCTCTTCTGCTACTGACAGTATCCTAGTGCAGCCTCTAATTATTAATTGCAATGGCTGTTGTAATACCCTGCCTGTGGGTCTGCTTTCCTAAAATCTCTCCCCACTCCAATCGATCCTTTTCTTATTCATCAAAGTAATCTTACTAATGTGTAATTTTGACCATCTCACCATCCCAACCAATAAACTTCAGTTACTCTCCATCATTTTTTTTCTTTATTTTTTTTTGGAGGGCTATTGGGGTTATATGACTTGCCCAAGGTCACATGGCTAGTTTTTGTGTTATGTGTCTGAGGCCAGATTTGAACTCAGGTCCTCCTGACTCCAGAGCCAGTGCTTTGTTCACTGTGCCACCTAGCCGTCCCTACTCTCCATCATCTTTAGGATCAAATCTAATCCTTTGTTTTGTTCAAAGTCCTGCTTAACCTAGACCTCTCCTATATTTCTGATTTTTTTTAAGCTTTATTCACCTCCCTCCAAGTACCCTGCAGTCAAATGACCTTGGCATCTTCATTGTTTTTTGAATAAAACATTCTCCAAACTTCCAAGCATTTTTCCTGACAACCCTCCATACCTGGAATGCTCTTGCTCTGTTTCCCAGTTTCCCTGATTTCATTCAAAACCCAACTAAAATTCCACCTTCTACAGGGAACCTTTATGGATTCATTGCAAGGCTTCAGTTGATATCTCTAATTTCTACTGCTTATAGCTTGTTTTTACATAGTTGTTTGTATATTGTCTCCCTATTTAGATTGTAAGCTCCTTGAGAACATGGGATATCTTTTGCCTCGCTTTTTATCCCCAGCACTTAACACACTACCTGGCATAAATTAGTTTCTTAATAAATACTTGTTGACAGACTGACTGAAATGTATGCAAAATAAATACAAAGTATTTATGGGAACAAGAGTATGAGCATCCAAGGGGATCAAGAATAGTTCCATGAATTCCTTATTTCTGTCATTTCTTATAGCACAATGCTAATCAATTATATTCCTATGTCCCAACTGGTCTCCAGGTGATCTTTAGGTGACAAAATGTATTCCTGACCCATTTAATATTAATCTGTATTACTAGTTTTTGCTCAATTACTTTCTTAATTTAAGACAATCAACAAAACACGAAGTCAAACTCTGATCTGAAGCATGTTCTAGTTTCCAAAGTTTAAGTGCTTGTACTGAAAATGTGACAATAGATTTTCAGTAGTTGGTTAGAGCTGGCTCCAGCACACCCCTGGTGATTTCCTAATCAATTAACACTCAGTTTCTGGTATTCTTTTTTCTATCAGCAAGAGCGATGCTACACATATTTCATATGCATGCATGCATGCATGCATGTATATACATGTATACACATACCTATATACATGCACATGTATGTATGTGTGTTTGTATATGTATATGTATAGATACACATACATATATACATACATTTATACATATTTCTACATTTGATCTTAAAATGCAGGCAACTGAAGGATTCTAAACAAAGATATGACAAGGTCTGAATTGCTGCTTCTGGATGTTTTATTGTCATCTGTGTTGATGAGTTTAGAGGAGAGAGAGACAGAGACAGAGAAGCACACACAGAGACAGAAAGACAGAGACTGAGGAGACTAATTTCCATGACCCAAGCAAGAGATGATAAGGGTTGTAGAAATTAAAAGAAGGGGATATCATGAAAAGATGTTAAATTTGAACTAACAAGACTTGCTAAACTATTGGCTATGGGCAATAAAGGGAATTGTTAAGGATGATTCCAAGTTTATGTATCCATATTTCTGGAAAGGTACTATTTCCTCTTCAACCTTTTGACTTAAAGAAGAATACTTATGACCTAGCCAATGGCCACTTAATTAATGTCCAAATTGTCCTTGATGTTACCCAGTGGTAGCAAAAATTGTCCTCCTAGCTTTAGAAATATGAACTGGACACATAGAGAATAAATGACTTGCCCAAGATCACACAGTCAACGTATAAGAATGGAAAATGGAACTTGGTAGGGAATGGAAGCATTAAAATAGAGATCGTTGAGATTCAGAGGCAAGTATAAGGTATGATCTAGTTCCCAAGAGGTTTCCTGGGGCTCTAAACAGAAACTCTCTGATTCCAAGTGCCAAGTTATAAATCTCCAAAGCCTGCTGAGCTAGATGCATGGCAGTGTTTGTGGAGAGAATGCTGATGTCTGGGGAAGTGTTTGGTCCCTGAGTTCATTAAGAGTTTGCAGTTGCATAAAATGGATGAGAATGTGCTCCAGAATAATGCAACAGATGGTCTCTTCCCTAGTTCTGTCTTCATCAACTTGCTGTGTTAAGGAAAAGAGATTTACCTGCCTCCTCCAGCAGTAATGGATTCCTCCTTAGCTTGAGATCTTTAAATAGAATCTGCATGACCACTTGTCAGATACATTATATGCAAGATTCTTGGTTTTGGACCAGACGGTAAAGCAAATTTCTTTTAATTCCGAAATTCTGGAGTAGTTCTCTTAATCAACACTATATTAACCCATATGCTTCCTAGTCATGGGGAAAATGTAAAGGCCTACAGATAAGTGATGGAGTGCTGTGTTCAAGCAATAAAGAGGCCATTTTAACTTCACTATAGTGTGATGAAGAGGAGTAATATATAATAATGCTGGAAAGATAGGGTGGAGCCAGATTGTGAATACTCTAAAAGCCAAACAGCAATTTCTATTTTAATCTAGAGAGAATAAGGAAGTGATTGGAGTTTATTGAGTAGGGGGTGGTTGAACTTGTGTTTAAAGAAAATCATTTTAGCTCCTCTGATGAGGACAGATAGAAAAGGGGAGAGATTTGAATCAGGGAGATCAGATAGAATGCCATTTCTGCATCAGAGGCTAGAAATCTGTTGTTTTGGTATAGACTCAATTCTCAATTCCATTCTAGTCTCATCTTTGACACTCAAATAGCCACACCTAGAAATCACCCA
>CM053582.1:88556142-88568069 GCA_028627135.1 Pseudochirops cupreus
GCAGAATGGATTAAAAACCACAATCCTTCAATATGCTGTCTACAAGAAACACATTTGAAACAGGGAGATACACACAGGGTAAAGGTAAAAGGATGAAATAGAATATATTATGCTTCAGTGAAAGTAAAAAAAGCAGAGGTAGCAATCCTTATCTCAGATACTGCAAAAGCAAAAACAGATCTAATTAAAAGAAATAAGGAAGGAAACTACATCCTGCTAAAAGGCACCATCGAGAATGAAGCAATATCATTACTTAACATATATGCACCAAGCGGCATAGCATCCAAATTCCTAGAGGAAAAGTCAAAGGAATTAGAAGAAGAAATAGCAAAACAATACTGGTGGGGGACCTCATTCTCCCCCTCTCTGCACATGATAAATCTAACCTCAGAATAAACAAGAAAGAAGTTAAAGAGGCAAATAGAATTTTAGAGGGGCTAGACATGATAGATCTTTGGAGAAAACTGAATAAGGATAAAAAGGAATATACCTTCTTCTCAGTGGTATGGTAGTTATTTTAAAAAAATAACATACGCAAAAATCGACTATGTTCTAGGGCATAAAAACTTCACAATTCAGTGCAGAAAGGCAGAAATATTAACCGCATCATTCTCAGATAATGATGCAATAAAAATTATATGCAATTAAGGGCCATGGAATGATAGATAAAAAACTAACTGGAAAAGAAATAATTTAATCCTAAGGAAAGAGTAGGTTAAACAAGAAATTATAGAAACAATCAGTAACTTCATTCAAGAGAATGGCAAAAATGAAAGATCATACCAAAACTTGTGGGATGCAGCAAAGGCAGTTATTAGGGGAAGTTTTATATCCCTGAATGTATACATGAAAAAATTAGAGAAAATAGAGGTCAATAAATAGGGCATGCAATTGAAAAAGCTAGAAAAAGAACAAATTGAAAATCCTTAATTAAATACTGAATTAGAAATAATGAAAACCAAAAGAGAGATTAATAAAATTGAAATTAAGAAATATGTGTGTGTGTATATGTGTGTGTGTGTGTGTGTGTGTGTGTGGTGTGTATTGACTAACTTTGATAGACTTAGCTCTTCTCAGTAATGAAAGGTTCTTTTTTTTTTTAAACAACAAGTTTATTTAAACAACAAGATGTTTGACTTGAAGGGAAAACTATCTAGGATCAATTTCTTTATAGTAATTTATCTGTACTGAGAGACAGAGATTGCCCTACATGTAACAGCTACGTACAAAAAAGTTATAAAATCGTCCTTGGTTTTACAATGATAAAAGAAAAACATTGAAATTATCCAATCAAACAAGGTATGCAAGGGTTTTTTTTGTGGGTTTTGTTGTTGTTGTTGTTAAACAGTGAAAGCAAAATAACTTACTGGAATATAAAGATAAAAGTTGAATGAGCATGCCACTAATGGAGAAAAGGGATATTTTCACAGAACCAGTTTGTTTTTTCCCCTCCCCATCTCCATTTGACGTTGATCAAAACATACCATCGGCCATTTAGTTAAAAAAAAAATACGCATTATGCCTGTGCACATACACCAATTACTTTATGTACAATAAAGGAATGGGGAAGGGAATCAAAGAAGAGAGAAAACTATACTGCAGAAGTCAGGATGTGAATGAACCAAATCTTGGTTTTCTAATTGTGACTGTATTGTTTTCCTAGGGAGCACAGTTCTGGAGTAGAGTTGTAGATTCTCATTTTAGTAAGCGCCTCCTGTCTGCTGCTGGAATACATCAATTGTATCTTCATCCTCCATTTCCAACTGTGCAGGTGTGTCTGTTTCATTGATTGGCTGCCCATCAAATCGGAATCCGATCTGCCTCATTGACAAACCCTGTCGTTCACAATAGGCTTTCGTTAGTTAACTAAGTGGTGTGTGCCTCTTAATCTTAAATTGCACCGCCTTCAAATTAACGTGGTCATTGTTTTCAGTCTTGACTCCTTCCTGGCTTTTCGGCCGTGGCAAGTCCGGGGGTCTCCTCAGCTGCCACTTCACACAAGAGGCACCAGGATGGTCCGCTCCAAGGGAACGGAGGGAGAAGCAGCAATGGCAGGAGCAGGAGCAGAAGGAGGAGGAGAAGCAAGATGATGGTGGTGATGGTGAGGAAGAGGAGGAGAAGAAGGAAGAGGAGGAGGTGGTGGAGGAAGAGGAGAAGGAGGAGGAGGACGAGGAGGAGGAAGAGGAGGAGGAGGACGAGGACGAGGACAAGGAAGAAGAGGAGGAGGAGGCAGCAGAGTAATGAAAGGTTCTAAGACAACCCCAAAAGACTCATTAAGGAAAATGTTATCCACATACAGAGAAAGAACTATAGAGTCTGAATGAAGATCAAAGTATTTCCATTCCCCCCCTCCCCATTTTGTTTCTTCTTACTTGTGATTCCTTCCATTAGTTCTAATTCTTTACAACATAACTAATGAGGAAATATGTTTAATATGAATGTCTAAGTATAGACTATATCAGATTGCATGCCATCTTGGAAAGGGGGAGAAAATTTAGAACCCCAAATCTTACGAAAGTGAATGGTTGAAAAGTAGAAAATAATGAATTAATTAATTTTTTAAAAAAATAACTGTTTTTGTGCACTAAAATATTTTAACTTTAAATTACTATTGTTTTGCTTGTAGAGACTGGCTCTTGGGTATATATTTACAGAGCATATAAACCATTTTTTTCCATTTCTTTTTCTAGCACAAATTGATTTTAAATGGCAAAATTAAAATACAAAGTATACTTCTGTGAGCATAAATTTATTGCTATTTATGTGATCAAGCCACGGACATGGAGAAATTGGATGGGAGATTAAAAAAAAAAGCTATGTAAAAAAGGGGAGCTTTTTTTTCCCCCTTTCAAGTTATTATTGAAAGGCAGGGCAATTTAGTCAAAAGAGCAAAGAAAATGGAGTCAGTGAAGGCTTAGGGTTGAAATCTATCTCAGGCAAGTACTTATATTCTGAGTAACAATGGACAAGTCACTTAAACTCTCTTTTTCTTAGTTCTCTCACATTTAAAATAAAGGGTTATACTTGGCCCCTAAGGTACCTTCTCTCTCCAAATGTACAATCCTGTGAGATCTGTGCAGATAAAACCCAATTTGTGGTATGTTCTGGGACAATGATATACCATAAGGAGGCTATGAGATTTAATCGAATGAGTATTGGCACAGGAAAATAAAGAAACCCAACTTCAGAGCAATTTGGTTAAGGGGCAGAACCAAGATGACAAAGTATAAGCAGAGACTTGCTTGAGCTTTCCCTCAAACCCCTCCAAATACCTGTAAAAATTACTCTAAAGAAATTCTAGAGATACAGAACCCACAAAATCACAGAATGAAACACATTTCCAATCCAAGACAGCCTGGAAGGCTAACAAAAAGTGTCCATCGCACCAGCTGCTAGCAGAGTTCAGTTGAGCAGGGGCCATGCTGGCACAGACAGGGCCAGAGCAGGCCTCAGGGCACTGAATCACTTGAAGTCATGGCAGTTTCCAGGCTTTTAAATCCACAAACACCAAATACATGATAGAAGTTCAGTGGGAAAACTTTGTGGTACCTGGGTGAAATGGAAGTGCTGTCCAGCTGCTACTGCTGCTTTCAGAACTCTGGACCCATAGACAGCGGGGGGATCAACTAGCTGAAAATAAACTCCTGAAACTTGGGACAGCACCCCCATTCCCCAGTTGGAGCAGAGTCCTTCTTTAACAAAGAGTTAGAAAGTAAAGTACTTGGCTGGGACAATGAGCAAAGAGTGTAAAAAAAAAAAGTCATACTATAGAATCTTCCTTTGGTGACAAAAAATGATCAAAATATACAACCAGAAGAAGGCAACATAGTCAAAGCTCCTGCATCAAAAGCCTCAAAAATATATGAACTGATTATAGGCCATGGAAAAGCTCAAAAAGAATTTTGAAATCATCTTTGAAAATCAAGTAAGAGAAGTAGAGGAAAAATTGGAAAAGGAAATGTGAGTGATACAAGAAAATCATGAAAAATGAGTCAACAGTGTGGTAAAGGAGACACCCTCTCCCCCCAAAAAAATACTAAAGAAAATAACACCATAAAAAGTGGACTAAACAAAATAGCAAAAGAGGTCCAAAAAGCCAATGGAAAATACTTTAAAAATCAGGATTGATTAAATGGAAAAGGAGATTCAAAAGCTCAATGAAGAAAATAATTCCTTTAAAAATTAGAATGAAGGAAATGGAAGGTAACATGGCTATTAAAAATCAAGAAATTATAACATAAAACCAAAATAATGAAAAAAAAATAGAAGGCAATGGAAAATATCTCATTGGAAAAACAACTGAACTGGAAAATCAATATAGGAGAGTTAATTTGAAAACAATTGGGCTACCTGAAAGCCACAATGAAGAAAAAAGAGCCTAGAAATCATCTTTCAAGGAATTATCATGGAAAACTCTCCTGCTACTCTAGAACCAGAGGGCAAAATACAAATTGTAAGAATCCACTGATGGCCTCTTGAAAAATATTTCAAAAGAAAAACTGCTAGGAATATTGTAGCCAAACTCCAGAGTTCCCAGGTCATGGAGGAAATATTGCAAGAAGTCAGAAACAATTCTATTATTGTGGAAATACAATCAGGATAACACAAGATTTAGCAGCATCTACATTAAGGGATGAATGACCTGGGATATGATATTCTGGGGGTCAGAGGAGCCAGGATTAAAACCAAGAATCACCTACCCAGAAAAACTGAGTGTAATACTATGGGGAAAGAAATGGGAATTCAATGAAATAGAGGATTTTCAAGCATTCTTGATGAAAAGACCAGAGCTGAATAGAAAATTTGACTTTCAAATTCAAGAATCAAGACAACACAAAATGGTAAACAGGTAAGAGAAATCATAAGGGAATTATTAAAGTTGAACTATTTATATTCCTAAATGGAAAGATTATATTTTTAACTCATGAGATCTTTCTCAGTATTAGGATAGATGGAAATAGATAGATGAGAGAGACAGAGAGAGAGAAACAGAGAGAGACAGAGACAGAGACAGAGAGACAGAGAGAGACAGAGAGACAGAGACAGAGAGAGAAAGACAGACAGAGACAGACAGACAGAAAGACAGAAACAGAGGGCACAGGGTGAGTTAAATATGAAAGGATGATATAAAAAAAATTAAGGGATGAGATTAGGAATATATTGGGAGAAGGAGAAAGGGAGACATAAAAACAGGGTAAATTATCTCACAAAAAAGAGGAAAGAAAAAGATTTCACAATAGAGGGGGGTAAAGAGGGAGGTATGAGGGAACAAGTGAATCTTACTCTTATTGGATTTGGTTTAAGGAGAGAACAACATACATACACTCAATTGAGTATCTTAACCCTACAGAAAAGTAAGGGGAAACAGGATGAGCTGGGGGGGGAATGATAGAAGCAAGGAAAGATTTGGGGAGGAGGTAGTCAGACACAAACACTTTTGAAAAGGGAATCAGTCAAAGGAGAAAAAAGAATAAGTGGGGGACAGAATAGAATGGAGGGAAATATAGTCTTTTACAGCATGAGTATTAGGGAAATGTTCTTCATAACTACCCACATATAACCAATACTGAATTGCTTGCCTTCTCAGTGAGGGTGGGTAGGGAAGGAAGAAGGGAGAAAAATTTTAACTCAAAGTTTTACAAACAAATGTTAAAATTGTTTTTACATTCAACTGAGAAATAAGATATGCAGGAAATGGGGTATAGAAATCTATCTTGCCCTACAAGAAAATAAGGAGGAATGGGATAAGAGAGAGGCATGATAGAAGGGAGGGAAGACTGAGGAAAGGGTAATCAGAATGCATGCCATCTCGGGTTGGGAAGGTGGAGGGGAGAAATGGGGATAACATTTGGAACTCATAATCTTGGGGAGATGAATGTGGAAAACTAAAAATAAATCAATAATTTTTAAATAGTTTGGTCAAAATACTGAGGATGAATAACCTTGAGAAGAAAAGACATGGAAGATCATGATAATGGTCTGTCAAGTACTTTTGAAAGAGTATCATATCACTAACATGGGACAGTTTTTCTTTGCCCTTAAAGACCAAAACCAGGAATAAGGGGTATTAGGTTCAATACAAAAACTGTAGGCTTCCAAATATTAAGAGCTATCCATTACTACAAGAACAGCTAGCAGGACACTCTTTCCCCCTTCAGAAATCTTTTAGTAGAGGCAGATTGTCTACATGCCACATATTTTATAATGTGGACACAGTTTCCAGTAATATTGGGATCATATGGCTTCTAGGTGATTTTTTAAAAAGAAGAAAAACAATTGTGATTCTGAAATGTATGATCCTGAGACTCATCATTGACTTAGCTTTATCAGGCAAATCCCATACTCTGCTTATTCCTCAATCTACTCAATAAAAGAAGAATAATGATATGGTGCTAACTAGTCCATTGCTTCATCATCATCATCATCATCATCATCATCATCATCATCATCATCATCACTAACTGCAACAATAACATTTACCTAGCACTTACTATATGGGTCAGGAACTGTGTTAAGGACTCTATATTTATTTTCTCATTTGATCCGCACAACAAACCTGGGAGGCAAATGTTATTATTATCTCTATTTTACAAATGAGGAAACTGAGACAAAGTGACTAAGTTATTTTTCACAGGATCACATGGCTATTAAGTGTCTGAGGTCAAATTTGAACTCAAATTTCACTAATTCCTGCATGGTACTCCATCAATTGCACCAAAAAGAAATACCGTATAAATTTTAGAACACTATAAAAATATAAGCTCTTTTTTTTAATATTGTCTGAGGGTTTTATCTTATTGGTCTGGATTATAGATAAGCTACAATAATGACAGAGGCATCAAAAATAGTTAGCCTGACTGGGATATGGAGACCCATCTTGGCCTTCCAGAAAGTTGGAGGGGGAATGGGGGAAAAAAATAAGAGAGAACAGAATGGGGGAAGTGGTATTCAGTGGGTTCACTGTTTTTGGGTGGTGGGTAGGGGAAAGATGAGGAGAAAATTTGTAATTCAAAATCTTGTGGAAATAAATGTTGGAAATTAAAAATAAACATAAAATTTAATTAAAAAATATTTAGCCTGCAGGTAATGTTTATTATTATTATTATTATTATTATTATTATTATTATTATTATTATTATTATTTTTCAATTATCAAGTACTTATTTTTCTCCTCCTCTCCCAAAGGAAAGTGGTGATGGGAAGAAAAGTAAAACACTTTATAGAAAAACACTCAAACAAAACAAATTCCCGCATTTGCAAACCTGCATCTCATTTCATAGAGCAATTCATTATTCCTCATTCAAGAAATGGATAACCATCTTCATTATCAGTCTTCTGGATTCATGGCTATTCATTGTCCTGATTAGAGTTCGTAAATCGTCATCTTTACAATATTGAAATTATAGTGTAAATTGTTCTCTTGACTCTGCTTACTTTACTCTGCATCAGTCCATATGTCTCCCCAGGTTTCTCTAAAATTATTGTGTTTTTAATTTTTTTTTTAATTTCTTAGAGTGAACTATTATTTCATTACATTCTTATGCAATGGTTTTGCTATTTCCTAAGTGATGGGCAGAGGTTCTCAAGTTTGCAAATTACTTGATCTACATAATGTCTTTAGGGTCTCTGAACAACACTGTGAAGTGGGCACAACATGCGTTACCCTTATTGTAGAGAAGAAAATGAAAGTCTAATAAATTATGTATTCATAGATAATTAGTATGTGTCAGAAGCATTATTAAAAATAATTTCTTACAATATCCATTTCTAGTACTCTATGATAAATGCTTCATTAGATCAGCAATTAATTTTTCCTATTTATCTCCAAAATAGAGTGGCCTTGCTCCCATTGTCTTCAACTCTTTAATGATTTCTGCCATAGAAGGCTCAGAATGGAGATTACATCACAGAACATCTTCTAGTCCAAGCAACAAAACTGTTGAAAAGGGAAAGGTCAACCAATCAACTGCTCAGACTTTACTGACTCATTATTTCCATATTGTATAAAACTTTTGGTAACTAAATAAGGCAGAAACCTCTTTGAAACCTGATGCACAAGAGAAATATAAAGTTAATACTTGGATTCAAAAAATTATTTCACAAGTAGAAGGTGGAGGATGTGTGGCCACACAATACTTTGTCAGAACAACTATGAAGATTTGAGCAATATATCAAGTGAATGCTTAATATATCAAGTGTATGATGTGGCAAATGAGAAAGCAAATGCTGTTATCAATAATGTTATGAGTGTGATAGTAAGGGTAACCTGGATGGCAAAGGGTTCCAAGTTTATTCCATTTTAGAAGCATGTGAAGGAGTTGGAGAACATTGGTTTTACTTGAAAGGAAAAGTTAGTTTAAGTATTTGAAAATCCATCTCAGGGAAGAACTATGAAAAAAAGCTGGCTATTCCAAGAAAGTTCAATGTAAGTTTAGGATAAGGAAAAAAAAAACTTCCTCACATCTAGAATTATTGAAAAACTCATCAAACTGTCTCAGGAGGTAGTGTGGTCACCTTTACTCAGGACATTCAAGTAAATGTTGACTATTTGTCAATGTTGAATCTGTAGTACATTCTCCCAATACATAGGGCTACAATTTGGGCACTATATTCTCCAAAGTTCTCTTTGAGTCTACCTTCACTCATACTACTGCACCAATTTGTTTTCTTTTATTAGTTAGTCAGAAGGCAAAAGTGAATCAAAACGAAAGCATTTAGTGAAATTGCATAGTAAGAAATTGATGAGGGAGGCAGTGGTCAAAAGCAAAACTTTTGAGAAGGGGAAGGGAGAAGGGAGAAATAAAAGCATAAATGGTGGTGGGAGGAAGAGACTGGAGAGAAAGACACAGATAGTAATCATAACTGTGAATATGAATAGGATGAACTCTCCCCTAAAACAGAGGCACATAGCAGAATGGATTAAAAACCATAATCCTACAATATGTTGTTTACAAGAAACACATTTGAAACAGGATGATACACAGAAGGTAAAGGTAAAAGGCTGGAGTAGAATATATTATGTTTCAGCTAAAGAAAAAAAATTCAGTGGTAGAAATCCTTATCTCAGAAAAATTCAAAAGCAAAAATAGATCTAATTAAAAGATATAAAGAAAGAAACTACATCTTGCTAAAAGGTACCATATACAATGAAGTAACGTCATTACTAAATACATATATATGCACCAAGTGGTATAGTATCTAGGTTCCTAGAGGAGAAGTTAAGGGAGTTAGAAGAAGAAATAGAGAGTAAAACTATACTAATGGATGACCTCAACATCCCCCTTTCTGAAACTGATAAATATAACCTCAAAATGAACAAGAAAGAAGTTAAGGAGGTGAATAGAATTTTAGAGAAGGTAGATATGACAGACATCTAGAGAGAAAATTGAATGGGGATTAAAAGGAATATACTTTCTTCTCAGTGGTACATGATACATACACAGAAATTGGCCATATACTGGGGCATAAAAACCTCACAATCCAGTCCAGGAAGGCTGAAATATTAAATGCATTTTTTTTCAGATCATGAAGCAAATATATACAAATGTAAAAAAGGGCCATGGAAAAATAGATTAAAAACTAATTGGAAACTAAATAATCTTATTCTAAAGACTGAGTGGGTCCAACAACAAATCATAGAAACAATCAGTAACTTCATTCTAGAGAATGACAATACTGAGACAACATGCCAAAACTTATGGGATGCAGTGAAAGCGGTTCTTAAGGAAAATTTTACATCTCTGCATGCTTACATAAATAAAATCAAGAAAAAAGAGATCAATGAATGGGGCATGCAACTGAAAAAGTTAGAAAAAGAACAAATGGAAAATCCCCAATTAAATACTTAATTAGAAATACTGAAAATCAAAGGAGAGATTAATAAAATTGAAATTAAGAAAACTATTGAACTAGTAAATAAGACTGTAAGCTTGTTTTATGAAAAAAAAAAACACATTGAAATTGATAAACCATTAGTCAATAAGATTAAAAGAAAGTAGAAAACCTAATTACCAGTATCAAAAAAAAAAAAAAAGACAGTGAACTTACCTTCAATGAAGAGGAAATTTAAACAATAATTAAGAATTATTTTGCCTAATTATATGCCCATAAATTTGACAATCTGAGTGAAATGGATGAATATTTACAAAAATATAAATTACCCAAATTAACAGAAGAAGAAGTAAAATAGCTCCATCTCAGAAAAATAAATTGAACAAGTCATCAATTAACTCTCTAGGAAAAAAATCTCCAGAGCCAGATGGGTTTACAAGTGAATTTTATCAAATATTTAAAGAAAAATTAATTCCAATACTTTATAGACTATTTGGGAAAATTGGAGGAGTCCTACCAAATTCTTTTTATGGTACAAATATGGTACGGATACCTAAATCAGGAGGAACCAAAACAAAGAAAACATACACCAACTTCCCTAATGAATATAGATTCAAAGATTTCAAATAAAATATCAGCAAAAAGATTACAGCAACTTACCATGAGAATAATACACTTTGATAAGGTAAAATGTATTTCAGGAATGCAAGGCTGGTTCAATATTAGGAAAATTATCAGCATAATCAATCATATCGACAAAACTGCTCTGATTATCTCAATGGATGCAGAAAAAGCTTTTGACAAAATACAATGCCCATTCTTATTAAAAACACTAGAAAGCATAGGAATAAATGGAGTCTTCCTTAAAATGATAAGTAGCATCTACTTAAAACTATCAGCAAGTATTATATGTAAAGGGGATAAGCTAGAAGCATTTCCAATAAGATCAGAGGGTGAAACAAGGATGTCTACTATCACCCATCTTATTTAATTTGGTACTAAAAATGTTAACTGTAGCAATAAGCAAAGAAAAAGAAATTGAAGGAATTAGAATAGGCAAAGAAGAGACTAAGCTATCACTCTTTGAAGATGATATGTTGATATACTTAGAAAATCAATTGAAAAAACTACTTGAAATAATAAATCATTTGAGCAAAGGTGCAGGATAAAAAATAAGCTCACATAAATACTCAGCAATCCTTTATATTTGTAACAAAAACCAACAGCAAGAAATAGAAAGAGAAATTCCATTTTAAGTTTATACACATTATAAAATACTTCAGCATTTACCTGCCAAAACAAACCCCCTATAAATACAATTACAAAACTCTTTTCACACAAATATAGTCATATCTAAATAATTGGAAAAATATCAGTTGCTTGTGGCTACATTGAGCTAATATAATAAAAATTACAATTCTATATAAATTAATTTACTTATTCAGTGGCATACCAATCCAACTACCTAAAAACATTTTATAGAAGTAGAAAAAATAATAACGAAATTCATTTGGAAGAACAAAAGATCTAGAATATTAAGCAAATTAATGAAAAGAAATACTAGGGAAGGTGGCCTAATCATACCAGATTTTAAATTGTCTTATAAAGAAGCAGTCATCAGTATCTGCCAGCTTGTGGGATAAGAACTCACGATTTGGCCAAAAACTGCTCAGAAAACTAGGAAATAGTATGGCAGAAACTGGGTATAGACTGATATCTTACACTGCATACTAAAATAAAGTCAAAATGGATTCATGATTTAGGTAGACAGGCTGATACTAGAAGCAATCTTGGAGAGCAAGGAATAGTTCACTTGTTAGATTTTTGACCAAACGAGAGATAGAGAGTATTATGAAATGCAAAATAGATCATTTTGATTAGATTAAATTGAAAAGTTTTTGGAAAAATAAAGCCAACATAACCAAGGTTAGAAGGGAAATGGAAAATTGGGAAAGAATAATTACAACTAGTGTCTCTGATAAAGGCCCCACTTCTAAAATATACAGAGAACTGAGTCAAATTTATAAGAATACAAGTCATTCCCCAATTGATAAATGGTCAAAAGATAAGAAAAAGAAGTTTTTTGTTTTTTTTTT
>CM053582.1:88568569-88595898 GCA_028627135.1 Pseudochirops cupreus
TCCCTCCATGTAGAAGCTGCTAGTTCCTTGATTATCCTAATTGTGTTTCCACAGTATTCAAATTGTTTCTTTTTGGCAGCTTGTAATATTTTCTCCTTGACCTGGGGACTCTGGAACCTGGCTATAACATTCCTAGGAGTTTTCTTTTTGGGATCTTTTTTAACAGGTGATTGGTGAATTCTTTCACGTTCTATTTTGCCCTCTGGTTCTAAAATATCAGGGCAATTTTCCTTGAGAATTACTTGAAGGATGCTTTCTAAGTTCTTTTTTTGATCATGGCTTTCAGGTAACCCAATAATTTTTAAATTGTCTCTCCTTGATCTATTTTCCAGGTCAGTGGTTATTTCAATGAGATATTTCTCATTGCCTTCTATTTTTTCATTTGTTTGGATCTGTTTAATAGTATCTTGATATCTCACAAATTCATTTCCTTCCATTTTCTCCACTGTAATTCTGAAGGAATTATTCTCTTCAGAAAGTTTTTGAGCTTCTTTTTCCATCTGGCAAATTTGACTTTTTAAGACATTTTTCTCCTTATTGGCTTTTTCGGCCTCATTTGCCATTTGAGTTAATCTATTTTTTAAGGCGTTATTTTCTTTAGTCAGGTTGTTGACTCTCTCTTCATGATTTTCTTTCATCATTCTCATTCACTTTCCAATTTTTCCTCCACTTCTCTTATTTGGTTTTCAAAATCCTTTTTAAGCTGATCTATGGCTTGTAGGAAGTCTTCATGTTTCTTCAAAGCTTTTGGTGTGAAAGTTCTGACTGTGCTGTCTTCCTCCCACTTCATGCTTTGATCCTTTTTGTCCCCCAAGAAGGAATCTAGAGTTGTATTGCCGTTCTTACTTTGCTTCCTTTCCCTGCTCATTTTGCCAGTAAATTACTCAATTTTTTTAGCTATGTGGAACTCTGCTTCCAGAAGGGAAAGCTCTGTCCCAAATTACTGGGGTTTTTGCAGCTGCCAGAGCTATTAGGAGGTTGTGTTTTTTTTTTCTTTTTTGCAGCCCCCACCAGCTTTGGCTCACTGAAAACCCACCCCAGCATAACCACCCAAGACAATGATCCAGATCCAGGCCACTCAAGACAAGAACCCTTAGCCTCTGAACAATCGCTTGGCCCTCTTGCAGTCTGCAGGCTGGGAGCTCAGAAGCAGCCATGTGGAGGCAGCTGCAGGGCTGCAACTTCTGCCACTTACTTGCACTGGAGGTGGTTTGGCCAGACCACTTTTCTCTTCTAAATTTAGCTGAGTTCCACTGACCTTTCACTTTATCCTTGTTTCTTATGGCTTGATAATTCTGGAAACTGCCACAGCTGCCTCTCATGCACGCTGCTGAAAGCTCCAGCTGCAGCTCATCCTGGCCACCCCATGGCCAAGCCACAGTTTCAGGCTGGGCTGGTTTCGGATCCCAGCACACTGCAATGAGCCCTTCCTGCCAAGCTGCCTTCAGTGGGAGGTGTATTTTTGTGACTTTTGAAGCCCTAAAATTTCTTTAGAGTCATATTTTATGGGTATTTGAGGTGACTATGTGGGAACTGTGGAACCTTGTTGCTTCTATACTGCCATTTTGGCTCCACCCCCAGAAGCAAACATTTTTGAAAAGGGATAGGTTCAAAGGAGAACACTAGAATCAGTGGGGGGGGGGGAGCAGGACAGGATGGATGGTTATATATTTAGTCTTCCACAATATAACTAGTATGGAAATGATTTGGGCAATTACACATGCACAACCTATATTGAGTTGCTTATGTTCCCAGTGGGGGTTGGTGAGGAGGGAAGAAGGGAAAAAATATAGAACTCAAAGTTTAAAAACAAATGTTAGAAAAATTGTTTTATACATGCAACTGGGAAATAAGATATACAGGCACTGGAGCATAGAAATCCATCCTGCCCTACTCGAAAGTTAGTGGCGGTTTAGGGGGAGAATATAAGAGAGAACAGATTGAGGGAAGGGATACTCTGTAGGCTTGCTATTTTGGGGTGAGGGGGTAGGGGAAAGATAGGGAGAAAAAAATTGTAACTCAAAATTTTGTGGAAATGAATGTTGAAAACTAAAAATAAATAAATTAAAGTTGTTTATGATTTCAAGTAGTTTTAATTTTTTGGCTTGATTTTCTATGACTCTCTAAGTATAGCATTGTAACATCTGCAAAGTGATCACTTTTTTCTTTTTTTTTTGCTTCTCTAATTGCTAAAGATAATATTTCTAGTATCATGTTGAATAACAGTGGTGATAATTGACATCCTTGTTTTGCCCACAGTCTTATTGAAAATTCTTCTAGTTTATCCATATTACATATAATGCTTCCTGATGTTTTTTGGTAGATGCTACTTATTATTTTAAGGAAGACTCCATTTAGTCCTATGCTCTCTAGTGTTTTTTAATAGGGATAGGTGTTGTATTTTGTCAAAAGCTTTTTCTGCATCTATTGAGATAAACATATGATTTCTGTTAGTTTTGCTGTTGATGATGATCAATTATGATGATAGTTTTCCTGCATTTGAAGTATTAATCCTACCTGGTCATAGTGCATTATTCTTGTGATCAGTTGATGTAATATTTTTGCTAATATGTTATCTTACTTTTTTGCATTTTTATTCATTAGGGAAAGTGGTCTATAATTTTCTTTCTCTGTTTTGACTTTTATTGGTTTAGGTATATTTGTATCAAAAAAAGAATTTGGTAGGACTTTACCTATTTTTCTCAAATAGTCTATATAATATTGGAATTAAAAGTTCTTTAAATGTTTGATAGAATTCACCTGTAAATACATCTAGTCCTGGAGTATTTTTCCTAGGGAGTTCATTGATGACTTGTTCAATTTGTTTTTCTGAAATGGGGTTATTTAAATATTTTATTTCCTCTTTTGTTAATCTGGGAAATTTCTATGTTTTGTAAATATTCATTCATTTCACTAAGATTGTCAAGTTTATGGGCATAGAGTGGCACAAAATCATTCCTAATTATTGCTTTAATTTCTTCTTCATTGGTGGTGAATTTACTTTTTTTTTTTAAATTTTTTGATTACTGGTAATGTGGTTTTATTCTTTTTTAAATCAAATTAGCCAAAAGTTTATCAGTTTTATTGTTGCTGTTTTTTTTTAAATAAAATCAGCTTTGTTTTATTTATTAGTTCAATGGTTTTCTTCATGTCAATTTTATTCATCTCTTCTTTGTTTTTCAGTATTTCAAATTTGGTATTTAATTGGGGATATGTAATTTGTTCCTTTTCTAGCTTTTTCAATTGCATGCACAATTCATAGATCTCCTCTTTCTCTATTCCATTCACCTAAGCTTGTAGGAAAAGTTAGAGTTCAGTAACTTACTATGTTATTCCATCCTTCAGTCAAATCTGATGGGAGAAAAGTTCAAAGAATGCTCATCACTCTGCCTTCTTTCTCTCTCCTATAACATGTTTTTGTGCCCCTTCATGTGATGTAATTTAGCCTTTTCTCCCTACTTCTTTCCTCTTCTCTTGGAACAGTCACTTTACACCCCTTAAATTGTTGTTGTTGTTGTTGTTTTAATAATCACATTAAAGTCAATTTATACCCATGCTTTCTGTCTATGTATATCCCTTCCCAATATTATAATATCATGATATAGATACAATTCTCAGGAGTTACAAGTATCATCTTCCATGTAGGGATGTAAACAATTATACCTTATTGAATAACGTTTTTTTTCTTTCCTGTTTAACTTTTTATGCCTCTTTTGAGTGTTGATTTGAAGATCGTATTTTCTGATGAGTTCTGGTCTTTTCCTCAGGAAGGTATGGAAGTCCCCTATGTCATTGAATATCCATCTTTTCCCCTAAAAGATTATACACAATTTCACTTTCTAGTTGATCCTGGGTTGTAATCCAAGCTCCTTTGCCTTATGAAATATAATATTCCAAGCCCTCCATTCTTTTAATGTAGAAACTGCAAGGTCCGATGTGATCCTGAGTTTGGTTCCACAATATTTAAATTATTTCTTTCTGACAGATTGTAATATTTTCTCCTTGACCTGATAATTCTGGCATTTGGCTCTAATATTCTAATATTCCTTTGCATTTTAAATTTGGGATCTCTTTCAGGTTGTTATTGGTGCACTATTTCAATAACTATTTTACCCTCTGACTCCAGGACTTCAGCACAGTTTTTCTTGATGAATATTTGGAAGATGCTGTCCATGCTATTTCTTTCATCATGGCTTTCAGGTAGTTCAATAAATCTTAAATTATCTGTCCTGGATCTGTATTCAAGGTTACCTGTTTTTCCAATAAAGTATTTTACATTTCCTTTTATTTCTTTCATTCTTTTGATTTTGTTTGACTGATTCTTTTTTTTTAAAACCATTTATTTACTTTACATGTGTTTATAATCCATCCCTCCTCCTGCCCTCACCACACTGAACCAAAAACTAAAAGCCTCATCACAAATATGCAGAATCCAGCAAGACATGTTTCTACATTGGCAGATGGCATGTTTTATCTTCTCAATCCATGGTTAATAACTGCATAGGTCAGAGTTCCAAGTCCTTCTGAATTTGTTTTCTCAACAATGATCTTGTCATTGTATAAATCATTTTCTTAGTTCTGCTCATATTACTCAGCTTGGATAAAGAAATGTCCTTTCAGTTTGCTCTGAAACTGTTCATGTCACATTGCTTATGGCGCAATAGCATTCCATTATATTCATGTACCACAATTGTTCAGCTCTTCTCCCAAAGAAGGACTTCCCCATAACTTCCAATTTTTGGCTACTATGAAAAGGGCTACTATATTTTGTACCTATGGGTCCTTTCCCCTGTTCTCTAATATCTCTGAAATAAAGGCTTGGGAGTAGTCTGTTTGGGTAAGAGGATATGAACAATTTAATAACTTTGCAGGGCATTGTTACAAATTTCTTTCCAGAATGGCTAGACCAAATCACAATTCCACCAACAATGTAACAGTGGGCCTCCAACTTTTTTTTTTTTTACCAAGACATTCATTGATTTTTCCATTGTTCAGAGTCCAACTTTCCTTAATTATCTTCTCATTTATAGTCAACATGTCTATGGTTCTCTTCATTCTGCTTGTCTCCAGATCAATTCATTGAAATGTTCTCATGTTTCTTGGAATTCCTCATATTTTCATTGCACAGTATAACAATGTGCCATTCAATGCATCGATTCCCATGCCATTGTTTTGACAGGCATTTCCCAATCAGTAGGTATGTATACACCACAGGGCACAGTGCTCAATTTGCTTCTCTACACTGGACGTTTGCCTATGTCTCTTACTTCCTTGGGGTAAATGGCCAAAAGTGACATTGCTGGGTCATAGGACATGAACAATGTCATCAGTTGGTTGGTTTTTTTTGGGGGGGGGTACATAATTCCATACTGAAATCCAGAAGAGGACAACTTCACAGACTCACTAACAGGGCATCAGGGTGCCCAGCATCTCATGGTCCCTCCAAAATTGATTTCCTATCATCATCTTTTGTTTGATTGATTCTTGATGTCCCATAGAGTTGTTATGTTCCACTTGATCAGTTCTAGTTCATAACAAATCATTTTCTTCAGTTAGCTTTTGTATTTCCTTTTCCATTTGACCAATTCTACTATTCAAGGAGTTGTTTTCTTCATTTTACTTTTTTAAATTTTCTCAATTATATTTTTAAAAGAATTGTTCAATTTCTCTTCTACCTCTCTAATTTGACTTTTAAAATCCTTCTTGAGCTCTTCCATGAAGTCTTTTTGGATTTGAGGCCAATTCATACTCACCTTTGAGGTTTCAGATGGGTATAGTGACTATTTTGTCCTCCTCTGAATTTGTGTTTTGATCTTCTCTGTCCCCATAGTAAAAATGTATGATCTTTCTTTTTCTATGTTGCTTTTTGTTCATGTTGTTTGCCTTTTTTCTGGCTTTTAAAGTTGATCTCTACTTCTGGGATGCAGGGGCCACTGTCCCACGCTTCTTGTTCTAAAGCAGTGGTTCTCAACCTTCCTAATGCTGTGACCCTTTAATACAGTTCCTCATGTTGTGGTGACCCCCAACCATAAAATAATTTTTTTTGCTACTTCGTAACTGTGATTTTGCTACTGTTATGAATCGTTATGTAAATATCTGATATGCAGGATGTATTTTCATTGTTACAAATTGAACATAACTCACAGGTTGAGAACCACTGTTCTAGGGGCTAGGAGATATGGTCACTCACTTTGTGTGCTGGACCCTCAGATTGTGATAGCTGGAGGCTATAGAGAATGTGGCTTATCTGGTGGTGAGCTGGAGCTGATGATGGTGGCTGGTGTGCACCAAAGAAGTGTGGAATTTTTCTGTGTTTCCCCAGGGTTACACTGAAACTGATTGGAAGAGGTGTGGAAGTGGATGTGGTCTAGCCCCCAGAGTAGCCTCTTCAAAAGTTGCTTGCTGGAGCACTGGTAGGGTCAGCTGCTGGTGGATGCTTGTCTACCCTGCAAGAGCAAGTAGTTGCTCTCTATGCTGGTTTCTGATGGTTTTCTGGCTGTGCAAAGGCACATAGGTAGTGGTGGGGTTTGTGGTGAGGGGAGGTCCTGCTATTGGTGTTTTCCTGCTCCACCACCCTTGAGCTCAGTATGTTTCACTGGTTTGCTGAGGTGGAGCTTACTGCTGGCTGGCTGGGATGGTTCCTGTCCTGTACTAGTCCCCTTAGTCACAGCTAATTCCTTAAAAATTAGATTGGAGCAAATGGAAGATAATGAGTTTATGAGAATTCAAGATACAATAAAACAGATTCAAACAAATAAAAAAAGTAGAAAGCAATGTGAAATATCTCATTGGAAAAACCACTGACCTGTAAAATATATCCAGGAAAGATAATTTTAAAATTATTGGACTACTTGAAAGCCATAATAAAAAAAAACCCAGAGCCTAGATATCATCTTTCAAGAAATTATCAAGGAAAACTACCTGATATTCTAGAACCATAGGGTAAAATAGAAATTAAAAGAATTCACCGATGGCCTCTTGAAAAAGACACTAAAATGAAAACTTGTAGGAATACTATAGCCAAATTCCAGGGTTCCCAGGTCAAGGAGAAAATATTATAAGCCATGAGGAAGACACAATTTAAGTACTGTAGAAACACAATCAGTATAACACAAGATCTAGAAGTTTCTACATTAAGGGATTTAAGGGCTTGGGATATGATATTCTGGAGGTCAAAGGAGTTAGGATTAAAACCAAGAAACACCTACCCAGCAGAGCTGAGTATAATGCTTCAGGGGAAAATATGGACATTCAATAAAATAAAAGGTATTCAAGGTTTCTTGTTGAAAAGACCAGAACTAAACAGAAAATTTGACTTTCAAATACAAGAAGCAAGAGAAACATGAAAAGGTGAACAGGAAAGAGACATCATAAGGAACTTCTTAACATTGAACTATTTACAATCCTACATGGAAAGATGATATTTGTAACTCATGAGAGTTTTCTCAGTATGAGGATTACTGAAGACAATCTCTGTCGATACATATTTATATAAATATATTTTCATACATACACATATGTATAGATGGGTGTGTGTGTAGACATATGTGTGTGTGTGTGTGTGTGTGTGTACAGGTACACATAGACAGAAGGCACAGGATGAGTTAAATATGAAGGGATGATATCTAAAAAATAAAATTAAGCAGTGAGAGTGAAATATATTGGGAGAAGGAGAAAGGGAGAGATAGAATAAGGTAAATTATCTCACAAAAAAGGGCAAGAGAAAGCTGTTACAATGGAGGGGAAGAGCGGGAAGGTGAAAAGAGAATGAGTTCATCTTACTCATTAGATTTGTCTTAAAGAGGGATTAACATGCACATTAAATTTGTTATCTCACCCTATAGGACTGTAGGGGGGGAGAGGACAAGAGGAGGAACTAAAGAAGAGAGGGCAGACTGGGTGAGAGAGTAGTTAGGAGCAAACACTTTTGAAAAAGGACAGGGTCAAAAGAGAAGGGAGAATAAATGGGGGGTGGGATAAAATGGAGAAAAAATATGGTTAGTCTTTCACAACATTACTATTATGGAAAAGTTTTGCATAACTACACATGTATAACCTATATTGAATTGCTTGTCCTCTCAGTGGGGACAGGTGAGGGAGGGAAGAAGGAGAGAATCTGGAGCTCAAAGTTTTTAAAACAAATTTTAAAAATTGTTTTTACATGCAATTGGGAAATAAGATATACAGATAATGGGATACAGAGATCCATCTTGCCTACAAGAAAGTAAGGGGGGATGGAGGGGACATTAGAGAGGGCAGATTGGGGGAAGGGGTGTTCAGTATGCTTGCCATCTTGGAGTGGGGGTTAGGGAAGAGCCAGGGAGAAAATCTGTAACTCAAAATCTTGTGGAAATGAGTGTTGAAACAAAAAGAAAAATAAATAAATTTTTAAAAAAAATAAAGGGGAATTAAAAAAGAAAAAAAAAAGAATTTCATTTGAGGCTTTACTTTAAAGTAGTTTGGAGAGAAATTTGTGAGAGCTAGACAGAGTACTCCTTTACTCTGCCAATTTGGCTCCACCTATCCCCTGGATCACTCTCTTGATCAGAGTATCTACTTCTTTCATAGTTGATCATTTTTACAATATTGCTGCTGCTACATACAATGTTCTGATTCTGGCCATTTCATTTGCATCAGTTCATGCAAGTCTTCCCCTTTTTTTCCCCTTTTTTTGAAACCATCCTGCTCATCATGCCTTATAGCACAATAGTATTCCATCATAATCATATACCACAACTTGTTCAGGTATTCTCCAACTGATGGACATCATCCTGATTTCCACTTTTTTTTTTTTTTTTTGCTACCACAAAGACAGCTGCTACAAATATTTTTGTATGTGAGGATCTTTTTTTCTCTTTTCTTTGCTTGCTTTGAGAAAGATTTATAATGGTATTGGTATTTCTGGGTCAAACGGTATGCACAGTATTATAGCCCTGTGGGTATAACTCCAAATTGTTCTCCAGAATGGATGTATCAGTTCAGAACTCCACCAATAGTCCCTCAGTGTCACAATTTTTTCCCACATACTCTCCAGCATTTTTCGTTTTCCCTTTCTATCAAATTAGACAATCTGAAAGGTGTGAGGTGGTATCTCAGAACTATTTTAATGTGAAATTCTTAAAGGAGTAGTGATTTGTAGCATTTTTTTCATGTGACTATAGCTTTGATTTCTTCTCCTGAAAACTGCCCATCCATATCCTTGACCATTTATCAACTGGTGAACAGCTATTATTATTTTGGTCATAGTGTATGAAACTTTTGATATATTGCTATAATCTCCTTGTTAATATTCTGTTTATTTTTTGCATCAATATATTGGGGAAATTTACTTAAAGTTTTCTTTCTCTGATTTTGCTCTCCCTGGTTTAGATATTAGCACCATATTTGTGTCATGAAATGAATTGATAGGACTCCTTCTTTGTCTGTTTTCACTCACATAATTTATAAAGCATTGGAATTAAATATTCTTTAAGTGTCTGGTAGAATTAACTCATGAATTTATCTGATCCTGGGAATTCTTTACTTAGGGATTCATTAGTGGTTGAATTTTATTTCCTAAGATGGGATATTTAAGTATTCAATTTCCTCTTCTGTTAATTTAGGCAATTTTTAATTTTATAAATATTCATCCATTTTACATTGATTGTCAGATTCATTGGCGTATAATTAAGCAAAATAGCTCCTAATAAGTTTGCTAATTTCATTTTCATTGATGGTAAATTCACTCTTTTCATTTTTGATGCTAGTAATTTGTTTTTCTTCCTTTAAAAAAAATCAAATTAATCAGTACTTTATCTATTTTTTCCATAAAACCAGCTTCTGGTTTTATATACTGGTTCAATTCTTTTCTTACTATTGATTCCTAATCTTTTCTTTGATTTTCAGGATTTTCAGTTTAGTATTTAATTGCTTCTATTAGGTCTTTTATGAATTGTTGTTTCATGCCTAACTCATTGTTCTGCTTTTTACTGCATGTTATGGAAGTGTTTAGAGATACAAATTTTAGTATGTTATCTTATTGTTATTATTCTCTTTAATGACATTATTTATAATTCCTCTGGTTTTTTTGACTGACTTTTTATTTAGGATTCAATAGTTTCCAATTAATTTTAATCTACATTTCCTTGGCCATTTATTGAATATATATATATATATATATATATATATATATATATATATATATGTGTGTGTGTGTGTGTGTATGTGTGTGTGTGTGTATGTGTGTGTGTGTGTGTATGCATATATATGTATGCATATATATATGTATATATATAATTTTACATTATATTATGTTATATTATATCATGGTTCAAAAAGGATGCATTTAATACTTCTGCATTTGGATGTGAGTTTTCATGATATTATACATGGCCAATATTTGTGAAGGTGCCATGTGCAGCTAAAATAAATAAATAAATAAATAGATAGATAAAGCTTGTTCCTTTCTCCTCTCATTGAATTTTCTTCACAGTTCTGCCATACCTAACTTTTCTAAAATTCTATTCGTCTGATGGCACCAAGATGGCAAAGTAAAGACAGGGACTAACCTGAGTTCTTAAAAATTTAACTCCAAACAACTTTAAAATAATGCCTCAAACAGAATTCAGGAGTGACAGAACCAAAAAAATGAATATAGCTTTTTCTTTTTTCTCAGCAGTACATGGCACTTACACAAAAATCAGCCAAATGGTTAAATTTGTATGAATATGAGTCATTCTCCCATTGGTAAATGGGCAAAGGATATGAATAGGCAGTTTTCAGAGGTGCAGTTCAAAGCTTTCTCTACTCATATAAAAATGTACCAAATCACTATTTTTTAGAGAAATTTTAATAAAAATTACTCTAAGGTACAACCTCACCCCTATCAGATAGGCTAATGTGACAGAAAAAAAAATGACAAATATTGGGAGAATATGTGGAAAAGTAGGGACACTAGTGCATTGTTGATAGAGTCATCAAGTGATCTAACCATTCTGGAGAACAATTTGAAACTATGCCCAAAGGTCTACAAAAATTGTGCATACTTGACCGAGAAATATCATTGCTAGGTCTGTATCCCCAAAAGTGATTTTTACAAAAAGGAAAAGAATCTATAGATACAGCAATATTTATAATAGCTGTTTTTGGGGTGACAAAGAATTGGAAATTGAGAGGATGCCTTTCAATTGGGGGATGACTGAACAAATTGTTAATTATGATTGTCATGGAATGTTATTGTGCTATTTAAAAAAAATGATTAGCAGGATGCTTTCAGAAAAAACTGAGAAAACTCACATAACTGATGCAAAGTGAAATGAACAGAACCAAGAGAACACTGTACATTATAACAGTGGTATTGTATGAGATCAACTATGAGTTGTGGTTATTTTCAGCAATACAATGATTCAAGACAATTCTGAAGGGCTTATGATGAAAATTGCTATCCACCTCCAGAGAAATAACTAGTGGAGTCAAAATACAGATTGAAGCATCCTTTTTTTTTTTACTTTATTATTGTTTTTCTTTTTTTTCTGTGTTTTCATTTTCAACATGGCTAACATGGAAATGTTTTACATGATTGCACATGTATAATATTTTTCAAATTGCTTTCCTTTTCAAGGGGGAAAAGAAACTAGGGAAGGAGGGGGACAGAGAGAGAGAGACAGAGACAGAGACAGAGACAAAGAGACAGAGAGGCAGAGAGACAGAGAGAATTTGGAACTCATTTTTTAAATGAAATTTAAAAATTTGTATATAATTGGCATTACATAAAATATAATGTAAATTATATTGCAGCACACAGAATTACATAAAACATAAGCTACATTACTATATACAATTATGCATAATTAAGTAAAAAAAAAAACTTAATGTGAAAGAAGATCATGATCCAAGACAATTCCAAAGGACCAGTGATAAAAAATACTATCCACTTCCAGAGAGAGACCTAATGAACTCTGGGTAGAAATTGAAGCATACATTTTTAACCTTTTAAATTGTATTTTGTGTGTATTTCCTTTCATACCATGGTTACTATGGAACCACATTTTGTAAGACCTCATATGTATAATCAAAATCAAAATGCTTGCCTTCTCAAGGAGGGCAACAAGAGGGATGGAGGGAATTTGGAGTTCAAAAATTAAAAAAAAAGCCTGTTAGGTTTTTACATGTAGTTCAGAAACATGAACAAAATAAAAGTGTTTGATCCATGAATTTACCCTGTTAAAAACTTAACTGAACCCATGACTCAGCCTGCAATGTTGCTTTAGGGTTAGAATGACAGCATGGTCTGGTTATCTTCATTTGGAGTTCCAGTGAAATGAGATGCAAACTTTATGCAGGGCCATTTTGAGAATTCACTTTTCTTGCCTATGTATATTTGCTGCAGAAGTTTACTGTTTCCTCCTTCTCCCCTTCCCTCTCCTCCCCAACTTTCCCCTCCTTTTGCCTTCCTTTTGTATATGGGAGATAAAATCAACTTGTGAGCTAAAAGACAAATAATTAGAGTCCTAAGATAATGGTCAGATCTTACTTTTCTTAGGATCATAGAGTTTTAGTAAATAAGTTAGAAACCACCCAGTCTGTCTTTTTGTTTCCTTTTACATTAAACACTTCTCTCATCACTTAGTTCAGTGCCAAACACTGAATAGGTTCTAAACAGATGTTTGTTGATTGTTTGATGACTAATAATAGAGGTTTCAAGATCAGAGAGATCTTAGAGGCTAATGACAGTGAATGTGCCTAGGTCAGTTACCTTTCACTTCTTACTGGGCTCCACTTTAGACATTTCTACCTTGCCTCAGAGGGCTCCTTACCCTGTAAGATGCCTCTTTCTCTATGACTGTCTCTCACAAGAATTCACCTCCACTCTTGCACAGCCCTTCTCCATTAATAAGTTCCTGTCAGAGGTGTCCACAATTAAAGTGGAAAAAGCAGATTGACAGAGAGAATAGCTTCTTAGTAGCTTCCTTTACCGAGAGAATCAGAAGTCTGCTCCGCATTATATTATAGACTCATATTGCCACAATTATTCAATTAATTGAGAAGCATTTATTAAGAATGTGTGGGGTATGGGACCCCCAAAATCCCCTGCCCCCCAAAATGAAAAGTCAGAGGTATCTTGGGGAAAGAACAGGAAGTTTTATTCTCTTTCCCAACGGTAAGAGGGCAGTCCTCTCCATGTCAGGGATCAAGGAGACGAGGTGTGTTACAGAAGACAGAACAAGAATTTATACTCTAATGCAGTCAAGTCCCCTCCACCCCTCCCGTTTTCCCATTGGCTGGAAGACGAGCTTACAATATGACCAAAAAAATCTCCCCCAAAGATAAGGAACGAAGAAATCCGCCACTATCCCCTATTGGCTGGGAGGCAGGCTGAAGTCTCCACACGAAAATTTTCCCCAATGGCAAATAACAAGGAAGTCCAACACTATCCCTCAGTGGCTGGGAGGTGGGCTTACAAAGAACAAGGAAATAGGGGCTAGCCAATTCAAATGTACCTATCCTTATTTGCCAAGGCCAAAGTGAAAAAGGGAGAGGCTAAAGTTGCCACCAAGACTGGAAGTCTAAAACCCTAAAGGGCCTAATGCTGATAAGGGTGTGCTAAACAAGGGTGGGGGTGGAAAGACTCCTGAAGAGGCCTAATGCTGATGTGACAGCAGTAAAGGGGATGGGGAGAAACTCCAGCTTGCTGCCACAAAACTTATGGGCTGAGAAGTTTCACTTTTCCCATTCAAGAACCTGCTATGTGCCAAGCAAAAGTCCATGCCCTAGAAAAACTTAAAATGTAAGAGGGGAATAAAATATGCACAAAAAAAGAAGAGATATACACAATAAAGGGGGATTTTGGTGGCCAAGAGGCATTAGCAGTAGGGGAGCAGGATTTTAGGAAAAGTTTCTTGTGGAATTTGCCACTGAAACTGAGTTTTGAAGAAAACTAGGAACTCAAAGAGTTGGGAGTGAAGAGGGAGTCAATTCCAGATATTCCAAAGGGATAAGCAGTACAAAAACATGGCAATGGAAAACTGAATTTCTTTGTATTAGGACTAATAAGAAAAGTGTTTTGGCAGTACTGTGCATTTAGTGGAGGTCTGTAATGTGCAATTCGGCTAGAAAGATAGGTCAGGGCCAAGTTGGGAAGGTCATTGCTCTCTTCTTTCCCTTCCTTACCTTACTGTCCCCCCTCCCACTCATAATGCCTTTTACTTCTCTTCTTCCTCTTCCTCATACTTTCAGATGAACAGATATCCATGATGATTTCAAAAACTGTAGCTCAGACAATCTGTAGGTTTCATAACACAAGCTAAATCCCTTGTTGACTTAGAAACAGAGCCCTCAGCCAGGGAGCTAAGACACTAGTATATGATCTGTATCCATGAGCTCTCCTGCAATTACAAAAACTAGATGTGCTGTAACTTCTGATTCTGAAACAAATAGAGAATGAGATTGAGCTCATAACTCATGTAATCAATTAGGTGACTGTCTCTCTGGTATGGGCTCTGCTTAGTGAATGATAAAAGACTATAATCTCATCTTGATCCTCATTTTAAATTTTGACAAGGAAAACTCCTGGAATGTAATTGTATGGTAGGTATTAAAGCACTCAATTCATCCATGACTCTAGAGGGGGATGAAGTCAAGATTGAAGGCCAAAGGAACACAATGTGATAGGAAGTTCTCTGGATTTAGTCAGAAGACCTGAGATTGCATCTCAGCTCTGCCATTGTGTGACCTAGGAAAAATTACTTCACCCCTCAAGGCCTCAGTTTCCTCCTATCTAAAATAAGGGCATTAGACTAGCTGATTTCTAATGCTCCCAGAGGGCAACTAGGTGATAAAGTACATAGAATGGTAGTCTTGGAGTCAAGAACACCCGAGTCCAAATCCAGCTTCAAACACTTACTAGCTCTGTGACTCTGGACAAGTCATTTCACCCTGTTTGCCTCAGTTTCCTTATCTGTAAAATGTGCTGGAGAAGGAATGGTAAACCAGTCCAATATCTTTGTCAAGAAAACTCCAAGTGGGGTCATGAAGAGTCAGACAAGACTAAAAAATCAAACAAACCAACAACTGCACAACAAATTCCCCCCCTTCACTCCCAATCTATAATCTTGTCAAGTGAAGTTTAGCTCCTTTGGAGGCTAACCTCTCAAACAAGATTCTATTTAACTTAGATTCAAGCTTCATTATGAGTCAATTTGGAAACACTAGGGCCTTCTTACCTGCAAGTATGTTTGTACTCATTATGAGAAACCATAGTAGAAAGAGGATTGAATTTGAAACTAGAGAACCTAGGTTTGAATCCTGGCTTTGCAACCTTTTGATTATGATCTAAGCAAATCAACTTCCTTGCGTCTCATTTCCAGTTTTTCCAAAATGAGGTTATACTAGACAGAATCTTCAGTCCCTTCCAGCTCTAAATCTATGATCCTATGAATGAGTCCTTCATTTCAGTCAAAAGTGGAGAACTAAACCACTGAGGGAAACAACAGAGTTGGGTTTCTTTTATTTGTTTGTTTTGTTGTTGTTGTTTAATGTGTTCTATCATGTTTAAAAAGCAATCTAAGACTTTTTTTCCAAAGAAAATATACATTCTTGTGCTCTCTCTCTCTCTTCATCTTTTTCTCTCTTTCTCCCTGATTAGGTTGGGACTCCATTCCATGAGGAGAGATTCAAGCTTAACTATATACTTCTTTGACTTGCATTTAAATTATTTTGGTAGCAAAGAGAATCATGGCCACTGGGCATCCCCACCTACCCTCCCCATTCCCTCTCTAGTGGTTTTTCATTTTTTCCCCCCAGGATGGAGGAATGGATTAAGTTTTAAATGCCTGAAAATAACAGAAAAGTTTGTTTGGTAACCAAGACCAACCATGAAGGATTTTTAGCCCCATAGTCATTTTGAAGTGAGTTACTATCAATCAAAATGGGGCTTATAATGGAAGTTGCCTTTTTTTTTCAACTGTAATGTTTGCAGTTAGAATTAGAATTGTACTTATATATGGAGATGTACTTTTTTTCTTTAGAAAATGCCCTGAATTATCTTAAATGCAATCTGGCTGGAATTGGATTTTACGTTCCCAAGGCAAAGCCGAGGGACAATATGATGTACACAGACAGCAGCATAACAGAGAAACAAAGCACAACCATGAAAATTACAATTTTAATAGATCTGCCCAATCCATTTCTATGACTTGGTTACCCTTGAAGCTGTAATTAAATGATGAAAACCACTACAATATAATAAATGCAATACTATATTGTCTTTGCATTTTAACCGCTGCTTTTCTAGAAGCATATCTCACTTAATGAAAGATGTAAATCAGTTGGTGAGTTACATAAAGCCTGTAATTTGCAAGACGATGAGTCTCTTCCTTTCCCCAGGTACTGATGCCCATATTTAGGAAGGACTGAAAGTGAATTGGGACAATCTCAATGGTTAGAAAGGAGAGAGTGAAGTATAAGCTTTTTTGGGCATGAGACAATAAATAAGTTTGGTTCTACATTACCTTTATTCAAATTTTTCCCTTTCATAAAAATTAAGAAAAAGGAAGAGTCTTCATTCTATTTTTGAAGTAGAATAAACTCATCTTGAGGGCAGGAACTGAGCTCAGACACCAGAACTCTCATGTTGGAAATCATGGTGATAACCCCTAAAGACTTTAATGTTTCCATTGCTTTGCTCTCCTATTTGGGAACATTGTTCCAGACCAAAAATGGACTCTAGTGACTGAGGAGAGCCATACCTGTACTCCAGTGACTGAGGAGAGCCGTACCTGTACTGTACCTGTAACTGAACTTAAGCATGAAGGAAGCACATAGTTGGAATGTGCTAAATAACTTTGAGTTGACAGTTTCAAAGTGAAGAAATCTAGAACTATGGTAGAAATTCTAATACATGCAACTCTTCTGTTTAGCAAGGGTACCCTTTCCCAAGAAAAAAGAAAAGTATTTTACTTGATAAAATTCTACTTCTTGTAAAATAGAAGTAAAAGAAATGGAAGCAGCATCAGATTTTATATTCTTGGACTCAGAGATCACAGCACATGGTGACTGTAGCCATGGAATTAAAAGCCACTTGCTCCTTGAAAGGAAAGCTTTAGCAAATGTGGACAGTATACTAAAAAGGAGAGACATCACCTTGATGAGAAAGGTCCATATAGTCAAAGCTATGTGTTCTTCGAGGAAAGCTGAGAATTTTTACTTTCAAATGGTGATGGTGAAGAAGACTTTTGAGAGTTCCTTGAACAGAAAGGAGATCAAATCAGTCAATACTTTAATTAATTCAGACTATTCAGTGGAACAACAAATCTTGAAAATACTGAAGGGGAATCTTAAATACCCTGGCCATATAATGAGAAGATAGGAATCATTGGAAGGGATCCTGATGCTGAGAAAGATTGAAAGCAAAAGGAAAAGAGGGTAGTAGAGGATGAGATGGATAGTGTCATGAAAATAATGAATGTAAAATTGGAGATACTTTGAGAAAAAGTCGAGGATGGAAGGGCCTAGTGTGTTATGGCCCATGGGGTTTTGAAGAGTCAGACATTTCTGAATGGTTGAACAACAATAAAAATCTTTTACCCTTGGGTAAAAATAAAATAAATGAAACTAAATAAATCATTACTGAAGCATTTTATTCTGTAGATTAAATGTATCCAGCCAACATGAAAGGCTTATCTTCCAACTACAAGCTATAACCCTTTTTACACATTTCTAGATTTTTAGAGATAGAGGAAATATAAGAAGTCAAAAAGTGACATCCCAAATAATATTCACTACAACACATTTACTACACATACTTCTTTGCTTGACCTCCAATGAAAGGGAACCCACCACCTCCCAACTCTACCAGTTTCACTTTGGGTTATCAATAATTGTTAGGAAGTTTACCCTTATTTCCAACCCCAATTTATACCACATCAATTATCACTCATTGTTTTGTGTTTTACTCTCTAAAACCAAGGAGAGAAATCATATTCTAATGGAAGCACTTTAAAAACTTGAAGGTAATGGTCTTTTCTCTAAGCTAAAAACACAACTAGTACCTTCAGATGACTCCTGTGTGACATGATCTTGAAGTCCCTCATCATCTTTTGGGACCATCCTTGGCTGAAATCTGTGGGTTTTTTTCCCCATTCATTTCTCCATTCATACACTAAACAAATATTTTAAAGTGCTTACTCTGAAGAACACTGGGCTAAATGCAGCTTAATATAGTATACTTAGTAGAAATACAAAAAAGAAAATCTCCTTTCTTTCTGGGCACAGGGGTTTCTACTGATTTGAGGATCTATCAGAAACAACCCGGGTTATTGCATGACACAGACCAGATGTCTTGCAGAAAAAAAGAGAACCACAAAAGATTAACAAGAGAAGGGAAGAGTACTTTGAAAAAAATCCCTAACAAATCAGTGGGAGGCACTGATCAAACAAGCCTTCAGTAAGGATTTGGGTGAAAAACAAAATGGACAAGATGCACTCAGTAATAACTGCTAGGTAGAAGGAAAGAGAATCATTGAAGCAGTTGGCAAAAGAGATCCTTGGAGCCATCTTAGGAAGTTTTTATTTTTGTTTTGTTTTGTTTGTGTCTTTCATGGAGGGTAGCACTGGGGAACCTCTGTATTATAGAACGGAAGATGTAAATAAGCCAAAAGTATTTTAACTCTGTAAGTTGCAACAATGACAGCTGAGCCTTTAGGGAAATCAGTCTAGATCCTGTGAGTCCTACCCAGAGGAAAGAACAGTAAAAGGATAATGGGAGACAGTCAGAACAGAATCTCAGGAGTTGATGGCCGATTTGGATACTGAAGTTCCCAGACACTATTATGAACTTGGACAATGAGCCACATTAATGAGATATTCCCAAAGCAGACTCCCTAAACTGTTCTAGAAGTTGTATGGCTTCCCTGTAGCCTATTGGATAAACTATTGATTCCTCTGGTATTTAAATTCTTTCACCCTCTGAGATTCCTTCCTACTTTTGTAAGCCTTACTCAGCTTCACTCCCAAGCCTTTTATGGTCCAGACTAACTAGTCTACTTGTATGTAACATGCCTTTCCTTGCCCATGACCTTCTGATGTTTCACCTCCATACCTTTGCACAAGCTGTCCCCTCTACCTGGCATCCACTCTCTCCTCATTTTCAACCCCAGAATCCCTAGCTTCATTCAAGCCATACCTGAGTCTACATCCTAAGTGAGACTTATCCTGATAATCCCAGTTTTATGTCCTTCAACAAATAACTTTGTACATATTTCGTATTTATATATCTGGGTACACACTATCCCCACAACTAGAATGTAAATTTCATAAAAGCAGGGAATTTAGAATTTAAAAGTTTGCATCTCAAACTTTTACCTTGGCTTCCCAACTAGTAGGCACTAAATAAATACTTTTTGAATGACAGGAATCCTGAGACAAAGATTATGTACAATACAGGGCATTTTCAGGGAAATCATGGTGTGGTACATAGGGTTATTAATCACTGGCAACTATACTTTCCCCTGGGATTTACATATAGAGTGCAAGATGGAGGTTGCCTGAGTAATGAAGAAAAGAAGGTCAAGGGGACTCTGCTATATTTGTTTAGGGGCACATTCAGCCTTAGGTGAGGTGTCATATGAAGACATAAAATATATGCCAATCCTTTTCTATCTCTGTCTGCTTCCCCATGAATAGGGGATCATTGTTCCACTTGGAAGGTATAGTCCTCATGTCAGCCAGTTGTGGCAACTGAGAAATAATGTCTAGGAAAACAATCTACATGACATAAGTCAGGCTCTCTGCCTTCAGGACCTGCTGTTTGAAAGCAATATCAGGTTTGGCCCACACGCATCAATGCACAAGGCTACTGACTAGCGAGAGTTCCAAATGCTCCGTTTCTGTCTCTCTCAGCCAAAGTCACTAGACTGCAGTAATTCCCCACATCCAAGAAAAAAAAACCATATAGGATGTTATCCAACCTAAAACTGAGCCTTTATTGTGTTTTCTTTGGAATAGAATCATCTTGGAGGACTAAAAAGAATTTCGAATTGGGCTCAGAAACATGGATTTAGATCTCACTTCCTAATGTTTACTTGTTGCAATGACAAATCAGTTTTCCTCTCTGGCCTCAGTTGCCTCATCTGTAAAAATAAAGGGGTTGGATGAAATGGCTTTCATATTCCCTTCTAGCTCTCAATTGATAATTTTAATATATAAGTACCATACTTATACCAATAACATACGTATGTGGTGCAATGGATAAGAACAAGAGACCTCAAGTTAGCAAGACTCAGTTTCCAGGCCTCAGACATTTACTCTCTCTGTGACCCTGGGCAAGTCACTTTACCCTGTTTTCCTAAGTTTCCTCATCTATAAAATGAGCTAGAGAAGGACATGGAAAACCACTCTAGTATCTTTGCCCAGAAAATTCCAAAGAGGGTCACAGAGAGTCAGATGTGACTGAAAAAAAAAAAGACTAGCCAACAATAATCAAACATGCTAATATATTAACATACTGTCTCTCTATTTAAAATAATCACTATTTGAGGGAAGGAGCTATTTCCTACACCTAGCACAGCATCTCCAACATAGTAGGTGCTTTAATAATGCATATTGTTTGATTGATGGAATCTCCTGGATCTTTTCCAGCTTTCAATTGGTTATTCTACTGTTTTTTAACCACATTGTAAACTTCAAAGATAATAAGTGAATCTGGAGAGATAACACTGGGAGGCTTGCAATGCACTTTATATGCATTGTGTTCTTTAAGCCTCTCAACAACATAGACCCCACAGTTATTAACATCTCCATTTTATGGTCAAGGATGCAGTCTTAGACAGGTTAAGCACTTGTCCATGGTCACGTAAACAAGCAGTAGCAGCAGCAGCTTTTAAACAAGTCTTTATTTCATGCCAAGTGTTCAAACAATGGTGCTGTGTAAATACAATTGAAAGCACTGGCTAGATGTCAATTTTGATGATGGGGTTCAACATAATCAGCAGAAGGTAGCTGCTCTTCTTTCATTGAGAGAACTGGCAACCTGCCACCAAGAATGTGACCCTGCTCATTCTTCCTCTCTGATTTTGGAGTTATTTGACTGTCTGGTGACCCCTCAAGCTCCATCTGCCTCATTTTACTTCCTCCTTTTTTTCCATGGATCAGATCACAGAATATTAACCCCACTGAGTCTGGGATGAGACTAGGAGTTATTGATTGATCATTTGATTCAGGCTGGATATACTAAACAAAAACATATCACATTTTCCATCCTTAAAGTAAGTTTAAATGTTTGAATAATTTCTCAGAAGTCCTTCTGGATACCTAACTCTCTGTTAGTCGGGCTGTCAGAACTAGGGCAAAAAAGGGTCTTGCTCATGAGAACCTGACTCCAATTAAATGATGATCAAACACACATCAGGAATCTCACGATCCTTCTTTCCATTCCCATTCTATAATAGGACTGATTATGAATGAGGTCATGAGGAAAGGGAATATTTTTAGAGGAGAGAAGGAATGAAAGGGAAGGAAGAAGGGGAAAGAGTTTTGAAAAATTGTATTGATTTAAAAAATTTTCCATACCACAGTAATTACCTGCTCCCTTTGATCCTTAATTAAAACATTTCTTTTTGTTTGTTCGTTTTTAATAAAGAGGAAATAAAAAGCAGAAATATAAAATTCGCTTTGTGCTTAAGTCATTACAGTATAATCTTTGTGTGATTCTAATATGCCTTAGCTCTCTTTCCTCCTTTTATAAGAATGAGGACGTTGGATCAGATGCCCCACAAGGTCCCTTTCAGTTTTACAAATATGATCTTGTGATCGCTATGATCCCTCCTAGCTCTAACATTCTAGGAGTCTGATTCTTTGAAGCATATATCATTAAAGAAGCTAAACATTTCCCCATGAGCCCTATTAAATAAAACATTTCTTCTCACAAACAAAAAGTTAAGCAAGACTGCACAAGTAATTGACTGCATATGCAACATGCTGCACCTGTCTCCTCATTTGTCAAAAAAAGAAGAGGGAAATATCTTACCAGATTGGTCATTGTCATCGATGTTAAATTGTTCAGTTACCTTTAATGTTCTCTTGATTTACCATATTGTGCAAGCTCTAGCTTTGCTCTCTATGAATTCATATGAGTTTTCCCATTTTTCTCTGATTATTTTTTGGAGGAGGAAAGCAGGGATGGCATTGGTCCTACAATTTCTTCAGAGTATAGAAATCCCAGTGTGGTAACTCCCCGTTAATAGCGATCACAAACTCATCTACAACTTGTCATCTTAGAGAATTGCATCCGGGGTACTGAGAGGGTAAGTGACTTACTCAGATTCATATAACTTGTATGTGTCAGTCAGGATTTGAATCTGACTCCAAACCTACCATTCCAGCCATTATCCAACACTGTTTCTCTTTGATTTAGAAAGGACTGGGGGAAATCTAAAGAGACGAGAAGAATGTTATAAAATCTCTGCCTAAATGAAGCAAAAGGATGAAGAGAAATGAGAAGGGGCTTTCTCATATCTTTTGAGATCCTAATAATATTTTTCAATAAGCTCTATTCTCTGCACAAGAGGCAACCCAGGTCTTTTGTCCATGAATTTCCAAAAGTCTTTCTCTCTCTCTCTATTGACTTGAGGTTACAAATGCAGGGACTTATGGACACCATTCTATAAATCACTAACAGCCTTGCTGCTAAAGAACTAATTACTTTGACAATCCCCATCTTTTATACCACATTTATTACCAATGATTTCTCTAGAGGATGGGGAGGGGATGAGAAGGAAACACTGAACGCCTTTGTCTTCATCTCCCCACATGGTGATCAATCTTCAGAATAAAATGAGGCAGGGGATGTCATCCTTCCAGAAGGGATTGGATAAAAGATGGCCTGCTTCAGCAACTGATTATTACACATTTGCATACAGAGATTTGCAATTTGTACCTATCAACTTTCTCTCACTTTCTTTAACACTTTGCTTCAAAGGGAATATTGAGCCATTGCCTACAGAAAGAAAGCATTCCTTGGGGGTTTGCCAGACCTTTCTGTTGTTTTACCTGGTCAGGACAGACATATGCATTCTAGGGCAGCAGTTCTCAACCTGTGAGTTATGTTCAACTTAAATACATTCTGCATATCAGATATTCACATTACAATTCATAATAGTAGCAAAATTACAGTTATGAAGTAGCAATGAAAATAATTTTATGGTTGGGGGTCACCACAACATGAGGAACTGTATTAGAGGGTTGTGGCAGTAAGAAGGTTGAGAATCACTGCTCTAGGGTATAAATAAGGGTACCAAAAATACAAAAGGAGGGCTCTCACAGGCCATGTACAACCACATGAGACTGTCATTCTCCAGAAAACTGGAAACATCAAAGATTTTACTCATTGGATAATGGAGAACTCCTGCAGGTTACATTGCATTATAAGAGATGTGGAACTCAGGAAACAGAAGATACAAATGTGCTCTCCCCTGGTGAGATCATATCTAGGGTTAAGTTCTGGACAACCAATTTGAGGAAGCTTATGCATTAGATAAGTGGTTCTCAATCTTCTAATGCCGAGACCCTTTAATACTCCTATGTGGGCGTATCTGCATGTGGGTGGACCCTCCTGGAGACAGATAGAGAAGCAGTGTCTCAGCTCCTAAGACCATCAGAAAAGAACAAAAATATGCTAAAAAGCCTTGAGTCCAAGTTATGGATGGATCCATGGTTGATTCTTGAGTCGAGATTATGGATTGATCCGTATTGTAAAGTCCATGTTTGAGGACTGATTGAGGAAAGTGGGCATGTTTTGTCTGGAGAAAAGGAGACTTAGAGGGAGGGAAAGGAAGATAAAAACTTTTCCCAAATGCTTGAAAAGTTACCTTCTAGAAGAGGGATGACTCATACTCTGTTTGGTCCCAGATGGCAGAATCAAGATCAATTGCAGGAAGTTGCTCAGACACAAATTTAGTTTTAATGTAAGGCAATTATAAAAAACAAAACCCAAACTTTCCCAACAATTAGAGGTATCTTTAAATGAAAAGGGTTGTTTCAGACATGAGGAATAGCATGTTCTGCTAAATTGAGAGCCTTCAAAGGAAGGTAGGTGTTGTTACTACCTTCAATTTGCATATGGAGAAACTGAGGCTGGATGAAATTAAGGGATGCATCCATAATAACAGGGCTAATTAATGTCAAGTAGGACTTGAACTAAGGTCTTCCTGACTTCAAGTCCAACACACTATCTATTGCACAATGAAGCTTCTGCTTTCTTCTCATGGTTCTCTATCAGTTTTCTTATGTGTACCCCGAACTCTAAATCTCTTGCTATATTTTGTCCAGAAACTTTGCAACGTACTCCAGTGATAATATCAATTCTGCTTTTGCAATGACTTTCTCCATAATTCCTTTCTCTGGTTTTAGGATTTCTTTGTATTTATTTTTTCTAATATGTGCCTTGCTATACACATATACACGTCATTATTCTTCCATTTAATTTTTTTTAAATAAGGAATACAATTCTACAAACATATTGAAAGACTGGTCTTATCCCATCAAGTTATGATGATTCCTAAAAAGTCAAATGCCTTCTTGAAGTATAATCTCTCTAAGTCATCTTGCTTGCTGCCTCTGAATAGACCAGTTCAGTATAAACATCTCATTCTATGGAATTTATTACTGACTCATTTCCCAGAAATGGTTTTCTTCTGTGAATTTCTGGGCCCCTCTACTGTTATCTCTCATTTTGCTTCAACAATCTATGATTCTGGGAAATGTGATCAACATGATGGAGAACTAGATATCTTCTCTGATCCTAAAAGCCTCTCAATACATTGCAAAGTAGGAATTATGCTCCAAAGATACAAAAATTTCAGCTACAGCAACAATTTAAAACACCAAGATTCTAAACAGTATAACAACTCAATTTAACAATAGAAAACACTAATCCTTAACCCCTAACATTTTGTCTCATAACCCCCTCTCCCACTACCCAGCCCATTCTGGGTGGCAGCAGGATTGTACAAGAATTTTATCAGTCTTACAAAATAACTCAACTCCTCATTCCATATAGGATCTATGATATTTAGTTTGATTTCTATACATAGATAACTGCCAAAGGGCAGCTGGATGACACAATGCCAGGCTTGGAGTCAGGAAGGCCTGAGTTCAAATCCAGCCTCAGACATTTACTAGAGGTGTGACCTTGGACAAGTCACCTGTTTGCCTCAATTTTCTCCTCTGTAAAATAAGCTGGAGAAGGAAATGGCAAACTTTTCTTTTCAGAAATGTCCAAATGGGTTCAGAGAGTTGGATACAACTGACGATGACTAAACAACAACAAACTGGTAACTTTCCCATCTCCATTAATTTTCATTAGATCATAAGATCATCACTTCCAATCAGGCATAGATATCAAAGACCTTGGATTCCAAACTTAGTTTTCTAAATAATAAAACAGAAACCAATAGAGACTAAATAGCTTGCTTAGGGTCATACCACAAAATAATTATTTGGGAGCAGAATTTGACTCTCAAGGTTAAGTTTTTGGATGGAATTTTAAGAATGTGCTGGATCATAGGTTGAAAGATGGATAGGACTTCAGAGCTCTCCCCTAATTCTGAGAAGTAGAGATTGAGGTATTGGGGATTGAAGTGTTTTTTCCCAAGATTACACAGGTAGCAATCTTCAGAGGTAGGATTGCAAGCCAAGTTCTCTGACTGAAGAATCAGTTTAGGGTTTTGGATTTTTTTGCTTGTTGGAGGGGTGAAGGCAGGGCAGTTGGGGTTGAGTGACTTGCCCAAGGTCACAAAGCTAGTAAGTGTTAAGTATTTGAGTCCAGATTTGAACTCAGGTCCTCTTGACTCTAGTGCCAGTGCTCTATTCACTGTACCGCCTAGCCACCCCCAGTTTAGTTTTTTTAAACTAATTTCTTTATTTTTAGTTTACAACATTCAGTTCCACAAGCTTTTGAGTTCCAAATTTTCTCCTCCTCTCTCTCCCCACTCCTCCACAATATGACATGCCAACTGATATAGGTTCTGCATATACATTCACATTAAACATATTTTCACATTAGTCATGTTGCAAAGAAGAATTATAAGCAATGAATGAATGACAAGAAAGAAGAAACGAAACAAAACAAAAAAGAGAGAGAGCAAATACTATGCTTCAATCTGCATTCAGACTCCATATATCTTTCTCTGGATGTAGATAGCATTTTCCATCATGAGTCTTTTGCAGTTATCTTCAAACCTTGCATTGCTGAGAAGAGCCAAGTCTATCAAAGTTAGTCCTCACACCACGTGACTATAAATGTTTACAATATTCTCCTGATTCTGCTCACTTAACTCAGCATCAGGTCATATAAGTATTTCCAGACTTTTATGAAATCTGTCTGCTCATCATTTCTTTTTTTCAAATTGATTTGTTTATTTACTTTTAGTTTACAAGATTCAGTTCCACAATCCCTTGAGTTTCAAGTTTTCTCCCCTCCCTCTCCCAACCCCCCTTCCCCCCATGGCAGCATGCATTCAAGTATAGCATCTGCAAATATTTTCACATTGGACATTAGTCTGGTTGTATAGAAGGGTTGTAACCAATGGAGTGAACAATGAGAAAAAAGAAACAAAATCAAACATGGAAAAGGATGAAAGCATGTAGATTGCTTCAGTCTCCATTTAAACTCTGGTCTTTCTAGATGTTTCTCTGAATGTAGACATGTCCTTCCATCCTGAGACTTGTTGAGTTGTCTTATAACCTTGTGTTGATGAAAAGAGACCAGTTTAACAAAGTTGGTAGTCACATATACGATGTGTCTGTGATTGTGTACAAATTTTTTCTGGTTCTGCTCTTCTCACTTATTATCAGTTTGTATATGCCTCTCCAGGTAAATAGGAAGTCCATCTCCTTCCCATTTCTTATAGCACAATAATATTTCATTATATTCATATACCACAACTTGTGTAGCCATTCCCCAATTGATGCGCATCCCCTATATTTCCAGTTTTTTGCCACCACAAAGAGAGCTGCAATAAATATTTTTGTACATATGGGTCTTCCTCCCACTTCTATGATCTCTTTGAGATACAACCCCAGAAGTGGTATTACTGGGTCAAAGGGTATGCAATTATTTATAGCCCTTTGGGCATAGTTCCAGATTGCTCTCCAGAATGGTTGTATCAGTTCACAGCTCCACTAACAATGCATTAGTGTTCCAATTTTTGATATCCTCTCCAGTATTTGTCATTTTCCTGTTTTGTCATCTTAGCCAATCTGACTGGTGAGATGTGGTACCTCCAAGTTGTTTTGATTTGCATTTCTTGAATCAATAGTGATTTAGAGCATTTTTCATATGCTTATAGATATCTTTA
>CM053582.1:88596398-88628106 GCA_028627135.1 Pseudochirops cupreus
AGCCGCGGCTTCAGGCCAGGCTGGTTTCGGTTCGCAGTGCTGATACGGTTCCTCGTAGCCGAGCTGACTTTAGTGGGAAGTATCTTTGTGTGCGTTTTGGAGTTCCAGGATTGGTTTAGAGTCCTATTTTATGGGTATTTTGGGGTGGCTATGTGAGAGCTGCGATGTGTTGCTGCTTCTACGCCGCCATCTTGGCTCCCCAAAGGATTCTTTATATGAGGTGCAGTTAATAGTTTTAGGGTTTAGGACTGTGCTTTCAAAGGTATAGCTTCCTGATTACTGAATAAGTGGGTACCTTGTCTAAAACTGATAGTTTTATGGAGTTGCCTTGGGGCACTGAGATGTTAAGTCAATTGTCCACAGTCATGTAGTCAGTATACGTCAGTGGTGAGAATTGAATCTACGTGTTCCTGCCTCTGAGGACTGCCTTATCTACAGCAGCCCGCCACCTAAGCATCCCCATGCATATAGCACTTTTAAATTTGACCAAATGTGTCACACACAATCCAAATTAATTCTCACAACCAACAGGCAGAATAAGTTAAAATCATCTCCATTTCTACATGGGGAAACCGAAGTTTAGGAAGGCAGAGTGACAGCCAGGGTTTCAAGGCTAGTGTGTATCAGAGGTGGCAATTTAAACTCAAATCTCTTTGACAGTAGAGTACTCCATTCACCTTGCCACACTTCCACTACAAAGGTTTTAGAATCTTTGAAATGTGATAATTATCAAACTATCAGAGATGGAAGAGTGGTCAGTTACACATGCCAGACTGTACCTGACCCCAAGTCCCCTCTCTCTAGCATCCCTGCCAAGTGATCATTAAGTCTTCACTTGTCGACTCCAAGGTGTTGGAGGAAAAGAGAATTCCCTTGAGTCATCGAATTTTGGATAACTCGAATAATTAGCATGCTTATTCTCTCATCAAGTCTATCTTTTGGCACTTGGAATAATTATTTTTTGTTCTATTCTCTAGAGTCAAGCTGAATCCATCTAATCCTAAGGTCACCAAATCACAGATCTCAGAGGTGAATTCAACATGTACCTGGATATGAATCCCTTCTGTAATATTCCCAATGAGTGACTCTCCTTCATTTTCCTGAAAGGGGAAGAGAGAAGGAAGGAAAGTGAAGACAGAGCCTCCTGAGACAGGCCATTCCACTCATGGATGACTTGATTTACTTTAAGTTTTAAAAATATTTCCTACTCATATCAATTGTAAGCTGTCTTCACCATGACTTCTTGCTATTACTCTTAGTTCTGCCTTCTGAGGCCAGGAAGAACAAGTCCCACACCACTTCCATAGCCCTTAAAACGCTTGAAGATAGTTATCATATCTTTTCCAAGTCCCTCTCTATCTTAATCATCTCCAGGTACATAGAAATATAGATTACTTTTCTTATACCACGGCATCTAGTCCTTTTGCCATCCCAGCGGTTTTCCTCTGGATGCTCTCCATTTAAAATTGGCTCTAAACTATGATATTCTGACCTGAATAGTATGTTCCACATGTGCTCTGAATAGGGCAAGAGAGAGGATGTGGAGCAACTGTGCCATAGGAAGAAGTTAAATCAAGTCTCACAGGTGATTGTTGACACTTAACTATGTTTTAGGGGGAAAATAATTTGATTTTACTTGAAAAATGTGTATTCAGGAGAGAATTCTAGGAAGATGGTAGAGTAGGTAAGAAAACTTTCAGCTCCCTACATTTCTTCCACAAAAAAAGACAGAACATTCCCTCAGAGAAGCAGAAATAAACCGCAGGGTAAAGCAGTTGTCCACCTAAGACAATCTGAGAACACCCTATGAAGGACCTGATCTCCCAAGTCAAAGATCACTCTGAGTGCAGTGTAAACAGTATCAGACCTATCTATCTATCCATCTATCTATCTATCTATCTATCTATCTATCTATCTATGCCATTCTCCACAAACAACAAGTCCTTGGGTGCAGCTGGGGTTGGGAGACAGCCTCAGCCTCAGAAAGATAGCCAGAAAAAACAGAAAGGAGAAAAATACAAAAGTAATTGTAGCTTAGAATATGAATGGGGCAAATATACCCATGAAATGGAAATGATGGCAGATTAAAAATTTGAACTCAACAATATGTGACTTTTAGAAAACATTATAAAAATGAGAGATATGCACAAAGATAAAATAAGGACAAGAGTAGAATTCAGTATGCAGATAAAAAGCCCACAGGGAGAGTAATCATGATCTCAAAGTCAAATGTGAACTAAACAATCAAAAAGGAAAAATAGACAATATTGAATAACATTGACAGCAATGTTATTCATTATTGTTTAAAATCATTTATAATACCTAGACAGCATTAAAAAAAAAACCTATCAAACACACAAAGGAACTATACAAAAAAAAAAAACCAAAAACATGTTTTTATACAAATAAACTCAGATCTAAATAATGGAAGTAATGTTTATTGTTCATGAGTAGGTAAAGTCAATGTAATTTTTAAATAGCAATTTTACCTGTTTAATCTACTTATTAAATGTTACCTGGATTAAGTTATTAAAAAGATTATTTTACTAAGTTTGAAAAACAGTTAAAAAGTTCATTTAGAAGAACAAAAGCTCAGGAACTTCAAAGAAACTAGGGGAAAAGATGTAAATGAAATAAATTCAGCAGTATCAGATCTATCTATCTATCTATCTATCTATCTTTCTCTGTCTAGGCTTAATTGTAGCTTTCTTTAGGGTGGGTGTGGTAGTTAAGTAAAAAGTGCATAACAAAGAACAAAAGAAAACCAACAAGGAAGCAAAGAAAAGCTTATTGGCTTTGAAAACAAAGCATAGTATTTATTATATAGATTTTCTTGAAATGGAAATTTGCAATCATATTGAATTCTTTCTTTGTGGTCTGCTATGTACATGGCAATGTTTTTTTTTTTCCAAATTTTGTGTTTAAGTTTAAAATTTAAAAACAAAACCAAAAAAAAACCAAAACAAAACAAAACAAAAAAACAAAACCTCTGCATTCAAATTCCTATACGTTATTTGTAAGACGCAATTTCAGTCAACAGAAACCATACAGACTGAATCTAATGGGTACACATGTAAAATACATATACAATAGTGTTTCAGTGTTGGAAGGGGCTTCATCAGTCATTTGAAAAAAAAATTACATTTGTGTAACAAAACACAAATCAGCCTAAGCATGCCTATTATCAATAAGAGGAGCCTCCAACTTACCTGGTCAGGTTCTTCTACTTTTATATCACTCTATTTGTAATGAAGTGTTTGTTGTTTTTTTTAAACATGATTTTTTTTCCTTCACCTCTTCTATTGCTTCTAGTTCTGACTTCTTAAACCAAACAGAAAAATCAAATCCTTCTTTATGACAGCTGTTCTATTGCCCACTACCGCCACCTTTACCCCACCTCAACTCTCTTTTCTCCAGGATAAATATCCTACGTTTATTCCCTAAAATCATTTTTTTTCCCCATCTAGACCATATGATTATAGGAATCTGAAAAAAAAAAGCAGATTCAATTGAACATCAGAGGAATTATGCACAATAAAGGATGGGAGTGATGTAGACTACAACACCAAAGTGCCCTATTGCATTCACTTTTGACAGAGGAGTTCCAAGGAAAGAGGCACACGAAACCATGCTTTATTAGGAGGATTCACTTACAGGAGATCCCTGAAGTATCACCTTATAATAAAAAACAAATAGCAGGGCATTTGCATGGTATAAGTCCATATAAGACTTTGGAACTTAAATTATTTATGAGTTTTACTGAAACTGTTTAAGAAGAGACTGGGTTGAAACATGAAGCTTATGGTCAAAGTAGCAGTATTGTTCAACCAAGACAGAGTTGAATGTGTCACACATCATTTTTGACCTGGTGAGAACAAGTAAGGTTGTATTTTTTTTTTTCTTAAATTTGTTTTGCTACTAACTACAACCATGATCCTAACCCACTGGAAGTCCCTCAGATCAAAAAATAATTCATTATTGAAGAACATCATATTACGCTATCCATTAAATTGAGTTAAAAAGCAGGTTTAGAGAATCATCACTGGTAGCATGTAAGTTGACTAGATAAGTAATTAGAGTTATACTCAGGTAATCAGAGTTTGTCCTTGATCTTTCTCACTCCTTTATTTTGAGGTTGGCCAAAAAGAAGCATCAGGAAGAATGATTGTTTTCATGGAGGCTCTACCTCTATCAAAGATTGAAGAAAGAAATTCTATTAGGTCCCTTATCCAGCTTCTCAGTGAATTGAGGTAAATAAAAATATTCTCTCTCTGTCTCTCCTGTCTCTGTCTCTCTCTCCCTCTCTCTCTGTCTCTCTGTTTCTGTCTCTCGATTTCTCTTTGTCTCTCTATGGTCTCTGTCTGCCTCTGTATCTTTCCACCTTTGTCACTCTTTTTTCTGTTTCTCTGTCTTTATCTCTCTCTGTGTGTCTTCTGTCTGTCTATCTGTCTATCTCTCCCTTCTTCAGAGCTCATTCTTGGGTTTGACTATCACCTCTGTACAGATGACTATCATATCTATATTGCCAACAACAAAACCCACCCCACCCCCTACCTTAGATTTCATGCTATATTATTAATTGTCTTTCAGACATTTCAAACTTTATATCCTGCAAAGCTCAAAACTCAATGTGGATTTATTATTTCTCTCCTGAAGCCCCTCCCCTTCCAAGTTTCCTACTTCTGTTAAAGGAATCACCTTCCCTTCAGTTGCTTATGTTCATGATATCATCACTTTCCTTGGCTTTTCCCTCTCCTTCACCCCTCATAGACAATCAGTTGTCAGATTTGTTCTTTTTTTTTTCTGTCTTCAAACATCTCTCACATCTGACCTGTTCTCATCACTCAAAGAAGTAATACCTTAGTTCAAGACCTCATCACCCCTGCCCTAGACATTTGTGACAGCTGTAATGACAAGCAAAGTAGTACTTTGCTGCTAGTTTCAGCTCTTCAAGTGCCTTTTGTACCTTGCCTTAATCAGTGGTTCTCAAACTTCCTAATGCCATGACCCTTTAATACAGTTCCTCATGTTGTGGTGACCCCCAACCATAAAATTGTTTTCATTGCTACTTCATAACTGTAATTTTGCTACTGTTATGAATCATAATGTAAATATTTGATATACAGGATGTATTTTCATTGTTACAAATTGAACATAACCCACAGGTTGAGAACTGCTGCCTTAGTTTGTATCAAAAGTTTTTGTTGGAAACAGTGTACATTGTGTTGCCCTTAATAGGCCTAAGGGAATTTGAAGACTTTACTCGCCCTTCATAGACCTAACTTCATCACATTGAGTCCACAGTAAGAGGATCTTGCTGAGAAAGAATGGAATAGGAAGGGTGGAACAGGAAGAAGCAGAGCAGAAAAAAAGCTCAAGCAGAGCTGATACCAAGCGGAACTGAGAGGGGGAATGTTTGTGATGTTGGCACTCTGTTGTTTTGTCAGAAAAAAGCACACTGTCTGTTGTTCTTAGACAGAAGCCCTGAAAGAGGACTTTACCACTGTTACAGAAGTCCTTGGACTTTACTGTTGCTTTGTGTTTGACTTCTCAGACAGAAGCCTTGTCTGTTGATTTGTATTACTTTATCAGAGAGAAAGTGAACTGAGATATAGTACTGGCAACATGTATAAATATTGCTGTAGTTCTGTTAAGCTTAATGTGAGTAAATATTGTTGTAGCTCTGTTGAGTTTGGTCTTCCTAGAAACAGAAACTTCGAAGAGCTTGGAGTGGAACAGTCCCTGTAAGCTGATGTTTGAAGCAGGAGTAGAGAGCTATCTAAGTGTGAGTCTAGGCAAGAGTCACGTGAATCCAGGCAAGAGCTGGAAGTGGTTGTGGAAGAGGAGCCATGGGGTTTGGAAGTCAGTCTTGAATTAAGATGAAAGAGAACTTTACTTTGGTATTCTGTATTGACTGAGGACATTGTGACTTACTGTGACATAGGGGTGAATGGTGTTTGTATTTTCTGCTACCCATAAGGATGATTGGCTTAAGAATCATTAGATGCCAGCCTCTAATTAAGATGAAAGAAGACTTTCCTTGGACACTCTGTATTGTCTGAGGAGATTGTGATTTACTGTGACCTAGAGGTGGATGTTTAAGACTATGTGGCCACCTTAGTACTACATTGTTATGTTATATTATTGTGAATGTTATGCTTTAGCTTCTTGAATGTTTTGCTTTATTTCATTGCTGAATAAATACAGAAAGAAAAAAAAATATTACACTGAGTTGTGATGGAGAAGGAAATGCCCAGAGAGATCCTTAAGCATATGCCCCTTGGGGAAGAAAAAAAAACAAAAACAAGCAAACAACCAAAACACTAACTGTCACCTGTTCTAGACAGAGTGCCTTGGAATGGAAAGACATTAGATCTTGAATAAGCCTTAATCAATGTTTTAGTTAAATTGATTGGGTATCTATCAGTCAAATGAACACTGACTAAGCATATAATTCCCAGTTATCCCAATTAAATAAATGACCAATTGATGGGGGAAAAAAACCCAAACATTCCAGTTAATGTCAAAATCTTAGCTATGAAAATAAGACTACATGCTTCTGTCTCCTGGGCTGACTGTAAGAGTCTATGACTCTCAGAACCCAAGAAGTGCCATTGAAACATCACAGTCACCAGACCAGGCTCTAGTACTCCATGCAGTACTTTGTTTACTCCAGGCAATGAATTTCAGCTGAAATGGATACCTGAAGGGGAGGATAGAAAAATACAGTATAGTATGATTTAAAGAATATAGGGCCTATAACTGCCACTGAAGAGATAATTGTCATTTTTTTCATTCTAAAGGAGGAAGATAAGGAAACGTCCTGCAAAATGGGAAGTGAACAAGCATGTTCAGGGGGAGGATGTGAAACTTTCTGTGGAATATCCTAGAGCAGTGGTTCTCAATGTTTCTAATGCTGCGACCCTTTAATACTCCTATGTGGGTGTGTCTGCATGAGGGAGATCCCTCCTGGAGACTAATAGAGGAGCAGTGTCTCAGTGCCTAAGACCATTGGAAACATGTGTTTTATGATGGTCTTAGGTGACCCCTGTGACCCCTGTGAAAGAGTCCTTCAACCCCCAAGGGGGTTGTGGCCCACAGGTTGAGAACTGCTGTCCTAGAGAGAATGGGAGAGAATAGTGAACAAATCAAACCCTTAAGTGTCTGCTGCACGCAAATCTTTAGGGATATAAGCAGAAAAGTAGCAGTCTGTGCTTGCAAGGAGCTTACATTCAAATGGGGAAGCCAACACATATGGAAAGTTTCAACTGTAAGTCAGATGGCAAAATCCCCTGGTTCTTAGGGTATGGAGACAAAGCAGATATTAATGCATCTTTGTTTTTTTGTTTGTTTTTTGTTGTTGTTGTTTTTGTTTTCCGCTTTTTGGAGGGCAATTGGGGTTAAGTGACTTGCCCAAAGTCACATGGCTAGTAAGTGTGTCAAGTGTCTGAGGCCGGATTTGAACTCAGGTCCTACTGACTCTGGGCCAGTGCTCTATTCACTGTGCAAATGCATCTTTGTTAGTGTCATCTCTGTTTATAAAATTATTACTTTATGATTCTGAACTTTTTGATAATGTCAAAGACTTTGGTGGTAAGAACTTCTTCAATAAATGTCACCATAGTACCAGCAGGAGCAGTTACCAGGTTAAATATCTACAGGGTTGCTTCTAAGGACAATGACTGTAGACAGTAGTCTGGACATATTATTCTAGACACAAAATCGCTAAGGTTCAGGGTTGTGGTATGTCTCTATTAGATTCTTGAGGGAGAAGATGTTCAGGGTGATGATTTGTCTGTCTGGTCCATCCTCCTTACTATCTCCCTAATCATGTGCACCATTGCTTCAACTCAGCTCTCTCGTGTGCCATAATAGTGGCAGTTGGTAGAAATGACTTTCCTTTTTTCTACAAAAGCTACTTCCCTAGATGATGAATGTGGAGGCAAGGCTAAGAAGCAGAACCAGTGGTCTGAGAAAATATAAGCTGCCACCCCAGACCTCCTGTGTTTTTCTACCTCGATGGAAGTTGGGTAGCAGGTGTTACTGGTGGTGGTGAGGAAGAAGAGTCCATTCTCCATAAGATGTCCTTTCAATAATAATATTAGGGGCTGTACTGGAAGCAATTCTGTTGGTTTTGGTGCAGTGGTTCTCAACCTTCCTAATGCCGCGACCCTTTAATACTCATATGTGGGCATATCTGCATGTGGGCAGACCTGCCTGGAGACAGATAGAGGAGGGGTGAGGTGAGATGAGACTGAGACACAGAACATGAGACTGTGAATGAGATAGGAAGGGAAGATTGTTCTCAGTTTGAGTTTGCTTCTCTGCATACATCTATCTAGCAGTAAGAGAGGGAGATAGGAAGAGGAGAGGGATGTGTGGCAGAGAAGCAAAGCTGAACTGAGAACAGATGCAGACAGAAATTTTGATAGTTGTTGACTCTTTATAGGAAGAAAATCTGAAGGCTTTTGTATAGTACAGAGGTAATGCTACCTGTGAACACCTTCGTATCCTATATCTTATGTGTATGTGTGTGTATGTGTGTGGGCATGAACATAGACGATATTGCTAATACATCATGAGATCACTACTAATAATTTTGTTTGTTTTTAAATACGGAACTTCAGCTTGAAAGAAGGGAGAAGTGATTTTCTTGATTTCATGCCAAATTGAAGATCAAACTGATAAAAGAGAATTGTATGCAATCAAAGAAACTTACAACACTCTTCTAGAGCATTCTCTTTAGACTGCCTTTGAACCTGGAAAGATACATAGTTCATCAATAAGGAAATAAACCAGTAGCAAATCGAGGAATGGTAGGTTGCTGTATTTGTCTCTGAGTTCTTAGCCTAATTTCACTTACCTAGATAATCACAAATAGTTTCAGGTCTAAACTTTCTGTTATATGATAGACACACAAAAAGTTGAAGACAACTATTATGATACCTACTATGTTTATTTTATCTTCTCCAGTCCGTATCCCTAGTCCATTAAAGTGATCCTTATATGGTATAAACTTTAGGTCTTTCACCATCCTAATTCTTTTTTTCTGAACATTCTTCAGCTACTTGATGCCCCTTCCTAAAAGCGAGGAATTCAGAATGGATTGCAATACTCCAGATGCGTTTTAATCTAGGAAGAAAGATTTCAGAGCTTCCACAATTAATTAACAACGTAAGATGATGAACCAAAGTACCAATTTTGATATTTCAATGGTTCATACCCTAGGCGTAGGAGTAGTTATGAGAAATAATGATGATAGACTAATGCCATTGGGGAAGATACCCATTGGAGGGGGTGATAAGTGGACAGGGAATATGTGTGTGTATATACATGCATACATACATACCTATACACACATATATGTATGTGTGTATATATGCACATATATACATATACATGTGTGTGTGTATGTGTGGTGTGTAATGTCACTATGGATTCCGATAGATCTTCCCTCTTCAATACATCTGACATTATACCCCCTGCTGTCTTCTCATCTGCTCTGTTATAAATGAGATCATTGTTATTTTCAAAGATGGAAAGAAATGGTGATTTTCTTTCTTGTCTATTTCTATATTAAAGCAATCAGGATACATTGTACCCCAGCAGTTGTTTACCCCAAGGAACAAACAGGCAGGGATCAATATTAATACCGGGACACCCACACACCAAGAACCTCATCAAATCAGCATGAAGTTTAACAAAGAGAAAAAGTAAAATATTTTAGACACCAAGTAATCTAGTCAGTTACTGTTATGTCCAGTTTTTTGTTTTTTTTGTTTTTTTCTTGGAGGGAGAGGAGGTGTAGGCAAGTCTCTCTATGTCCAATAAACTCAAAGGAACTTTCCAGAAGAATTAGACATGCTAACCCACACTAGCTAGGTGGCAAAGTGGCAATAGTGAGCCTGGAGTCAGGAAGACCTGAATTTGAAGGTAGCCTAAAACCCTTACTGAGTGTGTAACCCTAGGCAAGTCATTTAATCTTGGCTTGCTTCAATTTCCTCATCTGTAAAATGGGTACACGAATAGAACCTACATCCCAGGATATTTGGGAGAATCAGGTGAAATAATAAGCATTCAGCACAGTGCTACCTTAGGACATAGGAGGTAATTAATAAATGCTTATTTTCTTCCTCCCTGTGTGAACCTGGGCAAGACATCAAATCTCTGCCTGCCTCACATGTTTAAGGGAAGAAAAAGCAGCTTAACTTGTTCCAAATTAAGACACACAAGGAAGACTGAAGGGGAGACAGGGTTAGTAAAGGCAGGATACTAGAGTGGGTATCCAATTTATGCCTCCATACTAGGACCTCCAGGTTTAGACCTATAAAGTGAGCCTCGGGAAAAGGGAGGAAAATATACCAAGGTTCCAGTGAGTATCTTCAGGCCTGATGTTCTTGAGATTATGGTAGCAGAAGGAAGTTCATGATAGTTTTGTCATGAGCATCATCTAGGATCTAACAGAGTGTTATGTTCTCCCTGCACTGAGACAATCCATATTTACTCCCTGTCACAGGGCAGGACATAGATCAGGGCTAGATAGCTGTGTCTGTCATAGGAAGAGTAGAGTCTTACTCAATAGTATCCAAATGGTTTCCAATTACTGAGGTCATAGACAAGAAAATTCCAATCAGTCAGGAACTGAAAAATTTTAGATCATACAAATTTGGATCTCTAGAAAAGGGACAGAATAATAAGTAATGGGAAATGTTTCATGGAGAGAGCAGTAGATTTAGTCAGTCAGTCAATATCCATTTGTAAAACACCTACTGTCTGCCAGTTCTGAGGATACAAAGTTGGAGTCAGGAAGACAGGATTTTGAATCCCACCTCAAACACTGATTATCAGTGTGACCCAGGAAAAGTCATTTAACTTCTCTGCAAATCAGTGTCCTAATCCATAAAATAGGGATAATAATAGCACTAGTATCATAGTATTGTGGATATCAAATGAGATAATGAAGGGAAATTGCTTAGGAAATGTCAAAGTGATACATAAATGTCAACCATTTTCCCCTTTCAGCTGATATGTGGGGAAGGTGTGGTTATAGAATAGACAGCTTATTGAATGAACAAAGCCTAAATACAAATAAACAAAGAAAGAAACAATAAACAGGACTACAGACGTCACATCAGCACAGATATAGACATAGTCCACTGGGTCCAGGATGGAACCAAATATGCAGATTGTATGTAAATTAGATCACGCCTCTATGGAACTGACCTGAGAATGAAGAGTTAGTTACAGCTGTGTGCTTGGGAAGATGAACTTATAAGGCTGACATCCTTGACTTCAAGGGTTGCAGCAGTTGAATAGTGCCAAGGCTCACACAATATCCAGACTTAATGGATGCGTGGCCATATTTGGCATCCACATCACAGGAGACACTTTTGGTTGGCACTGTACACTCCACAAGTCATCTTCTGGTTTGTAAATTGATTGAAAGCACAGGCCTAATCGAGAAACCAGCCTACGATATGTTCTTTGTACTCATAAGTTATTATAGTGAGTTTCTGTTCAATTTCTGTGCCTTGAAGGTCATTCTTGTATTAAGTGTGAAGGGCCAAAGGGAGAATTTGAAATTCCTTTCAATGAATGACTGTCTCTCTGACACCAGTTTTTCTTTCTTTCTTTCTTTTTCCCTCAAATGATTTCTTTTTTCTCTTGATGGCCCTTAAGCATAATATTTAGAGGGGCCGGTGGGTATCTACTTTCCTCCTGCCACCTTGTTAACTCTTAAATGTCACATATTGTAGAAACAGCAGAAATTGGAGAACTTTAAGATGGATAATAGGCTCAGATTTAGAGTTGGAAGGAATCATAGAGGTCATATAGACCAACTCCTTAATTTAAGAGATAAGGAAACTGAGGCCAGGAGAGTTGAAGTGACTTTCTCTGAGTCATACCTGTAATATATAGCAACCCTGAGATTTAAGCTCAGCTCCTCTGATTCCAAATTCAGGGACCTTCTACTGAACCACAACTTTCTCCTGTGGAGAGAGCTACCTGTATTCTATTGTGACTTTAACTTTTACCCTACTCTGGGGAGAAACCAATGATTTTATACATATATGTGAGGAAATGTAAGGAGTATCTTGTTCTTAAAAAAATTATACAGACTTATTTCAATATAGGTGATGATTATAAACATTCAGAAAAACCAGATAGTTTTACATTCCACCAAAAACATCTAACCTCATATTTATAGAGGAGAGGAGCTGTTTCAATTTTCCAATGCATAATCTTAACATTGCATGGCAATGAACCATATCATACAAGAGCCTCTGAATAATTAACAAAATGGATAAGACACAGGGCTAATAGAAAGAGGCTCATGCTGGGCATGAGTAGGCTATACTATATAACCAAAGAGAAACTTTAAAATGAACAAGAGTAAAGGAGTCATCCAGGAAATATATAATGGAGAAATAACTCCCAGGAAAAAGACCAAGAAGGGTCCAGGTCAGCCATCCTGTTGGTCACTCCCAGTACTCCTTCCAACACTCCAGACTTTTTCATGTTATCTCAGCTGCCTTCTCATTCTCAAAGTTCCCTTTTCCCTAGTGGCCTTTTTAACATGGGACATTCCTCCATTCCAGTCCCCCTACTTCTCCCACTGGTGAGTTCCTTAGAGAATTTCCATTTTGATGAAGCAGGCAGGACCTGCATCTCATTGTTCCCCTCCTGGTCCCACTTCTGATTTTCTTCACTACCCTATAACCTTACCCAAATTTTCCTTTTATCTGTAGTTTTTCCCCCTTTCTACTATTTAATGCAGTGCCTAGTGGTAAATACTTAATAGATGTTGCCTAATTTGGTTCTATTTCGGGCACCTCCCTCAGAAAATGTAGATTAGTTCATTCTCCATAATTTATAATCTTAGAAAGTTCCCTGAGGCACTGAGCGGTTAAGTGACAATTTCCTATGAGGAAATACTTCTGGAAGAAGGTGGGTCTTTGAGTTTGAAGAAATCCGAAGGAAGATAGGAATTGGACAATAGATGGGAGAGGGTTCTAGGCCTAGGGAAGAGTCATTGAAAATTCTTGGAATTGGGAGATAAAGTTTCTAATTTGAGGAATAGCAAGGAGGTCAGTGTCACAATAGTTACAGTACAGGACTTGGAGTCAATAACATCTGATTTGTAATACTATTTTGGTGACTTCCTGACTATATTACTCTGGGCAAGTCACGTAACTGCTGCCTGCCTCAGTTTCTTCATCAATCTATAATGGATAATGTTGATACTGTTAGCATCTTAGCATCTACTTCACAGGATTATTGTAGAATCAGATGAGGTAACAAACATATAATACTTTGTAAATCATAAAGCACCATGTAGATGGTGGTCATCATTGTCATCATCACTATCATCATTAAAGTATGGAGTGTAAAGTGCAAAATCTGGGAAGGAATCAAGTATTAAAGGTCTAGTTTCAGTCTACCTTACTAGCTAGGTTATGATCCAATTATGCAAGTTATTTTTCCCAATTACATGTCAGCAAAACTGAGAATCTAAACCAAATAGATGAATATTTACAAACATACAAACTGTGCAGATTAGCAGAAGAGGAAATAGAATACTTAAATATCTATATCTTAGACAAAGAAACTGAAGAAGCTATAAATGAGCTCCATGAAAGAAACGATCCTCAGGAACAGATGGATTTACAAGTGAATTATACCAAACATTTAAGGAACAACTAACCTCAATATTATATAAACTTTTTTTAAAAAAAGGTAATAAAAGGAGCTCTACCAAATTCTTTTTTTATGACTAAATATGGTCTTGATATCTAAACCAGGGAGAACAAAACAGAAAGATAATTAGAGACCAATTTCCTTAATGAATATCAAAATTAATGAAACGTCCTTAATGAATACCAAAATGCAAAAATTTTAAATAAAATATTAGCAATAAGATTACAGCAATATATCACAAAGATCACATGCTATAATCAGACTCTATTTATAGCAGAAATGGATGTCTGGTTAAATATTAGGAAAACTATAAACATAACCAACCACATCGACAACAAAAGCAACAAAAGTACTATGATTATCTCAGATGCAGAAAAAAAAGCATTTGACAAAATACAACATCCTTTCCTATTCAAAACACCAGAAAACTTAGGAGGAGTTAGAGTGCAAAGAAAGAAAAGGAAGGGTTCAAAATAGTATCATAGTTGATAACCGGGATTAGTGGATTCTATATTCATGAATATCCAGTGAAGATCCTTATGAGGAAAATAATAATAATAATATGAGTAACAGAAAAACCAGGAGATGTTTTCCTAAAATCTAAGCAAAAACCTAGACAATTACCTTGCTCTATTAGCTAAGCAATCCTGTCACAAAAAAAGAAATTACAAAAATATTTAACCTGGAATGACATTTCCTTGATGAAATCATGCTGACTCTTTGTGATCACTTTTTCCTTTTCTACTTGTCCACTAACAATTTCCTCCACTAACTCAGCCATCTTTATACGTCCCCACTTAGAGCATGTACTCAGTGACATGAACTTGTAACGAGTCCTGGCTTCCTCTTTTTTTACTGTGTGTTCCTTTCCTCAGTAGATGATCAAACATTGTTCTAAGTGTGGATATCTCTAGGTGTCAAAATGACTTTATGAATGCAAGAGCTTCAGAGTTCCTGATCCCATTAGGTCAAAGGAGACCGATAATGTAGAAAACCATTCCAGAGCTCTTTAGTAAGTAACCACCAAGAGAATGAATCTAAACCTGGACCATTTTCCTAGCAGTCATATATCAAGATTTGTTTGTACAGTTCGAAGCCAATGTAAAATGTAAAATATGTTATCAGATGTCACACAGACTACTTTATGTGCTAATGAGTTTAAGTAAAGCTGCTTGAGAAACTGTATCTGTAATTTTAATTTCAGTTGTTGAATTCTATTTTAAGTTATTTTGACAATATGCACTGAGGAGAATTTTTTGTATCAATATTCTTTTGATGTAGGAAATGAGTATCTATTCTATACATGATTTAGATCATGTACTGATGTAGTTTGGTATAGGACTAGACACTCTAAGACATCTTCATTCATATGGAAGATGCCAGGATCTGCTTCCAGGAGAGAACATTCATGGGAAGTTTGTACTGGTCTTCACTGTAGCTGGGAATAGCCTTTTTTCCATTAACTTCATAGCCATAACTATGGGTTTCTTTAATCTAACTAATAGAATAGCCAAATTTTTACAGCATTTATATCTAAGGGCAGATTCCTTTGCTCACACCATGTAGTAAGCATGGAGTGAGCATGATCATCACCCTCTTCACTTCCTCCCGAGACCATGTGTCTCAAAGAAACAGATTTACCTCTTGCCTTTTTCACCATTCTTTTTTGATGTAGGTGCAAAGAACTGACTCTCTGATCTGAACCAGAGGCCAGAGCCATGGGCATCTCAGAGTCCAGAAATCCAGAATAGGTATTGTAGGATGTCTAGCAGAAGCTGACACAGCAGGTTTGGGACTTGAATTTGATGGGATTAATTCTATGTAACTTAACTAAGTTCAACTTTGAAACTTATTGAAATGAATATTCCTTTTCAAAGCTAATCCCATGTTAAATGGTTGAATGGAATTAGAATGCTAGTCACTGGGCCCTTAAGAACGAACATAAGTGATTGCATCTTGATTAGATATCAGAGAAAACAGAATATCTTTAACTCCACCAAGTTACTGGAAAATGTCTGCCCTAAGAGAGTAGAATCAGTTTCATCTTGCCATATATGAATGGAAAAGGAGGTGGACCAGTTTTGTAAAGTGTTTCACTGACACACCCAGGAATGGAAAATTAGAAGGAGGCTCCAATATAATTCACAGATTCTCTATGGAAAACTCAAGGGAAGGCACAGAAAAGAATCACACAGAATGAGAAGACATGAATAGGCTATGAGCTAGTCTAATAAAAGGACTGCTCATTTTGGTGAGATCCAGATTGGCTGAAATAATGACATTGTTGAGAAGAATAGAACAATTAAGGAAAGCATTTTGTAGGTCCTGTAAAACTTTGATCACATGAGTAAAATATCCCCCATTTCATATATACTTCCATGATACTGCATAGCATACTTATGCTTGTCATCTATCTTTTTATTGGCCATTGTGTCATCCATAATTCCTATTCCTTGGAAGATTTATAGCAATATAATATTGACCTAAGAATATGGTTGTTTTAAAAAAAAATGGGGAAAAAAAAAGGAATTCCCTTCCTTCTAATTATCTTCAAGTTGTTTCTTTGGTTGATTGGTTTGGGGCATCAAAGAACCAAGAGCTCTCTCTTGTTTCATCAAATGTCAAAATCCTGAGATTTTAGGGTAGATGGATTCATTTTCCTCATCATAAAATGGAGAAGTTATTAATATGTTATATAAGTGAATGTTATTAACTTCTTAGGATAACCAGTAGGGTCAAAATAGATAATATATAGAAGGTGCTCTGAGAAACTTAAAGATAGATAGACAGACAGATAGTTAGATGCATAGATAGATAGATAGATAGATGGATGGATGGATGGATAGATGGATGGATAGATAGACAGATAAGAAGGTAAAATCAGATTAAAAAAGAGTAGATAGATGGAGAGGTAGAAACACAAAGATAGATACACTGATATATGAAAGTTGGAGATAAATAAAAGATAAAGACTATAGGTATATAGAAGAGAGATAGATGAAAGAGAGATAAATAGAATAGAGAAAGTAGGGGCAGAAAAATAGAAAGATGGTTAGATCAGTATTGATAGATGAAAAGATGGGTTGGTGAATAGATATGGATAGAAGGAAAGATAGAGAGACAGAGACAGAGACAGAAACAGAGAGAGAGAGAGAGAGAGAGAGAGAAAGAGAGAAAGTGCTTTTTGGTCAGGAAGACCTACATTCAATCTTCCACAACAACTATTGGACCATCGATAATTTATTTGATCTCTCTGTGCTCCAGGTAACTTCTAAGATCATTAAGCTACAGAAGAAACGAAGATTTGCATAAGTAGATGGAACTTCCATAACAGGGAGTTTCTTACACAACTAAATCTAAATAAATCTGAAGAATTTCTTTTTTTTTAGAATTAACAAAATAAATTCATTCCACCTTACTGTAAAAGAAAAATTAAACCAAAGTCCTCACAACAAACAGAGTCAAACAAAACAAATTCCTTCATCTGTTGTTAGAAAAAAGTCTAATTCTGCACCCGGAATTCATCACCTCTCTGTCAAAAGCTGAGCAGGTACTTCAACATTGGTTCTTTTGAATCACTAGATGTTCGTTGCATTGAGGATCAGTTTTGAAAGTTTTTTTTTTCTTTGCTGCTATCATTCTATAAATCGTTATTCTCGTTCTGCTCACTTCAATTTGTGTCAGTTCATACAAGTCTACTCATGTCGCTGAAATCATTTGCTTCTTCAATCCTATAGAACAATAATAATGCATCCCATTCCTATACCATCATTTATTTACCCATTCTCCAACTCATATGTCTCCCCTTATTTTCCAGTTCTCTTCCACAATGCAAAAAGCTCCTGCAAATATTTTTGTACATAGAGCACATATGAGAAATATGAAAATATATGGTTATTATTTTCCCTTTGCTCTCTTTAGGATACAGACTTACAAGTGATATGCTTGGGCCAAAGGATATACACTGTTTTGTAACCTAAATGAAACACATATTTAGACCAGCACATATATATGTGTAATATAAAGACAAACATATATATGTATCTATATATGTGTATGTGTATGCATATGCAAACCTATATGTGTGTATACATATGTATACACACATACATACATACATACATATATACATACACCTATATAGGTATGTGTGTACTCCCACACATACCACACATGCAGCCATCTATCTATCTATCTATCTATCTATCTATCTATGTGCCCATCTATCTGTCTGCCTTCTCTCTCTATCTGTTAAAAATACCCCAAATTCATTAAAGGTTGTCAATCATAGATTTAGAATTAAAAGGACCTTTAGGATCATATAGCCCAACTGCTTCATTTCAGATGTGAGGAAACTGAGGCATAGGGAGATAAACTGACTTTCCCAATGTTACGCCCATACTAATTGACAGAATTGGGATTTGAGTTCAGATTTTCTGACGTCAAATTCAGAACTCTTCCCTTTAAGCTACATTTTTTTTTCCTCCCAGAATTTTCAGCCTGCCTTTTAGTGTCTCCAGGGTAGTAGTCTTTTCATCTGTGAAATGAGGGTTTGGGGCTAGATGACCTCCAAGGGTCTTTCTAGCTCTTGATCTATAATCATAATTGCTAAACATTCAGTATACTGCCTGGCTTACTGAGGCCTCCAGGAAGGATAAAACGTATCAGATCCCTTGATGAAATTTACAGTTACCTTGTGAGCTTCATTTTTTTTTTCTTTTTAAGATTGTACATTGAAAGTGTGCTATCTCAGGGATACAGGTAGAAGCTAGTATGACCTTGGCTCTGGATGATTTGAAGAAGAAGAGCAGTCACAGTTATGGAAAGAGGAGATAACTGGAGAAGGGGGATGGCAGCCAGAGAACCATGGAAAGTCCCCAAAAAGGTTACAGTGGATAACTTTCTACAAAGATGTGCCTTCCCCCCTCACCCCATCCCAGCAATGACCTGCACTATTGTAAATGGACAGATAGCACATGATAGAAACAGAGCTTGAATCCAGATTTTCCTGACTCTAAAGCCATCTCTCAATATACTATGCCATGAATGTGTCTTCTTGTACCTAGTAGGTACTTAAGATGTTTATTGAATTGAAAAAGAAAAGTAAGAACCAAGAAATTCCAGCCCACTGGGTAGATGTCTTATAGTGAATTTATGACAGAGACAAGGTAAGCTCTTTGTAAATAATGATTATTTAATTTACTGCATTTGTATTATTTATGCCAAGCACAGTGCCTGGCATAGAGTAAACTCTTAGTAAATATTTGGTGATGGCTGGAAGGATGGATGGATGGATGGAGGGATGGAGGGATGGATCGACAGGACAATTGGATGTGGGTAGGTTTTGATAATTTCCAAAGAGATGAGATCCAGAGCTATTTGAGTAGAATTGAAATGAGTTGAAAATAAAGGTTTGAAAGTCCTTATATTATCCTCCAACTCCCACACTCTTTGCATTTATTGTAGAAAGAAGTCATGACTAGAACATGGATTCCAGAGCTAACTCATTCCTTCTTTTATAAAAATAAATGCCCCCCCCAACTGTCCTTCACAATCAGTCAACAAACATTTATTAAACACATACAATGTACCAGATACTGTCCTAGCTACTGAGAATATAAGGGTAATAACAGTTCTTATCCCTATATTCACTTTATTATGATATGTGATGTAATATGATGTGATATGATTATGCATATGCATATAGGTATACTGATTCCAAAGTATGCTGTTTATCACCAAAAATAATAGATATAACAGGATGTAATGACAGGATAAGAAAATAATTACATGGAGCGACTAGGTGGCGCAGTAAATAGAGCACCAGCACTGGAGTCAGGAGGACCTGAGTTCAAATCCAGCCTTAGACATTTAACACTTACTAGCCCTGTGACCTTGGGCAAGTTACTTAAGCCCAATTGCCCTGCCTTCCCCCTCCAAAAAGCAAAAAAAAAAAAAAAAAGTATAAAATAATTAGCTATCTAGAAGATATATACATAAAAGGGAGGTAACTTCAAAGTTAGGGAGAAGCACTCTGGGCAAAACAGGAAAGACCTCCTGTATAGGGCAGGATATGAGTAGATTCTTGAGGAAACCAGGAAAACCAAAAATATAGGCGCTAGGAAAAAGCAATCCATGGTAGGCGAAGAGTTAAAGCAAGCCTCTGAGTAAAAGCAGCAATGATGGATGCCATGATGTGTGTGAGAAACAGTAAATAGGTCTGATTAGCTGGATGATAGTATGTGAAGTCACTAGCCAATAGGAAAATGGATGGAAAGCATTTTGCAAACTCTACTATGGTGCATAGATCCCCGTCAGTGGTACGTTTTAGTATCTTCATCAGGAGTCCTACAAACAGATGAAATCACATACCTGGTCCAAAAAAAATCCATCTAATTTGGAGTAGTAGCATTATTATTTACAGAGAGGCAGCAATGAGATTGGGTTCAGATATAACCTCTCACACATCTTAGACAATTCATTTACCTCATTCTCTGACAATTCTGACTGTAAGTTCCAGAGAGTATTCCATCTTGTGTAAATTGATGATGTTTTCTCACTTGGGAGTTCTCTATACCATCGTACAATTCAAATCACTTCCAGTCCCTGTTCTTTTCTTAAATTTAATTTATTTATTTTTAGTTTTCAACATTCATTTCCACATGATTTTGAGTTACAATATTTTCTCTCCCTGTCTTTTCTCTACCCCTACCCTAAAACAGCAAGCCTGCTGAATACCCCTTCTCCCAATCTGTTCTCTCTTATATCCTTCTCCATCACCTCCCCTAACTTTCTAGTGGGGCAAGATGGGTTTCTATAGCCCAGTGCCTGTATATCCTATTTCCCAGTTGCATGTAAAAAATAATTTTTAAACATTTCTTTTTAAAACTTTGAGTTCCAGATTTTCTTCCCCTCTCCCCTTCTCACCCGCCCCCACAGGGAAGACAAGCAATTCGATATAGATTGTGCATGTGTAGTTACTCAAATCATTTCCATAGTAGTTATATGGTGGAAGACTAACTATATTTCCCTCCATCCCATCCCACCCCCCATTTATTCCACTTTCTCCTTCGATCCTATCCCTTCTCAAAAATGTTTTCGTCTAACTACCCTCTCCCCGAATCTGTGCTCCCTTCTATCATCCCCCCCCTTATCCCCTACCCCGCCCCCATTTTCCTGTAGGGTAAGATGCCCAATTGAGTTTGTATGTCATTCCCTCCTTAGGCTAAATTCAATGAGAATCAGGTTGTCCCATTCCCTTTCACCTTCCTGCTCTTCTCCTCTATTGTAACAGTTATCTCTTGCCTCCTTTATATGAGATAATTTACCCTAATCTATCACTCTCTTTCTTCTTCTCCCAGTAGATTCCTTTCTTACCTCTTAATTTTATTTTTTAGATATCATCCCTTCATATTCAACTCATCCTGTGCCCTCTATCTATGTATACATGTACATACAAATGTCCACATTCACATATATATTTATATACACATACATCCTCATATATATATATTTATATATATAAATATATATATATATGTACATATACATATACATATATATGTAAACATGTATATTCCCTTCAGCTATCCTCATACTGAGAAAAGTCTTATGAGTTACAATTATCGTTTTTCCATATAAGAATGTAAATAGTTTAATAAGTTCCTTATGATTTCTTTTTCCTGTTTACCTTCTCATGCTTCTCTTTCTACTTGTATTTCAAAGTCTAATTTTTTGTTCAGCTCAGATTTTTTCATCAAGAATGCTTGAAAATCCTCTATTTCATTGAATGACCATATTTTTCCCTGTAGCATTATACCCACCTTTGCTTCGATCCCTTAATGTAGAAGCTGCTAGGTCTTCTGTTATCCTGATTGTGTTTCCACAATACTCAAATTATCTCTTCCTGCTGCTTACAGTATTTTCTCCTTGACCTGGGAACTCTGGAATTTGGCTATAATATTCCTAGGAGTTTTCTTTTGGGTATCTTTTTCAAGAGGCGATCAGTGAATTCTTTCAATTTCTATTTTGCCCTCTGGTCCTAGAATATTAGGGCAATTTTGTGTGACAGTTTCTTGAAAGATGGTATCTGGGTTGTTTTTTTTCTTTTGGTTATGGCTTTCAGGTAGATGAATATTTTTTAAATTATCTCTTCTGGATCAATTTTCCAGGTCAGTGTTTTTTTCCAATGAGATATGTTACATTGCCTTCAATTTTTTTTTTCAATTGTTTGGATCTGTTTTATAGTATCTTGATTTCTCAGAAAGTCATTAGCTTCCAATTGCTCTAATCTAATTTTGAAGGAGTTAGTCTCTTCAGTGAGTTTTTGAAATTCCTTTTCCATTTGGAAAATTTGGCTTTTTAAAGCATTCTTCTCCTCCTTGGCATTTTGGGCCTCTTTTGCCATTTGACTTAGTCTATTTTTTAAGGTGTTATTTTCTTCAGTATTTTTTTGGGGGGGTCTCCTTTAGCAGGCTGTTGACTCACTTTTCATGATTTTCTTGCATCGTTTCATTTCTCTTCCCAATTTTTCCTCCACTTCTTTTACTTGATTTTCAAAATCCTTCTTGAGCTCCTCTCTGGCCTGTAACCATGTCATATTTTCCTTGGAAGCTTTCATGGAGGAGTTCTGACTTTTCTGTCTTCCTCCCACTCCATGCCTTGATCTTTTTTTGTCCCCAAAAGGGATTCTATCATCTGTTTGTTCTTCCTGTGCTTGCTCATATTGGCAGCCAATTACTTGTCTTTTGACCTTTTCACCATGGTAGAACTCTGATTCCAAAATGGAGAGAACTATGTCCCAAATGGCTGGGGTTTTTGCAGTTGCCAGAGTTATTAGATGGGCACCCTCTCTACAGCCCCCACACACTCTGGATTGCTGGTCACACACCCAAGAACCACCACCCAAGACTGTGATCTGCATCCAAGCAAGTCAAAGCAAGAGTGATTACCCTCTGAATGGTTGCTTGGTCTGCCTACAATCTCTAGGCCAGGAGCTCTGGAAGCAGCCATGGGGCAGTGGCTGCAGCCACCGTACCTCTGCCACTTCTCGTTCTGGGGGTAGCAGCCAGACTGTACTCCCCCTGTTTGAAGAGTGTTCCACACTGACCTTTTACATTTTCTTTGGCATTTGTGGATTGAGAAGTCTGGAAAGTGCTTCAGCTGCTGGTGATCTACTCTCTGGAAATGTGCTCCAGCCACCCTGGGGCTAAAACCACAGGCTCACAGGAGGCTGAGCTCAGCCCCAGCATGCTGCAATGGAACCTTCCTGCTGGCCTGCTGGGCTTCCTTCAGTGGGATATTTGTTTCTCTCTGTCACTTTGTGGGTTATCTAGCTCTAAAGTTTGTTTAGAGTCATTTTTTACATGTATGGGAAGAGGTGGAAGCCGGAACCACACATAAGGCCTGTTTCTACTCTGCCATCTTGGCTCCACCCCCCACTACCTAATCTTATTATTTTGGGAGATAATACAGCATTCTTCGGAGCCAATATACCTATATGCAGATGCATAAATACATAAATATATGGATGTGCAAGCCTATGCATATACACATTTATGTGCATGTGTACATATACACAATGCACATGTACATACATGTATGTGCACTATATGTATGCATGTATGTATGTACATAATGTGAAGATTTGTTGCATGGGTCTTCCATATGATCCTTTATGGAATTCAGAAGTATTTTAGTATAAGATTATTGGCACTGCTTATTTCAGCTAAGCCCATCTGCAGCCAAGCTTATTTCTCTTGAATCTCCTTCATTAGCAAATGAAATGATACATGAAAAGCACCACATAAATTACAGTTAATAATCAAAGTCTCTCTATTGATTCTTTGACAATAGGGGCATTGTTACGTTGAAGGACCATTGCCTTACAAATTTAAAAGCTCCCTTACAGATCATCTACTTCAGGGGTGGGGAACCTGCAGATTTCAGACCACATATGACAGTCTTGTTCTATGAAATCTGGATTCAGTCAAAGGGTGGTACTTGAGCCCCTAGAGGGCCACTTGTGTCCTTGAGGCCACAGGTTACCTTCCCTGATTCACCTTACTCCTTCCTCCATTTTAGAACAGGAGTTAACTGAAACCTGCAGAGCTGAAGTAACTTCTCTGAGGTCCCAGAGGTTATATGTGGCAGACTTGAGATGCCATCTTACTGCACACCAAGGCTTTATAAGCATCTACCAGCAAAGTGTACAAAGCAAATGCACAAACATGTTTCTTTCCTTCTAAGAGTTTTGAGTCTAAGTCACACACATTTCCACAGGTACAGGGATGTGAGTTGCATAAAGCAGGTCCTTTTTATGTTTCAAATATTTCTCTTATGTTCTGGATGATGCCAGATTAGATCAAAACACATGAAAAGGGGAGGTTTGAGAATACATACTTTCCAAAGGCTCTTTCATGAAAACTAATTTTTTAAAAAAATTATTTCTGCTAGGAGGAATAGACAACAGCTGAAGAACAAATTCTGCTGCTAAAGAATAATTGTGAACAGAGGGCCATTGCTGCTTTGGCTAACATCTGGTAATATAGTTTCAGCATCTCCCTGATCCCCCTTCTCTGAAAATGGAACAGTGGGACCCAGTAACATCAGGATTTGGGCAGAAAGACTAATGTCAGAATAACAGTACTCATATTTATATAGCATGTTAACATCAAAAAATCAGTTTACCTACAGTATCTTTTTTGAATGCTCCAAGAGAATATAAACTCTTTGAGAAGAGGTACTCATTCTTTTTTTTTTTCATGATAGCATATTTCTATTTTAACCATCCCCCCCACCTTAAAAGCGAGGAGAAAAGCAAACGAACAATCTACATTCAGAATCCATCAGTCCTTCCTCTAAAATGTAGATAACATCTTTCATCATGAGTCCTTTGGAATTGTCTTGGATCATTGGACCCGAGTAGATAAGTCTTTCATAGTTGATCATTGTTATGATATTGCTGTTACAGTGAACAACATTCTCCTGGGTTCTGCTCTCTTCATTTTGTATCATCAGTTCAGATATTTTTCCCAGGTTCTTCTGAAACTAACCCCCCCCCCCCCACAATTCTTTTACTGAAATCATCCCCTTTGTCATACACAATAGTATTATATCACAATCATATGCTGTACCTTGCTCTGCCATTCGCCAATAGATGGGCATCCTTTCAATTTCCAGTTCTTTGATACCATAAATTTCTTTCTTTTTCCTTCCTTTCTTCCTTCTTTCCTTCCTTCTTTCCTTCCTTCATTCTTTCCTTCCTTCCTTCTTTTCTTCCTTCCTTCCTTCCTTCCTTCCTTCCTTCCTTCCTTCCTTCCTTCCTTCCTTCTTTCCTTCCTTCCTTCCTTCTTTCCTTTATTTTTCTTTCCTTCCTTTTTTCTTCCTTCTTCCCTCCTTTTCCTTTTTGCTTTTCTTTGTTTTTTGTCTTTATATATACAACTTCTAGTGCAGTTCCTAGAACTTAATAGTTGCCTAATAAATATTTGTTGTCTAATTAATCTACCCAAAATGTACTATCAATCAATCAGTCAATCAAGCAGGACAAATTTATTAAGTGCCTGTGTGTCAAGTACAAACAAGATTATCTCCATTTTAAAGCTGGGAAAACAAGTGAAATGATTTGTCTATTGTCATAAAGGTATCAATCAATCAAGAAGCCTTTATTAAGTGCCTACTGTATGCCAGGCATGGTACTAGGCATACAAAAATAAAAACCGGAATAGTCTCTGCCCTCAGAAATTTACTTTATTTCAAATGAGGTAGATTATGTGTATACACACAAACACACGTACATATAAATGCATATGTATATATACATATGTGTGTGTGTGTTTGCAAAAAAATATACAAAATTGAAAAAAAGGTAATTTGGGAGAGAGTAGGCATAAGTGTCATGAATGGCTTCACTTAGACAGTAATATTGTGAAGCTCAGTTTTGGAGGAAATCAGACATTCTAAGAAGTAGTGGTAGGGAAGAGAAAGTATAATCTGTCCATTGGGTACAAGCAAAGCTTTAAGGCACAGAGATGGGAGATGCAATGATGTGTTTGAATTCATCAATATTGGGGGTACAATTTGAATGAAATCCTTTCTGAAGTCCAGGCCAACACTCTGTCCATTCTATCCACTATGCCATATTCCTCTAGCAGCTGAAACTAGCCATATGATGACATTGTATCCTCCTGAAGAGTTGGGATTGGAGAAAGAAAGATGGGCTTTGTTGACTTGTATTTGATAACTGCAAAAGCAATGAAGACCTGCTTAAATTTATAATTATTTGCTATTTGTCAGTTTAAGTGTTTATCCTCCAAAACAGCATACCTAATGACTTCTATTTCACCTCTCTCTTTCCCTCCAGGAAAAAAAAAAGAACCCCCATAAAAATCACTAGACTGGTTACTGAGAGAACTCTTTGGCATAATAAAAGTTTGATTTAGAGGTTTAGGAAATGTGATGGAACATTTCCGCGTGCCCTTCTGAAGTGTGCAAACTATTCTTGGCATGTGGTAATTTACATAATATTGCCAGAAACTCTTTTTTCCCCCTTCTTCCAAAAGGGGAAGATGGGATGAGTCAAACCAGTTTTGAGATAGGCTCTGAGTCAGAAGACATTTGCTTGCCAAATGAAGGAATGAGAGTTAATGTTCAGACAGAATGGATTAGAACTAGGCATTAGGATAGCATGGTTAAAATAAATCATACAAGTAGAATCTATGAAAACCACTGTACCAATGATTGCCCTCGTTATCTACAGGGGTAATGGAGAATTAAAGAGTGACTACAATGATAGCCTACCCATTTTCTTTGCCTCCCCTTCCTGAAAGCTAAATGACGCTGTTCTAAATCTAGGTCTGCATCATAGAATGTAAGGGTAAAATAACATTCACATATTTCTTATCCCTTAAGTCAAACCTAATTTGTCAATGGAGGTAGTGGAGTCCAGTAAAAAAGTCTGTAGTATTTTCAGTCAAAGATCCTGGCTCTGCCATTTGCTACCTTGTTATCCTTATGCAAATCATTTTTTTGTCCTGCATGCCTCAGTTTCCTCATTGGTAAAATGAATTGGATTTGATGACTTCTATGATACCTCCATCCCAGATCTAAGGTTATGGAACTCTCATTGAGAAAGGACTAGAATTGAGGGCATGAAAGACCTTGGGTTTTCTTCATATATTAGATATTTATCAACTCCTCACTCCTAAGAAAAGGGATAGCAGTAAGAGTTATGATGAGGAGAGATCAGAGTTGAGATTTTAGCTGAGAAATTATTTATTTATAATTGATATGTTGCTGTTTAATTGTGAAACTGAAGTGGCTTGTCATTTCATTTTCCACCTCATCTTAAAGATGAGAAAAGTTATCCAAATACTGTTAAGTGACTTGTCCAGGGTCACAAAACTAGTGAGTGTTTGAGGCTAGATTTGAACTCAGGAAGATGAGTCTTTCTGACTCCAGGCCTGGTGCTTTATGCACTATGGCACCTCCTAGCCTCCCATTACGAATATAGTCCTGGGAAATTTTCTGAATCTGTTTCAGCTTCAGTTTTCCTTATCTGTAAGACAATTTAACTAATATCAAGTTGCTGTGAGGGTCATTGTTTCATAGCTTTAGAGCAAAAAAAGTGACAAGTCATTTGGTCTACTCATTGCAATTCGCATCTAAGGTAAATGAGCTCCAAAGATTCACACAGGATTAGAGGCAGAATCAGGAATCTCCCTGAATTCTTCCTTGATTTTTGTGATAGTGTACATGGAACAATTTGCAAAGTTCAAGTGCTAAAAAAATCACATCTTATTATATAGCTAACTAGTATTTAATCCAGTTAATTAACAAGCATTTAATAAATGCCTACTATGTAAAATTCAAGAAACATAAAATGCCTATTATGTGCAATCTCCAAAGACTGAAAAAAACAACAACAAAACTTTCAAATGTGTACATGTCCTTCCTTTTAGACTGTAAGCTCCTTGAGGGCAGAGGTCATTCCATTAGCACAATATCTGGTACATTTTAGGGATTTAATAAACATTTATGGATTGACTACATTTAAGGGAATTATGTAATACTAGGAAGATACATAATCTAAGTATTTTTTTTTTAAATGGAAGGCTAGTTCCAAAAGGAAAAAGTGATGATTAAATAAATGAGGGGTTAGGAAAGGCATAGTTTAGGAGGGGATATCCAAATTGTGTCTTAAAGGAAGCCGGGATTCTTTCAGGACAAAGTGGGAAGGAAGAGCATCAAAGGCATTGGCAGCCACTTGTGCAAAAGCATGGAGGTAAGAGAATTATATATAGAACCTTTCCTATATAGCCCCAGCACTGATATGTTCAAGGTTTATTTTCTCCAAAGATCCAAGTCAAATAATATGGTCAAAAGAGATGATCACAATCGCCACATTTCCACTTATGGACAGCCCAATTAAAACAATTGGAATGCTCATTCAAGGGACAATGAAAAGACAGGCTCATTTTTTTTCTGGGATAGCTTTGGCATCTAGCTTGAATGGTTTGGCAGAAGAAGTAGTATGGTTTAGGGTTAAATGGTATTTGGCATTGGACGCAGGCTTGCAATTGTAGTTCACTAAATGCTATATACACAACACTGAGCTCGATGGACCATTGGTCTGTACTTCATTGACATTTCTAATATTCCTAAATATACACAGGTTCAAGGAGGGTCTGTATGAATAAATCCATGGGCAATAGTGTATCTTTTTCTTTATCTCTATTTCTATTTCTAGCTCTGACTTTAGTTCTATCTTATATATCATACCATTAAAAATATTTATCTAACCACATGAATTTGTGTGTGTATGTATATACATCTATACACATATATGTTTATACATATATATGTATATATATGTATATATATAAATATATATATTTGTGTGTGTGTGTGTATGTTTTTAGGTGTTTTTGTCAAGTCCAACTTTTTGTGGTACCATGGTGCCATTTGGGGGTTTCTGGGCAAAGATGTTGGAGTGATTCACCATTTCCTTCTCTAGCTCATTTTACAAATGAGGGTTCAGTCACTTTTCCAAAATCACACAGCTAGTAAGTATCTGAGGTTGAATTTGAACTCAAGCGTTCTTGATTCTAGGCCAATCATTCTATCCAGTGTACCACCATAGATAGACAGACAGATAGAGATAGACAGACAGATAGATAGATAGAGACAGATAGATTGATAGATAGAAAGATATAGGGTGTGTGTGTGTGTGTGTGTGTGTGTGTGTGTGTGTGTGTATTGTTTGTTTATACCAATGAGCCAGAGTAGTTAAATGAATAGCCCTCTTTTACAGCTACCAAGTATCTGAGTCACAATGGAACCTAGATCTTCCTGACTCCAAGTTCAATACCTAACCACTACACTAAACTGCTTAATGCCCTCAATTGGTTTACAAATGACATGATCCCTATTTCCTAACATAATATTGGACCTAGAAGGGATTTGGGAAGCCACAAAAACTCTCATTTTGCAGAAAAGTTACTCTAGTTCTACAGGGCTTAGGGGCTAGGGCTAAGACCATAGAGTGAGTTAGTAGCAAGAATGGGATTAGAACTCAACATTCTTTAGCAGATTTCTTTGTCTTGGTCATAACCATAGCATGATTTGTGTCCTATGCTATTGGTGCCGTGGCATACCTTATCCAACAAGGAGTAATCACAGTGGCATATGCTATTACTGACAATTGAGAGTCCCTTGTATTAAGCTTTGACCAATCCAACTACAGTAGCTAATTGTTCAAATGCCTGAAAGCATGTGAGACAACCCAGAGACTTCAACCTGTAATTGATCTGCTTATGGGACTTAATGGTGGAGAGGAACCATAGGGATTCCAAATACTAAATGACTCATATAATCTCAGGATTTCTCTGCCTGCCAGAAGTCTCTCCTATCTCTAGTTCATCCTCCATTTGGCCACAAAAGTGATTTCCCTAAAGCCCAGGTTACCCTACCACACATGCATGCACGTATACATTCAGTGAACTCTGGTGACTCCCTATCGTTGCTGCTGTTCACTCGTCGCTGTTCACTTGTTGTCAGTCATGTCGGACCCCATTTGGGGTTTTCTTGGCAAAGGAATGGAATTCTTTACAATTTCCTTTTGTAGTTCATTTTACATGTGAGGAAAATGAGGAAAACAGGGTTAAGTAACTTGCCCAGGGTCATAAAACTATGAGGCCAGATTTTAACTCAGGAAGATGGATCTTCCTGCCTCCAGGTATAGCACTCTATCTACTGTGTCATCTAGTTGCCCATACATATGACTATATACATATATGTATATATGTTCACATATGCATACACATGCACATGGATGTATACGTGCACACACATATGCATATAAACATACCTTCTTGACTCCAGGCCCTGCACTCTATCCACTGAACTGTTAGCTTCCCAATTACCTCCCAGTTTCAATATAAAATCCTTTGTTCTCATTCAAAGCCCTTCATAACCTATGTTAGCCCACCTTCTAGTTTTATTGTACCTTACAACCTCTCCCCCCAAATACTTGCATGTGCATGTGCGTACACACACACACACACACACACACACACACACAGACACACACAGACACACACACTACATTTTCTTCAATTCAGTGACACTGACCTCTTGCATTTGGGTGAATCCAATATTCCATCTGTTAGTTCTCGGCATTTTCACTGCCTGTCCCAGATAGCTGGAATGCACTCTTTCTTCATCTTTCCATCTGGGTTTATTTGACTTCCTCAAATCTTCTCAAATCTCACCATCTACACGAAGCCTTTACCAATCACTCTTAATAGTATAGTCTTACTTATGTGTATTATTTCTTGTTTATCCTGTAAATAGCTTGTTTATAAATAGTTGTTTGTATGTTGTCTCATCCATTAGATCATTAGCTCCTTTCAGGAGCTCACTGATGCTAGAATCACCCAGTGGGATTCCTGATTGAAAGGAGAAATTCCCTTCCAATCCTTCCTAAGAAGTAGTCATCCAGATTTCACCAGGAGACTTCTGATTTCTGGAATTTAATACCTGTGAAGAAACCTATTCCTTTGTGGTACATTTATGCCTGTCTGTCACTTCTGTCCATTGTTCCTACTTTTGTCCTCTGAGATTGAACAATGGAAATCAAATCCTATTCCCTCAAAAGAACCCTTCATATATTTTAGGAGAGTATCCAATCAATTCATCCAAACCTTCACTTTATAGAATAAACCACTTAAGAAATCAATAAGGGGGGGGGGGCGGAGCCAAGATGGCGGCATAGGAGCAACAAAGTATTGCAGCTCCCACATAGCCACTTCAAAATACCCATAAAATATGACTCTAAACAAATTCTAGAACTCTAAAACGCACGCAAATATACTTTACACTAAAGGCAGCTTGGCTAGGAGGCACCATCTCAGGGCTGAAAGCCAAAATCAGCCCAGCCTGAAACGGTGCCTTGGCCCTGGGGGCAGCTGGACGAGCTGAGCTGCAGCTGGAGCAACAGAAGAGCAGATCTACAGCAGCTGTGGCAGTTTCCAGAATTATCAAGCCATAAAGGAAAAAAAAAAGAACTAAAAGGTTAGTGGAACTCAAAATCAGGGGAGAAAAGCTGGTCAGGCCAAACCGCCTCCAGGGCAAGGAAGCAGCAGAAGTGGAGGTCCTGTACCCTCTTCCTCATTGTCGTTTTGGAGCTCCTGGCCTGCAGACTGCAGGGGGGCCAAGCGATTGTTCAGAGGCCAAGTGCTCTTGTGTTGAGTGGCCTGGATCCAGATCATGGTCTTGGGTGGTGGTCCTGGCATCTCTTTTCAGTGAGCCAGAGCTGGGAAGGGCCCCAGCAGCCTAATAAAAGCTCCAGCAGCTGGAAAAACCCCAGTGATTTGGGACAGAGCTTTCCCCTCTGGAAGCAGAGTTCCACAGAGATAAAAAATCTCTGATTGGCTAGCCATGAATAAGCATAGGAAACAAAGTAAGAACAGCAACCAAACCCTAGATTCCTCCTTTGGGGAAAAGAAGGATC
>CM053582.1:88628606-88671681 GCA_028627135.1 Pseudochirops cupreus
CCCCCCCCCCAATGCTGAAGAGAATGATCTTAATTTTGAAAACCTGGATGGAGTGATTTTGATTCTGGGAACCAGCTGAAACTTCTAGGGCAGACAAAAGACTGAGGAAGCATGACTGTGAAGGATTTAAGACTTTGTCTGTTTGTGGCTTTCTCAAGCCTTGACTTCCCAGGAACAGAGACTGTGAAGGGTTTGAGATGGATTGGACACTGTGAGCTCCAATGTGGAGCAGAAACTGCACAGAGAGCTGGAAAAGGGCCTGGGAGCTGTCTGCCTTTGAACCCAGGTGACAGTTTGGTGAATCCAGGTAGGATCTGGGACCATGGAAGGGGATCCAGGGAATACAAGGAACCACCCCAAGTCAAGCTGAAAGAAGACTTTACTTAGATACTGTATACTGATGGAGAAATTGTAAATTTACTAGTGACCTAGGTGTGGAAGATCTGTGTATTTTCTGGTGATTGAATAGTGAATGATGAAGGATGATGGAACGATTGAGTTGACTGAATGATTAACTAAATGATTGTACTTAGTGATTGGTGACTGAATAAGTGACTGATTGAGTCAACTTAGTGTGCCCCCTGAGTGGAGAACTTTAACGATTGTACTTTGTGATTGAATTAAGGATTTTGTGAATGTTTGAGTTACTAAATGATTATTCTTTGTTCAAAACTTTGTGACCACTGTAGTGGAAATTGTGTGGCCATTTTCTGTGTTAAGTTTTTATGAATGCTATATTTTGATTACCTGTGATAAGTTCTAACATAGTGAATGCTGTACCTTGATTTTCTGTGAATGTTTTGCTCTGATTTGTTATGGAATAAATAGAGTGGTCACTATACTATATAATCAGAACCTTAAAAGCTATTCACAGTAGCACTCTTCTTGAAAGCTGCTTGTGCATGACATTACACACCCATATATCTGTAGTATTTCACATGTCATCCTGTTCCTCCACTAATTCCTAAGGAATGGGTGTCCCTATTTGCTGGGGCGTGGTGAATAGTGAAGACCTTCTCCATCCAGGATCTCCTAAACTTAATGCCATGGTCAGCCATTTATATGTTCAAGAATGAGGTATTCTGTGATTCTGGGACATAGGGTATAAACTTACAACCCTTACATTCACTTCCTGAGTCACAGCATTGTATTCATCAGGATAATGGGACAACCTCTAGATCTGAGTTCTAGTTGGGTATAGCACCTCATACTTATATATTAGACTTCCCACAAAACTGGAACTGCTCTGTGTGTGTTTAAATACACACACACATAGACATATATAAAGAGAGAAATAGAGATCTATAAATATAAATTTATAGACATATATATGGATCTATGTATTTATAAATAAGTAAAATCCATATCTATTTATAAATATAGACATATGTGGATTTCTATGTATTTATATCTATTTATAAATAAAAATTTACAAATTAAACATTTATAGATCTCCATATATTTATAGGTAGCTAGGTAGGCAATGGATAGAGCACTGGACTTGGAATCAGTTCAAATCCAGCCTCAGACAATGTTAGCCCTGAGCAAGTCACTTAATCCCATTTGCTTCAGTTTCCTAATCTGTCAAAAACAAATATGTATATATGTACATACGTGTATGTATGTGTTTATATGCATACACAAAAACATATATGTGTATAAGCATATGCACATGCATATATACATATTTATACGTATGTGCATATATATTTATACACACATATATCACAACTATAATGACTAGACTAAACAACAACAAAAATGACATGTATTTATACTTGATAGATAGAAATCTATATTTATGGATCTCTCTCTCCTTCTTTCTCTCTTATCTCTCTCTCTCTGTCTGTCTCTCTCTCTTGATCTGTGTACATCTAAATCTAAATTTAGATATATAATTTGATCCTCATAAAAACCCTATGAGGTAATTGCTAGTATTATACTCATTTTACAGATGAGGAGACTGAGGCTCAGAGGGCAACATAGAATGACTTGCCCAAAGGTCATGAACAGCCAACAACTTTCTGAAATTGGATTCCAACCTAGTTCCCCTGATGCAGGCCTCTACCATCCCCAAGAAGCAGATAACAAAATAATACGCATGAAGATGAACACACAGTAGGGCTCACTCAAAGTGGGAGGACCTTGGGAAAGTCATTTTACCTGTTTTCCTCAGTTCTTTCCTTTGTGCAATGATAGGGCTGGGCTAGAACATTTCTAAGTTTCCTTCCAGATCTAACAGGTGAATATTCTTTGCAAAATGGAGGAAGCTGTGCACAGCAGTAGAGTGCATGGAAGTCAGTAAGTGACAATTAGATAAAACTTTAAAGTTTGTGAAGCAGTTCCAATATATCTCCTTACTACAGCATCATGGCCATCCTGTGAATTAGGCCATAGGATTGTAACACTATAGCTGGAATAGGTTTAGGTAGTCACCTTTTACAACTTCATTTTATACTTTAGGGAAACTTAATTAGGGGAGTTGGGATGTGGGGAGTGTTAATTGTGTTGCCCAAGATCAAGATAGTAAGAGTAAAAGGTGGAATTGAGTCCAAATTCTTCTCATTACAATGCCAATGTCTTTTCTATGTTAGCATAGATACTACTGTTGCTATTTTTCAGATATAGAGCAGCTAGATGGTGCAGTGGAAAGAGTGCCAGTCCTGGAGTCAGGAAGACCTGAGTTCAAATCTAGTCTCAAGATACTTACTAGCTCTGTGATCCTGTAGAAGTCCCTTAACCCTGTTTGCCTCAGTTTTCTCATTTGGTAAATGAGCTGGAGAAAGAAATGGCAAGCCACTCTAGCGCCCTTGCCAGGAAAACCCCAACAGGACCATGAAGAGTTGGACATTACTGAAAAAAATGACTGAACAACCACAACAAATTGTACAGATAATGAAAGTGGGGCTCAGAAAGGTTGAGAGGCTTGTTTATGGGTAAATCTCAGAGGTGAGATTTGAATCCATGACTCCACTCTCAGTGTACTATCTGTGTACTGTACTTCACACTGTCTCTCATTAATCTGGCAGCCCAAAGTACTAGCGTCCTACTGTGTTACATACTGCTATAGAGGCATCTGGGTGGTGCTGTGGATTGTATTGGGTCTGGAGTCGGGAAGATCTGAGTTCAAATCTAACCTCAGACACTTTCTAGATGTGTAACCCTGGGTAAGTAATTTGACTTCTGTCTCAGTTTCCTTAATAATAAAATGGAGACAAAAATATCCCCTACCATTATTATTATTTTTTTTAATTATTATTATATCTAAGACCTCTTTTCATTCTGGTAATATATTATTCAATTCTTCAAATCTCCCAACTGGTAGCCCAAACTGTGGGGAGCAGGGCAACTGTACCAAGGTAGAATTTTCCAAAAGGGCAAATAGGGAGCCCTGACCCTCTTGCCTTGTCATGAATCATTCAAAGAATATGCATGAATTACTCCTTCCTCCAGAACATAGAGTAGATGCCTCCTCTCACATTGCATCACTTTCCTGATGCTTCTTGATATTAATCCTTTCTCCCTTTTGAAACACTTTGAATTTTCTTATCAGTGGAATTTCTCAAGGACATAAACTATTGTCATTTGGAATTTTATGTTTCCCTAACATGTGGTGGAGTACTTTTTATGCAGTATACACTTCCTAATTCTTTTTATTTTTTGTCTCTTTGTAGGGGGGAAGGCAGGGCAGTTGGGGTTAAGTGACTTACCCCAGGTCACGTAGCTAGTAAGTGTTAAGTGTCTGAGGCTGGATTTGAACTCAGGTCCTCCTGACTCCCCGGCCGATGCTCTATTCACTGTGCCACCTAGCTGCTGCAAAGTAGACACTTCTTAAATGGTTGGGGAATTACCCTGAAATTGGAAGAGTATGCCAAATTGGGGACCTGTACCCTGGAAGAATGAACGTGGAAGCCAGTGCAGATCTATACACATAACTGCCATGAACAGAGGAAGAAAGAATACTGTAATGCATCAATCAATGCATGGTATCAGAAAGACCTGAGCTAAAATCCTGACCTGCAACTGTATGGCCCTGGGCAAGTCATTTAACCTTAGTCTGTCTCAATTTCCTTAACTGTGAAATGGAGATACTAACAGCATCTACCTCTCAAGGTTGATGTGTAGGATGATCAAATGTGATCATATATACAAAATGTTTTCTAAACCACCAAATGCTCTATAAATATTTGCTATTATGATTGGATGCTGTCTATAAGCAAAGCTCTCTTATAGACACTGGAAACCCAAAATTAAAAACAGGGTAGCCTCAAGGAACTTACATTTTAGTAGACAGAAAACACTATATACCTAGGTAAACAGAGGATGTATACAGAGGCCCATTGAGTAATGTCAAGAAGGGAGAAAGCAATGTCACCTGGGAGATTCAGGATGTGACACCTGAGGTGTGCTTTGGAGGAAACAAGAGCTTCTCTAAGTAGTCTATTTCTAGAAATGAATATGCCTTCTGCGTGCCTGATTGCCGAAGGGAATGGAAATGAGGTCACATGCCCATCAGGCAGTGTTTTAATAAATGCTTAGAAAACTTTCTAGTCCTCAAAGGAGTCCTTTGGTTTTCTGAGTAACAACCATATTGATCAGTTTCTCCCAGAATCTCCATTTTGAAAAAAAGCCCTTGTGAGCAACTATTCATTTCTCTCTCATCTCTGCTTCTGACTTTTCATTCTTGAACACCCTTCATCAACTGCCTTCTCATCCTGGAATCTTCCTCAGCAAATGTGGTAGAATTTGAACCCAGGACTTACCAGATACAAATTTAACAGTTGCCACTTGAATAACCATTTCATAGCCAGTATGAGTCCCTGACAAATTTTCCAGGAGAAAATACTGCCCTGCTTTAGTTAATAAACCCCTTAGATGAGTAGGAAAAGAAACCAGCATCAATAAGAACCTACTACGTGCCAGGCACTGTGCTAAGTACATTATATGATCTCATTTGGTCTGGAGTATCCTTCCATCTCTACGGCCCCTGTCCTTGCCCACTGATTTCCTCCTGGAGCCTCCATTCTGAAGGAACCAGGACACCCATCCTTTATTGCTCTTGTAACTCTCTAAACTTGACCCCTACCCACCACACACACACATCTTCTGCTCCCTTTATATTTTGTCTTCCCCATTAAAAGAAAAATTCCTGTTGGCAGATACTATCTTTATTTTTTCTTCCATTTGTATCCCCAGGCTTCAGCGCAGTCTCTGGTATACATTAAATACTCATTAAATGCTTATTGGTTGACAAAGTGACTGACCAATTAAATGCAGTGGAGAAGGTTCTGACCTTGGGCAAATGATAAAAGCTTTAGTGACCAGTTTTTCCAAATACAAAATTAGGAGGTTGAATCAATAAATTAATCAATATGCAGGCATCGTGGTAATTGTCGGGTATATGAAAGAATCAAAAGATAGTCCCTGCCCTCAAGGAGCTTACAATCTAATGAACTAAATGGCCTGTAAGATCTCTTCCAGCTCAAATCAGTTATCTCAATAATAAAAATTTCAAAATAATTTTTTAAGTCAAAGATTATTATCCCCATTTTATAGATAAGGAAACTAAGGCTTAGAGATGTTAAGTGATATGTATACACACAGCTGTTAAGTGTCAAAAATTAGATCTCAAACCCAGGTATTTCCAAATGCAACTCTAATGCTCTGTACAGGAAACCATAGCTACCACTGATTAATCATTTCATAGCCAGAATGAGTCACTGACAGGTTTTCTAAGAGAAAGCATTACTCTGTTTCTGTTAGTGAACCTCTGGTTTGTAATAAAAGGGATTGATTGAGGAGTTGTCTGAAATTACTCTGGTTTCATTGTGAGTGCCTCATTAGTGTGTATCTGAGATGGATTAATGTAATCATAATAGACAATCACTGTAATCATTCTAGCCTACCTGCTATTCTCATCTCCCACTTCCATGCCTTTGAACAGGCTCTCCTGTGTCCAAAATCCTTTTCTTCTTCATCTCTCTGCCTCTTGGAATTCCAAATTCTCATCAAGGCCCAGATAAAATATTACATTCTAGGGCACTCTGCTTGTTAAGTCAGGGATAACTAAGTGGCACAGTGGATAGAGTACTGGACTTGAAATTAGGAGGACATGACTTCAAATCTGGCCTCAGACCCTTACTAGTTGTGTGATCTTGGGCAAGTCACTTAACCCTGGTTACCTCAGTTTTCTCATCTGTAGAATGAACTGGAAAAGGAAATGGAAAACCATTCCAGTATCTTTGCCAAGAAAACCCTAAATAAAGAGTTGGACATGACTGAACAACAAGTCATTAAGTTGCCCTGTCTCCCCTTACCCTCTCTCAAATACTACACATACACACACACACACACACACACACATATGTATATGTGTCTGTGTGTATATGTATATATATGTATGTAGCTCTATATGTGTGTATGTTTCTGTATGTTTTACATTTTATCATCTTTGCATGAAGCCAACACAGAGTCCAAATCAAAGAGGCATTTCCTATAGATAGCAATGTTTTCCTGCTTATGGATGACATTGTATCAAGTCCAATAACATTGTAAAGGGTTCTGGATGAAACTCCAAAGAGTTTGGCCTAAATGTCCACATAGGAAAAACCAAGTGGAGGAAGAACATTTATTGCTCACACTGATGGTATGCAAAAGGATGGACAACCTATTGTCTATTTTGCACATTAGTATTCATATCTTGTACAGACACTGGAAGTAGATAATAATTGGGACTCAGAATTGAAAAGAAAGGGGGCAGCTTGGATTGCCTTTGGGATATTCCAAAGTTATTTAATTAGCTCCAAACTTCTCCCTTAATCAAAGACTCATCTTTTCGATACGAATGTTCTGTTGATGTTGTCACATGACTGTCAGGCATGAAATGGTGAAGACTCCAAGTAACTGAAAATTAGCATCATAATGAAGAGGCTGATTGTGACTGTGGGCAGGAGAAATTAACAGAACTCAATATCTTTTCCTTTACTACCTTCCCTATTACTGTGAATGGCACCACCATCTTCCCAGTCCCTCAGACTTACACCCTGGATACCATCCTTGACTACTCAATATCTCTCCCCAGCCATGATGTCCTGTCTAACTCAATAAATTTCAGTAGTCCTCTGTCCCCTCAAGACTCAAATATAAGATCCTATGTTTGTTGTTCAGAGACCTTCATAAATTCGCCCCTTCTTCCAAACTTCTTACACTTAATTCCCTACTGTACTTTGATTCATTCACTGACCTTCTTGTTTCTTTGTTTCACAAATTACACACTTCATCTCTTGACTCAGGGTGTTTACTCTGGTTGTTCCACTTTCCTAAAATGCTCTCCCTCCTTATCTCTGCCTTTAAGTTTCAACTAAAATGTGATTTTCTACAGGAAGCCTTTTCCAACTCCTCTTAACTCTATTGCCTTTTATCACTCAGTTATTTCACATTTTTCCTTATAGAGTTTATATTCTTTAACCTATTTGTTTTTTTTTTCTCCCTTTGGAGTTCCTTAAGAGAAGGGACTGCCTTTTAATGCTTTGTATTCTTAGTCCTTAGCATGTGTCCTGGCATATAGGTGCTTAATAAATTTATATTAACCAATTGACCAAAATAGACGAAAGTGACAAAAAGTGAACAGGGATAAAGGATAGCATCAATGAAATGCATGAGTAAAAAAGAATGTGCACTTGGCAGATGGAAAGTAGGAGAGATAACTTAAGGACAGTATGTGGATTTGCTTCATGATTATTCATGCTAGATGAAGAGAAAGTGAAGAAGACACTCAGCTCATTTCATGGGTCTCCTGCAGTCAACTTTCAAAAATTGTTACACAGCTAATGATTCTTACAGGTGAACTGTGGAAGAAACAATGTAGTAGTAGTAGCAGTAGTAGTAGTAGTAGTAGGAGTAGATGAAGAATAAGGGGCAGCAAGAGCAGCACAGCAACAGCAGCAGCAGCAGCAGCAGCAGTAGTAGTAGTAGTAGTAGTAGTAGTAGTTGTAGTAATAGGTAGTACTTGTAGGTAGTACTAGTAATAGCCATGTTAGGATGAGAAGGAGATAGCATTTATAGATCACTTTAAGGTTTGTAAATTGCTTTATAAAATTCACTTCATTTAACCCTCACAATGATCCTGAAAAGGAGGTGCCATCATCATCCCATTTTTTACAAATGAGGCGGTTGATGGGACACAGATAGGAGAAGATAAAGACCAAAGAAAATAGTACCCCCTAAAGAATTCCCCAAGAAGGAAACATGTACCAGGAGAATGTGATTCTATTACTTTCCAGAGAGAAGGAATTTAAATGGAGTTACAAGAGTCCAAATCTGCCTTCCACAGCAATATTCTTTCAAATTACAACACGTATCTCTTATTGCCTGATGCAGAACTTATTCTATTACAGCATGTTACATTAGGTAGCTCAGCATAAACTTTCAGGTCAGTTCTGGCCTTCAATTTGCTTTCCTATCATACAAATAATTTACTTAGGAATAAAGGACTAAAATCAGAGGCAACTTTTTTGCTCAATTGAAAATCAATCTTGTGTCCTAATTTGATAGCCTTTGTTATTCAAGGGTCTGTAGAGTTCACTGTTCTTGGGTTCTTTGATAGTAATAACGATGGTTGACAATGATGCTGTGCATTTACATATGTCAAATATTTTGCATATATAATCTCATTTTATCCTCACAATCCCTCCATAAGTGTTATTAATATTCCTAATTTACAGATGAAGTAATTGAGTCTCAGAAAGGAGATATACCAACATCCTTCAAGGCAAAGCTCAAGTTTCAATTCCTGTAGGAGGCATGCTTGCTAGTCCATACTCTCTCTGAGATACTAGTGCCCTTCTGCCACTGAAAAATCATCTTGTATTTACTTATTTTTTTTTATACCAAGGCATGTACTTTGCTGCAAGAGTCATGTAGGAAGAGTGAGGAATGATGTGAAGATATCCTGAATGCTCCACTAGTAGCCCTGACATATCAGGGAATGTATGAGAATATTGGAAAAAACTTCTGGATGACCTAGTAAGAATGATTTGCAATCTACATTATTACAGGAAGTACTTAAATTGATAAGATCACATATCAGTTTTAGTATAAAAGTACATTCTGCCTTTCTACACTGGAATGTGAGGTTATAACAGAAGAAAGTTGAACTTTCGTTTTCATATATTCAGCACTAAGGACAGTGGTTAGTACACCTTAGATATTTACTAAATGCTCATTCATTGAATGATTGTCATGGCCACAAAGGCACAAGAAGTACATGACAAAAGGCATATTTGAGCATAACTACACATGCATGGCCTATATTGAATTGCTTGTCTTTGCAGTGGGGGTGGATGATGAGGGAGGAAGGGAAGGAATCTAGAATTTAAAGTTCTAAAATCGAATGTTAAAAATATATTTATACATATATAATATATACATACATTATATATATACATATTATATATATGTATATATAAAATCATTATTATTTACATGCAACCGGGAAATAAGATATACAGGCACTGTGGTAGGGAGATCCATCTTGCCCTACCAGAAAGTCAGAGGGGTGATAGGGGAGGAGATAGGAGAGAGCAGTTTGGGGGAGGGGGTATACAGTGGGATTGCAGTTTTGGGGTGGTGAGTAGGGGAAAGATGGGGAGAAAATTTGTAACTCAAAATCTCATGGAAATGAATGATGTATACTAAAAATAAACAAAAGTTAAAACTTAAAAAAAAGTAAGAAAATGAAAAAAAAAAGGCAGATTTGAATCTAGGTTTTCCAAATGTCAGATTGAATAATACATCTCAAAATTTTGAAGACCATCTATTAGAGTAGAGAAGACTTGGAGAGAGGACTCGCACTGATGCAAAAAGCAGATGTGGCAAAATCAGTGATATATAGTGCACAGCCCTTGACAAAAAGAACACTTGAGTTCAAATCCAGCAACTAACATTTGCTTGTTGTAAGACCAAGGAGCGTATCCTCTCTGAGCTGATGTGTGTACAAGCCAGCTCTAAGGGCCTTTCAAGAACAGACTGTTAAATTTTCATTGTGAGCAATTACACCACAGAAATGAGCAATCACAACAAATCAGTGCTTGATTTATTGTTTTGTTGATTTTCCAGACTTCAGAAAGTGTTAATACTGCAGATTAAATTTTTAAAAGTGTGTTCATATTTTTTTTTTGAAAGCCTGGTGTTTCAACATTTACCAGCACTGCCCTAACTATGAACCTCAGTTTCCATATCTGTAAAATGAAAATCTTGAACTGAGTAACATCTAGGTTCTCTTCTACCTCAAAATCTATTTTCCCATCATGTAATCACAGATTGCTCAAGGAGAGACATACAGAGTTAGCTATACTGGTGTACTGGCACACGCATACACACACACATCATATTTTAAAAAAATAGAGTTGAACTTAAGAAATATTATGAAGCAACTGCCTATATTGTACTTAAATCTGTATTTGAAAATTGGTTTAAAGTGGGAGTGAGGAGTTTGGGTGGATCCATATGGCTAGTTTTTTTCTTCCTTTTTCTTTTTAATGTAAAAAGACAAATTGTGATCTTTGATTATTTTATTTTGAGAAGTCTATGTATGCCCCCAACATTGGTATGATGTACTTTCTGAGAGATATAATCTGGTAAAGAATGTGGATTGTACATTTAAATTATTAGCTTACTAAACCTTTCTTCTCCCCCTTAAGAGCAAACAAAACAACCTGTTTTCTGAGTTTTTAAATAGAACATTCATTAGATCTAAAAGTCGAATGCACTCATTTAAATGTCATGGACACACACACACTCAGGAGCAGCAAAGTAGTACCATAATAGTGACTTGTCTAGAGTCATACAACTATCTTTCTGACTCCAGGCCAGGTGTTCTATCCACTGCCCTACTTCACTTAACTAAAGTCCTTGGGAACAATCAATATATTTTAATTTCATTGACAAAACCCATACTTGCTCATTTAGTTAGTCATTTGTGGAGGTATGTGGGGGGGTGGGGAATGGGGAAACATCTCTTTCTTTTTACTAATTTTCCTCTTCTTTTTTTTTTTTAATTCGTAGTTACAGGGACTAGACTTGTCGATTTAGGGATGTAGGACAATCCCAGACAAATTAATTCCCTTAGGAATGAAGGTAAGTACATTCTCTTCAAGCAGCATTCCTTCAGAGTGGTTTAGAACAGTGGCATCAAACTCAAATAGAAATGGGGGCAATAAGGATGCCTCTTGGCTACATGTGAATTTAGAAAACCACAAATTGACATCATCTAAATTTTATTGTATTTCTTATCTATTTTGTTAAGTATTTCCCAATTACTTTTTAAGCTGCTTTGAGCAATACTCTGGAGTGTTGCAGGTCACAATATGCCTGGTTCAGAAGGTTGAGAGCTTGTGACTTGTCCAAGGTTATTCATTTAGTAAGTATATAGCATCAAGACTTGAACATGGGGCTCCCTGACTCAGCTGTCTATCCAATAACACTTTTTTCTTATCATGGATATCTCCTGTCAGTATGACACACACCATCGACTCCTCAGGATAATGTTTAAATGCCTACATTCGTAATGAAGGCAAAAGCTAAATTCAAAGCAGAGATTAGTGAATGTGTGTGTGTGTATGTATATTTCCCTATCCAAGTTCACAGCTCCCCATGCAATCTATTCATAGGGGACTCCAGGTTAAGAATTTCTGCAAAAGATGTAAATATTCATATTTGCTGCCAAAATCCTTGGTTAAAGGGAGGAATCATTGTTTTGGATATCACTTTTGATGCATTTTTTATTCATCAGATGTTTTCTAGAACTTCTAATGGCTTGTCTGGTGTGAAATTAATTATCAAAGATTTGCAGAGAGTTTTCAATTAGATTTTCTTTGCTCTTAAAGGCAAATAACTGGCTCTGCTGTGTCGCTAATGGGGGGGGGGGTATCATGACTGCTCACTTTTTCCCCCTGTGCAATGAATGATAAAAACAAATTGTAAACTTATTTTAATGTGCTAATTGGGGCTGATTACGGCTCATTTTATTTATACTGAATTTTTTTAAAGCACTAGTTCATTTTCTTTGTATAAACAACTTAGAGAGAATTATAATTGCCTCCCGTACAAACATAGCTTTTCTAAAAGAGAAGGTACATAAAACCAGAGGTCTGAAGAACAAAAAAATCCCCTCTTTTGGTGAGAGTTACAGAAGATTTTATGCATTTGTTTCTACATGTAATGAAGAAAAAAATTGAAAGTAAAAGTGCAGATGTGCACTTGGATAGAAGACCAGTCCTGAAGTCAAGAGGACCTGAACTAAAATCCAGGCTCAGACACATACTAGCTGTGTGGCCCTGAGCGAATCCCTTAACCTCAATTGCCTCAAGAAATGTGTATGTGGGCCATGTACACATGGCGGGAGGTGGGGGGGCGGGGGGATGGCTGTTCATGTGGTTTTTGTTTGTTTTATTTTGTTTTGTGAATATTCAAGAAACCAGTGAGAATTGGGGAAAACCAAAAAAACGTATGTGTGTGGAAGGGGGAAGAGCATCACATTTTACCTAACATATTCATATTTTTATTGTGGTCAGAGAATCCAAAGCACAAAGGATTCTTTGAGTGCCTGGGTTCTAATCTGTATACAATTAACAGAGCAAAAACCATGAAAAGAAACTTTAAATCAATTTATTGAGAGTGTCAGTCAATAGATATTTAATAAGCACCTACTATGTGTCAGATGAGGCAACTAGGTGGCCTAGTGGATAGAGCATTAGGCCTGGAGTCAGAAAGTGCTGAGTTCAATTCTGGCCTCAGACATTCAGTAGCTCTGTGATCCTGGGCAAATCACTCAACCCTGTTCACCTCAGTTTCTTCTTTTGTAAAATGAGTTAGAGAAACAAATGGCAAACTACTCCAGTATCTGTGCCAAGAATACCTCATACAGGGTCAAAAAGAATGGGACAGGAAGGAGTGGTTGAATAAAAGCAATATGTACCAGCTGCTCTGCTATATTTTGAGTTTACCATGAAAGGTAAGCAGTAGTCCCTGCTTTAAGGGCTTCAGTCTAATGGAGCAGACAACATGAAAATAGCTATATATAAACAAACTATAGATAGGATAACCTAGAAATAAACAACAAGGGGAAAGGACTAGTATGAAGAAGCATCCAGGACATCAGACAGACAAGCTTGAGGGGAAGAGATCTCAATACACAATACACGATGGGGCAAAAATCTCTTGGCACTATGAGGGTGCCATTAGAGACTTAGCAGCCCGGGGCCATGCCTGGGAAGAATTCTCCTGGGGATGAAGAGCAAGCTTCCTATCTGAGCTACTAGTCCTTCCTAATTAGATGTTAAATTCACCTGCTGACAGAGTGAAAACGCTTCCAGCGATTCCTAATTTTGTTGTCCTGGTGCAAAGTCTCAGTTGCTCCACCCTAGTTATATCTCTATATGAATCTAACACCCCATGTTTTAAGGAGGAAATATGGTTGAGAGGCCAGAGGGGCCTAGGTACAATGCTGGCTTTGGAATCAGCCAATTTGTGTTCAGTTACTATCTCAGACACTTACCTCAATTTTATATGTTATAGTAACATTGAGAGGATCAAATATAATGAGGCATATGAAGAATTTTGCAAGCCGTGAAGATCGATTTATCAATTTTATTATTATAAATGCAACATAGTAAATTGCACAGTGATTCAGCTTACCTATATTGCTGTTGAGTCATTTCAGTTGTGTCTGGCTCTTCATGACTTCATTCCGGGTTGTCTTGGCAAAGATCCTGGAATAGTTGGTCATTTCCTTCTCCAGCTCATTTGACAGATGAGGAAACACAGGTTAAAAAAAAAAAAAGTCAAGTGACTTGTCTTATAGCCACACAGCTAATAAGTGTCTAAAGCTGGATTTGAACTTGTGAAAACGAGTCTTCTTGGTTCCAAGGCCAGAGCTCTATACACTTCACCACCTAGCTATTCTTGACCTATAGCGGTAGTGGGGAATTCCTAAGGTGGCAACCTCATCCTATTGAAATTATAGATCCAGTTAGATATCAGATGGATGGATGGATAGAGAAATACATATATGTAGACTACTACATATATTAAGTCATATAGTCTTTTGGGGCCTCAGTTTCTTTGTTTGTAAATGATGAGGTAGAACCAGTATCAAGGATGATCAACCTTCTTTTTTCTCTTCTGACAAGGAACCCCTTTGTTAATCTGGTGGGCCAGTTCTCAGAATAATGTTCTTAAATGTATAAAATAAAAAGAGTAGAAAATAAAGATCACCCACTATATTAAAGTACTCTTATCAAAATAATGAAAAAAATTTCAGGGACAACAGTCTAAGAATTCTTGCCCTATATGATCTTCCATGCTCCTCTTAGCTCTGAATAGGTGACCTACCATTATTCAATGACCAAATTTTTGAATATGGGATTTAGAAGATTCTAGAAGTTTGTTAAGTAGCATGCTTTATTTAGTCTGTCTAGATGTAACCTAGACATTCCTTAGGAAATTTTTTTTCTACTTGTGCAAATCTCTCTTCAAGTCCCTCAGTCCTCACAATATTGCCGAAGCAATTTGGGCACACAATGGAGAATTGTATTTGTGTGGCTAAATATATAGAAAGCAATTATCAGATAAAGCTTCTGATTAGCAATGCAAATCAAGTGAGCCAGGATATGAAATTATTACTGAAGATCTTTGGCTTGGGGAGTTATGTTTTCCAACTACAGCCAAAGTTAAGACCACTTAGCATCATTCTGCCTTCTTTCACGTTTTGTGGTTAGTAAGCAGCAAGACTGCAGGCATAAGGAATTCCTGGTCTGTGCACAGATTTGGCCCCTAGAGAGTGGTTAGACAGGGCTTTCTGAAGCACACCCTACTTATGACTTATAGGAGAAAACATGGCTAGAGTGTGGAGTCAGAAAACCCTGGCTTTAAAAGTTGCCTCTCATGTATGTGTGAGCTATGTGAGCTCTGGCAAAATGACTTTGCTGCTCTGACCTCAGTTCCTTCATCTGTCAAAAGATAATAATACTGATAATGGCAATAATAATAATATTACCTTAACTTCTTCATAGTGTCATCATGAGGCTCAAAGTTATGGAAAAAAAATTTACGAATTTTAAAGCTTCGTATAAATTTCAGTTCTTTTTATTTTGGTTAAATGGGGCTCCCATTGGACTAAAAAATGGAGATGAACACACTCCCTCCCATATTTATTTTTTACTTTATATCCCCTCAGTTGCCCAGATTTTACCTTGTCTTGACATCTGCATAATAATTAGACTGTTTAAAAATAGTATTAGAAATTGGGTCTAGAATGATAGCACAGGAATTATATACATGTGGTTTTGAATCTAATGTCTGCTCCTTACAAAAGGGTTATTCTATAACTCAGAATTAGTCACTTTTCTTCTCAGTAAGATAGAAATAATAAATAGTACATAGATCCCCCACCTCTGTGTCAAGAAGACCTGTATTCAGGTCTAGTTTCTGAGATATACTGACTTTGTGACTGAGCAAGTGACTTCAAGTCTCAGTGCCCTAGACAACCTTAAAACTCTTAAGTTGCAGAATAGGTGCTAGTTTTATATTTGTAGAGGGAGTTTCCTCCCTCAGAGGTCACTAAACCAAGGATATCTATGGACTATGCCATAATATATGACTTGGATAGTTGTCTCATAGAAGTGATTTGAGGACAGTGCTTTGGAAACCATAAAAATCTGTAATAATAATAATGGACATGTATAGAATATTTTAAAGTTTTCAAAATACACTATTACTTCTACTACTATTACTACTACTAATCCCCGTGTGTAGAGATGCCATATTTATGCTATGAGGAATGTCATTATATAGCTCAAAGGGAGGCAGAATAGAAATCTTTATTGTCTTCTTTCTCAGGTCTTCTTAAAGGAAGACTAATTCCTTTCTGGAGGAGGAACAGAAAACTGGAGCTAAAAACCACTCAGTCTTCCTCAGAGGGTTATGGTGCCAGGTTAGAATTATATCTTTCTGCTCCCTTAATTACTATTAGTCTAGGTTATATGACCAGATTCTCACTAACTTCTGATTGTGGTGTCATTTGGGGGAAGAAGGAGGACCTCAAGCGTTGTACCCAATACTTGACCCCAAATATCAGTTCCCCAGTGAACACATAACGTTTGGGCAAGAAAACCTATTTATCATTTATGGTTGCAAAAGAGAAATCAGAGGTGGTATACATAGGAGAATATATACCAGACAATACAGAGTGAAGGAACTCTCCAATTGGGAGTGAAATATTTAGCTCAACCAAGAAATGGTGAAATTTTGCTCATTCTTAAAGGCAAATTCCTCAGTCTCTAGTATAGCAAGTTTACAATAGGGATATGATGGAAACTGCTGGGTCCTTTTATGTCTTCCCAGAGTTTTTTTCTTTAGCATCCTGAAGTGGAGGTAGCCTCTTCCATCTCCCCTCTTGAAAGTAGAAGACAGGAGCCCCTCAAGTGACTCATAGCTTGAACAAGGTTTGAAAACCAAAGAAAACTGAAAAGAGTGAAGCCCTGTCATTCTTGCCAACTCTGTCTCATCCCTCATGCAGGGTAGGGAATTAATCTCCACCAGTGAGGACAGAGTCCCACACTAATGGATTTGGGGAATGGAACAAATTGTTGTTGTTCTTACTAATTTGAGTGTAACAACAATCATGTAAGGCATGTACTATGGGTATTGCTTTCTCCATTTTGAATGGAGGACATGGGAGAAGACAGGAGTGGAAGAGAGAGGAGCAGATGGAAGGAGAGGGAAGGAGGACAAGATCTATGATTTCTATAGTTCAGGGAGCTTGCAAAGAGGAAACCCCCTCAACTCATTCTGATCAATCCCTGCTCTGCAACCTATTGTATTGCAGAGTTATCTGTCCCCCATCCTACCTTTTCAATCTTCTTATACCTTATTCCCCAACCTCCTTGTGCCCACTACCACTGAGAATTCTATGATCCAGTAACACTGGCATGTGCGATTTCTCACCAAGACCCCCAAACTCTTGACTGTATTCATTTTTGCTTGGAATTCTTACCTTCCTCACAGCTTTGGTTCCTTCTTCAAGAAGCCATTCTCAACTTTCCTTCATGGTAGTGTCTTTCTTTTCCAATGCAGAAACTCCTAAAGCTTGAGACAGTTCACCATCCACACAGAAAGCAGAGCCCTACCTTAACACTGACTTAAAAAATCAAATAACAGTCTGGTAAAATGAGCAAATAATGTCCAAAAACAAAAACAAAACAAACAAAAATAAACACAAACCTCAGAATATAGAAACTTACCTTGATGACAAGGAGAATCAAAACATGTACTCAGAAGAAAATAAAATCAAAACTCCGACATTAAAAGACTCCATGAAAAATATGAACTGGTCTCAGACAATGGAAGAGATCAAAGGGATTTGGAAAATCAGGTAAGAGAAATAGAGGAAAAATTGGGAACAGAAATGAGAGTGATGCAAGAAAATTAGGAAAAATGAATCGACAGCTTCATAAAGGAGACCCCCAAAATACTGGCTCAAATAACAGCTTAAAAATAGACTATACCAAATGGCAAAAGAGGTCCAAAAAGTCTATGAAGAATGCTTTAAAAATGAGAATTATCCAAAAGGGAAAGGAGGTCCAAAAGCTCTAAGAAAATAATTTCTTAAAAAATCAGAGTGGAGCAAATGAAAGCTAAGAACTTTATGAGAAATCAAGAAATTATTTAAAAAAAACAAAAGAATAGAAAAAAATAAAAGAAAATGTGAAATATTTCATTGGAAAAACAACTGACCTAGAAAATAGGTACAGGAGAGGTCATTTGAAAATCGTTAGACTACCTGAAAACCATGATCAAAAACACAGCCTAGACATCATCTTTCAAGAAATTATTAAGGGAAACTGCCCTGACATTCTAGAACCAGAGGGTAAAATAGAAATTGCAGGAATCCACTGATCATCTCTAGAAAGAGGTCCCAAAAGGAAAACTCCCAGGAATATTAGGGCCAAATTCCAGAGTTCCTCGCTCAAGGAGAAAATATTGCAAGCAGTCAGAAAGAAACAATTCAAGTATTATGGAACCACAGTCAGGATAACACAAGATTTAGTAGCTTCTTCATTAAGAGATCAGAGCACTTGGGCTATGATATTCAAGCCATGAGTGTGAATGTAGGATGAGGAAGATCCTGAGGCCTCTCAGAAAGACCTTGGTCCACTGAGATCCAACAGGCCTTCTTCTGCTTTCTATATGGTCTACATTTCTAAGAAACTTCTACCTTGGACTCCTCCTCCTGGAAGACTCCTTGGCTGGAAAATGTAGCCCTTTGCCTTGAAATAAAGATATCTCCTAAAAATCCAGTGGTAGGATTGCAGTTCTCAAGTAGGTCTGAGTCAGGAGATTAGAAAGGTCAGATGGCCTACCTGTACTCTGACTAGCATTCAAAGACCAAGAAGTACCACCTTCAGGCCATGATTTCTGTTTCACTCAGAACTCTAGAGTCCCCTTCCCCCTAGAGGCCCTGTCTCCTGATTGGAGAGAATTCCCCTCAATAAGCCCAACCTGCCTCCCCTCACTGCTGCTCTTTGTTTATCCCTCTCCCCCCCAAAATTCCTTTCCTTCTTGAACTCTAGGAAGTACACTCACACTTTTGGCACTAATATTCCCCAACCCTTACCACTAAGATTTTCATATAGTAAGTGGATAATGGTTTTTAAAAGTGAATTTTTGAGAAACCATAAGTGACTCCATTTGATGCTATACTGACTGTTCTGAGATCAACATCCTCAGAGTTCCCTTCAGTACCTCCCATCCCCCATCTCTTTGAGAAAACTTGGAGTTCTGAACTACTTGAACAATTCTATAATTTGGAACTATGACTGATGGGCTATAAGAACATGCATACCCTTCGACCCAGCAGTATCACTACTAGGTCTGTATCGCAGAAGAGATAAAAAAGGGGGAAAAAAACCTTATACGTACAGGAATATTTATAGCAACTCTTTTCTGAGGGTACAAATTGGAAATTGAGGTGATGCAGATCAATTGGTGAATGGTTGAATAAGTTGTGATATGTAGTTCTGATGGAATACTATCATATTAAGAGAAAAGATGAGCAAGATGCTCTTGGGAAAACTTGGAAAGACTTGCATAGGTAGATGCAAAGTGAAATGTACTGGGTACAAAGTAATAGCAATATTGTAAGATGATCACTTTGGAATGACATGTCTACTCTCAGCAATACAAGGATCCATGACAAGTCTGAAGAATATAAGATGAATAATGCTATCCATCTCCAGAGAAAGACTGAGGGTGTCTGAATATAGACTGAAGAATATTATTTTTTATAATATATTTTCTTAATTTTTTTGCCTGCATTTCCTATCACAACATGACTATTATGGACATGACTGACTATTCATATGTAATATATATGTAATTTTTTGCTTTCTCAGTGGGGGGAGTGGAGAGGAAGAAAGGGAGAGCATTTGGAACTCAAATTTTAAAAAAATAAATGTAAAAATTGTTTATATATGTAACTGGGAAAAATCAATGCTAATTAAACACAAAAAATAGAAAAGAAAAGAAGGGAAGGGAAGGGAAGGGAAAAAAGAAAAGAAAAGAAAAGAAAAGAAAAGAAAAGAAAAGAAAAGAAAAGAAAAGAAATGAGGAGCAAGATTCTCCCTGAAAAACCTGGAAAGTCTTACATAAACTGATGCAAAGTAAAATGAACAGAACCAGAAAAACATTGTACACAGGAACAGCAATATTTTATGATGATCAATTGCTAATGACTTAACTATTCCCAGAGAAATAATGATCCAGAATAATTCCCAAGGACTTAAGATAAAAAAATGTTATCTCCCTCCAGAGAAAGACCTGATGAAGTCTGAATGTAAATTGAAGCATACTCTTTCTTTGCTTTCTTTGTTTTTCTCATGTTGATTTTTTTTCTTTTTGTCTGTGTTTTCTTTCAAAACATGATTATCATGGAAATATGTTTTCTATGACTGCACATTTATAACCTCTGTATAATTGCTTGCTTTCTCAATGGTGGAGGGGGAAGGAGAGAAAAAAAGTGAAAGAATTTGGAGTTCAAAATAAAACAAATGTTAAAAATTCTTCTTACATGTAATTGGGGGAAAATAAAATATTAAATCATCTAAAAATAAAATTATGCCAAAGAACAGAGAAATAAAGAAAATAAAGCCATAGCAATCTTGATAATTGTAGAAGAGTTGTAGTATGGATTTGTGTAGACATTATGCCAATCATATTATGGATCCATCAATGTATCAGAACAACATGGATGATATTTAAAATTGAACTAATATGTTCTCTGTTGTTGTTTTATTTTTTACTAACTCACTAACTTTGTCTTTTTTCTTTTTCTTACATATTTGAGAAGAGAAAGAGAGGACTATCTAGTGAGGGCTGAATGCTTACAGTGTGTATAGATTTTCCCTTTCTGGTAAAATCTGATGATGCTACTGCTGATGATGGTGGAGGTGTTGGTGCTGATGGTGAGGGTGGTGATGATATTGATGATGATAACTAACATTTATTTAGTACTTTAAGGTTTGCAAAATGCTTTACAAACACTATTTCAGTTTATCCTCAGAACAACTCCAGGAGAGAGGTACTAGTATTATCCCTGTTTTTCAGATGAGGAAACTGAGGCAAAGTTTTAAGTGACATTCCCATGGTCACACACCAGGTAGGAGTCAGAGCATAAATTTAAATACAGATATTTCTGACTACAGTTCATGTATTCTATCCATTATGCTACCCAGCTGTCTAATATATGCATAAATATTCTCTGTCTGGTTCCAAATCAACTTGTGGAAGTCTGAACACTTGTTCCCATCGCTGAATGCCTAAAGGGCTGCTCATGGGGCCTTGATGAAGTCTCCTCATTGGCTACAGAACTGCAAGGAACAATGATTCCAGCGCTTGGCCAAAATTGAGTTCATATACAAAAGGGGCAATCCACCAGTCATTCAGTGTCTTTTCCTTCTTGATGATTACTGCACAGACTGCTACAAGCTGGTGTGGGGTGTGGGTACGGAGGGATCAGTGAAAAGCATGTTGTTGTTGTTTTCTTCCCAAAAGGCTGCCCAATAAAAGGGCATATTGTACCTGTTTATTTTTTTCTTTATTTTTTCCCAATTTTTGTTTAATGAAAAGGGAGCCCAGGAGACTCTGTGAGTGGAGGAGAGGAAGAAGTCCCATCAGAAATCTCACTGATGATTGAAGGCGGTAGACATAGTCACCAGAGCATTACCAGACAATTAAAAGAGGAATCTCTAGGCTAATACAGAAAGACAGTCACCTGGGAATGATGGCAGCTTCAGAGACTGTGTCCACTGATGATGAATTAAAGTGCCCTAGCCAAAAGAGTTCTATAGAATTCAAGGTGAAAAGATCACAAGTGATATCCCAGCTAAAGACAGTGCAGTCCCACATAGCCAAACCAAAAGCTAGATGTAAAACAACAAAGATGGAATAAAACTGGTATTGCTCATGGAAAAGTCAGTCCAGGAAACCATTTTTGAAAGTGACACATCATACGGAGGAAAGCCCAGAGTCCAAGCACAACTGGGAAGCAGCTAACCAGAAGGAGAGTGGTCTTCACTGTCCTTTTTGGAAGCCACTGACCAATGACTGCACAGCCAAATGGAGCAGCAATAGAGGCCAGCGAGAAGGCAGCCCAGGTATAGAGTAACCCAAACCAGTAGCAAATTAGTCTCCACATTTGAGACAGCACATAGAAGAAGAAGCAAATTTAGCATGGCAGTTAGAATACCTATGCTTTATGTCCTGAGCAAAGCCAGTCCAGCTGAACAGCACTGCAATTTGAACATCATTGACCGCATGCCATGCAGTGAACTTCATGACATCATTCTGGAGAGGGAAAGTGAATCACATCCCTTCACTTGTGTAATTCTGAGTCACCTTTTCCATATGTGTTCCCACACAGGTGCCTCACTAACACTATATTCTGAGAACTCAATCAAGGATAATTCATGAAAATGTGCCCTCAGTGATGGGGAAAATATTTTGTGGCTACTCCGTTTGTAATGCCCTTTCAGATAAAGAGCTAACTCAGCTGGCTGACTATATAAGAGAAGAACAATAGTGTTTTAAGAGGATAATGGCTAATAAATTTACCCATGTAACTTTGAAAGTAGTAGTAACTATCCCTCTGGGGACCCAGTCTGCCAGTGACACTGTGATCTGAATGAGTCACAAGTGAGGAATCACTCTAGAAATCCCATCACTCCGTGGTTACCCCTATAAATCTGAAAATCAAAGTAGGCATTGTCCTCAAGGCATGACAACACCAATGTGATATTCACAGTGCCCCCTGTGGCTATGAATATGCTGGTGTAGTTGTAAATCACAAAATGTAACAGACTCTCCACATGGAAGACAGAACCAAAACATTTTTCAAGTACCAGAAAGCTAAATCCTCAAAGGAGAAAGCCAAATCCTTCATAGCAACCCAGAAGTTGGTACACATTACCAAAGCACAAACACTAACATTCCCAATTCCATCAGGCCTTCAAAACAAAACAGGCCACCTTAAGCAAAAATGCCCCTCTCTAACTGCTCTGCCTCCACACTGTTTGCTCCCAGCTGTTATGGCTCTCTATCCTGCTCCTTCCTGTGATACCTTTCCTGTTCCACCCTTTCAGCAAGCTCCTCCCCCCAATGGGCTCCATGGGATTATGTTTGGCCTATTAAGGGATAGGGAAGATCTTCAAATTACCAGTACCATTACAGGCACTCAAAGTGTCACTGAGTGTGAATTGGAAGAGTGAGCTCAGAGCAGGTGATAAACATGATATAAGAAGATCAGTTGATATAACTAAGATGATAAACCGGAAAAGGTAATAGTCATGGAGATATAAGAATTGTCTTTGAGTATTTGAAGGGCTATCATTTGGAAGAGAGATTAGATTTTTGTTCTGCTTGTTCAGCTGTTGGAGGATACAGAGATTTAGATTTAGGCTTAATGTCAGTGGAGAAAAAACAAAATAAAATTGATGAACACTATCACAAAGTAGAAGGAGCTACTATGGTGGTAAGTTGTCTTTTACCAAAGATCTTTGAGCAGAGGCTTGGTGACCTCTACTAAGGTATAGAGCAAAGTGGATTCCATTTCATCTACTCCTTGAACTGAATAATCTCAAGAGTCTTTTTCAACACTGGTATTCTGTGATTGTGCTCTCCTAAGGCACAGTAATGTGAAAAATTGCTGGGAGGAGCCAGAGAACTGACTCATTAGACAAAAATGGAGTCTACCCATTCAAAAGAGTTGATTCTGCCATTTGTTGGAATCTGCAATATTTTGTTCATTGATGATAGACACAAATGGAAACACAACGGAGAATCACTAAGAGGCAGCTAAGTGGCACAGTGAATGGAGAACTTGACTTCAACCCCAAACTCAAACACTTGCTGACTATATTACCCTAGGTCACTCACTTAACTTGCAATAGTCTCACTTTCCTCATCTCTAAAATGGGGATCATAATAGTATCTGCTTCATAGGATTATTGTGAGGATCAAATGAAATATTATTTCTAAAACATTAAGCTCAATGCTAAGAAGTACTGGCAAAGAATTTTTTTTCCTTCCCCCACACTTTCTCCTTTCTCTATCAGCCACAAAAAATGCCTGGAAGATCAGTCATAATTTCTTTAATATTAAATTCTGTATCCCCTCAGAACTCATACAGTTTAAATTGCTATGTTCTGCCCTGCATTTTTTGCTGTTAATGATTTAATACATTTCTCTATGGATTACCCTGGATCTGGAGTCAGATGGTGAGGATTTAAGTCCCAGCTCTGATACTTGCTACTATTGTGGCACTTGAAAACACATATAATTAAATTACTTATCTAATAAATTTGCTGGGAGTGTCAGAGGATACACAAACACATTTAAATATATATCTATATCTCAATAGGTATGGATATATATATAGAGATAGATATCTATCTCTATATTTATTATATGTATAGATATAACTATATATGTATCCATATATACACACATATATACACATACATATTTTGCATGTGTTCACATGCATGTATGTATGTATGCATCTGTGTTTATGCATGTATGCATATATAGTATATATATAGATATGGAGAGAGAGAGGGAGGGAGAGAGACAGAGACAGAGAGAGAGAGAGAGAGAGAGAAAGAGAGAGAGAGAGACAGAGAGACAGAGAGACAGAGAAAGAGAGAGAGAGAGGGAGAGAGAGAGAGAAAGAGAGAGAGAGACAGAGAAAAAGATAGAGAGAGAGAGAAAGAGAGAGAGAGAGAGAAAGAGAAAGAGAGAGAGAAAGAGAGAGAGAGAGAGAGAGAGAGAGAGAGAGAGAAAGAGAGAGAGAGAGAGAGAGAGAGAAAGAGAGAGAGAGAGAGAGAGAGTATTTGGTTGTCTTTCAGTCTCAAAGATGCCTAAAATGATATCACTGTGCTAGAGTCATTTCACTGTGTCCAACTATGACTGATCAGACCAATATGACCTTGGAATGCTACCTGAGGTTGGGGGGAAAAAGACCTTGTGAACATTTGAGTAGATTTTCCAAATTTGTACATCTCATGTTTCTTTTGAGTTACTTCAATTCTTCTTTGCTCATAGAGCAAACCACCTTCTCTGACTAGGGCATACCATGCGGGGTATTCCTGTACTAGTATCTCCTATGTCCCACATTCAATTCCAATGTTCTGAAGAGAGACCTTGAAAGTATCCTTGTATTGTTTTTTTTTTTTTCTGATCATCATGTGAGCACTTGCCTTCAGTGAGTTCTCCTTAAAATAATCTTTTTGGCAAGCTTATGTTTGGTATTTGAACAACATGGTCAGCCCAGTGGAATTGTACCTTCTGTGGTAGAGTTGTAATGCTTGGCAGTTGAGTTTGAGAAAAGAGCTCAGTGTCTGGTACCTTATCCTGCTAGGTAATCTTCATAATCTTTCTAAGACAATGCATATGGAAGTGATTCATTTTCCTTTCATGGCATTGGTGTACTGCCCAGGTTTCATAGGCACACAACAAGGAGGTCAATACAACAGCTCTGTAAACATTCAGTTTGGTAGGCAGTCTAACACCTCTTCTCTCCCACACTTTCCTTCAGGAGCTCCCAAACACTGAACTAGCTCAATCAATGTGTATATCAACCTCATTATCAATGTGTACATCCCTGGAAAGTATACTGCCAAGGCAAGGGAACTTATCCACAGCATTCAAAACTTCTCCATTTGCTGTAACCAATGGTTCCACATAAGGATGGTGTGGTAGTGGCTGACAGGACACCTATGTTTTCTTGGTGTTTATTGTTAAGCCAAGATTAGCATAAGCAACAGAGAATTGATCCATACTTTGTTGCATCTTAGTTTCAGAGTCTGCATTGAGTGCACAATCATCTGCAAATAGAAATCATGTACCATGCTCTGTCCACTTCAGTCTTGGCTTGTAGTCTCTTTGAGTTAAAGAATTTACCATCAGTACAGTAGCTGACTGATGCCATATGCATCCTCATTGAAGCCATTTGATAATATGGCTGAAAACATCATGCTAAAAAGCATGGATGGGAGCAACCATGCAGCCTTTTTTACTCCATTGGTGATGGGAAAGTGTGAGAACGTCATCCATTATCCAGAACCCGAGCAAGCATGCCATCATGAAACTGATGTACATTGCTGATGGACATCTCTGGGCAACCAAATTTTGACTTAATTTTCCATAAGCCCTCATAACTGACAGTGTTAAAAGCCTTGGACAGGTCTACAAACATTGTGTACTAGCCTCTCTTCTTCTACTGGCATTTCTCCTGGAATTGTCAGGAAACAAACACTGTATCGACTATTCCTTCACCCTTCCTGAAGCCACACTGGTTCACAGGTAGATGACCATTTTCCAGGTAAAGGGTCAGTCTATTAAGGAGGACTCTGGCAAGAATCTTACCAGCACTGACTGAGAGAGACCACCTTCACCCCCCATGATTGTCACAGGACAATCTCTTTCATTTTCCTTTATAGAATAAGAGGCATCCTTAAAATCCCAGGGGCAGGGATGGGGAACCTGTGGCCTCAAGGCCACATATGACCTTCTAAGTCCTTGGGTATGACCTTTTGACTAAGTTAAAGTTTTACAGAAAAAATCTTTTTATTAAGGAGATTTGTTCTGAGAAGTTTGGACTCAGTCATAGGACCACACCTGAGGATCTAGAGCTGTGGTTCTCAACCTTCCTAATGCCACTACCCTTTAATACTCGTATGTGGGCATGTCTGCATGTGGACAGACCTGCCTGGAGACCAATAGAGGAGCACGGTGTTGAACTGGGAAATATGTGTTTTCCAATTGTCTTAGGTGCCCCCTTGACCCCTTTGAAAGGGTCATTCAATCCCCAAAGGGGTCGTGACCCACAGGTTGAGAACTGTCGATCTAGAGGGCCACACATGACCTCGAGGCCATTGATTTCCCCACCCCTGTGACTATGGGAGAACCCCCTCTCACCACATAAACTGGAAAATTTCAGTCAGCTTTTCTATGAGTAATGAACTCCCCACCTTGCGAATCTCAGCTGGAATAGAATCAGAACCAGAGGTTTGGGTATGTATGTGTGTATGTGTGTGTGTATGTGTACATGTATGTATGTCTATATGTATGTAATAAACATATACACAATACATATTTGCATACACTCATGTACATATATGTACTTCTGCAACATACGTGCATATATACACATACACATGCACAGATACATATATGTGCATATACATAATACACATCCATGTGTACATACATACAGATTTTAGAGGTCTTTTGCTCCATTTCATTATATAAAAAATGGAAACTGAAGTCCAGAGAGGTGAACCTGGCAAAAGTATAATGAAAAGCAGCAGAGGCATTGAAACTCAGGTCCTCTGACTCCAAATTTGGTGCAATTTATACCAAACCACTCCTGTTTCCAACCACTATTGTTATATGATCCTCCCCCTCTTTCTTGACAAGCACAGACATGATTTAAGGACAGGTTGCTATCCTATTATTCTCAACTATTTCATAGACTGCAGGTTATTAAATGGATGGATAAAATGAATGATTTTTTTTAAATAATAAAATAAGAATATTGAAATACTAGATTAGTGCTTGTCTACAGGTTCACTTGAAAGCATTGGAAATGGTATGAACTTTGTCCTGTTTCCATTAGAGCTTTATTTTTTTCTATGCTTGATTTATATTTTAATTTCTTCATATTTTCCTTTCAGTTAATTTGGAGATTATGAATATTCATTGTGGTAACTTTTCAGTTATATTTTATTTTAAATGGATCAATGGTTTTACTACATGGTTGTAGTCAACTGTTCAGTCTGTCATGATTTTCCAGTTCCAGTACAATTTTTATGTTGAATTCACAAGGGCATTTTGTGATTTTTACTATTATTTATAATATGGGTATTGGACATATGTCAGTTTACAGTAGATAGAGAAATTCATGTGCATATTTCTAATTACCTGATCATATCTTTGTAAGTATCTAATAGAATCCAAAAATTCACTATCTTCAGGGATATGTTGCACATTTTCTATCATTTTGTTGCATGAATCAATAGGTCTGAGCTCCACAAGAATAACCGTTCTTTTAATCCAGTGGTGATGAACTGATCTTCAACTGAGCTTGCGAATCTCTCTGTTTGATAATCATGTCCACATGACTCAACCATTTGGTCTATTCTCCTATATTGTCAAATCATTGGTTAAGTCATGTACGTGTAACCTTTGGGCAACTTATTCATCCCATACATATATCTTGACCATTTTATAGATTTTGTGCAGAGATAAACCACTCTTGGTTATACTTGAAAAATTCAGTCTCATATATCTATTGTCATCATTGCTTTATGATTTATGAAGTGAAGTCTGCTTGCTCCTGAAATATTTATCTAAGATATTAGCATGATGATTCTCTTTTTCCTGCTTTATGATGGGAATGTATCCATATTTTCTATACTTGCCTTTTTGCAGCCCTGTGTTTTGTAACAATGCCTGGGTTTTTATTTGGACACCTAAGACACCTATTTCTCATTTTGCTTGTCAAAAGTATTATTAAGAATGATATTACATAGGTGTTGATTGCTTTATGTTCTCATTAAGCTTTGTCTCAGGATGCCAATTTATAACATATACCTATGACTTACTTGTAATTGCCTTGAGCTGGATTTGTCTTCCCTGGAGAAAATCAACATACTTGTAAGTCTCACCTTCATTCTTTAAATTTGACCTCTGGATTCAATATTAAAGCTTTCATTCATGATTATTCCTTGGAACACTTTAAGAATTTTACAAGTGTCAGTTTCGAATGACATATTTACATCACTAGAGAAAGATTCCATGAGATGACTTAGTTATTTAATGTTTTTCAGTGGAGGGATATTAAAATGTCATCAAATATTTAATACAATTTTTGTTACTACTCCCTCTTAGAGTTGAGAACCATAGTTAGTTATATTCAAACATGGTATCAATGGAGTTAAGGGTAGGCAGAACCCTAATAAGTTTACACTGCCTCCTTAATATATGTCAGGTTTTGTAGCATCTCATTGATGTTTTATTGGTACATTTTGAAACCAAGAACAAGTCTCCAAATAGACAGTAAGTATTCTAGAATACCCAAAGATGTGTTGTATATGCACACCTATACATATATAGGAACATACACAATGCGGTTCTGCATATGTGTATGAACATGTATGCAAACACATGTGTATACACATATATACATATATGCATTATGACGTAACTGAGCCATAAGTGATCATCTTAGTCAATGCCTTTATTGTAGGAGTTACCAGTGTAAAAAAAAAAAGAATACTTTGATTTGATATGGTTGATCTATTAATTGGATTTATGAAACTAAAACTTTTAAATATCTCAGTTTGAAATTTGATTCTGAATATATCTACTTCCTCTTCAAATCAGTCAAGATACTGGCATTATTTTTTTTTTTTGCCAAACATTTCATTACTAGGTAATGATTCTGAAGTATGTATTAACTGTAAATTTCCATTGTCTTAAGATTCTTAAGCTTCTCCCTTCAGATTGAAGTTGCTCCTCAGTCCTTTTAATTTGATCTTACCTAGGTTATTTTTTAGGACTGGCCTATATTGATTTGCTATACTTTGTTTTATAGCTTAGACCTGAGGATATCTTTGACAAAAAAGTAGTATCAGTCTTAGATCTACAACCATTCAAAAATGTTTTCATATCTATTATAAGACAGCACTTGCAAAAAATAAAAGTATTGCTATCCTTATGCCATTATATGCTCACTCAGCATTGGCCCATTTTAGTGGTCAGTTCCATCTACAATGAAACATTTGGAACAGCCGAGGTGTTGGTATGTCTCAATTTTTCCAATGTATTTCTCCTTCACATATTAGTAGTGGTGATATTGGATTGATTGATTGATTGGTTGATTGGTTAATATCAGGACACAAGGGGATACCACTCATTCCGGTGTTCTCTGTGTCAAGTTTACTTATAAAAGCATAGAGTAGAACCTGTCTGCAACCCATTATTGCCTCATCTATTTCTTAGATTCATAAAAAGCAGATGTAGCATTGCTACATAATGTGCTGGTCATTGCCAGGTCCCAATGGGTCAGTATTTAGAGTTTTCGTGAGACTTCCATGGATACCGTAGCAGTCGAAGATGGCACCCCCTTAATTGACCATTTCCTTTGACTCTCATGACATGGAAAATGGTTTGAGCTTTGAGGAGGTTGTCATTATTGACACTGTCATTATCATCATTAATATCATTCTTTTCATCTTACATTTGAGGGAATTTTGGCAGAAACAGTCTATTACTGCTGTTATTACAATCTTAATTAATATATCTTCCCATCTTGCATTTGATGGTGTACAGATATAAATGATCTAGAATCCAGTAACCATACTTTTGTAATTTTATATTTAAGGATCATTGGACTATCATGAACTAGATGCAATAAATGATTTTTGCTCATTGAAATAAAGTGTTGGCATCTAAGTGGAGATTTTATAGACTCTATCAAAGCATATTTGGGACAATTCAACTATTAGATAATTTGATGGAAATAAGTTATATATTTTTTTGTTCCCATTTGGCCTTGATTACTTCCTCTGAATCTGTATATTTTTGAGAATTTATCATTCCATATGGTTTGGTCATTATGAGTGTCCAATATAGTAACTATTAAAAATATCAGATAAACAAACATTGGATTTAGATTTTTATGTACAAATAATTATGGGGAACACTTCCAGTTTTGTTTACTTGTTCAATTTTCAAAGATATTTACAAATTTGTATTTATTGTAAAGGAGTTTGCCATCTCATGGTTTATGAAAGAAGGTCAGTTTCTGGTATATTATTATGCTTACTATCACTATTATCAGTGGTGTCATAAGGTCCCATTATGTCAATGTTTCAGAGTTCCTACCCTGTCTTCAGAGATGCCATGACAGGAATGTGAAATCTTATTTTTATATCATGTTGCCATATATCTTCTTACTTTGTTGTTATCTGTTCCACCACTCATGACATTTGCAATGGATTGGAGCTTAAAAGTGATTACAACTTCTACCATTAGTAGCAGCAGCAACAGCAGCAGCAGCACCACCACCACCACCAGTACTACCACCACTGCCACTACTACTACTACTACTACTACTACTACTACTACTACTACTACTACTACTACTTTTTCTATTATTACTTCTGCTATTACTACTACTACTGCTGTTGCTGCTGCTACTACTACTACTACTACTGCTACTACTATTATGACTACTACTATTACTACTATTACTGTTACTACTACTACTACTATTAACACCACCACCAACAGCACTACTCGTACCATCACTATTACAACCACTACTACCATTACTACTACTACCATTATTAATTTCAATGTTGTTGTTACTGTTACTGATGTCATATAAATTCTCTGGGTCTCATTATTTTCATGTGCAAAATCAGAAACTCAGATTAGATAAATGGCAAGATTATTTTTAGCTCTAAATCCTATATTTCAATAAATTCTCTGAGGATTATGCCTATGTGTCACCCTTATTTAAATCAATAATAGCACTAGAATTAGAGGGTCTAAGTCAGTGGTTCTCAACTTTCCTAATTCCACTACCCCTTTAATACTCATATGTGGGTGTATCTGCATGTGGGCGGACCCTCCTGGAGACAATAGAGGAGCCGTGTCTCAGTACCTAAGAGCACAGGAAATATGTGTTTTCCAATGGTCTTAGGTGACCCCTGTGACCCATGTGAAAGGGTTGTTTGACCCCCAAAGGGGGCACAACCCACAGGTTGAGAACCGCTGGTCTAGGTTAAAGGTCCAGCTCTGGTACCTACTACTGGTAGGACCTTAGACAAATTACTTAACATCCCTAGGCCTCAAGTTCCTCATTTTCAAAATGAGGAGACTAGACTAGATGGCCTATACAGTCACTTACAGCTTGAGGTCTATCATCTTACCATCCTGTGGTATTAGCTCTTATGAATATTATTTATTTATTTCAAGTGTTTATTAATCACTGACATACAGAGCAATCAGTCAAACATTTTCTTTTTAAAACAACAACAATAATATACCAGTCACTAATAGGCAACTGGAATTCAAAGATAAAAGTAAATTATCCCTGCCTGTGCATTCTACTTTGCTTTATAATTACTATTTCCATTGAAAAATCATCACTTAAAAATTATATCATTGGTTTCTCTGATATCATGAATCAAACCTGGTTAAATTGTTGTTGTTATCATCATCATTGTCACTATGTTGTCATTGTTATCTCCCTGGGCCTCAATTTATTTCTTCATGTAAATTGATGGCTTGGGGTCCTACAACTTCCTTTCTGATTCCAATTCTTATGTTATCATAAGCTCTGTGAGAGTAAGGAAGATACTTTCTAATGGTTTGTATCTTCAGTGATGTCAGAGACAGTGCTGGGCACATGAGAATCACAAGAGAAATGTTGGCTTATTGATTTATTACCTTTCCATTGCTATAACTACCCAGCTACCTGCCATGCACATCCAGTGTTTTCTGAATTGTTATCCTAAGATACCTTGCAGTCAGCAAAGCATAAGCTTACCTCCCCAAGAGTACTATTCTCCAAAACTTGGAAGGAAAATGGCCATGAACCCTGTAGAGTTCATTTCAGCCATCTCTCTGTCAGCAGCAACTAAATGCAGGGTCAGTTTATTACTACTGACCCTGGGTATTCCTCACTGTTATTTTCCTGCTGCTGTCCTTGGTACCTAAGGCTGTTAGCTTGTTGAGGCCTTGGATTCCAATAATGTGGCAGAGGTGGGGGAGTGCAGAATCTCATTGTCTCTGTCTAGAATAAATTCCCTTCCTCCTCCTTATCTCAGCCATGCTTGCATCTCAGCACAAAGCCATTTTTCATTGCCTCTCCAAGAGATCTTATTAAACATATAATGAGTCAGCAGAGGTTACTTTGAGCGGGGGACCAGAGACCGTTGGCTGTATATCTTCATTTAAAAAACTGTAGCCACAGATGCCATCCACAGTGAGAATGTGATTTTCTCCTTAGGACCCACAGGGATTAAAAAAAGAAGAAACCTAAAAAGAAGAAGATGCTAATGATGTTCCAAATGCTTATGTGTCTCTGGCCCCCAGAGATGGCCTGCAAGGAAAGACCATTTGCTTTAGTGCAGGGAGCCTGAGATGACAGCAGCCTTTCTAAATAGGAGCAGCTGTGTGTCTTCCAGATGTGTAATTGTCACATTGTCGAGGCCTTTTTTTCTTCATTTTAGAGACCTTGGGCTATAATTAATCCTTGAATATAGCAATAAATCAAAGCTTGGAAAAGTTACAGAAAACTTTGTTTTCCCCTCTTCTCCCTCTTCCAATTGACTCTTCTACTTGTCTGCTTTTCTTAGTTTCTCTCTCGATCATGCTGTGTGACTCTAACCACCTGAATCCTGTACAGATATCCCAGGAATTGATTCAAAGACCATAACCACATCTTAGTCCATAGAATCTGGAGATGGAAGAAAGGCCCAAGATAGCATCTATTATCGAATGTAGGTCAGTCCATCTCCTATTGAATGCTGACATCCATGGATGCCACATAAATGTGTAAAGAATGAGTCTTAGAGGGAGTAGAAAACCCTATTTCTAGTAGTTCACTCTCGTATTTGAAATACACATTTTACATAAGAAAGCACCCATAACAAATCTCTCCTCACCAAAACACTTTGTGAATAGACCCTACCTGCATAACTGATGAGGCATAATAAAACTTTGGGGAGGAAATGCATAACATAAAATACCATATATGAAAGGGGAGGGATAAGGAAAAAAAAAACAAGTGAAGCTTCCCTCAGGCTAATCTCTTGCTTCTTTCAAAATTGTCAACCCTTTGGTGTTTTCCTTTCAGACATTCCCATTTCCTGCCCTCCCCAACCCCTACCAAACTTGTTGGGGGAGAGAATAAAGACAGTCCCTTCATACCCAAGTAATAAGATACCTCCTCTGCATTCATTTTGAAGCACAAAGCTCCAACCAAACAACATTGTTAAAGTCCATCGTATTGATTACATTTTTGTAGGTGGAAATTCATTTAGACAAAGCTCACTGTCTCCTTTTTCACTTGAAACTCAATGTTCAGTTCAGTGATTTAGAGGAGTGTGAAGCTAACTGGCCCTGGATGTTATGTCATCTGGAGGCTGATTTTAGCTAAATGCTGGTTCATTCATTTATTTTATTTGACATGTTTTATGGACCATCTACAGTATACCCATCCCTGTTCTATGGGGCACTGTAGTGTGATACAAGGGAAGTGTCACATGTAAACCCCTGTCTTTCAGAAGTTTATGACTTATATTGGGAAACATGCATGCATATGTGAAACATTTAAGTAAAATGTATTATTGCACAATGAAAAAAAAATAAAACAAACCATTATACTGAGATACAGTTTTGGCATTGTCACTTACTACCCATTTGACTTTTTTTTTTTGCTTTTTAGAGGGGCAATTGGGGTTAAATGACTTGCCCAAGGTCACATGGCTAGTAAATGTTAATTTTCTTAGGCTGGATTTGAACTCAGGTCCTTCTGACTCCAGGGCTGGTGCTCTGTTTACTGCATCACCTAGCCTCCCCCCATTTGCCTTTACACAAGTCATTGAATATGCCTAAGCTTTCTCAGTTTCTTGCATCAGTTCCCTCATCCATTAACAAGGCAGTAGGACTAAAGGACTCCTAAGTTCCATTGTAGATTCAACATTCTACTTTCTAATACTCCTCCCAAGTCTGACATTCTAAATTTTTAGGATCCTCTCAGGTCTACGATACATACTCAAAGGGACCTTCTCAGCTCTGATAGTCTCTGTTTTAAAGTCCTTTCCATCTCTGTCATTGTATATTCTAGGGTCCCTACCAACTTTGTCTTTCTCTGCTCTATCCCACCTCTGACTGGAAGCCCTTGACCAATTACGTTTGTCACCCAAGGCTTTAGTGTCATTAAATGCCAAATGAGTAGGGTGGGCGAGATGAAGTCTAAGGTTTCTTTGAGCTCTAAATCTACATTCCTAAATTCCCTTTATACACTAACAATCTCTGTTCTTAAGTCTCTTCCAACTCAGAGTCAATGAGCCCATGAAGGTTTGCATAAGATTAAGTGTCCAGAGAAGGAGGGCAGACAATAATTTCTATTGTTGCTATTGATCAAATTGCTTAAAAGGCAAGTCTTGATTAAAGTTTCAGAGAGGATTTGTGTCTTTCAGTCAGATAGGAGCTCAATGAGAGACACCAGTGCTTTCCAGGTTGCTTTTGAGCAGTGAGTCTAAAATTCTACATCATAGATGCCCAGGAATAAGAGAAGTTATTCTGAAGGTTCAGACAGAATAACTAATATGGCCTTCATAAGCCTACGTGTTATTAATTTTCAAACATATGAGGATATTTGAGGTAGTGTATTACAATAGTAAGAATTCTGGCCTTGGACTCTGGAATAACTGAGTTTAAATTCCATTTTTCACTCTTGCCAGTTATTCAACCATAGGAAAGTTCTTTAATATATGTGTGTTGTGTGTCTCATATAACTCCTGAGGACTTAGCTACAAAGTAATAGACTTACATTGTGTTCTACCTGAGTCAGGGAGGTAGAACAGTGGATGGAGTACTGGGTCATGGATTTAGGAAAATCTGACTTCAAATCTGGTATCAGATACAGTCTAGATGTATGACTGTGGGCAAATCATCTAACTTCTGCCTGCCTCAGTTTCCCAGGATTTGAACTTAAGTTGACTCCAAGTCAACACACATTCCAGTATACCATCATATTTTGTGTATTTCCATATGTTCTTGAAATAGACAAAACACATATCCATTCAAACCATTAGTGAGTTCTTATTATCTTTAATTATGCAATAAATATTAATAATACAACTACTATCATTTCAAGTTGAGGGAAAATTTTAACATAAAAAGGTGTTCTTAGATTCAAAAGGCTTGGGTATTGAAGAGCTATATAGAAAAGTATTATAGATTTAGATCAAGAAGAGATTATAGAGATAATGGAGCCCACCGTGGTTCAATGAAAAGAATACTTGGAATCACAGACCTGCACATAATAAATTTGCATCCTAGCTCTGCTATAACTCAGTGTGACCTTGGGTTATCTCCTGGTTCTCAGGTTCTTCATCTTTACAATGAGGGGGTTGGACCAGAGGATCTAAGTTACTTTCAGATTTATATCAAGGATCTTATAAGCCACTTGATTTGACAAAACAAGAAACTGAGGCACTGGAAGGGAAGGGATTTACCCACATTCACATAGGTTGTAAGTAGCAGCCCCAAAATTCTAACTCAGGTCCCCCGACTCCAAAATCATTGTTCTTTTAATTGGGTATAATCCTTGCCTCCTTCCCCCTTCTCGTCTTCCTTATAGGATCTTTTGGGGTTTTTTGGCTTTTTGGAGGGGGAAGGAAGGGCAGTTGGGGTTAAGTGACTTGCCCAATGTCACATGGCTAGTAAGTGTTAAGTGTCTGAGTCTAGATTTGAACTCAGGTCCTCCTGACTCTAGGGCCAGTACTCTATTCACTGCATCACCTAGTTGCCCCCTTACAGAATCTTGAAGCAAGCAGAAGGTAAGTTTCAAACTGGATTCCATTCTCTGTTTCTGTTAAGTTCTACATCTTTGTGAAGTTAGAAATGAAGATACAGCAGCTATTTAGAAAAGATTGAAGAAAAAAGGAGTCTTGTTTTTTGCAGAAATATCTGGAAAATGACTACTATGCATAGTTTCACAGACTTATTGATTCTTATAACTAAGAAAGACTTGAGAGGGTATTCAATCCAATGCATTCATTTTGAAGATTATAGAGTCATGGGCCCATCAGTTTGATTCATCTCCTAAGAAAAGATGATATAGCGTTTGAACAGATCATAAACAATAGCTGAAATAACAGTTAATATTACAAAACACAGAAGCATGTAGTGTCATCATTTTGAAATTAGAAAGGAGGGGCAGTGAGGTGGTGCAATGGATAGAGCACCAACCCTGGAGTCAGGAGGACCTGAGTTCAAACCCAGCATCAGACACTTGGGCTTACTAGCTGTGTGATGCTGGGAAAGTCAATCAACCCTGATTGCTTCAGGGGGAAGGAAAAAAGAGTTAAAAGAGATTCTAAATGCCAACAGTTTGATTTTATGTATCATGGGAATATACAATCATAGATTTTGTTTTGGAAGTTAATTTAAAAGATTAGTGAGCATCTAGTATAGCTTTTATGACTTTACAGATCCTAGGATCTATGGTATAAAGCTAGGTGGGACCTTAGAGATTGTCTGCTCCAACCAGATTATTTTGCAGATGAGGAACTGAGACCCAGAAAGGTTACATGACTTACTCAGAGTCACACAGGAAACAAGTGACAGACTCAGGATTTGAACCAGGTCCCCTTACCCCAAATTTATAGTCTTTTCCATAGGATCATAGGACCTTTTCCCGTAAGATCTAGAGAAGTCAGCATGATTACCCAATGCAACCAGTTTCCTCTGGAACTGATGAGCAGCCTATGAGTTCCAGTCTTTCTCCTAGAAAAAAATCAGATCTCCTTTTCCATAGCCTAATTCTACATCCTCTTTTACCACTCTTTACAATCTATTGAGGCATTTGCCTGGTCGATGATCAGTGTGAGTAAGCCTTTGCCAGTACAAAAGTCACTTGACCTACTTAAGTCACCTGTGCCTTATTTTGGAAACATGGCTCTTAAGCCCTCAGCAGAAGAGAGGGTCATCATCAAAGGCCTTCCTTCCTAGACTCTTCTACGGGACAGAATCCTGGAAGAGAGAGCAGTACTGACACAACAGCACAAATTCCTTTCTTTAGACTGCTTTGGCTTCCAAGGAGCATCCTCCGTAGAAAGGCTGAAGTGGTCACTTACATCATACCCTATTGTTTCAACCAAGTCCACTCACAGAGATAAATTAATCCCTTTAAGCATCTTGGGTGACTAGATGATATTCACATTCTCACTTTCCATATTAAAAAAAAAAAAGAAGATGGAGAGGGAGGAGCCAATGAAAGGACTTATCTATCCAAGAGTACAGGAAAGTTTAGAGAGAGCAGGGATCTGTTTTTTATAAGAATTGGGAGCTGTCAATCTTTGGCATGGGGGAATTTTCCAGACATCAGAAATAGAAATTCCTGGCTCATAACAGATAAAGCTATTTCTGCCTTTAGCACTCATAGGTTTGGAAAAGAATATTCTGTTTCAACAGATTAATGACATTGTATCCCTGCTTGTGGACTCATTCCTTCTGAGGTGTCATAGGCCCTTCCGCCAAAGACTTTGATTTAATTAAAAAGTTAGATGTGAACAATGTGTGCCAGGAAAGGAATTCTTAACCCCTTCATGAAGAAGAGGCCTACAATAAAGGAAAGTACATGAAGGTTTTCCACAGGTAACAATGATTTCCTTAAAGCTCAGGTAATAATGATGTATCATTCCCTCTAGTCCATAAACTCAATATTATATTCAGGATCTAATATAAAGTCCTATTTTTTTAATTCAACTTCTACCTTCAGTACCTGGCCACTTTCTATCTTTCCAGTCTTCTTTACATTCTCCCACCCCTCCAAATGTGCTAGGATGCAGGCATTCTGGCCTACTTATCTCTCACACATAATACTCCATCTTCCATGTACTTGCCGAAATTTCACTGGCTATCCCACCACATCTATTCTTCTTTCCTCCCTCATTTCCATTTCTTAGAAGTGCTGGCTCCCTCCAAGTCTCAACTCAAATTCTCCCTTCTTTTCCTAGTTTCCTTGGTAATTAGACCCTTCTCTTTAAAGGTAACATTCAATCTACCCTGTATTTGCTGTGTGTATACTAACTTATATACCTGTCGTCTCTCCTGTTAGAATTGAAGTAATTGGAGGAAACGGATTGTTTTTGCCTGTGAGGTAGATGAAGAGAAACATCATTAATTTCCTTTTAGAGATGAGAAAAATGAGTTACAGCAAAGATAAATGAATTGTCCATAGTCACACAATTAGTAAGTGTTGTTTATTTTTTTTTTTTACTTTTTTCCCAATTGTATTTATTTTATTATGAATTTAAGAAATTAAAAAAATAATTTTTGTAATATAGTAGAACTGAAAAAAATGATTGTACATGAAACTGCAAATCTATTACATACAACTTGCTATTCCTTTTTAAATCTATAATAAGATTATCAAGTAACTTTCTGTTGAAAATTTTATTTATTTTACTTTTAGATCATGGAAAAAACCAAGCATTTCCATAATAGCATAATTTCAAAATAAGGTGATTGCACATGAAACTACAAATCTGCTGTGTATAACTAGCTAGTAAATATTAGAAAAAGTACATGGATTCAAGAACTCAGTGTCTATGACCAGGTGTCTTTCCAAAATAATTATTTTGATTTTTCCTTATTTTCTAATCTGGAGAATATAGAAGTAATTGGATGACATGATGGAAATATGGTTGGGTTTCAAATAAGAGGCTAGGGATTTAATTATTGGCTCAGCCACTTGTGTGACTTTGGCAATGTGCTTAACCTCTCTGGGCCTTTGTCTTCTCTCCTGTAAAATGGCAAGTTTGGACTAGAAGACCTCTAAGAAATCAAGAAGAGTACTTTTATATACATGCATACATACATACATACATACATACACACATGTCTGTATGTATATATATATATGTATATATATATATATATACACACACACACACACACATAGGCATACATAATTTTTAAAATTTATTTTGAATTTATATATAAAATGAGAAAAGAAAAAAAATTCCATGCAAAACAGAACATAAGAGAGGAATCAGTATAATTGCCACTTAATAGTATCCAATATTTTTTTTTCCAATTACATATAAAGATAGTTTTCAACCCTCACTTTTATAAGATTTTGGTTCCAATTTTTTTTCTCCCTCCTTTTTTTCCCAAGATGGAAAGTAATCTGATATAGACTACCCATTTACAATCATATTAAACATATATCCACATTAGTCATATTGTGAAAGAATAATCAGAACAAAAGGAAAAGCCTTATGAAGGAAAAAAAAGAGAGAAAATAGTATGCTTCTATCTGCATTCAGACTCTTTCTCTGGATATGGATAGCATTTTCCATTGGGGATTCAATTTAAGCAACAAATTTCCACCTCAAGAAAACCTATGTAACAAATACTACACATTGTTTTCAAAGCTTTTTTTTCTTCTTTCTAGGCTTTCTTTTGCTCTCTGCCAGGCCCTTTTTAGATTATTTTTTTCCTCTCTCCCTCCCCCACCTTCTCCAATCTGCCCTAAAGAAGGTTACAATTAAAAATAAATATATTTGCATATTCATAGTCCTCTTCCATTGTTAAATCCTATAGTTCACTCTGTAAATGCAATGTGAAATTTATTTCTCAAGGACATTTACCTTTGATCTACTTCTTCTTGTGAGAATTGTCCCCAAATCTTAGCTAAGTTTCAGTATGTGCTTTTCTGGTCTTATGACTTTGCTTGCAACACACGTTGAAGGGGTTGATACCTGGGCTGATTGGATACAGTACATTCCTTAGAATCACAGTTTAAGTCATTTCAGAGGCCAGCTCATCCAACCTGCATCTAATTAGGAATTTCCTCTACAACATCTCCTCCACAACATAAGTGGCCGTCTGCCCTTCCATCTAATACCTAAGAACCTACTCTCACTCAAAAGAGTCCATTTTACTTTTGGGGAGTTCTAATGGTTCAAAGGACAGCTAGGTGGCATAGCATATAGAGAACTGGGCTTGGAATCAGGGAGACTCATATTCATGAGTTCAAATCTGATCTCAGTCACTTGCTAGCTGTGTAACCTTGGGCAAGTCACCTAACCCAGTTTGCTTGTTTCCTCATCTGTAAAATGATATGAAGAAGGAAATGGAAACCACTTTAATATCTTTGCCAAGATAACCCCAAATGGGGTCACACAAAGTCAGACACAATTGAAATGAATGAGCAACAACAATAATGGTTCAGAAGTTAGAACTGCCTACATAGGGCCACAGGCATCAGAGTGTAAAGGAAGCTTAGAAAATATACAGTTTGGGGTGGCTAGGTGGAGCAGTGAATAGAGCACCAGCCCTAGAGTCAGGAGGACGTGAGTTCAAATATGTTCTCAGACATTTAACATGTACTAGCTGTGTGACCTTGGACAAGTCATTTAACCCCAAATACTCTACCTTCCCCCTCAAAAAAAAAAGGAAAGAAAAAAGAAAATATACAGTTCAAGTTTTCAGCTTTATAGAGAAGGGAAAGAAGCCCTCTGATGTAAAAGAGACCCTGAATTGGAAGGTGGACAATCTGTGTTCCAATTTTATCTTTACTATTTAACAGCTGTGTGACCAGGAACAAGTTCCTTTCCTGTCCTTGGTTTAAGTTTCTATACTTGTAAAATGAGGAAGCTGGACTAGAAGTGAAATTGAGTCCCTTTCAGAGCTAAATCTTTAGATCCAATTTCAGAGAGGAGACCTGGCTTCTAGGAAACCTAGTTCTAGGTATGAAAGAGCTCAGAAAGATCTTAGAAGAGTATGTCAGAGACCTTAGAATACAGATTATCTGAGCTAGAAGGGACCTGCATGGCAAGCTTTGATATATGGCTGAAAGTTTTTCAAAACATTTTAACAGCATCTCATTTTAGGCTCAAAAAAAAATTTCTTTGTAGATATGCTATTATTTCCCCCATTTTAAAGATGAAGAAACTGAGGCAAACAGTGGACCAGACAATGCCAAATCCCAAAGTTGGGTGGGTCCTTACTGACTTTAAAACACAAAATGTCAGAGCTGTGAGGGCCCTTAGAACACAGAATGTCAGAGTTGGGAGGGCCCTTATAACACAATGTTAGAGTTGGGAGATGCCTTAGAACACAGAGCATCAGAGTTGGGAGGGGTCTTAGAATAAAGAAGATTCAGGTCACAAGGGACCTTAGAACCTAGAATGCCAGAGGTGGGAAGTGCCCTCAAGAGTCATATAAATCCTACACTTTCATTTTAAAGAGGAAGAAACATACACCCACAGAAGGAAAAATGCACAATTAATAAGTTGCAAAATTAGATTTAAAACCTGGGTGCTTTGACTATAAATCCTCCTTTTTTCTACTATAATAAATCATATCTTATGAATACATATACATGTATATATGCATGTATGTATATGTATAAGATGTATATGTATCATATATGTGCATAATGATACATGCATACATAGATACACATATATCTCTCTGACACTGTGTGTGTCTACAATGTTTGTTCTGCAGCAGCTGTGACTTTTTATATCCTCTCTCCCCAAGTCTTTGGATATTATTGAAAGGCAGAGGCACCAGGTGTGCTTCTAACTAGCAAAATTAGGAATCATTCAATGCTTTGATGGTGCCAATTAGCTTCCCGGTATGAGTGCCAAGATTTTTTCTAATTAAGGCAGGCACAGTTTCTCAGTCTATAATAATCTCATTTAAAGTGTGTCCAAAACACTTAACATGCTTTATATAGGGACAACATTCAACATACATTTGCTTATCTGTGTAAAGATGCCGAAATCCCCAGAATGCTTGTGCCTTTTGCTAGTTGTTTCTGTCGACCCCAACAAAGGGTGTCTATAGGGCTGGAGCATTGCAGGGCCATATGTGGTTGGCTCTGTTGGGATCTAAGATGGGGCAAACCATCTTCTTTACATATCCTCATCTTGCCACCTCCTAGAAGCCACTTAGGTTGCTCATCATGCTGATTTTGATTCTTTGAAAGTTCTATCATCCAACCATTGACTATCTCCACTGAAACGCTGGAGTGTTAAACCATTCATATGTTTTGAGTAACTGTTATTTCTCACCTGTAGAATATAAGTTTCTGGAGAGAAGACAGAGAATTATTGTTACTCTATTACTAAATCAGCTACTGGACACTAAGTTTACCTTTATCTGGAGATCTGTGATCCTGTGGTCCTAATAAACATTTCCAATTAGAAGGAATAGAATGGAAAAAAAAATACTAAGAGATCATTGTCCCAAAGACAGTGACAAATTCTGGGATACAAATAGAAAAGGGAAGCAGTCTCTGCTCTCAAGAGGCTCATATTTTTATCTGGGGAAACAATATAACATAGGAAGGTTTAGCTTCTGCATTGGTAGAAAAACCTGGTAATCCACAGAGTAAATCTTCAGGGTAGATGGTAAGGGCCTGATAGATCTTGAAGCAATGGCAAGGCAGAAGGTATCTCTGACCAGTGACTAGTGAGAAAAAGGAATGAGGCCCAGGGAGTAGAGTGAGGCAGGACTCATTCATTACCTCAGGTAGGGTTTAGGAATAATGAGAACAGTTGTGTAGTATCCAAGTAGGAGGAGCAATGCAGCATTCATCAGGAAGTAGTTAATGGTGGAGTCTACATTAGTGGTGGTGGTGGTGGTGGGGTATGGGTGCATGTGTGTGTGTGTACATGCATGCGCTCCTGCCTGTGTA
>CM053582.1:88672181-88700902 GCA_028627135.1 Pseudochirops cupreus
GCTATCACCCTCCCATGCTAACTGCCTTGTATTTAACTAATATGTAAATGGGCTAGGTGGTGCCAGAATGCACAGAGCACCAGATTCCAAATCAAGAAGATGCAAGTTCAAATATGGCCTCAGACACTTACTAGCTGTGTGACCCTGGGCAAGTTACTCAACCCTGTTTGCCTCAGTTTCCTCATCTGTGACATGAGAAATGGCAAACCACTCCAGTGTCTTTACCAAGAAAACCTCAAATAGGTTCATGAAGAATCAGACATGACTGAACAGCAGCATTATTTTATATTTATTCCATATATACATACATATATATACATATGTATTTATATATACATATATACATACACACACACTTAAGGATTCATATAAAGAAACATGCATTATTTGTATCTCCATATATATACATACATACATACATACATACACATATATAATTTAATGTAAATTTGTACACATATACATATAAACAGACAAATAGACAGACAGATAGATAGATAGATAGATATACACACATAAACATTTCTATATGTCCATATTATCTGCTGTTATACTAAATCAGCTACTGGTTGCTCAATTCTTCTTTAACTGGACATCTATGATCTTGCTCTTATATAGATAATATGTACACATAAAAGTGTTTGTTCTAATTTCTTTAGGAGTATTTTTTTTCATTTATGATCCCTGGATTCCCAGCTAATATAGTAACTAGCATAAAATAGGAGGTTAATAAATGCAAATTGCTTGATGAATGGATTGATCGATAATAACTCTTATTTCTATAACATCTGAGCTTTAAGCATATTGCTCAGGACAACTGTGTGGGGTAAGTAAGGCCCTGATTTCTCCAGTGAAATATTTCACATCATCTTCCGTTTCTTTTTCAATCTTTTGGTTTGGTTTTGTTGTTTCTTGATCTCTCATATAATTGTTAATTTCCATTTGCTCCATTCTAATTTTTAAGGAATTATTTTCTTAATTGAGCTTTTTAATATCCTCTTCCAATTGACCAATTTTGCTTTTTAAGGCATTCATCTCCTTGTTGGTTTTTTGGACTTCTTTTACCATTTGACCTAGTTTGTTTTTTAAGGTGTTATTTTCCTCAGTATATGTGTGTGTGTGTGTGTGTGTGTGTCTGTCTGTCTGTCTGTGTCCTTTACCAAACTACTGACACATTTTTCTTGATTTTCTTGCATCTCTCTCATTTTTCATCCTAATTTTTCTTCTAGTTCTCTTACTTGATTTTCAAAATCCTTTTTGAGCTCTTTCATGGCCTGAGATCAATTCATATTTTTTCTTGGAGGCTTTGGATGTAAGAGGTTTGACTTTGTTGCCTTCTTCTGAGTGTATGTTTTGATCTTCCTTGTCACCATAGTAACTTTCTGTAATCAGTTTTATTTTTTTTCCATTGTTTGCTCTTTTTACCAGCCTATTACTTGACTTCTAACTGTTTAGTAAAGTAGCTCTGCTTCCAGGGTGGAGGGCACACTGTCCCAATCTTCAATTTTATGCAGCTGTTATCAGAGGAACTTGCAGGAACCTATGTTTTTAGTTCTTCCAAGGTGATATGGTCTAAGGAGTGGTGTTTACTCCTCTCCTGGTCTGTGAGCAACCACATGTACATTTTTTTTTTGCCCTGGAACTGTGAAGAGGGTCCCCTGCTCCATTGCTGCAACAAGCTCAGCTATGGTAGTGCTCCTCTTTGCCCTGGAACTACCACCTTGGACCTCAGCCCAGAACTGAGTATGGGCAAAGCAACAGAACCCTGCCTCAGTGCTAGCAAAGAGTCCCTTTTAATTATCTGACCAGTTGTTTAACCCCCTTGTGGTCTGTGGGCTGAGAGCTTTAGAAGCAGCCACTGCCACCACAGATTCATTCACTGCCAAGTCTTGTTCTGGGTTTACTGGGGTCTGGTCTGCACAGGCACAATCTGTACTGGTCTACATTCTTTTCTCACCTTTGAACAACAGACTTTTTCCTGCCAACTTTCCAAGTTGTCTTGGGCTGAAAATTTGTTTCTCCCCATCCTTTTGCAGGTTTTGCTGCTCTAGAATTTGTTTAGAGTCATTTTTCACAGGTATTTCAAGGAGTTTGGGGGAGAGCTCAGGTGGGTCCCTGCCTTTATTCTGTCATCTTGACTCTGCCTTCGTGGGCCTGGATTTCCTAAGTCATTTCAAATCTCCTTTGGTTCAAATCCTAGAATTTATATGAAACCAGGATTATCAGTTCATGTCTCTTGGCCTTGGTTTACTCATTTGGAAAAAAAAAAAAACAAATTAGAGGAAATGGCTCCCATGATCTCTTCTAACTCTGAATCTACAAAAACTGTAGAATCTTCCCTTTTACGGATAAAGAAATAAAGGAAACAGACGGATAAGTGATTCATTGGTATGGAAGCCAGAATGTTACAGCAGAGAGAGCTGATCTAACTATCAAGAATACCTGGGTTCAAGTACTACTTTGACAATTATTCACTGTGTGACCCTGAGCAAGTCACCCACCCTCTCAGGGGGTACTATAATTTAGGGAGGAAGTGTCAATCTGCATTTGAACAGAGAGATGCCCTACTGAGAGTTACCTATACCAGTGAAATCACAGATTCAGTTTCTTTTTTTAAAAGGTATTTACTTTGATCCTCAATTTCCTAATCTGTAATGATGTGAATAATACTTACATAATTACCTGCTTCAAAGAGTTGTTGTTGGAACATGCATTGGAAACTGAATGATATAATTATAACTCATAAAACTTGAGTGTTACTACAAGAGTTGCTGTGGTCTAAATAATTTATGAGAGGCCAATATTATGCTAAGTCTTTCCAGTTTATTTATACTTAATCTCAGAAGACTATATACTCTATCTCTGAGCATGAACTGCAAAACATTCCAGTTCTGCAGGCCTTGACACATCTCAAGTTCAAGTAGCATGAACTTGGAGAAAGGAGGGTCACATGTATCCAATAGTGGGGCATCCAACGAAGACCTTAGTGAAGTCCCCTTTATTTAGAAAGGACATCAGATCTCTGCAAATGTGGTTCTTCTTAAGTCCTATTTCTGTGTTCCTCTACTTCTACATTCCTATGAGAATCCATTATGGAAGTCACACACTGTCAGAAAGTTATGAAGAAAAAAAAGATCACTTTCATATAATTCTATCATTAATTATGCTAATCAAAACAGAGCCAAGTCTCAACTATCAGTCATTATGACACATGCATGTAGGTCACATGTAGCATCAAAGGACATAGAATAATGTCTTAGTTCTGTCTTCTCTTTGACCTTGGATATCAAGGACCTCAGAAGCAATGCAGTGCAACTCTCTCCTTTTAGACTAAAAACAGATCCAGAGTAGTTAGTCAACTGTGCTGAGGTCACACAAATGGCAGGATAAAAATTCAGTTTCTGGGACTCCAAATGTAATTTTTTCCCCATCTCACCAGCTTGGAGGTTCCATTTTTTTTTTCTTTTTAGAGGCGGGAAGGCAAGGCAATTGGGATTAAGTGACTTGCCCAAGGTCACATGGCTAAGTAAGTGTTAAGTGTCTGAGGCTGGATTTGAACTCAGGTCCTCCTGATTCCAGGGCCAATGCTCTATTCACTGTACCACCTAGCCACCCCAAGGCTCCATTTCTTTTCTATAAAACAAGTGTGTTATACTGGGCAGTCTATGAGATCCCATCTAGCTCAGTATATATAGTATTCCAGTTTTAACCTCTTTCACAGTAGATGTTTTTTTTTTCTCAGAGCAGTTGACTAGAAGACTAAAGGACTCTTTAAGAGTGGAATTCCTGTTGCCTGTCTATTGATTAGGGAGCCTGTAAGCAGGGACATGGATGAGACCAGAGAACCAAAAGGAGGAGGAAGGAAAAAAAGATGACCCTTGTCATATATAGAATAAGGAGTTCTGAATGTTTAAGATTCCGTTGGGGTAAGAAGTTCGAAAAAGTTTCCCCCATGCCCACTCTCCGGAAAATGAGTGCCTGGATTGTCTTGTAGATTTTGGACTCCAGACAAGTTTCTAAATGCCACTTTCCTCATCTGAAAAATGAAGGAGCTTAATTAGATGATCTCAGCTTCCTTCTGGCTCTTAGTCAATCATCTTGTAAAATTTATGAGGCTATTACCTTTTGTGGCCTCAGTTTCCTTATTTGTTAAGTGAAAAGGATGTACTAGAAGGGTTCTGAGGTGACTTCCAGGGCTACTTCCTAAAAGCAACATTAGATTTCTAAGAATCAGAATCTCAAAGGTAAGGATGTGCTGCTTTGGGAATTTTGAAGAAGCAGGGTCACCTTCATACAACAAAGAGGCATCAAATGAGGACCTTAGTGGCCTTTTCTATATTCAGAAAGTATGCTGGGTCTCTGTAAATGCAGCTTTTCTTAGGTACTACTGATTCTCTGTTCCTCTACCCCCATATTGCTATGAACTCAAGTTGTTTTAAGGCCTGCTCCTGTGGAAAGTTTTCCAGTTCAAGTTCAGAGATAGAACTTTTGGGAACCATAGCAAACTTTTCCACACTGGAAGTGAAAGGATCCTAATATCATATATTTAGAACTTGAAGTGATCTATATAGTCATGAAATCCACCCCTCTCTGAGGAAACTGAGGCGCAGAGAGATTGAGACTTCTTTAGAATCACAGAGGTCCTATGTGTCTGAAGCAGGATTTGAACCTGTCTTTCTGATTCCAAATCCAATTCCCTATTCATGACATTAGGTTGCCTCAAATGGTGGTTATAAAGAACCATGTGCTAACCATAGTATTAAGACTCCTATTGCAGTGGGAGACAAACTGGAATCTATGACCCTTGATGACTTTTCCAATACTGAGATTTCATTAGTGTACAAGGGTAAGACAAAACATTTCTGTGGGTGAACAGGAGAGGAGAACCGACTGAGTCATATTTCACACTGTTGAGGGATACAGCTTCAAGCAGATTTTTGGAAAATCAGTGCCCTTTCTTTCAGAATAGCAAACTCAGTGAGCTGCTAACCTTTGTAAACTCTGAAGTGTCTCTGTTGACAGACTGACAACTCAGAGATGCAACCAAGAAAAGCAGTTTAAAAATATGGAAAATAAAAACAGAACAACTGAAAAAAAAAGAAAGATACATTGATTATTGAGTCGGGAAGAGCTAGCCATTGCCATTGACTGTCTAAGGGAACCAGAGTGGAGAGTGAGGCTGCAAGGGAAGCAAACAGAACAGAATGCCTTTAGTCTGAAGGGAAGCAGGATTGCTCTCCCTTCCCCCCCTCCCTCCTGAGACTTCCATCATTTATAATGGAACATTATCTACTGATCCATATGTTACATTTTCTATTTAGAGCTAATTTGCTTAAGCATTCATAACAGGGGCCCATGGGGACTCTGGGTTGCTATTGGGCATCTGGCCAGTCAGCCCCATACAGCAAAGTTTACCTATTCAGCTGAAAAAGGAATGGCAAGACAGCACAATTTGGGTTTGCTGTTTGCTTTCTAAGTGGACCTGAGGGAGCTGGGGCTGCCCGCTGGCTCACCTTCACCTCATGCTTGCGGTGCCTCCCAAAGGCTCCTTCTCTTATTGTTCTAACCAAAGCAAGGAACCAGGTCTGCTCGTAGGAAGGGGTAACTTAACCATGGAGGAGATGGGAGGATGCCAAGCTGGGATGGCACTGGAAAGTAGGTCATCAAAGCCAATTGCCTTTGTGTTACAAAGGAGGAAATTGAGGCACAGAGAAGGGAAGGAACTTGTCCAAGTAAGGAATTAAAAGAGGTAGGATTTGAAGTCAGGTCTTATGATTCTAATTCCAATTCCATGTGAACTATACTGTGTACCTTTTTCTGGAGGCGTAGAGAGAGATACAGTTTCTAAGAACTCAATGCAGTTGGCATGTCTTTCATACGGGAATAGACATAGGATTACACGTTTATAAGTGGAAACTGACTTGGAAATGAAAACCATGTATGTTCACACACACACACACACACACACACACACACACACACAGAAAGGATCACAGATAGAACTAGATGAGGCCCTGGAAATCATATAATAAAACTTTATTTTACAAATTAGAAAACTGAGTCTGAGATATAAAGTGACTTGTCCACAGTAATACAGGTAATAGGGGATCAAAGTCAAGATTTGAACCTGCCTCTTCTGGCACTGAGCACAACCTTCTTTTGGCTTTGTCTAAAGTTGTTTTTGTTTGTTTCTACATTTGTTTTGGGGAAGGTAGGTAGAACAACGAGTACAGTGCCAGGCCTGGAGTCAGGAAGACTCATCTTCCTGAATTCAAATTTGACCTTAGACATTTACTAGCTGTGTGACCCTGGGAAAGTCACTTAACCATGTTTACCTGAGTTTCCCTATCTATAAAATGAACTGCAGAAGGAAATGGCAAGGCATATGATAGGAATGACTCAACAGCAACAATAAATGTTTATTTTTAAGTGTATATGTACTTATTGTGGTTCATTGGGAAAGAGTCTGTAATGGGCATTCATGGTCCACTAGAGCTATAGATGGGTGGAAACTTCAAAGCCATAAGCTTCAATTCTCTCATTCTATGAAGAAAACCTGAGTTCTTAGACTTGAGTTCAAAATTTTCCAGCTGTGTGACCCTGGGCAAGTTACTTAAACTCTGTTTGACTCAATTTCCTCAACCGTAAAATAAGGGTAAAAACAGCACCTACTTCCCAGAGTTGTTGTGAGGATCAAATGAGATAATATTTGTGAAGGACCTGGAACATAATAGGCATGATATAAATGTTTATTCCCTTCCCTTTCTCAAGTATTATTTTCACTATTAAACCTTTTCCTAGATACTTAACATTCCTGGACAACCATCTAGTTAATTCATTAAGATAGGATGAAATAATACATATAACTTTGGAATTACAGTCAAGAGAGAACTGGGTTTGAGGTCTGTCTCAGGCCAGTGGTGTGTCCCTGGATGTATGTGTGCCTGGGCCTAATGTTCCTCATTGGCTTATTAAGGGTAGAATGAATTTGACAGTCCTTAAGGTCCCATGCAGCTCTAAATCAATAATCCTATAATTCTACCAACCAAGAAGCATTCATTAGGAACTTACTAGTTACCAGGCACTGTATTAGCTTGTAAGGATACAAAGACAAAATACCCACAATACCTACTCAAAAGGAACTTAATTTCTCTTGGGGAGACAGTGTGTCTTTCTAAATGAATATACAAAATATATACCAAGAATATAGATGGAAATACATTTTGGTAAAAGGACAAGCAGCAGAGAAGATCAGAAAAGACTTCATGTAGATGTCCTTTAAGCTGAGATATGAAGGAACCTAGAGATTCTAAAGGGAGTGAGTGCATTCCAGGAATGTGGGATGACTGACATGTGATCAGTAGTTTTGACCAATCTGCCTGAACCACCACCACCTTCATTATTGTTGTCGTCATCGTCATCATCATCATCATCATCATCATCTTGCTCTTCTGTTCTTGGTAAAGACTTTGAAGCCAGAATACCAAAGCTAAAATTCATATCTATAACTAGGACTGGGACATAGGAGCCTTTTTCTAGGGTATCTAAATATAGAGGGACCCTGATAATACTTGCCAACCTAGATCAGTACAGAAACAACAGAAATTTACATTAATTTTAATTAATTAATAATTACCTAAAATAGAAAAAGTCCAGATGGCATCTTTTCTCCCTTGGTGGCCATGCCCCAGTTAAGTTCCTCCATTCATCTGCACTTGTCTCAAAGAAAAAAAAAATATTAGGAGTTCATGTTTGGTGCTACTTGCCCCAAACTCACAAGAAATGGTTCTTTCCCCTGTTCAAATTCCATCTCTGGTCTTAGTATCTATGAAGTTTGAAGGGTTTCTTTCTCTGACCTTTTCTTTTTTTATCTATAAAATGAAAGAGTTGGACAACATGAACTCTAAACCCTCTCCACATGTATATGCTGAACTGCTAAGTTTATTCCTAAGTCTATTCAGGTACATTGTGAGAGGATGAGTAATTTTTTATCCTAAGAAGCACTCCATTTTATGCAGTGTTTATTCCCTTTGAGTTTTCAAACACAGCAAATACTGTGCTGGTGATGATGAAGGTGGCAGTCATGATGCACCCATATCTACAGAGAAGAGATGTGACCAAGAAAGTCTGCCATTTTTCTGATTTTTCACAGGAAGTTGACTGTATCACATCCGGGAGTTCTGAAAAGGTTTTATCCGCATCCAAAGAAAATAGAACCATTTCTTTTTTTTTTTCTAAGACTCAAAATTAATTTTAAAAAATATGATCCAGATCTTTGATTTTATTGGTGTGAATATCTTCTGGTTTGAAAAATCCTTCCACCAAGGCAGACTGGCAATTCTCTAATCATTTTAGAGAATTCTCAAGGGCACCAAACAGTCAAGTAACTCACCAATGGTCACAAAATGAGAATACGTGTGTCAAAGGAAGTACGGTAATACAGTACTTAACTCCCTGGTGCTTGATCTATCCTTAGAGCACAAGAAAGTCAAGATCATAACACCAGGTGTTCAGTCAATAAACATTTTTTAAATACTTCTTGTATGTCAGGCACTGTGCTAAGTGCCAGGGATACAGAAAATAGCAAAAGACATCTCTGCCTTGATTAGCTCACAAACTACTGGAATTAGGGGTCATATCACTGAGCTACATAACAAAATGACAATCTTGCCTGGCATCTCTGGAAATTATAATCCAAAAGAAGACTGGGCTATTTTATGTCAGCGCCCTAAAGTGGGTCCTTTGTTTTCACTTTAGGCATTATATGAATGACTCCAACTCTTCTTCAGAATATATTTTGTTTCCTTGCTGGAGGGAATTCATGAAATATAGCTTGGAAGGAAGAAAGATTTAGGGTTTGCAATTGATTATCATCTCTATTCCTGGAAATTCAGAGACAAGGGAAGAAGAGCTAATTTCAAAAGTCTCAAATGGAATTCAGCTAAAGAGAGTTGCTTTCTTCCAAGTGTGCTGGCCTCTAAAGAATAATGCTCTTTATCTCTAAGACAATAAATGCATAGGGTGGGCAAATAAGAAATATGCATCACATTCAAATGAATTACAGCAGGGAAAGTAGAACTGGTTGTAGTTTCATTGTATTTTCCCCTGTGAATTTAATAGCAATGATAGGACTACCAATAGGCAATAAATCTATATTTTCATTGGAATAGGGGACTCTGAAATGAAGAAACCCCTCTACCAATGCAGGTGGGCGCCTGTTGCCGTTTATACTCAGAGAATTGCCTAGAACTCTGAGGGGTTAAATACTTTACTGTGGTCACAAAACACAATTTCTGTGAATCAACAAGTGGAACTTGAACTCAGATTCTCCTGCCTTGAGGTTGACTCTCTATTCACTACACCATTGCGTCTATCTATTAATTTGTAGTCTTTTAAAAATTCATTCTTTACTGATACTCTAATTTCATTGTCATAAGAAGTTCCTGGTGAATTTATTTCCCCCTGACAATTGAAATCAAAATCTTCTCTGTCACTTGGAGTCACAAACAGTACCTTTGGACACTGGGAGCTGATGTTACCTATCCAGCATTATACAGTAAGTAAGTGCCAGAGGCAAGAATTAAAGCACCCTCTGCCCAACTCCAAGGCCATTTTACTATTAAGTGAATCATGCTGTCATTTTTTTGGGAGGTGGCTTGGTATCACATAGATGACACTGAAATTGAAATTATGACATATAAAAATTTCAAGAGACACAGTTTCCTGGTAATTAATCATTGTATTAATTATTCTAGAAGGTAATTAGTAAAATGGGTCAATGGTACTCTCTAATGCCAAAACTCCTCATGAAACTCCCTCAGTGCTTATATACCCTTGAAAGAGTGGGTTCCTGAGGATGGTAACCAATTCTCATTGGTTAATAATTAATAAAGAGAGTGAATATTATAATGAGAGGTGGGCTTATTCTATTGAGAAGCTGGGGAACTCTGATCACTCAGTCTCAGATACTTACCTCTTTTCCAGCCTATCCACACTTAGGACAAAAGGTGATCCATCTCTGCTCATACCTGGCTGAGTGGACCACAGTGGATCAGAATTCACCTTAAATACTTGTAAGTTTCTCTAATTGGGTTAAATCTCCTACTGAGGTCTGAAAAGCAATCTTAACCATCAAAAATGTCCTTCAGTTCAATGTCCTAAGCAACCTACAGGTATTATTTCAATAATTGATTGCTAATTTAAGAAAAAAAAATGATCATTTCTCTCAAAATCAAGAAGACTAGCTTTCAAATCCAACTTCAGAAATTTACTAACTCTGTGATCTTGATTACTCAACCTCTCTCTGCTTCAGTTATTTTTTTTTTAATCTCTAAAATGAGAGAATTTGACTCAGTGGCATCTAAGGCCCCTTCCAACTCTTAACCCTGTGAGTCTCCTTGTTTAAATATTCCCATTTACAAAGGAAGATTCCAACAGACACAAAGAACTTGCCAGGTAGCATGAACATATTAGCAAAAAAATAAGACCACATCATCAGTCTTCTTGCTTCTGCCTGCTCCCTTCTCCAATCTCAATTGTCAAAAGGACCTTCCTGCAGCATGCTATTCCTCTTCTTGAAAATTTTCAGTGGCTCCCTGTTTCTCTGTACACATTGTCCTCCTTGTAGATGGTAAAGGTGTTGACAACAGAACCTACTTTCATTTGTGTTATTGTATTTCTAATACAATAATAGGTGTTAGCATAATTTAAATGAATCAAATTGAATGTTTTATCTTCCAAGTAAAATGTAGGAATGATGAGGACAGGAATTGCTTCTCTTTGCCTTTGTTTCCTCAGCACCGAGGGCATGGCCTTTAATATTGTTGTAATTTGTTTAGTCATTTCAGTCATGTCTGATTCCTGAAGTGGTTGGCCATTTCCTTCTCTGGCTCATTTTTTAGATGAGGAAACAGGCAAACAGAGTTAAGTGACTTGCCCAGGGTCACATAGAAAATCGGAGACAAGATTTGAATTTAGGAAGATGAGTCTTCTAGACTCTAGGCTTAGCACTCTATCCAATGTGCCACTTAGCTTTCTTTTTGTGTTGTGTTGAGGTTTGTGGGTCTTAGGGGTGCTTGAGACCCCAAAGTACCAACACGGTGGATCCTGCCAAACAAATTCGAATCAAGCCTTCTCTCGGCCAAAGAAAAGCAAAGTTTATTAAAGATGCGCCATAATAGGTAGACTGATAAGGATTCTAAGTATTTGTGATGCTTCTGTTGACAAGCAAGTAAGAACAATGTGACACAGAATGAGTCTGTGCTAGATTGAGTCTCAGCATTTTAATAGAGGCAAGCCAGATCTTATATACCAAAGGAATGTGGGAGGAATGTAGGGATGGTCTGGAGGAAGGGTTTGGGGAAGTTCTTGTGGAGGAATCTAAGGAAGATCTTGAGGAACTGAGATTCCAGGAATGGGAATAAGGGTGGGAAATAGCGAAGGCTACCTGGAAATGAGAGACAATGGAGGGCTAGGCTAATTTAAGGGTAACAGATTTGGGTATAGATATTTTCATAGGATCAAGAGTGGGAAGTAGCTGGACAATGGCCGGCTAGGCTAGATTAAGAGTAACAGAGATTTGGGCCTAGATATAATGAAAGGCTTATGGTCTCAGGCAAATGCCTCATCAAGTGAGAAGATTCAAGGGTGTTCCCAGAGCCTAAACCCTATCACTTAGAAGTGACTAAAGGTTTGTGGAAATTGTTTCTTTCTATCCCCAGTACTTACCATAGCCAGTGCACAATAAAAACCTTTTGATTGATTGATTGCTGATTTAATTAAAATACCTTAATGACAACTACACCTAGCTGTCAATACACAGGTCCAAATTCCCCACAAAACATACTAAGGGGAAAAAAATTATTTTGGGGAAAAATTCATTGCATTTTATAGAACCCTATCCTGAACATTAAAAATTTCGGCATTTTTTGATTTCTTATTCATTCATTCATTCATTCATTCTTTCATTCATTCTTTTATTCATTCATGCATTAATTCTTTCATTCATTTACTCATTCACTCAGGTATCATTTTTTTAAATTCCTGTATTTGTTTGTTGGTTTATTGCTAGATTTGGTGGTACAGGCCTCTGAGGCTGAGACTACTCTACTACTTGAGCTCAGGAGTTCTGAGCTGCTACAGGCAAAATTGATTATCTATACTAAGTCCTAAACTAATATGGCAAAACCCCTCAGAATGGGAAACCAGTAAACTGACTAAGGAGGGGTTAATGGGGCCAGGAAGGAAATGGAGCAAGCCAAAGCTCCCATGGCAACCAGTAATAGAACCAATAGAATCAGGATCTCAATCTGCCATTTAATTTCCAGCCTAAGTGAAATAGGGAGACTAAATTTAAAACAAAAACAAAAATTCGTTTTTGTTTTTGTCATGACCTGAGGTTTGTGATTGGATCTTCAAAAATTCCTAAGATAGAGACTCCAGTGACTTAGATCCACATGTCATCTCTGGTTTACATGCTTAGTTAACTTGGGTGATAAGAAGTTAAGTGATTTCCCCAAGGTAATATGGCAAATATGTATCAGAGAAAGGATTTAAAGTCATGTCTTTTCACTCCAAGTCTCACCTTCAACCACCAGCATGTTGTCTCTTTAATTGTTAAGCATTTTAAAAAAGCCTGACAGGCAATGGGTTCTCTCCCCCCTTCCCCCCCTCCGCCTCCCATTCCCCCCCCCCTCCACCCTGGCCCCACCCACCTAACTCTGAAGTCTGATCAAATTAGCCTGTTCTCTAAATTCTTCTTAATTTTCTAAATTCTGGCTCAGGTCCACCTTAAATTAATGTTAAACAGCTTTATTAAGGCAAATCGACTTCAATTTCAGGGCTCTCAGGGAGCCTCCATGTATTATTAGGCTCCAGTGGTTTCTAATAGGTTACAGAGACTTTTTTTTTCCTTTGTTTTAAACATTAGGGACCATCAAGGTAAGAGCTGTTGGGAATATTAATACACACCATGATAAAGTTAAAATTTCCATTGCTAGCAGGTTAATTGCTCACAGTAGGGCTCCTGTTGACAGATATATTTCACATCCTGTCATTTCCCTCATTGCACTTAACAGCCAACTCATTTTTTTGTACTTTGAAAGAATAGGAACCAAATGGGGTTTTCCACCAAGCCATAAAAGTTGAGGGAGCTATTTCTGTTGAATTTCAGAAAGGAACTTGAGATGTCTGAGTCAAGCCACAAACAACCTCAGGATATTTTGAAGATGACAATTTGGTCTAGCCTCCCTTTGCATATTCATTTATTCAAAGGGATTCCACTTCATTGAATTATTAAATCAGCCCACCAAAGGCCCAGAGTGTGAACAAATGATAAGCACAGGTCTTAGTCCCCTTCCAGGAGAAAGCTCCCAGGACCTTTGCCCTAACCATTACTTTCAATCAAAATTAGTGGCCTAGAAGATGGTGTATTCAGGACACCAGTGGAAATAGACCTGGGAACTGAGATTTCAGAAAACTGGCTTCAAAGGGGACTTGATTTTCATCTTAGCCACTATCCCATTGGAGAAGGACAAGGAAGATGATCTCTCTAAGAAAGGTGACGTAGACTTTTGGATCCTTCTCAAAAACAGCATCACTCAGTTAACAGCTATAATCAAGTTGAGAAACTGCCAGAAGGAGAGCTGAGACCTCCCATGTGAGCTGCTGAAACCATCACTTGCCAATTTACAGCTCTCTCTGACACAGCCTCTGGGAGGAAAAGATCTTCCCAGAACAATGTAAAGCAAAAGGCCTCACTTTCTCCTCAATCCTGAGTCTAACTCACTGCCCAAGTTGGGGACTTTAATATGCAATTGTTTTAAAAGAGTCACTTTCTAGAAGCATGTAACTTGTTACCAATGTCATTTAGTATTATTGGAGTAAAGAATAGAAAGGAACCTTGAAGGGATGAAGCCCAATTCATCTAATGAATCGTCTTAATCAGCTTTGGGGAATGCCCATGTAACTTTCTTCATGAAAACCTCCAGATATGGCCCACTAAACACCCTCACCCATAAAGGAAGCCCATTCTGTTTTCAAAAAATTAATCATTAGGAAATTTTGCCTCAATTGACATGAAACCTGTCTCCCAGAAATGTCTGTTCATTTTTCAAATTTTTGCCTTTGGGGCCAAGGAAACCCAATTGTGCCTTTCCTCAGGGTGACAATAATTCAAATATTGAATGACAACTTGACCCTTGAGTCTTCCCATTTTCAAGACACAGGATCAGCAGTTCTACACCTCCATGTCCCAATAGGCCCTTGTTTGGCACAACTTCAAGTTCGCTCACCATTCTTGTCACTCTTCTCTGGTCATGCAAGAGCTTGTCAGTATTCTATCAAAAATATGTTAGCCAGTATTACAGATGTTGTCTGACCATGGCACGATATTGGAGAATTACAAATTTCCTTATTCTAGATGAGATTTGTATTAAAAGAAAATGTAGGTGATGTTGTAAATAATAGAAGGCAAGCCTCAAAGCCAGGAAAAAAGAAGTGAATTCAAGTTGTGCCTCCAACATATATTGGTTGATAATCATGGGGAAGTCACTTAAACTCTTAATGCTCCAAAGATATTAACTCTCTAAGAGAGAGTTGCAAAGGAGCAATCTTGCATTAGTGAGGTGCTTCTTTTATCCCAATTCCTATACCATGACCACATTTGGTTTTGTTTTGGCTATCATTTTGGGAAGCTCAAGGAGGATCAGCACCTCTGGTGTGAAGGTTTGCCAAACCCTTTTCGGGACTGCTCATTCACATTTGATGTTCCCCTTCACCCAACACTCACCTGTGCTTCAAAGAAAACTATCTCAGCAAGATTGAGGGTAACCAGTAGGCCTCAAAGCTATCAGTGAGTTAGGGAAATGTCTAGCCTAAGCATGTAAAGACTTTTTCCTATAGAATGGGTGGATGAGAATAATTTGTTCCAATAGTCAAGAAGGCAGCAAAAGCAGGTGCTGTGGAGTTCTTGGTCAAATATGGAAGATGCTAAAGTCATTCCTTGCATCCTGGGGACATTGCCTTTCATCTTGACTTTTGTGCTGCCACTGGACTTTGATGACTCTAGTAAAGAGAGTGAGTCTGATGACTTTGTGCAATTCGGCCTCACTTAGATCCAATTCACAATCATCCTGGGATGTCATTGGTCCTCCTTGAAAACAAACAACAGTATCATAGTATTTAGTAATATTGACCTTGTGGTTCCCTTTAATCTTCAAGTCTTTTTTTTTCCTCTTACATGAAATCTTATCTAGCCATCCCTCCCATGTATACAGAGGCAGAATTTTATTTAACCCAAGTGGGACTGTTTAAAACTTTTCTTTATTTAATTTTGTCTTTTAGTTTCACTCCTCCATTAGAGTTGGTTTAGACCTTTCTGAATTCTTATTTTTTCCTCTAAATGTATTAGCTATCCTTCCTAATTTAAATAAATTGAATAAATATTTTTAAGCACCTCTTCTGTAGAAGACACTCTGCTCCCAGAATTGCACCACCCTCCAATTTGTTAAGGATATTCTATGTGTTTTAATCTTGGTCATCAGTGAAAACACTGAAGAGAATAATATCAAAGGCATATCCTTACAACATCCCATTAGATATTACCTTCATGGGTAATCTAGGAATAAATAATCCAACCAGTTAAAAATCTGACCACTTCAAAATCTATCTAACAGAAGCATATAGCCCTCATCTGTCTCTGAGGATGCCATGGTCAATATTGTCAAACACCTTGAGGAAATCTAGAATGCCCAGGTAGTTTTACCATTCTACTAGTCTGTTAATTCCATTAAAATAAATAATGAATCTAATTTGGTAGATTTTGATGTAGGGAACTCAGTGAAGAAACTCCCTCTATTGTCAACACCTAGACCTTTATAATCTTACAGTGCTGCCTAGGAACACTGAAGGTTTAAGTGACTTCTCCAAAGTCACCCTACCAATTATTTCTCTCAAGTACTGCATGAACCCAGGTCTTCCTGACTACAAAGCCATTTCTTGATCAGTATGTCATGCTGCTTTTGAGTCTGACATTACTTATTTTTAATGATATCGTACAGGCTCAAAATATTCCCATTTTCTCTTTCTCAGTCAAGAGTCAGCAAACTATGGACCAAGGGTCAAATCCAATCCCTTATTTGGTTTTATATACTCCAGAAGCCAAGAAGGATTTTTTTAAATTAAAGTTTTATTGTATTTAAAAACCTCAAAATCATTCTTAGCTTTGGGAATATTCAATAACAGGAAATGAGTCGTATTTAGCCCATAGGCAACTTTACCAATTCCTTACACATCAATCATGTTGTTGTTGTTTGTTGTTAATGGTGTTGAGTTATGTCAATCATGTTGGAGTCTTCTTGACCCCATTTGAGGTTTTCTTGGCAAAGATACTTGAGTAGTTTTCCATTTCCTTTTCTGGCTTATTTTACAGATAAGGAACTGAGACAAAAATGGTTAAGAGACTTGTCTCAGGTCACACAACAAGTAAGTGACTGAGGACAGATTTGAACTTGAGTCTTCCTGGCTCCAGAGCTGGAACTCTATCCACTTTACTACCTAACTTCCATAAATAAGTAATATAAAAAATAAATAAATGACAGACAAATAAACTTCCAACAATTATAACTTTCTAAAAGTAGAATATATCCTCATCAATATTAAGTTCTCCTTCCCTACAAATCACCAAGCATAGTCTAGATGAGTGTGATGAAAGAGTATCCAAGGAATTCTCATGTGTTTGTGTGGCAGATTTGATAGCCTTTGAACATTGCTCTAAGTTAGGCATCTGTGATTCTGGAAACACCATCAAGAGGCAAAAGAAATCCAAAACTTAGTGACTGAGATCATCAAAGACAAATTTCTCCTATCTTACAATTTTGCAAAATGATTGGTACTCAAGGTACAAATTTTGATTGGTGTCCAAAAGTAGAATATGTTAATTTCCAAGATAATGAGTTCCTTTATAATACAGTATATATTTGTAAATGTTTCTTGAAATGAATTTAATTGAACTGAATCGGATTTTGTTTGGATTATAATTGTACATTGATAAATAGAGGTTTTATAAAATCTTGTGTGGGTGGAGAGAGATTTGGAATGAATTATCTCACCACCATTCTCTCTCTCTCTCCCTCTCTCTCTCTCTCTCTCTCTCTCGCACACACACACACACAAACACACACACACACACACGCATGCGCGCACACACACACACACACACACACACACCAATCTGAGCCCCCAGTCATATAATATCTTCATTATTTTTACTAATTGATTTATACTTGAAAATCATATCAAGATCATTATGCTTATTTTTAGGCATCATGTTTTTGAAAGAACAATAAGAAGCTTTAAACCATGCCCACAGTAGAATATCCAAAATAGTGAAGAAGTTAAAATTAATACCAGATGAGAATTGGTTGAAGGACATAGGGATGAATGAAGAAGGGAATATTTAATAATAATAGTTCTTACTATGTACCAGGCATGTTCCAGAACTTTATAAATATGATCTCATTGAAGTCTTACAACAATCCAGCTAATGCAGTGCTCTTATTATCTCCATTTTGCAGATAGGGAAACTGAGGTAACATATGAAATGATTTGCATGGGGTCATAAATCTAGTAAGCTAAGTAAGTGGACTCAAGTTTTCCTAATTCCAGGCCTGGTGCTCTATACACTGTGCCACCCAACAGTCGCAACCTCCTTGTAGAGGTGGTTGGGACATGCTGATCGTAATTATCTGAAGGGTTGTCACCTGGTGTTCCATTTAGTCCCAGAGGGCATAATTTTAAGCAGTGGGTGGAAGTCACAAACAAGCATACTGAGATTTGCTATAAGAAAAAAATTCTAACAATGAGCTTCCCCTCAGTAAACTTGGCTTCTTTTGGAAATAGAGGGGTTTCATGTCTCTTCTAAGAAATATTATATGGGCATCTAGGTGGTACAGTGAATAAAGTGTTGGACTCATAGTCTGCAATTTATAATTTAATAAACAGTTATTAAACACCTACTATGTGTAAAGTACTATACTAGTCTGGAAGACCTCAGGTCAAATCCTGACTCAAATACTTAATGACTATGAGATGTTGGGTTAAACCTCTGCCTACCTCAGTTTTCTCACTGGTAATATGGGAATATAATTGCACCTACCTCATAAGGTTGTTTTGAGGATCAAATGGCATATTAACTTACTTGGCCAACATTAAAAAAGGTATGTAAATGCTACAGATTTTTCATTATGAAAGAGGATTGATAGTCATACATATGTTGGAACTATTGTTTACCTTACAGGATTCTTGGGTCATTCAAGAGATATTATGAGATCATATATCTGAAGGTGGAAGGGATCTCAGAGGTCCTTTGAATCTAACCCTTCATTTTTCCAAATGATGATATTGAGGTCCAGGGAAGTCAAGTAATTTGTTCAGTCACACAGGTAGTAAGAGTCAGAAGCAGAACTCCCTATGGAGGTCAGAAGCAGGTTAGTGGCATGGTAGATAGAGGATTGTAATGTTAATGGAATAGGAAGATCTTCCCTGGTCATTATTAGGTCTATACAATCACATGTCTATCACAGATGTCTTGCTGCTTTCACAGATGTGATACATCCTGAGTCACATAGAGCCCATTGGGGGAGGAACTTGACTAAGGAGGAGCTGGCTTAGGGGGAGGCTTGCTTGTAGGAAGTCTTTCACATCTTTTGGTACTAAGCGAATTAGGTGCTAAGTCACAAGGGTTGTGATGCCTTCTGGCTCTGAAGACTATTAGTTGAAAACTACATATACTGGGAGGTTGGTATTTTACTTTGATGGCTCACTCCCAAGAAGGACCTTTTGATTCCCTGGACAGGACTCTCATTATCCATTTGTTAAGAGCCCCCAACTACTCAGATGCTGGTGCTCTTCCAATCCAGTGGTACATGTAGGAGGTTGTATTACTTTGTTCAGACAGAGTCCTGTCTGTTAGATTCTTTCTTGGATACTCACTTCTTTCTACTTGTCTGTACTTATTGGTCTGTTTAATTAAAGTAAGATTGTTGACTCCTTTAAAGTTGTCTTTCCTTTAGAAAATCAGATTAAAGAACATGACCTAGCAATCTACCCTGTGTGCTTGTGTGGTTGCTACTACAAAGAACTGTCAGGAAGACAAGTTCAAATTCAATCTCAATTACTTAGTAGCTATATGGGCAAGTCATTTAACCTTTACTTGGCTCAGTTTCCTCAACTATAAAATTGAGGCAGGGTTGTTTTGAGGATCAACCATTTTGAAAATACTTATCATAGTGATTGGTTCATAATAGGTGCTTTATAAATGTTAGCTTCTTTCCTTTCTTTCTTTTCTGTTCTATGATAAATAGTGCCCTGGTCATTCTTGTCTCTGTGCATTGGTTTCTATTAGGCATTCTCAAAGTCACATTCTTTGTGACTTTGGGACCAAAGAACCAAAGAAGCCATCTGTTTCAAGAAATGTTTACATAAGAACTGAGGTCCCTTGACTACAGATCTATTTCTCTTTTCCCTGCACTATACTGTCTCCAAGAGAATGTAAAAAAAGTATTTCACAATCTTTCTAGAGTTCTGCATAAATGTTAGTGGTCATAATTATGAGGGCACTAGGTGGCATGACGGTTGGAGTACTGGGACTTGGTGTCAGAAGACACTTTCACATACTTACTAGCTCTGTGATTGTGGACAAATGCTTTTACCTACCTCTGCCTCAGTTTCCTCATCTGTAAAATGGGGATAGTAGTACCATCTACCTCCCAGGGTTGTTGTGAGGATCAATGTGTTAATATATGTAAGGCATTTTATAAATAATAAATCATTAAATGTTATTATGATTTCATTGATATAATTAATTATAAATTATATTAATTTATTATATTTATATCATCATTTTAATATATCAATATAATTATGACAACATTAGTAATGATAATAATATTCTTGGTACAATGAGAAAAATTGCCCAGAATGTACATTAAGAAGGAAGGGAACCATAGAAAAACAAGCAAGCAAAGTAGTCTTTGATGTAAAATAATAATAATAAAATACCATCCTTTAACTTCATGCCCAGTTGCTTTAAATATCTCCAGCTCTTAAACATGTCATTACTCTGGTTTTTTTTTTCCTTTGTGAGATCAGCCACAATACTTCTCAATCATGATCACAGCAAGGGGTGAGTAACCCAAGCAACTTTCTTAATCATTCTTCCTTCACAGGGAAAAAAAAATTCCCAAACAGTCTCAGTTATATCAACAGGATATTTACCAAACTCCTTCTCAATAGCTCCTCTGGCTTTCTCTAGAATGTCACACATCATTAAAATAAAATAAAAATGAAGCTGTAATCCCATCTTTTTGCCCATTTCATGCCCACTACCAGCTCCCATCCTTTCTCCTCCAGGAATACTGCTTGATCTTCTGGCTATGAATGCATTGTTTCAGCTGAGACTGACTCCACCTTCTCCTGTGTTTCACCTGTGCTATCCCTACAGCCTTCATGTTATGACCCATCTTCCTCTTTATATAGAAACTCAATAAGTCAGTCATGTATGTTCTACAAATTCAAAAATATCAGGAACTAAATTGCTATGCAGAGCCTGAGAACTTGCTTCTTAGAATTCTCGGGTCCTTAGAGCTATGCTTCCTGAAGAATGATTTCTTGGTTTTTCCATGTCCTTGTGGTTCCTTGGAAAGAGCATTGGATTTCTAGTCAGAGGTCTTAGGTTCAAATTTTAACAAGGACACTGTGTGACAAAGGACAAATCATTTAATCTGTCATAACCTATTTCTCCATCTCTAAATAGGAGGTCTTGGATCAATGGCCCTGCAAGGCCATTTTCTAGATCTAGGAAGCAATGGCTTCTGAATCTCATGTGTACCTCTAGGAATCCATGATCATGATGATAATACTGCTGCTGTTGATGATGATGATGATGACAACTAGCTTCTATATTGTTATTTGCAAAGCCTATTACATATGTAAACTCATTTGATCCTCACAACAATCTTGGAAGGCAGGTACAATTATTATCTCCATTTTACAAATAAATATACTAAGATTCTTAGAGAGCAAGTGGCTTGCCCAATATCACACACCTAGCAAGCATCTAAGGCAGGATTTGAACATGGGTCTCCCAGAGTCCTTAATTCCTAGAAAATATAATGCCCAAGCCCCTGCCCCCTCCCCCTCCCCACATCTGCCTCATTTGATAACTTTTAAATGGCCTATCTTTTCCATTAATGGATCTTCTCCCTCTAAGCCTAGATCATATTGGTTCATTTTTGATTATCTAAAATCTACCACACACACACACACACACACACACACACACACACACACACACACGTACACACACACACTTGCTAAGAAACCTTGAGAATCCAGAGAATTAGGTTATTTTATACTCAACTTCTAAAGCTAATTAGCAAGCAACTTAGATGAATAAGACGCTACATTTGAGTGTACTCCATGTATTTTTCTGTTATTGGGCTTTTAGACATTTAAGATACATTGTGAAACAAACAAAAAAGGATCTCTAGCTATGTCGGTATTCATATTTTGTATCTTTGCATGTTATTAAAATTTCATGCTATAATTACTGTTTATCTTTTATGTATATTTAAAAGGTTTGCGGTATTAATAAGTTGGATGTTGTGTAGTTATTGAGCAATAACTCTTGGCTAGAAGAAAAAGTCCAAACTACAAATCCCAAAATGCTTAGCTGTGTTCCAAAGGATCAACCTGTTGAGTGTTCAGCACAGGTTTTTGGCATGGGAGGAGTATATTGGCATGGATTAGACTTGATGGCTTCTGAGGGCTCATCCAACTCTAAAATTCTACCATTTTTTAAAAACCATTTCTGTAACTTTCATTCCTCCATGGTCCTTCATATCATGCCTTTCTATCAGAATCCGTGGTAGTCAGCTTTAAAGTTACTCTCATTCAGTATCCTTGTCTAAATTCCACTTAACCATCCTTTGTATGTGTGCATCCCCCAGTCATAAATCATAAAATTTTCTAACTTGCTGAACAGTTGTTTCACCAGCATATTATTCTGAAATCCCAATAATTCATAGAATCATTGCTGCTTTAGAGCTGTCAGAAGTTTTAAGCATAATCTATCCCTCTTCCCTTCCCCAGTTCTACAGAAAAGAAAATTGAATGTGAGTAGGTAAGGCATTGAATGTGGATTCAGGAAGAACTGACAAGTCAAATTCTGCTCCAGATACTTCCTAGCTGTGTGACTAAAAAAAGGCACCTAATTTCTTTCAGGATCCCTTTCCTCATCTCTAAAACAAGGGTAGTTAGGGTGAATACTTCTGAGGTTGATTCTGACTCTTCTTCAAAAATTAGCCCCATGATTTAACTGGAATCTCTCAGATTCTCTTTGTTTTCATACTTACGCTATCAATAACCAGTGGCCAGTAGGAACCAGTTCTCTTACCAGCTGCTGGATTCTGGCTGTCTTTAGCTTATGAACGAAGCTGGTGATTGATGTCCCATGGGGAGAGGGCATTTGTTTATTTTGTTTTGAAGTGATCCAACTGTGCCCTATGCAACTGGAGAATTCATAGATCTGCGATTCCTCCTCCAGCTCATTACAAAGATGGGAAACCAAGCAGAGCTCATAAAACTCATCATCATTTTTCTCTTTAGCAGTGTAGATTCCATTTCCTGTAATTTTAGTCAAGTCTCAAAGCTATTTGTATTTCCATAAGGAAAAAGAAAAAAAACCCCTTTTTTATTAAAAATGCATAATGATACTAGAAAGACTGCCACCTAAATATTGGGGGAGAGGGAGAAATTAGAGGGTGAAGTTTTTATTTGGTGCTGAACCACTGAAAGAATCACTGGATCTCAATCAATCCAATGTATACCCAGAAAAGAATCTTTTCTAAAATATCCCTGGTAAAAGATCACCTAAACTTTGTTTGAAAAAAAAATCCATTAAGGAGAGACCATCAGAGGCAATTTTTTGTCATTTGGGCAGCTCTAATTAGCATCCAAGAAGGAGGATGAAAGTCACATTTACATAGAGAGGCAGTATGTCCAGTATCAGGTAGGTGATCATTCTATGTTTCTCTGCCATAGTAAGACCACATATGGTGCAATTCATTTAATTCTAAGGACCAAATTTTAAAAGGATATTGCATTACACTGGATACCATCCAGCAAATGTCAACAAGGATGACAAAGAGCCTTGAGTCGACATCATGTGAACATTTGTAGAAAGAATCAAGGCTGTTGATTCTGAGGAAGAGAAGATTGGGTTTTAGGGGTAATAACTGTCTTCGACTATTTGGGGGAAAAAAAGCAGTTACGTGGAAGAGGAATCTGATATCTCATGGGACCTCTGAGAGCAGAACTAGCAGAAACTGGTGAAAGTTGTAAGAAGATGTGCTATAAAGGAATATATTCTTGCAATTAAAACTATTCAAAGTGGAATTGGCTCTTGGGAGGTAGAGGCTTTTCTCCTCATCAGATGTCTTCAAACTAAGGCTTTGTAAACCTTTTTGCTACGTGTGCTAGAGTAGTGATACCTTTTAATGTCAAAGTTGGATCTGATGTTCTCTGAGGTCACTTTCACTTGTGCAATTCAGTGAAATTTTCTGTCACTGGAGAGCGAGAGTGAGAGCGAGAGAGAGAGAGAGAGAGAGAGAGAGAGAGAGAGAGTGAGTGAGAGAGAGAAGAAGAAGAAGAAGAAGAACAAGAACAAGAACAAGAAGAACAAGAAGAGAAAGAAGGAGGAGGAGGAGGAGGAGGAGGAGAATGGGAAGGGTGTTATTTGGAAATTAAAGAGATGTAAAAATAAATGGATCAATAAAATAAAAAACTAAATTTAAATTAATATATTTCATATTTGTTGAGAAATATTTTTTTTCCTTTCATTAAGCTTGAAATGTTTTATGGATTCATTTCCTTTAGAGCACAGTCAGCTTCCAATAACCTCCTCCTTTGCATATCCTATACTCCTTTTCTCCACCCTACCCCCTCCATCCAGAAAGAAAAGAAAGAAAAATGTTAATGTTGTGACAGTTCTAAATAATGAATAGTCACCCTACACAGAGTATATTTTACCTGAACTTTGTCTTTCTCACTCATGGACCCTGAAGTTAGGCTGGATGTAAAATCTGCCAGTACAAGCAAACAGTTTAGCCTCATTAGTCTATTTTTAACCTGCACACTGAAGTGTTTGTTAATATGTTTTGCCCATTTCAGTAAATGCATTCATTAACTGAAAGTGTCAGGGACAGAATAGCAAGTGATAGACAACAACTCATTTAAAATGTGGCTTGTAGGATCTCTCTCTCAGAATAAGCATGGTATTTGCAAGGCACACATAGGTCTTAAGTGTTACATATGGTCACAGGCATTGACAGGATAGGGAATATGAATGAGGAAGAACTGAGCCTGGCAGCTGAGGTTCTCTGGAAAGACCAAAAAGATCATAAAAGTATCAAAGGTCAGGGAAGGAAATGGGATAGGCACTGCAAGTAGATAGCCAAAATTGAAGGTCAGAGAAGTTGTGAACAAGAAGGTGGGACAATTCCCAGAATGTAAAGGGCAGAGTTAAAGGCAAGTATGAAGGAAGTGAACTTAGTATGTTCGTTTCTAGTGTCGTTTTGTCCATTGGGCATCAAATATTTGCACTATAGAATATGACCTTAGAAAAGCAGAATTTATTTGTTAATCTTTTGAAATTTGACTTTTAGGTTGGAATTTTCTCTCTCCCATTTTTTTCTCCCTCTCACCTTTTTCTCCCTCCCCCAGCCCTAACTGATAGTGCAAGGAAAAATCAAACCTGAAGGGGAGGGAGAAGGAAGGGAAGGGAAGGGAAGGGAAAGGAAGAGAAGGAAAAAGAAAGGAGGTGTCTCATTCTTCACATGAGTCTATCACCTTTTTATGCGAAGGTAGGCAATATATTTCATCATGAGTCTTCAGAAATTGTAAGAATCAAAGAATTTCAGAGATTGAATATATATTAGGGATAATATAGAACATAAAGGTTTTTTTTTTTTGAATATGAGATTGGTTAAGTTTTATGTGTTTGTGCATGTGTGTATCTATTCATGTAATTAGTAAAATTTAAGCAAAAGTTTAGATATTGCATATGTGCATAGATATACACATATACGTTCACATAGACAGGTGTGTATATGCACATATACGTACAGATAAAACCTCTAGCAGTACTAGACTTCTGATCGGTTTTAGCCTTCGTACCACTGAGAACTATGTTTCTATAATAATTTAATATATAATGTATATATATATATATATATGCACAATACTATTCTTACTTTAAGGTTTTCAAATATATATACACATATATACAAACACATACATAAATGTGTGTATATATACATACAGATACACACATATACATGTGTGTATAGGCATGTGTGTATATGTGTGTATACACACATGTATACATAATGTATTAAATTATTATAGAAACATAGTGATTATTTTTGTTGAGAGATCTGGCATGATGTATTATATTGTGCTTGTCCTTTATTTTCAAAGAGAACCATGGCATTGGGGAAATGATGATATAACTTGCAGTTGACTTTGATTTTAGTGAAGGAGGGCTGTGGAAGGTCACCAGCCCCACTTTCACCTCCAGAGCCATCAGGCTTCAGTGGCCAGATATTCATCAGGATGAATGGAGATGACCCAGGATGCAAAGGGAGACCCTGGACCTTTTAGACTGAGGCCTTTTCATGTACTTGCTCAGAGTGAGGCAATACCCATTCAGTGAATAGACCTTTTTAAGAAAGCCAGCAATAGGATAAGAAGTATATAACTTCAAGATCTTCCTCTAACACATAATAGCCATATAGTCCTGGGATAATCACTTAACTCACCCCTTTATGCCATCAGTTGGCTCTTAAAGACCAGAGATTTCAGAAGAGTTGTAAATCTGCATTGGTAAAAGGAAATTCCTTACTGAAAATTTCCTTCTCCAGTGGAATATGAAGTCAAGATTCATCATGCTTACTCCTACTGTAAAAATACATGTCCTAATTACTTCTAGATATCCTCAGCTATGGATCTACAGGTTTGCAAAGATGGTACATGATGAGAATGAGAGTCAAAGGGCTGTTTCTATCTGTCCCCATCTGTCTGTCTGTCTGTCTGTCTGTCTCTGCCTGTCTGTCTTTCTGCTCTGAAATGCTTGTTTTGTTATTTAGGTGAGGTAGCCTTAAGGAGGGAAAAAGAGTCAAGAGGCTGCATTTAAAGAAAGCTGACTGCTGTGGAGAGCTCCAGATTAAATATGTGTGTGCATGTATGTATGGATGTATGTATGCATTCATGCATGAATGTATGTATGTATAGAATTCACTGTCAAAAACAAACTCTTTTTCCAATATAATTGATGGTTAATATCAATGGAACTGATGGTTTCTACCACAGTCCTCATCAGCTCTCACCCTTTTTTTTTTCTGGAACACTGGTAAATTTCTAGGGGTACAGGGTAGGGTGATAAATGAAGGGTTGTCTGTCTTCTTATTGCAGATTTCTGACACACACATGCACGCACACATACCCAGAATCAGGGATGAGCTCAGAGGAACAATTTAGCCAATGGAGACGTTTAATATCAAAGAAACTGATTTCCCAAGTCCTTGAAGTCACCATCAATCTTCTCATGGACATTGATGGCACTTTTACATAAGAATCCAAAGGGCAACCATACCTCTTGGTCATCCCTGTCTAATGGAGTTAAATTCAACTTAGAAAATCTCAGTGTGGAGCTCTGGAATTTTCAAAGCTTCACTGGATTTTGCAGAAGAAATGATGCTTTCATATCAGGCTCGGTGTTTCTAAGCAGATGGGAGTTAATAAATACCCTGCACTAGACAAAAAGTGGAGCCTCAAAAATCAGCATATTCTCCAAATGCCTTGTGGGAGAGACACAAAGCATATGAGAACTGTTTGATGATGGATTCCAGGTGTGATTTCAAACAAAATACACCCAGGAAGCTGCCTGGTTTCCTCCCTCAGCCCTCCCCACCATGTGTCTCCACTAGAAACAGGAAGTGTGACATAGCATAAACAAGTTTCTGTTGAAGGATTCCTGATCTTACCTAGTCACCCTCCCTCACAAATGCCTGCTTCTCTTTTCCTCCCCCACATAGGCCTTTTGCCCAAATCTTTCTTGAATAGTAACAGAGACATATGTGTCCTCGAGAGAAAATCCCACACTGGGTCTGAAACACCTTTTACATCAATATGATTGAAACCAAGATGTGATTTCCCACCCACCATCACTTGTTTGTTCCCAAAGAAGCTGCTGCCCCACCTTGGTCCTTAATATGGAATCCCCTTAGTGTAAAATACCTACATTTGTTTAGTCAGGAAAGAGGTTCCTAAAGACTTAATGTGGAGTACTTCCCTAAAGCAAAATCAATCCTGCTGGTGGTTTTTAGACATTTTATTTCAATCATTGAGGTGGGCATTACTTTCAGAACATGTCTCCATTCTGTTTCTTCCTATTTCATGTGTTAAAACTAGAGTTTTAGGAATTATGGCCATCAAATAAAAATATACTTTGAATTAGAACTAAATAATCAAGGGTTAAATTTCATGGTACTTTTCTAATTCATTTGTTTATTTTTAGTTTTCACATTGATTCATGTCCATAAGATTTTGTGTTCCGAATTTTCTCCCCATCTGTCCCCTTCCCCACCCGAAGACAATGTGCAATTTGATATGTACATTCACATTGAACCTATTTTTTCACTAGTCATGTTATAAAGAAAAAATAGAACCAATGGCAGAAACCACAAGAAAGAAGAAACATAAAAAGGGGGAAGAGAGAGAGAGACAGAGAGAGAGAGAGAGAGAGAGAGAGAGAGAGAGAGAGAGAGAGAGAGTAAAGAATATACTTCAATCTTCATTCAGACTCCATAGTGCTTTTTTTCTGGATGGAGACAGTATTTTCTTTCATGAGTCCTCTGGAGTTGTCTCGGATCCTTGCATTGCTAAGAAGAGATAAGTCTATAAAAACTGGTCATTGCATTGTGTGACTGTTATCATCCACCATGTCCTCCTGGTTCTGCTTACTTCACTCAGCATCAGTTCATTCAAGTCTCTCCATATTTTTCTGTAGTCTGCTTACTCATCATTTCTTCTAGCACAATAATATTCCTTTACATTCATATGCTACAACTTGCTTAGCCATATCCCAACTGATGGGCATCCCCTCAATATCCAATTCTTTACCACCATAAAAAGAGCTGTTATGAATATTTTTTTGTACAAGTGTGTTCTTTTCTCCATTTGTATGCTCTCTTTGGCATACTGACCTAGATGTGGTAGTGCTGGATCAAAGGTTTTGCATATTTTATAACCCTTTGAGCATAGTTCCAAATTGCTTTGCAGATCGGTTGTATCAATTCACAACTCAACCCACAGTGCATTAGTGTTCCAATTTTTCAATATCTTTTCCAGCATTTATACTTTCTTCTTTTGTCATGTTAGTCAATTTGATAGGTATAATGTGGTACCTTAGTTTTGTAGTTTGCTTTTTCCTAAACAATAGTGATTTAGAGGTGGAGCCAAGATGGTGGCGTAGGAGCAGCAACATATTGCAGCTCTCACATAATCACCCCAAAATACAAATAAAATATGACTCTAAACAAATTCTAGAACTCCAAAACACACACAAATATACTTTCCACTAAAGTCAGCTTGGCTACAAAGAA
>CM053582.1:88701402-88741726 GCA_028627135.1 Pseudochirops cupreus
TTTTACATTTCTTAACGTTTTCTATTACTTCTTTAGTAAAAAATTCTTGTATTCTCCATAAATATGAAAGGTAAACCATTTCATACTATCCCAGTTTGCTTATAGTATCAGCCTTTATATCTAAATTGTGTATCCATTTGGACTTTATTTTGATTTACAGTGTAAGATGTTGATCTATACTTAGATTCTGTCATACCATTTTTCAGTTTTCCCAAGAGTTTTTTGTCAAATAATGAGTTCTTACTCTAGAAGTGGGCATCTTTGAGTTTATCAAAGAGGAGGTTACTGCAGTCTTTGGCTTCTGTGTCTTGTGTACCTAAAAAATTTGAAGGATCCACTGCTCCATTTCTTAGCCAGTACCAAAGAGTGTTGATGATTGCTGCTGTATAATATAATTTAATATCTCATATGGCCATGTCATCTTTCTTAGCATTTATTTTCATTAATTCCCTTGATACGCTGTAGTTTTTGTTCTTCCAAACAAGTTTGTTATTATTTTATCTATATAATAAATTTTAGGTATAATCCTTGGTGGTTTGGTTGGTATGGCACTAAATAAGTAAATCAATTTAGTAGAATTGTAAATTTTTATTATATTAGCTCTGCCTACCCATAAAAACTGTTCCCCCCCCCCCCCCGCTCAATTATTTAGATGTGACTTTATTTATGTGAAAAGTGTTTCATAATTATGTTCATATAGTTCCTGGGTTGTTTTGGCAGGTAGACTCCCAAATATTTTATAATGTCTACTCTAACTTCATTTATTCATTCATTCATTTATTCATTTATTTGTTGGGCTTTTTGGAGGGCAATTAGGGTTAAGTCACTTACCCAAGGTCACACAGCTAGTGTTAAGATCTGAGGCTGGATTTGAACTCAGGTCCTCCTGACTCTAGGGTTGGTGCTCTATTAACTGCCCCTCTACACTAACTTTAAATGGAATTTCTTTTTATATCTCTTGCTGTTGGCCTTTCTTAGTAATATATAGACGTACTGAGGATTTTTATGGGTTTATTTTATATCCTACAATTTTGCTAATGTGGTTTATTATTTAAAGTAGTTTTTTTTTATTTCATTCTCTAGGATTCTCTAAGTATATCATCATATCATCTGCAGAGAGCAATAATTTAGTTTCTTCTTTGCCTATTCTAATTCCTTCAATTTCTTTTCTTCCTATTACTGCTAAAGCTAACGTTTCTAATACCATATTGAATAACAGAGGTTATAATGGACATCCTTGTTTCAGCCATGGTCTTATTGGAAATGTTTCTAGCTTATCCCCATGACATATATTGCTTGCTGATGGTTTTAGGCAGATGCTACTTATCATTTTAAGGAAGACTCAATTTATTCCTAAATTGTCTAGTATTTGTAATAGAAATGAGTGTTATATTTTTTCAAAACCTTTTTCTGCATATATTGAGATATTCATATGGTTTCTGTTAGTTTTGTTGTTGATATGGTTAATTACGTTGATAATTTTCCTAGTATTGAACCTACCCTGCATTCCTGGTATAAATCCTACCTGATCATAGGGTATCTATATTTATTAGGGAAACTGGTCTATAATTTTCTTTCTTTGTTGTGACTCTTCCTTGTTTAAGTATCAGCACCATTTTTGTATAATGTAAATAATTTCATAGAACTCCTTCTTCAACTATTTTCCCACATATTCTATATGGTATTGGAATTAAATGTTCTTTAAAAATCTGACATAATTCTATTTTAAATAAATCTAGCCCTGGAGATTTTTTCCTGGAGAATTCATCAATGGTTTCTTCAATTTATTTTTTTCTGAAAAGGGGGTTATTTGAGTATTTTATTTCCCATTCTATTAATCAGGGCAATTAATATTGTTTGTAAATAGTCATCCATTTCACTAATATTGTCAATATTATTGACATGCAGTTGGGCAAAGTAGTTCCTACCTATTGTTGTAATTTCGTCTTTATTAGTGGTGAACTCACCCTTTTCATTTTTCATACTGGTAATTTCATTTTCTACTTTTTAAAAAATAATCAAATGAACTAGGGGCAAAGCCAAGATGGTGGCATTGAAACAGGAAAATTCTGTGAGCTCCCCTCATAACCACCTCATTACCTATAAAATATGACTCTAAACAAATTTTAGATCTACAGAACCCACAAAGTGACAGAGAGAAACAAATCTCCCAGAGAAGGCAGCCCAGCAGGTGGGCAGGAAAGGTCCATCACAAAGTGCTGGGAGCCAAGCCCAGCCCCATGAGCCTGTGGTATTAGCCCCAGGGTGGCCCCAAACAGGTGCAGCTTCAGTGGACTTCAGGAGAGTAGATCACCAGCAACTATGACAGTGTCCAGAAATATCAACACATAAATGCCAAAGACAAAGTAAAAGGTCAGTGTGGAACTCTGTTGAAACTGGGGGGGGGGGCGGGACAGAGTGAAGTCCAGCCTCTGCCCCCAGGGTGAGAAGTGCTGGAGGTGCTGCAGCTGTGCAGCCACCTTCACATGGCTGCTTCGGAGCTCCTGGCCTGCAGATCGTACAGGGACCAAGCAACCATTCAGAGGGTAACTGCTCTTGCTTTAACCTGTCTGGATCTGTATCACAGTCTTGGGTCGTGGTCCTGAGGTGTGTGAGCAGAGAGCTAGAGCTTGTGGAGGCAGCAGAGAAGGCACCCAACTAATAGCCACAGAAGCTATGTAAACCCTAGCAATTTGGGACAAATCTCTCCTCTTTGGAAGCAGAGTTCTCCTATAGCAAAGAGCTCAAAAGTCGTATAATTGAGTGGCAACATGAGCAAGCAAAGGAAGGAAAGCAAGCACAGCAATCAAACCCTAGATTCCTTTTTGGGGAAAAAAAGGATCAAAGCATAGAATGGGAGAAGGACAATAAAGTCAGAACTTCTGCACCAAAAGCATTTAAGAAAAAATATGAATTGGTTACAGGCCATGTAGGAGCTCAAGGAGGATTTTGAAAATCAAGTAAGAGGAGTGGAGAAAAATTGGGAGGAGAAATGAGAATGAATCAAGAAAATCATGAAAAGAGAGTCAACAACCTGACTGAAGAAAATAACACCTTAAGAAATAGATTAACTCAAATGGCAAAAGAGGCCCAAAAAGCCAATGAGGAGAATAATGCCTTAAAATGCTGAATTTGCTTGATGGATAAAGAATTTCAAAAGCTCACTAAACAGAATAATTCCTTCAGAATTAGATTGGAGCAAACAGAAGCTAACGACTTTATGAGAAATCAAGATACTATTAAACGGATCCAAACAAATGAAAAAACAGAAGGCAATGTGAAATATCTCATTGGAAAAGCCAGTGACCTGGAAAATAGATGCAGGAGAGACAATTTTAAAATTATTGGACTACCTGAAAGTCAGGATCAAAACAAAAAAGAACCGGGAAATTATCCTTCAAGAAATTCTCTAGGAAAATTGCCCTGATATTTTAGAACTATAGAACAAAATTGAAATTGAAAGAATTCACCAATCACCTCTTGGAAAAGATGCCAAAAAACAAAACTCCTAGGAATATTATAGTCAAATTCCAGAGTTCCCAGGTCAAGGAGAAAATATTACAAGCAGTGAAGAAGAAACAATTTGAATATTGTGGAAATGCAATCAGGATAACACAAGATCTAGCAGCTTCTACATTAAAGGATTGAAGGGCTTGAATTTTATGATATTCTGCAGGTCAAAGGAGCTAGTATTAAAACCACAAATCACCTACCCAGAAAAACTGAGTATAATGTTTCAGGGGAAAATATGGCCATTCAATGAAATAGAGGACTTTTCAGCATTCTTGATGAAAAAAAATCAGAGTTGAATAGAAAATTTGACATTCAAATATAAGAAGCAAGAGAAGCATGAGAAGGGGAACAGGGAAAGGAAATCATAAAGAACTTATCAAAGTTGAACTATTTACATGCCAACATAAAAAATGATAATTGTAACCTATGAATTTTTTTCTCAGAAGTGGATAGTTGAAGGGAATATAAATATAAATACAGATATAGATATAAATATATATATGTATACAAACATATATGTTTATATACATACATACATATGCCCATGTAAGAGGGTATATGTAGATATGAATACATATATGAGTGTGTGTATATATGTGTACAGATATACATAAACAGAGGGGACAGGATCAATTGAATAGGAAGGGATTATATTGAAAAAGTGGAATCAAGAGGTGAGAGAGGAATTTAATGAGAGGAGATAAGGAGAGACAAAATGGGGTAAATTATCTCATATAAAAGAGGCAAGGGAAAATTGTTACAATGGAGCGTAAGAAGAGAAAGGCAAAAGGGAATGTGTCAACCTTACTTTCATTGAATTTGGCTTAAGGAGAGAATAATATATACATTTAATCGGGTATCTTACCCTACAGGAAAGTAGGAGGGAATGGGATAAGTGGGGGGTTGATAGAAGGGAGGGCAGAGTGGGGGAAGGGTAGTTAGAAGCACACACTTTTGAAAAGGGGCAGGGTCAAAGTAGAGAATAGAACAGGTGGGCTGTGGGATAGGATGGAGGGAAATATTTTCAGTTGTTCATAATATATCTAGTAGGTAAATGTTTTGTGTAACTACACATATACAAGCTATATTGAATTGCTTATCTTCCCAATAAGGGGAGATAATGAAGGAAGAAGAGAAAGAATCTGTAATGCAAAGTTTTAAAATAAAAAGTTTTAAAAAAATCAAATTAACTAAATGTTTATCTATTTTATTATTGCTGTTTTTTTTCTTCATAAAATCAGCTTTTAATTTTATTTATTAGTTCAATAGTTTTCTTAATTTCAATTTTATTTATCTCTCCTTTGGTTTTAAGTATTTCTAATTTGGCATTTAATTAGGGATTTTTATGTTTTTTTTCAAGTCTTTTTAGTTGCATGCCAAATCCATTGATCTCATCTTTCTCAATTTTCTTCATGTAAGCATTCAGAGATGTTAAACTTCTCCTGTGAATCACTTGAGCTACATCCCATAAGTTTTGGTATGTTGTCTCATTATTGTCATTCTCTTGAATGAAATTATTGATTGTTTCTATGATTTGTTATTTCACCCACTCATTCTTTAGGATTAGATTAATTAGTTTCTAATTAATTTTTAGTCTATCTTTCCAGGGCCCTTTATAACATATAAAATTTTTATTGCATCATGACCTGAAAAGGATACATTTAATTTTTCTCCGTTTCTTCATTGGATTGTGAGGTTTTTATACCCTAAGACATGCTCAATTTTTGTGTAGGTGCCATATTATCATGAAAAAAAGGTTTAATACTTTCTATTTCCATTCAATTTTCTTCAGAAGCCAACCATATCTAACTTTTCTGAAATACTATTCACCTCCTTAACTTCTTTCTTGTTTATTTTGTGGTTTGATTTATCTAGTTCAGAGTGGATGAAGACAAGATCCCCTATTAGTATAGTTTTACTGCCTATTTCTTCCTGTAACTCCTTTTACTTCTCCTCTAAGAATTTGAATGCTATACCACTTGGTGTATATATGTGTAATAATGATATTACTCCATTGTCTATGATGCCTTTTAGCAGAATATAGTTTCCTTCATAATCTCTTTTCATTAGATCTATTTTTGCTTTTGCTTTGTCAGATTAGGATTGCTATTTCTGATTTTTTTTAATTCAGCTAAAAAATAATACAATCTGCTCTGGCCTTTTACCTTTACTTAGTATGTATCCCTCTGTCTCAAATGCATTTCTTGTAAACAGCATATTGAAGGATTTTGATTTTTAATCCATTCTGCAACCTGCTTCCATTTTATGGGAGAGTTCACACTATTTCCATTCACAGTTATGATTATTACCTGGGTTTTTTCTCTCCATCCTGTGCCCTACCTTTTATATTTTAGGTGTTATCATAGCTCAGTTCTGACCTCTATCTAGACAACAGTCTGATTCCTTCTGATCCAGAGCCTGAGGTGGGGAACTTGCAGCATCCTCTTTAGGTCCTCAAATTCAACTCCTTGACTGAGGCCAAGTTTAACAGAACAAATTCTTTCATTAAGGGGATACACTCTGTGAAGTTTGCATTCAGTCAAAAGACCACATTTGAGGACCTAGAAGTTCGCATGTGGCCTCAAGGCTTCAGATTCCCCACCCTTGTGACCCAGACTATCACTAGAGACTGGAAGGGTTGCTACTCCAAGTGTTATTTGATAAGAGGTGTCAACTGATAATGAAGGCCAATTTCATAAAATAAAATAGTTAGTGACATTTTTAGTTTCTTGGGAATGATTGCTCAAATTTTATAACTTGTGGATAGCTCAAAAACAAATTCACCAAATAAAATATTTTATATGATTTAAGTAGAAATGGAATTAGTCACAATCAGTAAATATAACAGTTCAAGAAGCATCACTGAATTACTTTTATGTGTGGTGGAAGGACAGGCAAGAAGGGCTATTGTTGCCCCCATTTGCAACAGTTTATACTTACTCTAGAGTTGTTTATTCTCTCTTCTTACCCATTATACCTTTGTCTTTTCTACAAATTTCTGGAAACACTCATACTCCATGATGAAAATTCCATACCACATGCTTATAATCTGGGTATCCTATCTATAGAGACAATGATGTCTTTTCCTCTGCTTTGGGATGTCTAACCCTGTTCTTTATCTTCACTGTGGCTACTAATCCCTCTACCACTTGCTTCTTTTGCAGACCATCATCTTTGCAGAACTTCACATTGCCCTCCCTCCTACTTTAACCTCTTGGCAATTAAATTCTTGGCCCCCTCATTCTTTCGAAAATCATACTCTGCAAAATTCTAGCCTTTGATTGTTCCCATCATTTTTTGCTTTCATTTGTATTCACATGTTTCTGAATAGAGCTAGAAAAAAGTCACAAAATTGTTCCTGACTAGATATATTATATATTCATGTCACATAATCTCTATCAGGATCTCACTGGAGCAAGGCAATTATTTTACATCTTCCCAATAGATTTATTTCTCCACTCATCACAGTAACTTTTCCAGAACTTTGCATGAATCCTTAAGTCTTCCATAGCACCCCTCCCTTTGCCTGCTCAGTTGAGGTGCTTATCTGCTACACCACTGGAAATACAGGCCCTTCCCTGAGAGCATCTTCATTTTCCTTCCTCCTCATCATATATCACTGAGACATCAATCCCCTATCTTCTCCTTCTCTTTTATCTCACATAGAGTTGGCTCTGGTCCTTACCAAGGCATGTTCCTCCATATGTAGCCTTGATCTTATCACATCATATCCTGCAGATTAAACACTCCACCATTCCTGTTCTTCTAATTTTTAATTAGAGCACAAAAATGACGAAGTTATAGAACAGGAGTGGGGAAATTCACCTAAGTCCTCAAGTGCAGTCGTTTGACTAAATCCAAATTTCACAGAACAAATGCCCTTAATAAAATGATTTGTTGTGTAAAATTTGGACTCACTCAAAAGGCCACACCCAAGGATCTAGAAGGCCACAAGTGGTCTTGAGGTCTCAGATTCCCCACCCCTGGTCTAGAAGATAGACTAAACTAAAATTGACTTGTATTATGACTGGCTCGAGAAAAGGAAAGAAGGAAGAATACAACTACTGTAGGTATGATAATCTGGGATTTAAAAAAAGGTGAAGGGTAAAGAGGATGGAAATCATGGTATAGAAAAAATACATGGTCAAGGACTACCCTGGGGTGGTCTCCATCTTACACAATCTAATAGACAGTGCTCCACATTTCTGAAATCCCTAGAGCTGCAGAGATAACTTGAATTGTCACAAAACCCTAACTTGTGCATGACGTCTTTAGAGTAACAGATGCTCAGGATGAGATGGTTATTGCTTGTTCAGGAAAACATAGAAAAATTAAATATTACTCCTTCCCCTGCCTCCAGTATCCCTGATCCCCATTCCATACCAATTTGATGTAATTATTCTTTTATGAAAACAATAATTCACAGTTTGCTGAAAGAGAATAACAGTATCGATCTCCTGAATAGAACCTTTTATTTTCCATTAATTTTTTTTATGGAGCATGAAAAGCTATGTACTGGTTCAGATCATTTTTGAACATTAATGTAAGAGCTTTTGCAGATATAAAAAATTATTAGGGCTATGTTAATAAAATCACCTCTAGTGCCCTGAGAACAAAAAGCAAACACTCCTCCTATGGAGTTTGCCTCACATCTCATTGTCTATTAGGCATGTGAACTGACCCACAAAAGAAATTGAAATTATTCCTCAGTGAGACAGAGAATAAAATATATATTCACAGTAAGAAAAAGCTGTTTTCCAAGAGCTTCTCAGTAATATTTACATTTCCCATTCCAGGAATAGTATTTCCAGCTCTACTCCATAGAGAAAGCACGTCTGGTTATGATTTGTTAATACAATTTCTGGCAAGGAATGTCAAATGTTAGATTCACAAGAGTGTACCCTAGTTGAGGGGAAAGTCTCAAAAAATGTGAAAAAGTCACTTATCTTGCCCTGCCACCCCCCCCCCCATCAGAGTGTTCTCTCGGAACCTAAGAATATAGCTTATGCTTAAATCTTCACACATGGATATCAAAGAGTCTCAAGTCATGTGCAAGTACTGAAGGTAACATTGCCTGTTGGAGAAAGGACAGCTTTTATTGTGTCCCTTCCAAAAGTTCAGAAAAATACAGATAGAAATTCAGTATTTAAAAACAATGATACATTTTTCATCCCTTTTAAAGGTGAGTCACACTTTTACTCCCTGGATTTCTTTAATCCTCCAGACAAAACTCATAGTTCTATGGGTAATCTTGCCTTAGAGCAAAGCAAAAATTTCCTCCTAGAGAAGAAATCTCTGATATTTTGAAAATTCTCACCTTGACTCCATAGACCTTTGCAGTACAGCAGACTAAAAGTATAACCCTGTGATTTTGATATGCCTTGAAAGGGAAACAAGCCTCTGATTTATATATAGGAAAAAAAAATCAGTCATTTTTGTGAGTCCAAACTTATGCCCAGGGACGCAAATAGACTTGTCATGTCACTTTAATTGCTTAGGCTTCCCACAGGAGGAAAATATTTTTGAATTTGAAAAATGAACTCTATTTCCCAGTTCACAGAAATAGTGGGTAGGATTTATATACATTTTAAGGTTTACAAAGTATTTTACATGTGTTACCACATTCTACTCTCACTTGTAAGGGTAGGTGGTGTTATTACCTCTAATATGCCAATTGGGAAACTGAGGATGAGTGATGTTAGGGAACTTGTCCAGGAAATCAGAACCTAGTTCCTACAGTAGTAGCCGAATTATGAAATTAGAAGCTGTTGATTCCTTGAATGATGTTATGTTAATAGTATATGATAATCCTTTGCTGACCCTTTCAGATTCAGGGTGATGTGGTTGATCCTTGATCGAGGAACTGCCTATACTCCTCCAATATGCCATTCAGCAATGAAGGTCCCTTCTCTACATCTACCATTTCTTGGATGGAGTTTATACTACTGTCTCTTCATAGCTTGGTCCAGAAACATGAGATTCATTGATTTTTCTTACTTTCCTGCTTCCCCATGACTGCTGCCATCTCTTAGGCTGACGGTTGGATGGTCAATCAGACCCTGGGATATTAAGTGTGGGGAAATGAGAGTGTACCAAAGCACCAAAATCCCTTGATCACAGGGACCCAATCTACTTTGAAGACTGATTTCAGCTCTTTCTGACTTTTTCATCCTTTACCTCCAGCTCATCCATTCCCTCAAAAATACTACTTCTGAGATCCTCAGTGTCTCATATGAAGAAGCCTCCTGAATGTCATCAAGCTATTCACAGAATTAGTCATATTATTATTGAGAAAAATAGTAATTAAACAGCAACAACAGTAAAATGCATTTCTATACTAAGTCAGGGTGTAAGGTGTGGAAAGCACTTTTCCACAACTATTCTGTCAAGGGGGTATGCCTTTAAACCCAAATCACTCTGGCTCTCCATGATTGGCCAATAATAGATCCCAGCCCAAATCTCACTTGCTCACTGTTTGGATTTTGACAGCTCAGACTGAGTGTAAATAGCAACTGTTTCTGTTCTGGCCAAAAACTCTTAGGGTCTTCCCCTTCTAGAATGATTCTTTTGTGAAGACAAACGAGGTCATATTTTGTCTCCATTCTCACCTAGTGTTTAATTACTGAATGGGGCTGTCTCAGACAAATTGAGAACTGCATCCTGGACCATCAGCAGCCATCTTGACTTGTCTTGCCACTGGCCTCAGATGACCCTGAAGGAGAGAGTGAGGTTGATGACTTTGCATAGCCATGCCTCATTTAAGCCCAATTCACTTGCAAGTTTAGTCATCACCCTTGTCATGTCATTAGTCCTCTTCAAGAACGGATCAAGAACAACAACAGGCTATCCATATGTTATCTCCATTTAAAAGAGGAGGAGATTCTAAGTCAGGGAAATGATGAAACTTGCCAATGGCCACAGAATCACAGACTGTGTAAATGGAAGGTATGTTCATTGAGACACAGAATGTTGGAGTGAATGAGGCACTTTGGCTTGGAGTCAAGAAGACCTGAATTTATATCCCACCTAAAATGCTTGCCATTTGTGTGACGCTGGGAAAATTATTAAAGTCTCTGTGGTTCAGTTATCTCAACTATAAAATGGATGAATTGGATTTGATATATTCTAAGGTTCCTTCCAGGTCTACATCTGTGGGGCCAAGAGGAGCAGGGGAGAAGGCTCAGGAATAGCCTCATGTTGGCGATGGCATATGGTATGAGCTTGTGTTAGTGCAACTGTTTGGAATATAGAGCTAATAAAGACAAGGTAACACATTCAATTCCCTTTTATGAGAGCAAACCTATCTTTGCTATGGAGAGTTAGATGGCATAATGCATATAGGGCACTGGAGCTGGAGTGAGGAAGGCTCAGGTTCAAATCCTGAAGCCACTTATTAGTTGTTGTGATTCTGAGCAATTCACAATCTTTCAGCCTCAGTTGCCTTACCTCTAAAATGGGTTGAAAACGCCTACTTTCTGGGGATTCTATGGTGTTTAAATGGAGGTAAATTATATGAAGCAATATAACTATTACTTAATACTTCCCATGTGTGAAGAACATTGGAAGAGTCCTATCAATATGCTATCCCTTTCCACTTGGAAACTACGTCAATAAGAGTCAAAAAAGACAGTTCATACCAGTGCAAATTTATTGTCACTCAGTCACACATGCTTGGGAAAAAGTAGTGAATCTGTGGGCAAGTCTGGCATTCAATATATTTTATTTTTATCTTTGATAAATAAGACACATAGATACAATTTTACGATTTGGAGAGTTAAGCCTATTAGAGTAAAAAAAAATGTATTCTCTAATTTCTTCCTTCACCTGATATAAAGTCTGCAATTAATCTTTATCTATCTCTCTGTTTAAAATCCACATCTTCCCATGTAGCAATTTGGGTGCTAATGCAGAGCAGCAATTCCTATGTAATTATAATCTTAGACACTTGCTTGGGGCACTGATAGGTTAAGTGATTTGTCCAAGGTCGCAAAGCTGGTATGAGTCAGAGGCTGGACTTGAACCCGGGTCATCCTCATTTCAAGTCTGACCCCCTAATTATGGACTTTGTTTCATTGATGAAATACCCAGAGTGGAAAATTCTCAGCAGACTTTTCTGATTATTAATTGACCATGTTCAACAGCCTGAATCAGCTTTGAACAATAGAGTGATAATTCCCTATGAATAATTCTAGTCTTATGGATTATTTATTTGGTGATAAAAAACTGAGCAAAAGACTCCATATGCTATTTGTGCCTGAAGCTGCTTGATCAGTCTCTAGCACTCTGATCAACCCACTGAGGTTATGAGACTGTCCTCTGACATAGGGAGCAAGGAACTTGGTAATCTGGAAGCAATGAGGGGCAGTTCAAATCTCTCCTGTGGAATAATTCACTTCATTTTTTTTTCTCCTTTCATCTATTATGGTCCCAGTGGATGATGAGGGAACTGTACAATGCATAAAGTCATGCAAAATAGGTTGATTATATTAAAATTCAGCTGAAAATTCACAAGCATGTACAAAATACAGAAAATAATCAGTTTGGGAAAAACATGGGTTTGAAAAACAAACCTAATCTAAAAAGCAAAACAATGTTGACTCAGGAGAGTGAATTTATTTTGAAAACTGGTAATTTGAGTTTTCGCTGTGTTGATGTTGCGGGAGTGTGGTTTTGTACTCCTCCTTTGGCATGAAGCTTAGAAAGAGGGAAAATGTGGAGCAGGTCTGACTGGGCTTTGTACTCTATGTGGTGTTGAAGTGTGTGTGTGTGTGTGTGTGTGTGTGTGTGTGTGTGAGAGAGAGAGAGAGAGAGAGAGAGAGAGAGAGAAAGAGAGAGAGAGAATGTATGTTTGCGAGTGTGTATGTGTGTGTAAGTGTGTGTATATGTGTGTGTGTGTGTTTGCATGTACCATGATGCCAGATGAAGAATCCAAAACTTTACATACACTATAAGAACACTGCAATGAAGATTTAGGCATCTGAATAGAAAGTAGATCGCTAAACTTCAAAGGAATAGATGCAATGAACAATTACAAGGGGAAAAGGAAAGCTGATGACAGCAACAATGAAGAGTGAAAGTGAGTCATAGTTCCCAGAAATAGACCACAGGAGTTGAAAGGGATGTAAGAGAATTGGTCCAAATAATGCTTGAACAAAAATCCCTTTTAGTCCAAGCCTAACAAGTGGCCATTCAAATTCCTCCCTCAGCCCTCTGAAGATGTGATAAACTATACCTTTGGAGGTAATCCATACCAACTGAAAAGAGCACTACCAATTAAGAATATTTTCCTTTAAAGCCAAGACTGTCTCCAACTTCCAGCCATTTTCATCATTCTACCCTTTGGAGTTAAGTAGAAAAAATCTAACCCTCTTTATGCTACTGCCCTTCAAATGCTTAGAAGGCAATGTGTTGCCCAAGAGTCTTCTCTTTTAAAACACCCCTAGCTCCTTCACATGACCCCCACAACATCGTGAAGTCACTTCTCTTCTTTGAAAATGACGAACAATAAGATATGTCCTTTAGGACCTTCACCATCTTATTTGCCCTGCTCTGAATTCTTGTTATCTTACCTGTGGCTTTACAAAATAGGCTCTTAGCACTCAAGTCACTACTTCAAATCTTGTGGCAAGGGCAAGGGGAAACAAAATAATCATTCTTTTAATTATGAACCCTATACTTTTTAAAATGAAGGCTTGGATTACACTGGTTTTCTTGATCATAGGGTCACTGAAGTATTAAGTGACAGTATTAGGATTTGAATCCTTTCCCTTTGACTGAATCCAAAGTACATTCCCTTATGCCATATTTTCTTCTACAGATATGTATTTTGGTCTTGCTTCTTACCTTTGGGGTACTCAAAAGAAGGTCTTAGAACATCAGAGGCAAAAATGCAAAATTAAGTCATTTCATAGGCCAGTCTGTTCATCCCGTGGTCCCTGGAGTTTTCTAAACCACTGTATAATTCAGGGATGCCTCTGCTCATCTCTCTGTCCAGGTAAATAGCAAGGCTATTTAACTGAATTGCTATAATTGTAGATGAAAGCATGGCACATGTTTCTGAAAGTCGCCAGTGTTCAGTAGAGAATGACAATTAAGGAAGATGAAAGGCCAGGATTGGTGATAAATAAGGATGAAAAGAGAATGTCATGCTCCCATGTTAAATATGCCACACGGGAATGGTCACTGCTTTCCACTCTTGAACAAGCTTTAGCACACCCTACTAGCCCTTTGCCTGTTAATCCTTTGATCAGACATACATGCTGACTCTAACCTATAAGGAGTCCACACATTTTTTGAAAAATCATATTGGTAGAGAAAAGAAAAAATTAGTATAATAAATGATTCTCATTCCTAACTGTTGAGAGATCCTAAAGGGTCAAAAAATTCCATTAAGTTAAACTATAATCTCCATGAGGACCAGGGTGAGAGGATCACAGGTTTAAAGGTGGAAGAGCTCTAAAAAGAAAAATTATCTGATCTGATACCTTTATTTTGTAATAGGAGTAACCATGAGACCATGTCCTATGACTCTAAAAGCAGCATTGTTTTATCCATGTTTTAGCTAGTGCATGGTACATTTCTCTGTATCCAACAGAGACTGAATTGATGTTGAATGAATGAGATAAAGGCAGAAAAATATGGCGGCTGGAGTCAGAGTCAGAGGTCAGGGATTCAAACAATAACTCTACCCCTGTGGTCTTAAGGAAGTCATGTATATTTCCCCAAGTTTCTTCATCTAGAAAATGAAGAGCTGACATGGTGGGTAATCTCAGCAACCAAGATGGCTGAGGCTAGTGGGTCTCTTGAGCTTGGGAATTCTACATTGCATTGATCTATGCAGAATGGGGTGGGAATCTATCCATTAATTTGTTGTTTGCTACTTTGTTTTCTCTTCTTTTTGTTTAATTCTTAGGGCTAAGGAATGATGAGGAAGGAAGGTGGAAAGATACAAAAGGAAATCCAGGTGATGTAAAAATAACATGTATCAACAAATAGCTGAAAACTCAATGTTTGCTGGCTGACACCAGTCAGTGGTTCCTATTTCTTTTTATTTCCAGTATGCAGAGCTCTTTATAGCATTAAAACATGTCTCAGTCATCTTCCTCCCTATCTACATATGTTAGCTGTCTTATTATTATTATTATTATTATTACTGTTATTCACAAAAAATCCCCGAAAAAATCTACTATAAATTGTCATACTTTTTGATGAGTTTGAAATTTATTAATTGCAAAAAGAATCCATATATTTGAATGGTAATAGTACACATTTGTGAAATACACTCTTTTATTCTTCAGTTTGTCAACAAAGAGAGCATTTGCCTCTTTCTATGATGGAGTCATTTAAGAAGGTAGTTGGTGTACTCGTGGATGTTCAAACCCTATGCCACATCCTTGTGGTTCTCCAAAGATCATTAACCTAGAGCTTAGAAATAATTAATTCACAGGAGGATCTGCATTTATCCCTTCAAATACACATTTATTTTATACTATGACTCAAAAACTGATGAGTTTGGAGTCCAAAAAAAAAATGGATACCTACAAAATTATCCCTAGGCTAGTATGGTCCATTAGATGAATTCATTCAGTCATTACAAGAATAACACAGCTAATGAGGTTGTAAACATGAATTCACACTTAGATCTTTCAGATTCCAAGTTCAGTGCTGCTCTATCTATCTATCTCTCTATCTGTCTGTCTGTCTATCTATCTATCTATCTATCTACCTATCTACCCCCCCCTCTCTCTCTCTCTCTCTTTCTCTCTCTCTCTGCCTACCTACCTCCGTACCTCCCTGTCTACCTGTCTGTCTATCTGTCTGTCTGTCTGTCTGTCTGTCTATCTATCTATCTATCTATCTATCTATCTATCTATCTAGTTATATTTAATGGGCACATAACTACTAAATAACACAGCTAGGTCCTGACCCCTAGACTTTCTCAAAATACTACTTTATCCTGTTGTAGTTAGCTTAGAAAATCTACCCTCACTTTTCAAACTTCTTATGGAAGTTAGTTTAATTGCCAACCAGTCACAAAATAATCCTCCAAAACAATGCAACCAACCATAATTAATTGAGATTATCTTAATGTATTTCATGCTAATGTGGGTGTTATGCACACTTATGTAAGATTTACGCCATAGGAAAAAAAAAATCAAGAAGAAGTGGCAGGTCTGTTTCTTAATTATTATTCACCGCAGAAAATTAATCAGTGATTTCTCTTTTCCCTCTGAACATTCATGGGATTATTTATTAGATAATTTGCTTATCTGTATATATTTTAATTGATTTCCATCATGAATCATTACATTGCAATTATAAATGTAGCTAGATTATCAAGTAGGCTCATATTCTCAGGATTCTCAATTGTAGGACTCTAATCACAGTTAGAAAAAAAAAACTATTCACAGGAAACATTTACACTATACATTCATTGAAGGCATTTTTCACATGGTGAGGGGAGAGACAGAGCAACCCATAATACTCCAAGTTGCGAGTTCTCGGACATAAAGAAATGACCTAATTCTGAGCTCCCTTGAAGGGAATGAGCCCATTTGGCTATTCTCAACACAATCCTATGCCTAAAAAGAGCTAAAGGATTGGTCTGATTATCTTTAAGGCAATTGTAATTCAAAGGTAATCTGGGATTTGGCTCCAGATGAAAAACCAGAGAGGAACTGAGAAATAGTACATGATAGAATCAAGAAGAGGTTTTCATGTCTGAGTGCAATGGGAAAATAGTTCAATATTCTAATTAATTCTAAGCTTCTCTCTGCCCTTAAATGAAATCTTTTAAAAATATTAATAAAGTTTTTTTAATTGGTGATTTTTGATTTTACAACATAGCCCCCTCTTTGTTTCCTATCAAAAACTGAGCATTATCTATAATGAAGGAAAACAGTTGAGGAAAGTCACCCAATGTCATGACTACATCTGACAATGTATACAACATTTTGCTCTTATTTCATCTTTCTCTCTCTCTGGAGAGGACTCCAGATATCATTATTTCTTTTACAGGAGAATTATTAATCTTCCAAGTACAAATGCCTGTTTTAAACACAATTATCTTAAGGTGCTATTATATGAGAATCATGAAATATCAGGATCCAAAAAATCAAAATGGCAGGTGACTCAAGGGGCAATGGAAAGAAACTCAGTAGGTTTAAAGAAAGGTACCACACATTGCCAATGTTTATGTGACAATGCACATGATAAATGGTAGAAAATACATCCTCAGAAATATATATAAATGGAAAAAATAGGGAAGAGGAGAGTGTAATTATAAAAATCAGCACTGATTTATGTACCAAATACTACAATAATATCCATGACAAGAAAAGGTCGCAGATCAAGGGGAAAGCCTTCAATTTATTGATGAATTTTGTTGGAAAATTCATAGAAAGTTAAGAATGCCATGGAAAGAGTAGGCATAGATACTTTTAAATCTCCTCCAGAGAACGATGTACCCACATTAGCGAGATCATAAATCCTACGAAAATTCTCTTATAGCTCCATAGAATTAGGAAAGTAGAGAGGATCATTGGTAGAATCCCCCTGGATATGCTTGAGAGAGTAAATATGACATAGGCTCTACCTCAGTGCCCCAAAAGTATTCAGACAAAAGTTAAGTGACCTCCTATGAGAGATGCTATAGAAAATCTTCTTGTAACAGATAAGTTCTTCCAGATACACTACAGGACCTGAGTTCAGATCTTTTCTTTTCCTAATAATACCTGCATCTTTGTGGACAAATCACTTAAACTTGTTGGCCCTCTGTTTCTTCATTTATAGAATGATATTTGGGCTAGGTTACCATTATAGATTTAAATCTATATCCCAATAATTACTGAGGCACCTTCCAATTCAGAGATTTTGGGAACAATCGCACATCTCCAGGAAGCATATTTGGCACTATTTTTAAAAATATTAAATGGAATGGGACAATGACACATGCATCCAGTGGAAATATTCTGCTGGGGAAAGTGGCAAAGAATGATGTCTGTGACATTCCATCTGATCTCATATTCTTAGTGCCTCTTATATATGTGCCTCCTCTGGCAATTTCAATGACTTCACTGCAATGTAGCCTGTGCTGATGCCCTAAATCTCACTATCCATCTACTCCAATGAAGTCTTTTCCACATCCAATGCAAGTATTCCACAGAGAACCTCGAATCTTTTGTTATTCCTGTGCTGGCAACTTGTGGAAATGGCCTCGTCCACACTGCAGATGTTAATTACAGCTGCACTCAATCTTCCAGTGGAGGTAGATTTATGACTTGGGGAAATGGCCTAGCTGAGTTCTGCAGGTAACATTTTTTAATCTTTCATAAGATCTAATAGTTCTCTGTGTATAATTTTTCATTGTTGCTTCTCAGTAAATTTTGTTACGAGATATTTTGGCAGCCTCACTATGGAGACTAGCTTTTAAGGGCTGGTAAGAGTACATAAAATTTGAATGTAGCATGGATGTTTAGTTCTTTCACTCTCTGAATCTGAGGATTTTGTATTTTCTTTTTTGGTTGTCATCTGGACTATTCAATATCCTGGCAACAGATATTTGTGGAAGAAATAAAAGGTCCTCCTCTCTGATCAGTTACAGGAGTTTCTTGAGAAGGAGCATCCAAGAGTAGTATAATAGAAACCACTAACCAAAGAGTATATGGAAAATTCTGGCAACAAGAATTGAAAACATTCAAATTCTCCATTCTTTATGGCTGGTTTAGTCCATTGGTATATAGGTATAACTGAGAATGAACCAATCAGTCTTACTCAAATAGAGATCAATGTTAAAAAAAAAATTCTAAACCTACTAGAATGCCAATATGCCCTGAAAAGTACATGTGTGCATACATATATGTGTATATATATGTGTGTGTGTACATATACATATACATACATACATGCACATACATATACACATGCACACATGTGTAGCAATGGAAATGTTCAATTACTTGCACTTGTGATGTATTCAAGAAATGGATAATAAACATTAGAAAGTACATGAGGGATGATCAGTTTGAATTTTTTAGCTTCAATTGGCTAGATTAAAAAAGGAAGGAAGTCAAATTAATTGAGCTTGAGAGAGCAAGTTCTTGGTAAGGAAAAGGGAAAGTCAAAAATCTTGATGTGTCCAAATGACTCTAAATATAAAATTTCCCTTTACTTATAGATGAGCACCAGCAGCAAGCATTGGCATTTAATTGATTCTGTGATTGTGAGGAGAAGGGACAGACAGGATGTGAGAATGATGCAGGCAATATGCTGTCCTGCTCATAGACTTATCCTCTCCAAATAAATGTCCCCATTCAACAAATGCAGCAGACCTGAGGTGAAATGACTACCAGAAGAATTAATGTCAACAAATTAAAGTGCTTCTCTGAGCCAGAACAGTTTGATTCTAACTTGGAGGAAAAGTTGAGCCAACACACAGTTGGAGCAGAAAAGGCATGGACAGCTTTCAGAGATTTGGTTTACAGCACTGCCTTTGCTCATCTTGATCAGAACACTTGGAAATATGAAGACTGATTTGACAAAAATGATGGGGAAATTCTGAAGCTGCTAGATGAAAAATGAGAACTCTGCAACATAGTTCCTCCATCACTAAGAAGACAATATTTAATTCTGTCAAAAGGGAAGCTTAGAGAGATGCAAGATTCTTTGCTGGCAGATGAAATTCAATTTTATGCTTATAGTAACAATTCAAAGCATTTTTATGATGCCCTGAAGGATATTTATGGGCCAATGACCTATGGTACATCTCAGCTACTCAGTGCTGATAGAGCCACATTGATTAGTGATAAAGACATAATCTTGCAGAGAAGGGTGGGACACTTCTTTTCTCAACATACCAGCATCTATCAATGCTGAAGCCATTGACCATTTATTTACCTCAGGTTGAAGTCAATCCTTCCTTAGCTGAATTTCCAACTGAAGAAGAGCTTTTGCATGCCATTAGGCTCCTTTCATGTGGCAAAGCACCTGGTGTTCATTTTATTCCAGGTGAGATTTACAAGGAGTGGTGAGGGTCCATTGCTCATATAAAAGCTAATTGAAATTTTGGGTTGTATGGAAAGATCAGGCTATCCCCCAGGAGTTCAAGGATGTCTCCATTGTCCATCTCAATAAAGGTAAAGGAAATAAATTGTCCTGTGACAATCATGGGTCAGGGCAGGACAGAGGGGCATCTCTCAGTAGCTGCTGCCAAAATTTTTGTCAGAGTCCTCCTTAATAGATCTATCCTTCACTTACAAGATGTTCATCTACCTGAGAGCCAGTGTGACTTCAGAAAGAACCAAGGAATGGTTGATACATTGTTTGCTGTCTGACAACTGCAGGAGAAATGCCAGGAGCAGAACAGAGGTCTGTACATAACATTTGTAGATCTGACCAAGACTTTCAATACTGTAAGTCATATGGGGTTATGGGAAATTACGTCAAAATTTTGATACCCAGAGAAGTTCATCAGCATTGTACATCGATTTGACAGTGACATGCTTGTGCAAATTCAGATAATGGACAGTGCTCTCATGCTTTTCCAGTCAACAGTGGAGTGAAAAAAGGCTGTGTGCTTGCTCCCATGCTTTTTAGCAAACACCTTCAATGAGTACAAACAAGGCATCCAGGTTAGCTATGGCACTGATAGCAAATTCTTCAACTTGAAAAGGCTACAAGCCAAGACCAAAGTGGATGGAATGTTGGTGCATAACTTTTTATTTACAGATGATTGTGAAGTCAGTGCAGCCTCTGAAGCTGAGATGCAATGAAGTATGGATTGAGTCTCTGTGGCTTGTGCTAATTTTGGCCTAATAATTAAAAGCAAAAAAAAACAAAAACAAAAAACCAAACCCACAGGTGCTCTATCAGCTAGCACCACATCGCTACATGTGAAACCATTGGTTACAGCAATTGAAGAAGTTTTGAATGCTATGGATAAGTTCACTTACCTTGGCAGTGTACTTTCTAGGGATATATACATTGATAATTAGGTTGATGCAAGCATTGCCAGAGCTAGCTCAATATTCGGAAAGCTCCAAAGGAAAGTGTGGGAGAGAAGAGATATTATTAGACTAGCTATCAAACTGAATGTCTACAGAGCTGTTGGGCTGACCTCATTGTTTTATGCCTGTGAATCCTGAACAGTCTACCAGTGCTATGTCAGGAAACTGAATCATTTCCATGTAAATTGTCTTGGGAAAATTCTGAAGATCACCTGGCTCAGTAAGGTACTGGACACTGAGGTCCTTATTCAAACTAAACTGCCAAACATTCAAACTGCTTCAGAGAGCGCAACTCCAATGGGTTGGCCGCATTGTTCAAAAGCCAAATGTGCACTTCCCAAAAAGACTGTTCTGTGGAGAACTCACACAGGACAAATGGTCACACCATGGTCAGAAAAAGTGACACAATGACACTCTCAAGGTCTCTCTTAAGAACTTTGGAAATGATTGTGTTACATGAGAGACACTGACACAGGATTGCCCAGCATGTCATGCCCTTATTAGAGAAGGTGCTGTGAGCAAAATGTAATTGAAGTAGCTCAAAAGAATTGTGAGATGCATAAATTTAGAGAATCCACCCCAAAAGTGGATTCTCATAGACTATTTGTGCTTGACCTGTGGTAGAGCATTCCGAGCTTGAGGCACACTGAAACTTGACTTAAAGAAAGTGATGTCATTTTGGCCCTGTTTGAGAACTAAGGACAGCAACCAACTATACACACATATACACATGCTTATATATACACACACGTGTACATACATACATATATGCACATACAGATGCGTATATATATATATATACACATGCATATGCATATGCCATACTTTATATTAATGTGTGTGACTATATATGCATATACACATGCATGCTATATATATCTATATACACAAATACATATGAAATATATTTCAAAAATGTGTGTGCATAATGTATACAGATACACATACATATATCCATATATTTTCCATCTGAATGGTTCCATATGTTATGATCCTTTTGGCTCCAAAAGTCTGATTCTATTTGAATCTCTTTAAGATGAGTTCAGAGATAATGGAAAATACTTAGATATAAATAAAATTGTATTAAAATTCTAAGAAAAGTTAAAGGAAAGGACATGCTTATCCTGGATTAGAGATGATCTAGTCAGATGTAGTAACATAATTGAATGGCTTTCATGCTTTAGAGGGATTATATTTTCTATGAAATAACTCAAATTAAGTGAAAGTGAGAAATGAGTGGAACTTACAAAAAGGCAAATTTTGCCTTAAAATAAAGGAAAACAATCTTAATAATGTTATCTATTCAAAAATGGAATGGGCTGCTTCTGGAGGCACTAGGTTTACCCTTTACTTAAGGTTTTCAAATAAAAGATGAATATTTGCTGGATATGCTATACTGGAGATACTTGTTTCAGGTAAGGGTTAGACTAATTGGCATTCTAACTAAAGTCCTGTGCTTGTCATGAATATGTACTAGAATGGAAAAGCTCCCATTCTGTTTGTAAAATATACAAAGCTCATTTAAGATATCTATGTCCATAGGGACATTTTCTTAATGGAGATTTTCTAAAATTTTCTAAATTATATATAAGCTTGCAAATAGCATGGATAGGTAGCTATGGAATCTGGACCATCTTTCTCCAAGGGAAAATATGATTTTTACCTTGAGAAGAAGCACAGAAGGGTCATATATGGGTGGTTTCTGCATCACACAGCTATCTCCAATATACATGTAGAGTTAGATATCTGTCTATCTATACCTTCTCTCCCCCCCCCCCCAAAAATGGTGGTCTAGGAAAACAATAGGTTCAGAGCAAAAATCTCTCCCTAGTCACTTTTTGAAGTGAGTGTATTTTATACTCTCAAGATTAACTTCTTCCCAGCAAAAACTGGTTTCAGAAAAGATAGCCATAAAAAAGTATGAGACCAATTCTTCATCCAAGCAAAACAACAACAACGAATTCAAGAAGTTTCACAGATTAAAGTATGTCAGGACATTTTAAAAAATTAGATGAATGAGATCTTCTGTTCAGAGCAATATGAAATCAAAGCTCCAACAAAGAGCAAGGTCCAGTCTCACCCAAGGGGAAAATTCTACCTCCAAATATTCTAGAGAGGCAATACAGAAATCACAGACAGGTTGAAGATTTTACTTTTCCCACATGTCTTTAGCTTCTAAAAATTTTTCCATCTCTTTGCTTCTCTCTCTGTCTGTCTCTTTTTTTCTCTGTCTCTGTCTCTGTATCTGTTTGTCTCTGTCTCTGTCTCTCTCAGTCTCTCTCTGTGTCTCTGCCTCTATCTCTCTTTTTCTTCCTCTCCCTCTACTCTGGTGTTGACATTTTCCTAATTTTCTCTGGAACCTTGTATGTTTCTGAGAAACTACCAACTCTGCCCTTTATACAGATATAGAGCATAAGTTCAGCATTCTCTTTACCATTCCATGTTCAATAGTCTGCTACATACCAACAGCATGAACAAATGTTTTCAGACTAATTTATAAGGAAAGTTGAATTACTATTAGGTCACAAAGGGTGAGGAAGATGTCTTATCTGTCATTGGATTATCCAAAGTTCCCAATATAGAAGTAAGCATCTTACTTTAAAAAAAAATCCACTAAAATAAACAAATTAATACCCATCAAAATACCTCATATATACAAGGTAGAGTGCCCAGTTTTAGTAATACATAGCCAAGCTCAAAAAAGTCCTGCCAAGAAAGTATATTACAAAACATAAAAAGAAAAAATTAAAATTGATATGACAAAATTTCCAGAAAATCCCATTAAGAAATAATGTTTAGAATCGGCAATGAAGATAAAATAGACACTTTTGATCATATACAATCAGAAATGATTTTATAGAAATGAAAATCAAAGCAGGTAGAGTATAAATGAGAGGTAGTGAATTGGAAGCATCTGCAATGGAAACATTATTGTTAAAGGTTTTATGCTCAATATAAAAAGGGAGTTTATAAAACTATGAGGAATACAGAAATTCCCCAATACATATGTGTTTGAAGGATATGGAAAAGCAGTTTTCAAAGATGAAATTCAAACTATTGATTGACAACCATATAAAATAATGTTATAAATCACTAACAATAAAGTAAATTTAAATGGAAACATTTTTGATGTTCCACTTTACACATCACACCTATTACAATGAGAAGTGGATACCACCCCCAAAAAGAACCCAATCATAAATGTTGGAAGTACTTTGGGCAACACATCTGCTAAAGCTCTATCAATGGAACTGAAAATTTTTGTCCCACTTCTCTGGGAAACCAGTATCAGGAAAACAACTAATCTATTGAACATATATAGGTAGTAAAATACAATGTAACTTCTCTATATTTGTTCTTTTCAAATCCCCTACCTTGTAGAATTGTTTTGGGGTTCAGACGAGACACTGTAGGATGTGTTTCACAAGATGTAATGGTAATGAAATTTGAAGATACATTTGTATTGAAAAGCTGACAGGTACTTAGCACCTAGTTTCAAATAAAGCATCTGTTAAAGAAGCAGAAGTTATGAACTGCTGTTGTTGACATAACAGGAAGGGCCTGAACAGGGAGGAGCAAAACTGTATATAAGGAAAAGCCCCAGTTGGAAAAGTCAGAATTTCCTGGGAATTTATGGTGGCAGAGCTTTTTGTGAGGGCCAGCCAAGCTGCTGAGGACTTCTGAGATCCAGCTGGATCTGCTGAGGCTGCTGAGGATTTCTCAATGGCAAGCTGGAGCTGCTGAGGACTTCTGAGGGCCAGTCAAGCTGCTGAAGACTTCTGAGGGCCAGAGGTGGCACGACTGTGGTGTCAGTACTTTGTTTGTGGCTTTGCTAAGCCTTGACTTCCCAGGAATAGAAACTGCGAAGGATTTAAGGTGGACTGGACCCTGTGGACTTCAGTGTGGAATAGGAACTGCATGGAGAGCTGAACAAGGAACTGGGAACTGACTACCTTTGAATCCAGTTGATAATTTGGTGAATTCAGGTAGGAGATGTGACCATGGAAGGGAAACTATGAAAGCTGAAAGCCTACCCCTAGTCAAGATGAAAAGATCTCTCCGTGAATTCTGAGTAGTGACTAAATGTGATGTCAGGTTTTGCTTTGGGACTCATTTTGAGAAGAGTTGTGTGAATTGGCCAGATGAGACTCTGGGCAGCTGTTGAGCCCCTCCCCCTCTCCTGGCTTTGAAAATCCAGATGTTTGTGCTTCCCTCTCTGATAACTAACTAGGTATGGATGTTTTGGCCAAACAGCTGGAAGCCCTATCTGCTGAATTGTGTTATTTTCTACTGAGTAGTAACTGATGGAATTGTAATTTAATTGTGATTGAATTAAGGACTCTGTGATTGACTAAATGAATATACTACCTTGGGGTGGAGTACTTTGACTTTAGTATTTTGTGTCCCTTAGAGAGGCTAGCCTCCTTAATGGAGATCAAATGATTGATTAAGGAAGCAAGCCTCTTTAAGGATGATTGAATGATTGAGTTACTAAATGATTGAGTGACTAAATGAATGTACTTTGTTCAAAACTATACGACCACTCTGGTGAAAACCATGTGGCCATTTTAGTGATAAGCTGTAAGATTGTGAATGCTGTACCTTGATTTACTGTGAATGTTTTGCTCTGATTTGTTGTTGAATAAATAGAGTGTTCAATATACTATGTAATCAGAACCTTGAAAGCTGTTCACAGCAGCAGTCCTCTGGAAAGGTGCTCCTGTGTGGCTTTACAAAAGACAAACAAATTTATATATGTTAGCCATTATTCAATAAGCATTTAAGCACCTACTAGGTGCCAACCAACATGCTAGGTAACGAGAATGTAAAGAACCCAAAATGAAATTCTCCCTTCTATCAAGGAGTTCATATTCAGAATGAAAAATAAATTTAAAAAGTCAATAATTCAAAATGCATTCATCAAGTATTTGTTATATTCTACATAGTGTGAAAAGACCTGCTAATACAAAAGAAAGGGAAAAAATTTTTAAAGTTTCTATCTTCAAGGATGCACATACACATATACATATACATATACGTATACATATACATATACATATATGTATACATATACACATATACATATACATACACATACATATAAATATACATACACACATATATGGGTGTGTGTGTATGATACACTGAAGATATATACAGAGTAGGAACAAGGTAATTTAGGAGGGAAAGGGCTTTGTATTTAGTTTTTAAAAATATTTTATTTTCCCCAATCACATGTAAAAACAATTTTTAACATTTTTAAACAATTTTGAGTTCTAGATTCTAGCCCTCCTTCCCCATGGTAGTAACCTGATATAGGTTTTAGATGTGCAATCATGTAAAATATAGTTCCATACTAGTGATTTTGTGGGGGAAAACTCGAACAGCAGTAAAAAAGAAAGATAGTCAGAAGTAAAAAAATATATATGCTTTGCTCTGTATTCAGACACTGTCACTTCTTTCTTTGGAGGCAGAGAGTGTTTTTTATCATAAGTCTTTTGGGATTTTCTTAGACCATTGTAATACTGAGAATAGCTGTCATTCACAGTTATTCATCATATTGCTGTTACTGTGTCTGGTATTCTCCTTGCTGTTTATGTAAATCTTTCCAAGTTTTTCTGAAATCATTCAGCTCATTATTTCATTAATATATTAAAATCAAATACCACAACTTGTTCAGTCATTCCCCAACTAATATATATCTCAGGGGAAGTGTCATACAATCTCTACACAAAAAAATATACAAAACATATTTTAAATAATTGCAGAGTATTTTTTTTTTGCAGTTTTGTAACTACAGATGTAAGGAAAGGCCTTCCACAGCAGGTGGCATTTAAAATAAGTCTTGAAGAAAGTTAGACATCCAAAAAGGCAGAGGTGAAGATGGAGAACATTCCAGGCTTAGAGATGGCCTGTGAAAATACCTAGAGGTGGGAGAGCCAATGCCTTCTCCCTGGATGAGATAGTAGGCAAAAATTTTGTTTTGTTTGTTTGTTTCTTTATTTTCCTAGAGAGAAGTCACAAAGAGGAATAAAGTCAAATAAACCTGCAAAGATGGGCTGGAGCCGTGCTTTAAAGGGTAGTAAATTTCAAACAGTTGATACCTCAAGGAAATAAGAAATTACAAAGAGGTAAGCAGGGGAGGGGCATGTTTAGAACTGTGCTTCAGAAATAGCAATTTGGTATGTGTGCAAAGGGTAAACTAGAGAGTGGAGAGGTTGAATACAGGGAGACAAGTTGGAATACCAAGGCAATTAGCCAGAAAGGAAGCTATGATGGCCTGAACTAGAATGAGGACTGTGTGAAGGAAGAGAAAGGGAAAGATATTAGAGATGATTTGGAGGTAAAAATTGGCAAGACTTGGCAAATGAATAGAATGGAAGAAGGGTGAAAAAAGAGGTGAGTTATCTCAATAAGACTTTGTAACAGCAGATCTCCAGAAGCCAGAGCCCTACCTGAGAAAAAGTGAAAAGTCTTTGTCCCAGAATGTTGGTCAATTATCCAAAGGAAAGGAATCCAAATAGGTGGGTCTCATGATATCCTGGTGTTTATGTCTCCTCTCACAGGGTTTTGTCTATCCACCTGTGAACCTCCCAACTAAGAGGGACTTTCATGGAAATGACTCCTGGGCACTATTTGCAGACATGAGCTTGACCTAGATGCAAAAGTCCTGCGTACATAACTCTGATTTAATAGACCTGCCCCACCTACCTGGTCTGTTTATTGGAAAGCTTCATGAATCTTTCTGGAAAAATGATGAAGATGCCCTCCTACTCCTGCGGCCAGTCTTAGCTTGTCTCAATGCCTCTGCATTGGTGGCCCCAGGGTGCCATCTCATCCCCTCAGAAAACTGAGGACAAATCTTAACTGCCCACCTATTGCTCCAATGCCCACAATTTGCTATATTCATGTTGGACAAAGGCTCATTATCAAGAAATTCTACAAAGAAAAAGGAAATGCTATGTTCCCAAGACCTATATCAGTAATAGTCCAGTTAGCTTGAGGAAATCTCATTTGAAAGCACTGTAATTATAATCACTGCTTTCCAATATCTCTAGGTTGTTGCATGTGGGATCAATCTTTCCATTGCCAATTTAATGTAACCTGGCCAAAGGCCATGTGCTGTCCCTGAGCATTTAAAGGGTGGAAATGCCACACCAAGGGTTATAGGAAGGAAAGATTTTCCCCCCTCCTAATGCTTTATTTCTGTCTGTATCCAGGAACAGCTCTTTAGCTCATTTCTAAATCTCTCTTTTCTATATCTCAGGGTTTGGGAGGAATAACTAGGGAAGACTGTGTGACAGAAATTTCATTGACCTGGAGTCATAGTACCTAGGTTAAAATTTCAGCTTTAATGTGTCACTGTTAACAAGTTATCTCACATCCCTGGGCCTCAGTTTCCTTTTCTGTAAAATGAGTGTGTTAGAATAGATGACCTCTGAGGTCCCTTCCACCTATAGATCTATGATCTTACATGTGTAAAGCAGAGAACCTAGGATTTATTGTGAGCATAGACACCAGCATTGCTCAGGGAAAAGAGTCTTGGCCCTCTGACTCTACTGTCAGCATATTGTTATTTAGTTGTTCAGTAGTGTCTGACTCTCCATAACCCATTGACCAAAGCACACCAGGGCCTTCTATCTTCCAGTATCTCTTGAAGTCTGATCAAGTTCACGTTCATTGTTTCCATGGCATTTTTATGCATCTTGTCCTCTGCTGTCCCCTTCTCCTTTTTCCTTAAATCTTTCCCAACATCAATGTATGTTCCAATAAGTCCTGTCTTCTTATTATGTGGCCTAAGTATTTAAGATTAAGTTTCAGTTTTTGACCTTCCTGAGAATAGCCTGAATTAATTTCTTTAAGTATTTAATAATTTGATCTCCTTGCTGTCCAAGGGACTCTCAAAAGTCTTCTCCAGAACCACAAATTGAAAGCATTGATTCTATGGTGTTCAACTTTTCTTAAAATCCAGCTTTCACGGCCATAGATTACTACTGGAAAAAATATATATATATAGCTTTGACTATATGAACTTTTGTTGGCAAGGTGATGTTTCTGCTTTTTAGTATGCTGCCAAGATTTCCAAGAAACAAGTGTCTTTTAACTTGATGGCTGCAACTGCCATGTACAGTGATCTTTGACCCTAAGAATATAAAATCTGACACTGCTTCCATTTCTTCTCCATTTACCAGAAAGTGATGGAACCACCTGACAATGTCTTAGTTTTTTTGTGTTAAGCTTCGAGTCGGCTTTCATACTCTCCTCTTTCCCCTTCATCAAGAAATTTCTTAATTCTTCTTCTCTTCTGCCATTAGAGTGTTATAGTCTGAATATCTGAGAGTATTGATATTAGTCTCAGGAACCTTAATTCCAGCTTTTCATTTGCCCAGTCTGGCATTTCACATGATTTATACGAGTTAAATAAATAAAGTGACAATACATCGTCTTGGTGTACTTCTTTTCCAAATTTAAACATATCAGTTGTTCCATTTTGGGTTCTAACTGTTGCTTCTTGACCTGAATACAGGTTCCTCAGGATATAAGTAAGATGATCTGGTACTCCCATCTCTCTGAAAACTTGCCACATATTCATGTGATCTGCACAGTTAAAGCTTTTAATGCAGTCAATGAGCAGAAGACAGATAAGTGGTACAGGGGATACTGGGATAATGCTGGAGTTATCAGGACCTATGTTCAGATATGACTTACTAACTATGTGAACTTGGGCAAGGCACTTAACTTTGCCCAAGTTTCTGATCTATAAATGAGCTAGAGTAGAAAATGGGAAATAACTCCAGTATCTTAACCAAGAAAATGACAAAAAGTCACAGAAAGTCAGATATGACTGAAATGACTCAACAATGACAAATAAAGCAAAATGGATTTTTTTTCTTGAACCTTCCTTGATTTCCCCACAATCCAATAAATGTTGGCAATTTTGTCTCTAATCCCTCTGTCTCTTTGAAAACCATCTTGTTCATCTGGTAATTCTTGGTTCATATATTGCCGTAGCAGCAAGCATCCTAGGATACCCTGGATGACTGCTGGCACAGGTTTTTTGATATTATTTTCTAAAGGAAAGCAACTCAAAAAGGGTTAACAATCTTACTTTAATCAAGCATATATCATTTACCTAATTCAGTGGGAAAAGTAAGCACCCCAAACTTCCGAGAAAATACAAACAGAAGTTGCAAGCAGACAAAGAAACAGACAAACAGACAGGGCTTCCAGCTGTCTAACCACTACATCCATACCTAGTTATTACCAGAGAGAGAGAGACAGCAACATCTGGGTTTTCAAAGTCAGGGAGGCTCAATGGCTGCCCAGAGTCTCATCTGGCCAAATCACACAACTTTTCACATAAGTGAGCCCCAAGCCTCACCTCAGAGGTGTATGTATAGATAAAGAGGGAAGGAGAGAGAGAGAGAGAGAGAGAGAGAGAGAGAGAGAGAGAGAGAGAGAGAGAGAGAGAGAGAGCCTTCTCTTGGGTCAGAGAATATCACAAACCTTGTGACCAACTGTCCACAGAAAGTAACAAGGTGTGTGCATTCCTGAAAAACAAGTCTCCCACCACAGGCTCCATGTGACTACAATCAGTCTATTAGGGGGCAGAGTTTTTTTCAAATCAGGAAAGGTCCTCAAATTCACTTAAGCCTATCAAGGGGCATTACCATTACAATTGCTAATGCCTAGCTTGCACAATCTTAAACATACCTTATTGGTGTGTGAAATAAGCAAAAAAAAAAATGTTTCATAGTTTGAACGTTCCCTGGTTTTCCCTTCAAGATTAGGATAGAAATTGTTGGTGATACCTTCTTAGCAAAATGTAGTTTCCTTATAAATGTAAAATTTTTAAGTAAAATATTAGCAGAAAGATTACGGCAGCTTATCACAAGAATAATATACTAGGACCAGGTAGGATTTATTCCAGGAATGCAGGGCTGGTTCAACATAAGGAAAACTTTCAGCATAACCAATAAAATGAATAGTAAAACTAACAGAAACCATATGATTATATCAATAGATACAGAAAAAGTTTCTGACACTCATTCCTATGAAAAACACTGGAGAGCATAGGAATAGAGTTTTCCTTAAAATGATAAGTAGCATGTACCTAAAATCATCAGACAGCATTATATGTAATGGGGATAAGCTAGAAGTATTTCCAATAAGATCAGGGGTGAAATGAGAATGTCCATTTTCACCCCATTATTCAATATTGTACAAGAGACATTAGCTTTAGCAATAATAGAAGAAAAAGAAATTGAAGAAATTAGAATAGGCAAAGAAAAAATAGCTATCACTCTTTGGAGATACTATTATGATATACTTACAAAATCCTATAGAATCAAGTAAAAAAAACTACTTGAAATAATCATTTTAACAAAGTTGTAGGATATAAAATAAACTCAGCATTTCTATACATTAGTAGCAAAGCCCAACAGCAAGAGATAGAAAGAGAAATTCCATTTAAAGTTACTGTAGACATCAGAAGATATTTAAGAGTCTGCCAAAGAGAAAAAAAAAAGAACTACATGAAGAGAACTACAAAATATTTTCGTGCAAATAAAGTCAAATCTAAATAACTGGAAAAAAAACATCAGTTGCATATGGTTAGGCTGAGGTACTATAATAAAAAACCAACAATTTCACTTGATTTACTTATTCAGTGCCATGTCAATCAAACCACTAAAAATTATTTTATAGAGCTAGAAAAAATAATAAAATTTGTCTTTAAGAACAAAAGTTAAAGAATATCAAGGCAATTAATGAAAAGAAATGCTAGGAAAGGTGGCCTGGCCATACCAGATCTTAAATTGTGTCACAAAGCAGCGATCAAAACTACTTGGTACTGGCTAAGAAAGAAAGTGAAGGATCAATGGAATAGGTTAAGTGCATAAGACACATTAGAAAGTAAGATTATAGTAATCTACTATTTAATAAACCCAAAGACTGCAGCTTCTGGGATAAGAACTCATTCTTTTACAAAAACTGCTGGGAAAACTGGAAAATAGTATGATAGAAATTGGGCATAGATCAATATCTTCCACCATACACCAAAAAAAAAGTCCAAATGGGTTTATGATTTAGATATAAAGGCTGATATTATAAGAAAATGGGGAGAGCAAGGAATAGTTTACCTGTTAGATGTATGGGGAAGGGAAGAATTTATGACCAAACAAGTGATAGAGAACATTATGAATTGAAAAATGGATCATTTTTATTTTATTAAATTGAAAAGTTTTTCTATAAACAAAGCAAATACAACCAAATCAGGAGAGAAGTAGAACATTGGGAAAGATTTTTTACAACCAGTGTCTCTGATAAAGGCTTCATTTCTAACATACATAGAGAACTGAGTCAAATTTATAAGACTATAAGCCATTTCCCAATTGATAAATGGTCAAAGAATATAAACAGGTAGTTTTCAGAGGAAGAAATTAAAGATATCTATAGTCATATAAAAAATGCTCTAAATCACTATTGATTGGAGAAATATAAACAAAATCAATTGTTAGGTATCATATCACACCTGTTAGATTAAATAACATGACAAAAAAGGAAAATGATAAATGCTGGAGAAGATTTGGGGAATTTGGAACACTAATGCATTGTTGGTGGAGTTGTGAACTTATCCAACCATTTTGCAGAGCAATTTGGAACTATACCCAAAAGGTCTATAAAATGTGCATACCCTTTGACCCAGCAATACCACTTCTGGGGCTGTATTCCAAAGAGATCATACAAATGGGAGAAGAATTTACATGTATAAAAATATTTATAGCAACTCTTTTTGTGGTGGCAAAGAACTGGAAATTGAGGGGATACCCATCAATTGGGGAATGGCTTAACAAGTTGTGATATATGAATGTAATGGAATACTATTGTACTATAAGAAGTGATGAGTAGGTGAACTTCAGAAAAACCTGGAAATATCTAAATGAACTGATGCTGAGTGAGGGGAATAGAACCAGGCAAATCATTTTACACAGTTACAGCCACATTTGTGCAATGATTAATTTTTATAGACTTGGCTCTTCTCAGCAATGTAAGGTTCTAAAACAACTCCAAAAGGCTCAAGATGGAAAATTTTATCCACATAGAGATAGAATTATGGAGCCTGAATGCATATTGAAGCATAGTATTTGCTCTCTGTTTTATTTCTTTCTTCTCTTGATTCATTCTTCTTCTTTACAACATGACTAATATAAAAATATGCTTAATATGAACATATATATAGAGCATATATCAGATTTCATGCTATCTTATGGAACGAAAGGAAATTTAAAACTAAAAAGCTTGTGGAATTCAATGTTCTAAACCAAGAATAAATTAATTATTTAATTTTTAAAAAAATGTAGTTTCCTTGATATATCTTTTAATTAAATCTACTTTGAGTTTTTGCTTTTTCTGAGATCATGATTATTACCCCATGCCTTTTTTTTTTTACTTCAATTAGTAGATGAATAACAACTTGCACTCCAGGTCCTTAGTTTAACTCTGGGTACATTCTGGTTCAAGTGTGTCTATTACCACCATTTCAAGATGACAAAACTTAAGGTCAAAGAGGAGAACGAACTTGTCAATGGCCACCCAACTAGTAATAATAAAGGATGGGATTTGAACCCAATACTCTCTAAAGACTTTAAGTTCAGCACTGTTTTTACTTTACTGCAATGATCTCTAAGTTCATTCAAAGTTCATAAAGCAAAAGCTGTAAAACTTCTATGATGTATCCGTGTCAACAATCTGTGATTTCTTTCCATCACAGATTGAAACTCAAATGTGCCTTAGTAGGTAGGTTTTAGATAGTTGTCTCAGTCTCATAAAGTTTGAATGACTCTTGACCATGATGCATAGCCATCAAATGTCAGAAATGAGACTTAACTCCACCTCTCTTCAGAGCTCAGAGCAAGTGTCACCTTCCATATGAGGTATTTTCCCTGATTCTCTGAGTTGCTCATGACATCTTCTTTCTCCCACATGGGGAAAAAAAAAAAAACACTTTATAGTTCCTTTAGTTGGAGCACCCTTATTAATGAGATCACATGTCCACTTTTAAATTTTAATATATTTATACTTACATATGTGTATGCATGCATGTGTCTGTGTGTTTCCTACCAGGAAAAATGTAAGTTTCTTGAAGGCAGCCATTGCTTTGCTTTATTTCTTTTTCTTTGCATCCTCAGCTCCCATCTCATAGCAAGCACTTAAATACATCCTCATCAAACTAAGTTTCTGACCTCAAGTTCTGCATTGTACCAATAAGACTAGACAGCCTTTCTTGATTCCCTCAAGATGAAACTAATTCAGACATTATTGAATCTCTAAATACACACCCACAGAGAGAGATAGAAAAGGGGAAAATGTCCACACAAAACCACTCAGCCTTTTTCAATATTCCCCCACCATATGCTAGAGATAATCATTTCCCATTTAGGAAGCAAAAGCATAGATGTGAAAATAAAACATACAGAAATTAAATTCTGGTACTCAATTGACATGGCTCTGAATGGTATTGAACTGCCCTCAGTACTGCTTCCCGAACAACTGGGTTAACCCTTGGAAGACCAAATCAGGTTTGAGTCCTACAAAGAAAATGGAAAGCAGTAACACTAACCTAGTTATCTAAAGTAACACATAATGAACTATCTCCCTGAACAGTAATTATATTTCCTTTTATGGTACTTTCTTATTTTTTTCTAACATTTCATTAGTGGTTAAATAAATTGAACACACTGGATAATTTGGTTAACTTATATTTAGACTTCCTTATTCTTTAACCTAACTTTTGATCTCCATTTAAATAATCAGCTGAAACTTCCTTCAACAATGCATCTTAGATTCCTTAATTATACCTATAATTGCTAATTCTACCACAAAGGCAACTTTTGGGCAGCTCATCCACCCTACATTTACTTATCTATATCCTGTTTTCCCCCACCTCCTGGGAGAGTGCTCTTGGAAACACCCCTCTATATTGGCTGTGAACGTCTCTCTGTGAGGAGCAGAGATATTACTAGCTGATCAGGAGGCTGCTTTGCTGGGTTTTTGTCCAAGAAACACAAGAGAGTTCCAAGGAAATTATCTGCTGGTTGAGATTTAATCAGTAATTTCTTGTAGTTCCTTGGACACTCATTGGGTTGTAACAGTAACATTAGTATGAATATAAGTTCCATCTCCTCAGGTCTGCCAAGTCCCTGCCCATTCAGAGAGCTAGACTTCTTTCATGGTTGGCTGGTGTGAATTTCAAGAATATATCCTCTCTTGTCTCTGGAGGTTAACAGTGTGCCCCATGATAAAAGACTTGAAGTGCCTTTCAGACAAACATTACTTTAAAAAAAAGGCATCTATCTGGCTAATTCCTGACCTTCTAAAGATCATTCTTTGATCAACTGCAACATTTGGATGTGATAATTAAGAAACAGGGATGAATCAGTTTAATTCAGTTTAAAACATTCATTATGGGACCAATATGTACAAAGCACTTTTCTAGGTATAAGGAGATACAATGTCAAAGACAAGAGTCCCTATGATAAATTATTCTCTCAATGCCCAGCTGAAAAATGAACCAAAGACTGAGTCTTATCTATGCCAGAAATGTTCCCAGAATTCTATAGTTTCACAGCTGAAAGAGACTTCAGGGGTCATATAGTACAACCTGGATCTCAATTAAATTTAATTTAAACAACTGTTAATTAGTTATATTTGTCTCCGTTAGAATATTTTTTCATAAGGTTATAGATAGCTTTAATTATTATACTCATCTGTACAATGATCTGGAGAGGGAAATGGAACATCACACAAGCATCTGCAAAAAAAGGAAGAAAGGAAGGAAGGAAAGAAAGAAGAAAAGAAGGGAGGAAGGAAGAAAGGAAGGAAGGCAGGAAGGAAGGAAGGAAGAAAGGAAGGAAGGAAGGGAGGGAGGGAGGAAGGGAGGAAGGATGGAAGGGAGGAACAGAGGGAGGGAGGAAGGGAGGAAGGAAAAAAAAAAGGAAGGAAGGAAGGAGAAAAAAAGAAAAATAAACCCAAATGGAGTCATGAAGATTTGGATGCACTGAAATAGCTAAACAACAATAACAAAATGCCAGCTTCTGGTATAGATGCTGGAGGAACAAAGACAAAAATGAAATATTCCCTGCTTTTGAAAAGCTTATATTCTAAGTGAGGAGCACAGCATGTAAACAGATCACTAATTAAAAAAATATATAAACCTATTAAAATAAATGCAGGAAGGTCTTCTGAGAGTCAAGATGGTAGAGTAAGCAGCAAATCGCCAGAACTCTCCCATATTCACCTCAAAGTAACCATAAAATAGAAACCCAGAATCCTGGAGCAGCACAACCAGCAAAAAGACAGGGTGAAACAATCTTTTAGCGTAAGAAACTTGAAAAGTTGGCAGGAAAGATCTGTCTTACTCAGGTAAAAGGAGAGAACAGTTCATGTCAGGAAGCATCCCAGCAAGATAGCAGCAAGCCCAAACTCAATGAGAGGACATCCTAAACTCTAGTGCAGTAGAGTAGACAAACGTCAACATCAGGTCCCCTGATAACACTTCTGCATAGCCAAGGGAATGGGAAAATGCCAGCTTGGAGGACCAGCATGTAATTTAGCATAACCCTAGACAAAAAAAAAAAAAAACAAAAAACACCAGTAACCAAACCACCAAGTGCTTCAGTGTAACCATGGGGAAACTCAGAAATACCCCCTCCAGCCTCAGCATACACCAAACACTAGCACCAGGACTTCAAGCTGCCAGTCTCCTAGATTCTGCAGCTGTGGCAGCCTCCCTCCACCCCAATCCCTCAATGTAGCACTAGACACAAGAGTTCCCCCTATGGGCCTCAGGGCAACATCAGTGAAGCACCATGTAAATATCCCAGGGTCTAAAGCACCTGGCATCTCTCCCACCCCAGGAGTAGAGCTCAGATTTAAAAGAAAGAAAAAAGATCAAAAAAGAAGAACAAAAACCCATGAAAATAAAATATGAACATAGAAAGTTATTATGATGACAGGGAAGATCAAGACACAAATTCAGAAGAGGACAACAATGCCACACCTATGCACAAATCCACAAAGAAAAATGGGAAGTGGTCTCAAGTCAAGAAAGAATTAATTGAAGAGTTCAAAAAAAGTTTTAGAGTCATGTATATGAGATAGAAGAAAATTTGGGAAAATAAATGAGTGATGCAAGAGAATTATGAAAAAAAGAGTCAACAGCTTAGAAAAAAACAGCTTAAAAAGTACAGTTGGTCAAATAGAAAAGGAAATACAAAAGCTAACTGAGGAAAAATGACTCCTTAAAACTTAGAATTGGGCTAATGGAAACTAATGACTATGAGAAATCAAGAATCATTCAAATAAAATCAAAAGAATGAAAAAAATATAAGAAAATATAAAATACCTCACTGGAAAACAACAACAAGAACAACAACAACAGCAACAACAAACTGATCTGAAAAATACATTCAGGAAAGATAACGTTGACTATGTCGAACTACTTGAAAGCCATAATGAAAAGGAGGACCTGGACAGCATCTTTCAAGAAATTATCTAGGAAAACTGTCCTAATATCATGCAACTAGAGGATGAAATATTCATTGAAAGAATCCACTGATAACCTCAGGAAAAAGTTCTCAAAGTTAAAACTGCAAAGAATATTATAGCCTAATTACAGAACTTTCAAGTGATGAAAGAAATAATTCAAGGAGCAGGGAACTGCAATCAGGATTGAGCAGGACTTATCAGGTAAAACATTAAACAATCAGAGGTCATGGAACATGATATTCTTAAAGGCAAAGGAGCTAGGATTACAACTGATCATCATTTGCTCAGTGAGTTTCAAAGGAAAATTAAAATATATATATATATGATTATTTAGTGAAATAGAAGCATTTCAGGCTTTCATAAGGAGAAGAGAAGAATTTAACAACAAAAACAAAAAGAAATGATCTCCATCATCAAGAAGAAGAGAAGCCTAAAAAGGAAAAGAAAAAAAAGCATAAGGTATATTAAATGCAGTTGAACTGTTTACATCTCTCCATGGGGAGATGATACTTGCAATTATTAAAAAGTGCACCAGTAATGGTACAGCCAGAAGGAATATATATAGACAGAGGTAATGGGTATAACGTGAACTTGAGTGAATGACATAAAAATAATTAAGGAATGGGAAAGAGGATGCAGAATGAAGGGAGAGGTAGAATGGGGAAAATTATTTCACCTGAAACGTTTCCTGGTTTTTCCACATCTATTACAATAGAGGAAAACATGGAAGGGTGGGTGACAGACATTGCTTGAACCTTTCTCTCATCAGTATTGGCTCAGAGAAAATAATACACACTATCAATTGAATACAGAAATCTTTCTTACCTGACAGGAAAATCAGAGGGGAAGAGAATAAATAAAAAGGAAGGTGTACCTGACAGAAGAAAGGAAAGATTAGGGGAGGTGGTAGATAGAAGCAAACCACTGTAAAAGAGGGAAATGGTGATAGGAGAGAGAAGACAAACAGAAGGAAAAATAGGATGAAAGGAAATACAGTTAGTAATCATAACTGTGAATGTGAATGGGATGAACTCTCTCATAAAATGGAAGCAGAAAGCAAAGTGGATGAAAATCCAGAATCCTACAATATGTTGCTTACAAAAAAAACATTTGAAGCATAGACATACACAGAGAGCAAAGGTAAAGAGCTGGAGCAGTATCTATTATGCTTCAATTGAAGTTAAAAAAAACAGAGGTAGAAATCATGATTTTAGACAAAGTAAAAGCAAAAATAGACCCAATTAAAAGTATGAAGAAAACTATATCTTGCTAAAAAGTACCATAGACAATGACATAATATCATTACTAAACATATATGTAAACACCTGGCATAGCATACAGATTCTTGAAAGAGAAGTTAATGGGGCAGCTAGGTGATGCAGTGAATAGAGCACCGGCCCTAGAGTCAGGAGGACCTGAGTTCAAATCTGGCCTCAGACACTTAACACTTACTAGCCATGTGACCTTGGGCAAGTTGCTTAACCACAACTGTGCTCCAAAAAAAAGCAAAAAATTAAAATTAAAAAAAGAGAAGTTAAGTGAGTTATAGGTTCATGACCAAACAAGAGATAAAGAGCATTACAAAATGTAAACTGGATAATTTTGATTATATTAAATTAAATAATTTTTTCACAATAAACCAATGGGAGCAAGAGTCAAAGGAAAGCAGAAAGCTGGAAAACAATCTACTGCATGTCTCTTACAAAGGCCTTATTACTCATATATTTAAAGAACAGAGTCAAATTTATAAGAATGTAAGCCATTCCTCAATTGATATATGGTCAAAGGACATGAATAGGCAGTTTTCAGATGAAGAAATCAAAGCAAATGAAGTGTTCTAAATCACTTTTTAATAGAGAAATGCAAATGAAAACTGAGTTACTACCTCACACCTAACAGATTGGCTAACATGACAGAAAAGGAAAATGATAAATGCTAGAGATGTGGAAAAATTGAGATACTAATGCACAGCTGGTGGAGTTGTGAACTAATCCAACCATTTTGGAGAACAATTTGGAAGAAGGCAGAAAGAGCAGCCAAATTGTACATACCCATTATTCCACCAATACCACTCCTAGTTCTGTATCCCAAAGAGATAACAAAAAAGGGGAAAGGACCTACATGTGCAAAAATATTTATAGCATCCCTCTTTGTGATGACAAAATATTCGAAAATGAAATGATACCCATTAATTGAGGAAAGTTTGAATGAGTTATGGTATATGAATTTGATGGAACACTATTGTGCACTAAAAAATTGATTTTGGGAGCACAGTCTAGCACAAAACACACCAGCAAATACCAAACTCTAGCAAAACTGAAGCAGGCTTCAGGGAACTGAATTACTGGCAACTTTGGTGGTTTCCAGACTTCTCAACCCACAACCAGCAAAGACAACTTAAAAGGTTAGAAAAGGTCTGTTGCACCTGGGTGAGAGAGGAGTGTGGTCTGCTCCAGTCCCATGGTATCAGTGGCAATTGTGGTTGCTATTTCCTGAGCTCTTATCTATTAGATGGTGGGGGGGATCGAGTGGCTAATTAGAGGGAAATTGCAGGGATCTCTTTGATAACAATGAGGCAGGATTCTCTTGCTTTGTCCATGTTTGGATCTGGGTAACAGAATGAATATCAGTCCTGGGTCAAGGAGGAATGGTGGTGTGGTGGCAGTGATGGAGAAGAAATCCTCCTCACAGTTCCAAGGCAGAAAAGAGTGCATGTAGTCACTTACACAGAAGAGAGCACAGGTCAAGAGAGTAATAAATACCTCTCCTTTCATCATATCACCTTGGAAGAAATGAAAATTTACAGGTCTCTAGAAGTTTCTTTGAAAATAGCTGCAAACCTCCCCCCCCCACCCCATGAATCTTGGAACAGTACATGCTCCACACTAGAAGCAGAGCCCTACTTTAACAAACAATTTAAAGTCAAATAACTGACTTGGAATATGAGCAAACTGCAGAAAAAACCCTCAGACTATAGAATCTTACTTTAGTGAAAAAGAATATCAAAACATAAAACCAGAAGAAGACAATAAAGTCCAAGTTCCTACATCCAAAGCATCCAAGAAAAATATGACTTGGTGGCAAACCATTGAAGAGCTCAAAAATGATTTAGAAAATCAAGCAAGAGAAGTAAAGGAAAATCTGGGAAAATAAATAAGAGGGATGCAAGAACAGCATTAGGAAAAAGTAAACAGCTAGCTAAAGGAGACTCAAAACACTAGTTTAAAAAAAAACACTTGGAAAATAGACTAACCCAAATG
>CM053582.1:88742226-88758165 GCA_028627135.1 Pseudochirops cupreus
TCTTTCCTCCTCCTCCTACCACTTTAACCAATCCTTCTCTGGCTTATTTATTGATTTATATCCATAGCACTTCCCATAACTGCATTTCCTGGAAGGCTCTGCACTAGATTTTTCTTTCCTCCTCCTCCTCCTCCTGCTCCTCCTCGTCCTCCTCATCCTCCTCCTCGTCCTCCTCGTCCTCCTCGTCCTTCTTCTTCTTCTTTTTCTTCTTCTTCTTCTTCTTCTTCTTCTTCTTCTTCTTCTTCTTCTTCTTCCTCGTCTTCCTCTTCTTCTTCTTCCTCTTCTTTCTTCTTCTTTCTTCTTCTTCTTCTTCTTCTTCTTCTTCTTCTTCTTCTTCTTCTTCTTCTTCTTCTTCTTCTTCTTCTTCTTCTTCTTCTTCTTCTTCTTCTTCTTCTTCTCCTTCTCACCTCTCCTCTCCTCTCCTTTCCTCTCCTTTCCTCTCCTGTCCTCTTGTTTTTTTTCTCAGTGACCTGAGTCGGAAATCATCATTTTGCTAGCAATGACGTAACGACTGTTATGCTGTCTATAGTCCCACATCACCAATTACCTACCTAAAATTTCACATTGCTTGTCTGAGAGATTTCTTCAACTTGGTATGTCTGAAATAGAGCTTAGTACATTTCCACCCAAAAGCACTTCTTTTTCAAATGTCCTTATTTCTGCCAAGGGAGCTATAATTCTTCCAGGCTTCCAAGTCCACAATATGAGTGTTGTCCCTGACTCTTTATTCTCTCTCACCCCACATGTATAATCACTTTTCAATGCTGTTTCTTCTGCTTCGTGACATCTTCTACATTCTACCCATTTGCTCTGCTTACATAATCATATTAGTTCAGCATCCATAACCTCTTTCCTAGAAAGTGGCTGGGGCTTTTAATTGCATCATCAACCCATTCCAATCCATCTTTCACATACTTGCCAAAGTCATTTTCCTTAGCACAGACATTACCATGTCACCCTCTCCCCCCAAAACTCAATAAACTCAAATGATACCCTATTGCTTCTACTGTAAAATATAAACTCTTTTTTTTTTTTTTGGCTTTTAAATACTTCACACCTTGGCTGCCACCTGTTAGTTGATTGTGTGATACACTCTAGGACACACAAATTATCCTTCTCTTTGCTCTCCATATATGAAACTTCATCTCCCATCTCAGTGACTTGTGCCATCCCGCATTCCTAGAATATGCCACTCTCTCATAGAATTTCTCCAATATGAAACTGAAGCATCACCTTCTCCATAAACCTCGTCTGATCTTTCCAACTGCTCATTCCTTGGCTTTCTATCTTATACTTAATGTATACATTTATGGATGTATGCATATATGTATGCATACAGACAAATGTAACTAGAAATATATCTACATATACATGTTTGAATATATGTGTGTATACACACACACACACACACACACACACATAGATGTACACAGAGAGATTGATATAGATTTATATATGTATATACTCTCTGGATAGATAGTATATATTTTTTCTTCCAAAAGAATATAAGCTCTGTGGGCTTAGGGATCATTTCAATTTTTGCTATTGCATCTTTATTACCTAGATACACTTGACACTTAATAAATGCATGGTAATTGAGAGATTGCTTAAGTTAATTATTCTAGGCCCCATGAGAAGTAAGCCTCAGATATGGGATTTGGACCCAAATCTTCTGTATCTTGAGCCAGGACTCTTCATTTTACCAGGCTACCTCCTCAGTAGCTTTCTAATTACTGAGGTCTTTCCAGCTTCCCTAAATGCATCATCCCCTTTTACTCAAAAAAGATTTATTATTAACTTGATATGAAACATTGAAATAATTAATTAACATTGCTTTCAAACTATTTTTATTTGAATGAATTAATTTCAGTACTCAAATTGTCATAACAATTCTTCTTTTGCTCTCTCTAATTTTCTCCTAGTATACTTTGTCCATTCCTGTTTCCATTTCATTTTACATGGTTGCACTTAGTATGTACTCAATTTTCCTTCCTTCTTTCCTTCTTTCCTTCTTTTCTTCCTTCCTTCCTTTTTTCCTTTTCCGGGTGTTTTGGTCAGCTCTAATTCTTTATGACTTCATTTGAGGTTTTCTTAGCAAAGATAATGCAGTGGTTTGCCATTTCCTTTTCCCAGAGATTATGGCAAACAGAAGTTAAGTGACTTGCCCCATGTCAGTCAGCTAAATATCTGAGACTGTATTCGAAGTCATATCTATCTGACTCTAGGCCCAGTGTCTATGCACTGAGCTATCTAATTGCCTTGTACATAGTAGGTCTTCAATAAGTGCCTTTTAATTGACTGGTTTATTAACTTCTCTCTCTTCCCAGACAACTCCATATGGCTCTAAATTGCAGGATAGATCACAGTTTACTTTGGTAAGGGGGTATCCTCAAGAGAGACTTCAAAAATTGATTAAATCACAGCCCTGCTCTTTATCATTTTAAAGTCACCTATGAGGTATGATGGAGCTTAGATTGTGTTTCAGAATCATTTCCATTTGAATTGTTTTAGCAATATTCTGAAAATCACTTGGCAAAATAAGGTATCAGACACTAAGTTCTTTTCCAAAGTGCCAGGCATTCAAACTCTGCAACTCTAAAGGGTTGGGAATATTATTCAAATGCCAAATATATATTTGCCAAAAAACCAAAATAAAGAAAACCTCCCACAATTTTGTGAAGAACTCACACAAGGCAAGTGCTCACATGGTGGTCAGAAAAAGCAACACAAGGATACTCTCAAGGTTTCTCTTAAGAACTTTGGAATTGATTTGATGACACGGGAGACACTGGCAGAGGACTGCCCATAATGTCGTGCCCTCATCAGAGAAGTGCTTTATAGTGTTATTCTTTATAAGCCAAGCAGAATTGAAGTAGCTCACAAGAAATGTGAGATGTGTAAATTTAGAGAATCCACCCCAAATATTCACATGCGCTATTTGTGCCAGACCTGTGCTAGAGCATTCTATGCTCATATTGGTCTGATCAACCAGATTAGGACACATTGTAACTTGACTCTAACACAGGGTTATCATTTTGGTCTTTCTCAAGAATGAAGGACAACCACAACTATCACCATAATGATTACACCATATACTTCAGATATTATCAACCAATTTTACAGATAAAGACACTGAGGTCCAGAAGAGTTAATTACTTCCCCATAGTACAGTATGCGAGAAGTGGGATATAAACTCAGGTTTCTGATGACTTCTCAACCATTTTTCCATCCATTACAGTCCATTGCCATTTCAAGTTATTCTCTTTTACTACTAATCACCATCTGTGCTACCACATACTATTCAACAGATGGGCTTACTGGAACAAAGAGTCAGTAATAAAATTAAAGGAGTTAAACAGAACCACTTTCCAACCAACATGCTGCATCTCCCTATGATAATAATAGTTTGCCTTCCTTTAACCAGTGGTTCTCAACCTTCCTAATGCCAGAACCCTTTAATACTTGTGTCTGGGCATATCTGCATGTGGGCAGACCCACCTGAAGACGGATAGAGGAGCAGTGTCTTGGTTCCTAAGACCATCGGAAATATGTGTTTTCTGATGATCTTAGGCAACCCCCAAAGGAATCGTGACCCACAGATGACCCACAGATTTAATGCTTGCTATATGCAGGGCACCATGCTAAGCATTTTAGTTATTATCTAATTCAGTCCTCACAACAACGCTAGGAAGTAGTTGCTCTTACCATCTCCAATTTACAGATGAGGAAATTGAAGCAAATAGGGATTAAGTGACTTCCTCAAGGTCCCACATCTAGTAAATATCTGAGGACAGAATTGAACTGAGATCTTCTTGACTCCAAGGCCAATATTTTATCCACTACACCACGCGGTAATCAGGGCTGGGGAACCTATGGCCTCAAGGCCACATCTGACCCTCTAGGTGCTCAAGTGCAGCTCTTTAACTGAATCCAAACTTCACAGAAAAAATACCCTTAATGAAATGATTTATTCTGTAAAACTTGAACTGAGTCAAAAAGGCTGCACCCAAGAACCTAAAAGGTTGCATATGGCCTCAAAGTCACAGGTTCCCCCTCCCCCCCGACCTAGTTATATCCAAGAGAAGTTGAACTGGAAGACCCAATCATCCCATAATTGGGAATATACCGTGAAGAGAACATCAGAAACAAAACAACAAAAAGCTATCTGTTCGAAGATTTTCTTAGTAACATTCCGTGTGATAAGCAAGATGATGGTATATAATAATAATAATAATAAGCAAAGAAGAAACCTAAATGCCCAATAATAGGGGAATGGTTTGATAAATTGTGGTATATTAATGTAATAGAAGATGATAATACAATTAATACTAAAAAGTATGAGGAACACAAAAAAAATCTCGAAAGAGTTTTATGAAGTAATGTTAAAGAAACAAAAACAAGCAAAAGAAGAAAAAATAAACTAAGGACAGGAAAAACTCAGTCACACAAGAGGAAAAAGGAATGGGAATGGACAAAAAAATCTAGATACAGATATACAGGGAATGAATGCAAATTCATGATACTGGAAATATTTAAATTAATTTATTGAAATGTAAAAGAGCTGAAAAGCAAGTTTAATTATCTGTATTGATATTTAATATCAAGCTCATAATAAATATTTTTTTAGCTTGAGAGGAAGAAGTAGGATGAATAGCTGAGACAACACTGGCAGAAGCATACTTGTAACAAGTGGAGATAAAAACAGGAATTACATTTTCACAATGACCAATTATTCTGAACAAAACTGTCATCAGAAGGATTTACATAAAACTTATATCCATTGAAGAAAATCACATCATCACCATCATCAACAACAACAAAACAACAGAGAAGGGCCTCAGTTTGCTCATCTTTAAAATTATGGGGTTGGACTGAAAGACCTCTAAAATTCCTTCCATCATATTATTTATTGGAAATTCCACTATGTATGCGCTTCTCTGGCTGGTACTGGGGATACATAGAAGTATAAAATAATTAGTGAAATCACATGAAACTGTGGAAAGAAGACAGAGTTGACATTTGAAGACCTGCAATTGAAACCTTCTTCTGTCACTTAGTACGTGTATCAGTCAGTCAGTCAATCAATAAGCATTTATTAAGTACTTGCTTTGTGTCAAACATTCTAAAGACAAAGGATAAAAAAAAATGAAACAAAAGCTAATCCTCACCCGATGGCAAGAGATAGAAAAAGAAATCCCATTTAAAGTTACTGTGGACATTATAAAACATTTAAGAGTCTACCTGCCAAGACAAACCCAGGAACTATATGAATACAGTTACAAAACACTTTTCACACAAATAAAATAAGATCTAAATAACTGGAAAAAACATCAGTTGCTCATGGGTAGGCTGAGCTAATATAATGAAAATGACAATTCTCCCTAAATTAATTTATGTATTCAGTGCCATACCAATAAAACTACCAAAAATTATTTTTTAGAGCTAGAAAAAATAACATCAAAATTCATCTAGAAGAAAAAGAGGCCCAGAAAATCAAGGGAATTAATTAAAAGAAATGCTAGGGAAGGTGGCCTAACCATACCATATCTTAAATCATGTGTGTTATAAAGCAGCAATCAATAAAACTACTTGATATTATCTAAGAAATATAGGAGTGGATCAGTGGAATACATTGGGTACACAACACACAGTAGTCAATGATTATAGCAATCTACAGCTTAATAACTACAAAACCCCAGCTTCTGGGATAAGAACTCACTATTTGACAAAAAATGCTGGGAAAACTGGAAAATAGTATGGCAGAAACTAGGCATAAACCAACGTCTGACACCGTATACCAAAATAAATGAGTACATGACTTCTATATAAAGGCTAATAGTATGAGCAAATTAGAGGAACAAGGAATATTTTATCTGTGAGATTTATGGAGAATGGGGGAACTTGTGATGAAACAAGAGATAGAGAAAATTATGAAATGCAAAATGGATAATTTTGATTAAATTAAATTGAAAAGGAAAAGTAGAAAACTTGGAAAGAATTTTTCCAACTAGTTTCTCTGATAAAGGCCTAATTTCTATCATATATAGAGAACTGAGTCAAACATACAAGAATACAAGTCATTCTCCAATTGATAAATGGTGAACGGATATGAACAGGCAGTTTTCAGAGGAAGAAATTAAAGCTATCTATAGTCAAATGAAAAAAATGCTCTGTCATTATTGATTAGAAAGAGGCAAATCAAAACAACTTTGAAGTACCACATCACACGTATCAAATTGGCTAACATGACAAAACAGGAAATGATAAATGTTGGAGAAGATGTTGGAAAGTTGGAATAATAATTCATTGTTGGTGGAGTTCTGAGCTGATTCAACCATTCTGGAGAGTAATTTGGAACCATGTCCAAAGGAGTATGAAAATGTGCCTACCTTTTGACTCAGAAATACCACTTTTATGTCTGTTTCCCAAAGAGAACATAAAAATAGGAGAAGGACCCACATGTTCAAAAATATTTATAGCAGCTCTTTTCCTGGTGGCCAAGAACTGGAAATTGAGATGCCCATCAATGGGGAGTGACTGAACAAGGTGTGGCATATGAATATTACTATAAATACTATTGTATTACATTACTTTTGTATTTTATTACCATATACTACACTATATTATATTATTATATAATATATATACTATACACTATAATATATTATATTACTATATACTATAATAGCATTGTATTATATTATATTGTACAATATATAGTGCCATACTATATATTAGTATATAGTACATTCATATGTACTATATATAATACTACACTATACTATATGTTGTACTATATATATTGTACTATAACTGTATTATATTACTATTATTATAAATACTATTGTCATTAATTATTTACTATTACCATATTAATTACTATTAATACAGTTAATTTACATCATATTATAGTACAATATTGATATTGTGCTATAACTCACAGTGACATTGTGCACTTTTGAGGAGGGACAGAGTCAAAGGAGAGAACAGAAAAAATGGGAGACAGGAAAGGATGGAGAAAAATATAGTTAGTCTTTTACAACACGACTGTTATAGAAGTGTTTTGCATGACTACACATGTATAACCTATATAGATTTGATTGCCTTCATAAGCACATAACATAAGCACGTGTTATGGGTTAATCACTGTGTTAAGTGCTGAGGAGCAAATGAGATGGATTTTTAAATCTCTCAATGAATTACCGGGATGTCTACCCTAAGTATGTGAAGACTTATCCAAATAAAATTGTGTGGATAAGAACAATTGTTTCAACAGTCATGAAAGTGACTAAAGAAAGTTCTGTGGAGTGTGCAGAACTTTGTCAGACATCAACGATGCCAAGGTTGGACTAACAGAAGCCAAGATGTTGGAGAAAGCAGTAAGTTGCAGTAACTCTCCCATATTCACCTGCAAACAACCATAAATAACATCCTAAAACAAATCCTGAAATAGCAGAACCAACAACATGAGGTGAAATAATCTTTTAGGTTCAAGAAACTTGGAAGATTGTCAAGAAAGCTCTGCCTCACTCTTGTCAAGGGGAATTAAATGCAAGACAGGAAGTGTACAAGCAACCCAGTAGCAAGCCGCACCTCAATAAACTAGTGGTAGATCCTGAATTTCAGTGTGGTGGAATAGGCAAACACTCTACATGCCTCAGCATGGGCAGGGGAATGGAGAGACTACAACTATTAGAATTACCATGTGCTTCAGGGTATCACTGAGTAATTATTTGAGGTGCAGAAGGGAGAATAGATACAGAAGAATTAGATGTAGGGCTAGTAGTTTTAGTAACCTACATTCATTGGGAATGGATTTAAGAGGGACCTATACATACATACATACATACATACATACACACATACACACATACACACACATACATAAATACATACATATATATATAAGAATAGTGTAAAAGTCTTCTAAATTCAGAAGATATAAAATGGTAGGAGCACAGGGAGGGTGGAGGGGGGAGAGAACAAGGGAGAAATCTTTAGATAAGAGGGTGAAGGAATAGGTAAAATAGAGGTATAGAGGGGTGTATAGACTTATGGGACTGGGAGTATAGGGGAAGGATCCTTGGAGGGGGGTAGGCAAGTTACAGAAGGGCAAGGTAGTGGATAGAATGAAGTAGAGGAAGCAAGAGGGATAGGAAATAGATATAACCATACACAAAAAAACAAAGATCTGGAGTAGAATAGGTTTGGGAAAGTATATGTCTATATATGTATGTATATATGTATATGCATATGTACGTATCTATAGGTATAGAGAAACATATATAAACTTTATTGTAGCCTTCTGGGGGGAGGTTGGCAGGAGGGGAAAAAAAGATCAAAGTAAAAAAGTACACAGCAGATAACAAAAGGAAACTCACAAAGAAGCCAAGAAAAGATGGAAAATTCTCAACATGATGTGTATTATTTATCATATAAGTTTTCTTGAAATGAAAATCCATTGTTTTATATTTGAACCTTCTCTTATGTTCTGAAATGCACACAACATGCTTTTTTTCTTCCTTCGTATTTAAGTTCTAATATGTAAGTTTGTTATATGTTTTTGTTTCTTTTTAAATTCTGTATTTGAATCTAAATTCTGGCATTTGAGTCTAAAATAAGATTTTTGAAAATAATTGTACCACTAATAGTACAATTAAAAAATCTACATAGACAGAGGGTGCGAGTATAATGTGAATTTGAGGTAATGACATAAAAAATAAGAGATGAGAGAGGAGTACACTGAGTGCAGAAAAAGGGAGAGGTTGAATGGGGTAAATTATTTTGCATAAAGAGGGATGGTAAAGCTTTTAGAGTGGAAGGAAAGATGAGAAGTTGGTGATAGGTATCACTTGAAATTTACTCTCATCAGTATTGGCTCAAAAAGGGAATAATATGCACAATCAGTTCAAAGGTAGGAGGGGAGGAGATTTTGTAATGGTGGTGGGACTGACAGAAAAGTGGGCAGACTGGGGGGAGGTGGTAGACAGAAACAAAACACTGTTGAGGAGCGAAATGGCGACAGGAGAGGACAAACAGGAGTAAAAATAGGATGGAGAGAAATACAGTTAATAATTATAATTGTGAATGTAAATTGGATGAACTCTTCCATAAAACAGAAGTGAATAACAGAAGGCATCAAAACCCAGAATCCTATAATATGTTGTATACAAGAAACACACCTGAAGCAGAGATATATACACAAATTAAAGGTAAGGGGCTGGAACGGAATCTATTATGCTTCAACCGAAGCAAAACAAACAAACCAACAAAAACAGAGGAATCAATCCTCATCTTAGCCAAAGCAAAAATAGAACTAATTAAGAGGTATGGAAGGAAACTGTATCTTGCTAAAAAGGTACCATAGACAACAGAGTAATATGAATACTAAACGTATATGCACCAACTGGTATAGCATCCAGATTCTCAAAGGAAAAGTTACGTGAGTTACAAGTTCATGACCAAACAAGAGACAGAGAGCATTACAAAATGTAAAATGGGTAATTTTGATTATGCTAAACCAAAAAAAAAACAAACAAACAACCTTGTGCGCAAACAAAACCAATGCAACCGAGAACTGAAGGAAAACAAAGTTGGGAAACAATCTTTACAAGAAGTGTCTCTGATAAAGGCCTCATTTCTCAAATACGTAGAGAACTGAGTCAAATTTATAAGAATGGAAGTCATTCCAAATGAACAAAGGATATGAACAGGCAGTTTTCAGATGAAGAATTCAAAGCTATCTATAGACATATGAAGAAGTACTCTCAATCATTTTTGATTAGAGAAATGGAAATTAAAACAACTCTGACGTACCCTGCCTATCACATTGGTAAATATGACAAAAAAAAATTGGAGAGGATGTGTGAAAATTAGAACTCTAATGCACTGAACTCTAATTGAACTGATCCAAGCATTCTGGAGAACAATTTGTAACTATGACCAAAGGGCAAACAGACTGCGCATACCTTTTGATCCACTAATTTCATTACTAGTTCCGTATTCTAAAGAGATAATAAAAAAGGGAAATGTACCTACATGTGCAGACATATTTACAGCAGTCCTTTTTGTGGTAGAAGAATATTGGAAATTGAGGGGATGCCCATCAATTGGGAAATGGCTGAACAAGCTGTGGTATATGAATGTAATGGAATACTACTGTGCAATAAGAAATGATGAAAAAGCAGATTTCTGAAAAACCTGGAAAAACTTGTACAAACTGATACAAAGTTAAATGAGTAGAATGAGGAAAATATTGTATACAGTATTAGCAGTGTTTTGTGATGATCACCCACAAATTCATCAGCTTTTCTTAACAACACAATGGTCCAAGACAAGTACAATAGACTGAAGAAGGAAAATGCCATCCACATCCAGATAAGGAACTGATGAACTCTGAATGCAGATCAAAGCAAATTTTCTTCATGTTTCAAAATGTATTTTTCATGTTATTTTTTCATTCTGGTTTGTTTCTTATTTCACAACAGTGATGAATATGGAACTATATTTTACCATGATAGCATATGTATAACCTATAGCAAATTGGCTACCACTTTAGAAAGAGGGAAGGAGAGGTACGGAGAGAGAAAAATTTCAAACTCAAAACTTGTAAAATGAATGCTAAATATTGTCTTTCCATGCAATTGGGGAAAATGCTATTAAAAGCAAAAAATAAAAGCTATCCATTGTGTTCCAGGCTATCACCAGTCATCTTGTCTTTCATCTTGCAAGTTGATTTTAATGACACAGGAAGAGAGAGTAAGGTTAATGACTTTGTGCAGCTCTGCCTCACTTAAATCCAATTCACATGCAAGACAAGACACTCCACTGTGATGGTCCACCACCTACAAAAAGTACTGAGAATTAAAAAAAAGAGGGCAAAAACAGTCTCTGCTGTCAAAGGGCTCTCAGTCTAATGGGAAGACAACATGGAAACAACTATGACAAACTATACACAGGATAAATTGGAGACAAGCAACAGAGGAAAGACATTAGTCGTGAGTGGGAACAGGAATGGCTTCTTGGGGGCAGTTAGGTGGTGCAGTGAGTAGAGCACCAGCCCTGGAGTCAGGAGGACCTGAGTTCAAATATGACCTCAGACACTTAACACTTACAAGCTGTGTGACCTTGGGCAAGTCACTTAACCCCAATTTCCCTCCAAAAAAAAATGAGTGGCTTCTTGTAGAAGGTAGGATTTTAAAAGGAACTTGAAAGAAACCAGAAAAGTTCAGGAGGCAGATATGAGCAGGGAGACAATTCTAGACATGTAGGACAACCAGTGAAAATTCAAGGATTCAGGAGATGGTAGTTTCTTGTGCATGGAACAATAAAACGCCAGGGATAGTGTATCAAAGATCACGCAGAAAAAAGTTAGGCATAAGAAGTTTGAAAGGCAAGACAGGTTCAAAGCCAGATTTTTTTGTAGGGGGAAGGGAAGGCAATTGGGGTTAAGTGACTTGCCCAAGGTCACACATCTAGTAAGTGTGTCAAGTATCTGAGGCCTAATTTGAACTCAGGTCCTCCTGTCTCCATGACCTGTGTTCTATTTACTGCCCCATCTAGCTGCCCCCAAAAGCCAGATTTTTTTCCCCTCCAAATCCTTACTCTTTCCACTGTACCATACTTCTTTACAATGCTCAGTCAACAAACATGTATGAGGGGCTATTATAAGCCAAACACTGCACTAAGTGTAAAATTTATAAAGAGGGGAAAAATGAAAGAAATATTCTCTGCCCTTAAATCTATTGTTATTGTTCAGTCATTTCACTTGGTTTTGTCTCTTTTTGATCCCATTTGGAATTTGCTTGGCAGAGACACCAAAGTGGTCTTTCATTTTCTTCTCCAATTTATTTTATAGATGAGGAAACTGAGGTAAACAGGGTTAAGTTACTTGCCCAGGGTCACACAGTCAGCTTTGAACTCAAGGAGATGAGTTTTCCTGATTCCAGGTCAACACTCAATTTACTCCACCACCTATCTATACCTGCTCTTATGGTAATCCATTCTATTAATATTCTATGTGCTTTCCATTACTTCCCTTTTGTCTTGGAAAAAAGTTCTGCTATGATGAACTGCACTGCCTGTGTAAGAGGTCTATTACCCAGTTGTGGCAATGATCACACATCTTTATTTTTTTTTTGTCTCCTACCACAAATAATGTAATCTTCCTCTATCTCAGTAGATGGTATTTGAGAGTTACAATGTCTTGACAAAGAAATCTACCACCTAGCAGTCAATTCAATAACGGGCTTCTCCAAATTTAGTCAGGCTGGTTTTTGGACAACAGCATATTAAAGTCCACAATGTAGTGCCTACCAGAAGTTGTTTCAACTTTGTATGTGATAGGGGTGTGTGTGTACACATACATAGATATACACATGCACACACACATATATTATTATTACATGTTGTAGAGATAGAGTCAGACATACACAATAGGATAAAGAGACATGGAAAGAAAGAAACAGAGAAAGACAGAGGCAAAGAGACAGAAATGAAGATAAAGAGAGACAGATATATAGTCTTTATTTTTGTTTTTCTGAGACTCTGAAGTCTTGCTTGTTCACATATGAGTCTCAAGAGGGATGATCAAGTATTTACTCAGATGAAGAAATATTAGCTTTTTTGATAGTTGGCATGATTGAGTCACTATTTCTTGATTTCTCCTAATTGTACACAGAGATGATCACAATAACAAAATGGGAGCTCAACATAAGTTTTTATGAATCTGAAGTTTGGTAAAATATTTATAGAAATAGAGAAATAGTATTAATGGCTGAATCAGTTTCAGATGACAGAGGATGCTAACATATTTAATAAACACCAAGCTAACTGAACTTTCTTTCACTCATCAGTAATATATTAAGGGCCAACTCTACTCTTGGCACTGTGCTAGGTGCTATAGAATACCTTTGTTAGACAAAAATGGCATTGTTCCTGTCCTCAAGGAGTTTACATTCGACAAGAGTGGAGGTCAAGAGTATGAGCAAAAGAGTGTCTAGGGCATGAACACTAGGAACTAGGTATAGAATTTCTGTGGGAAATGCCTCCAGAGATGTATTTTGCTTTTTTTTTTTGAGGGGCAATGGGGGTTAAGTGACTTGCCCGAGGTCGCAAGGCTAGTAAGTGTTAAGTGTCTGAGGCCAGATTTGAACTCAGGTCCTCCTGACTACAAGGCCAGTGCTCTATTCACTGCACCACCTAGCCTTCCCAGAGATGTATTTTGAAGGAAATTAGCAATGATCCAACAGAGGTCTGAGGAGAAAGGGCATTCCAGAAATGAGGGAGGACATCTAGTTTATTAAACATCAATTGACTATAGAGTATAACATACTGGCTCTTTTCAAGGAGCTGATTCTTTTCATGAAATATTGTATGGCTTCTGAGATGCTTAAATGATGATTGGGTAAATCACTGCCTCATAATTGCCTAGGATCTATACTCTGGAAAGCAATACCTACGTTATACCAAGAAAGTCCTGATGATCAGGATAAGTATCTCATACATAGATGAATTGAAGTGACTAAGGATATTTAGCCTGAAGACACAATTGATGTGGTTAGGGGAGACATGAGAGATTACTTATGATTTTGCATGTCTGTTACCTGGAAGAGAGATTAAATTTATTTTTCTTGAACAGATAGAAGCTTCAAAGAGATAAACCCAGGATTGGTATAGGAAAGAGCTTCCTAAAATTACAACTTTCCCAAAGAAGAATGAACTGACCCTGGAAGTAAGACATTACACTGGTGGCATTTAAGCAAAGGCTGAATAAGCAAATGCTGGGGGATCTTGCAGGGAAAAAAGAAAAAAAAACACCAATGCATAGGGTAGGCTACATAAGCTCTTAAGTACCTTCAATTTCTGGAAGTGATAGATTTCATGTAGACTAGCTCACATGGAAGTCTGTGCTATTCCACATTCTTAGTGATCTGTATATATAACAATCCATCTTAAGCCTCCATGTTTTTTCATAGGATGTTTCTTATGTATGGTATTTAGTGCTCTTTCTAAAGCCTTTACTGCTATTCCATAGAATCCCTAGTTTCTCTAGGTCAAGTCAAGTCAACTAGCAGACACTATGCTAAGTGCTGAGAATATAAAGAAAGGCAAAAGACATTTTTGAAATGGTCTCCATCACAATTTAATGGAGGAGGGGGTGGAGTCAAGATGGCAGCATAGAAGCAGCAAAACTCTGCAGCTCTCCCCTTAACCACCTCAAATACCTATAAAATATGACCTAAACAAATTTTAAAGCTCTAGAACTCACAAAATGACAGAGTATCAAAGCTTCCACTGAAGGCAGCTTGGTAGGCAGATGGGAAGGGGTGCATCGCAGTGCTCTGGAAGCCCAGACCAGTACTGCATAAACCCACAGCTGGAGCCCTAGGGTCACCAGAACAAGCCACGGCTGGAGCACGAATCACCGGTAGCTGTGGCATTTTCCAGAATTACCAACCCATAAGAAACAAGGACTAAGTGAAAGGACTCAGTGGAACTTGGATACATTGAGGGAGAGGGTCTGGCCAACTGCCTGAGAGGTAGGAGTGGCTGAAGTGATGGCCCTCCAGAAGCCTCCACATGGCTGCTTCAGAAATTCCTGGCTTGCAGATGGCAAGGGGGCCAAGGGATCATTCAGAGGCTAAAGGCTCTTGCCTTGAACTTCCTGGATTGACATTGTGGTCTTGGGTGGTGCTCCTGAGGTGCATTTTCAGTGAGCCAAAGCTGGCAGGGGCTGCAGAAATGATGGCCTCCTAATAGCTCCAGCAGCTGCCAAATCCCCAGCCATTTGGGACAGAGCTCTCCCCTCTGAAAGAAGAGTTCTGCTGAACCTAAAAGTCAAGTAATTGACAGGCAACATGAGTAGGCAAAGGAAAAAAAGCCAACACAGCTATGCAAATTTAGATTCCTTTTTAGGGGACAAAAAGGATCAAAGCATGGAACAGGAGGAAGACAATATGGTCAGAACTCCTACACCAAAAGCTTCCAAGAAAAATGTAGATTGGTTACAAGACACAGAGCAGCTTAAGAAGGATTTTGAAAACCAAATAAGAGAAGTGGAGGAAAAATTGAGAAGAAAAATGAGAATGATGCAAGAAAATCATGAAAAAAGAGTCAACAACCTGACCGAAGAAAATAACATCTTAAAACACAGATTAACTCAAATGGCAAAAGAGGCCCAAAAAAACAATGAGGAGAATGCCTTAAACAGTTGAATTTCCCAGATGGAAAAAGAATCTCTAACGCTTTCTGAAGAGAATAATTCCTTCAGAATTAGAGTGGACCAAATGGAAGCAAATGACTTTAGGAGAAATCAAGATACTATTAAATGGATCCAAATAAATGAAAAAAATAGAAGGCAATGTGAAATATCTCCTTGAAAAAACAGCTGACCGGGAAAGGCCCTTCGATCCCTCAATGTAGAAGCTGCTAGATCCTGGGTTATCCTGATTGTGTTTCCACAGTATTCAAATTGTTTCATCTTGGCTGCTTTTAATATTTTCTCCTTGGTCTAGAAACTCCAGAATCTGGCTATAACATTGCTAGGAGTTTCCTTTTTGGGATCTTTTTCAAGAGGTGATCAGTGAATTCTTTCAAGTTCTATTTCACACTCTGGATCTAAAATATCAGGGCAATTTTCCTTGAGAATTTCTTTCAGGATGCTTTCCAAGTTCTTTTTTTGATCATGGCTTTCAGGTAGTCCAATAATTATTAAATTGTCTCTCCTGGATCTATTTTTCGGGTCAGTGGATTTTTCAAGGAGATATTTCACATTGCCTTCTATTTTTTCATTTGTTTGGATCCATTTTAAAATATCTTGATTTCTCATAAAATCATTTAATTTCATTTGCTCCACTCTAATTCTGAAGGAATTATTCTTTTCAGGAAGCTTTTGAGATTCTTTTTCCATCTGGCAAATTCGACTGTTTAAGGCATTCT
>CM053582.1:88758665-88776176 GCA_028627135.1 Pseudochirops cupreus
CATCATCATCATCATCATCATCATCATCATTTCACTGGTATAGTCTTCAAGAACCAAGTGTTTCTTCCATGCTTAAATGAGTTGATAATTATATTTAATTTTGGTTTCTCACAAATAAAGGGATACAACTTCTTGATTTAAAGCTGAAGTTTCTTATGACACTGACAACAACCAGGAGTATATTAGTGAGGGCTTATTTATACTGCTGTTGCTTCCTTTTGGCTATGCTCCAATTATATCACATTGCCTTGCCCACCACTATTACTTAATAAGATAAAGGGGCTGCCTGTTACCTTCAGGATCACCTTTAGACTTCTCTGTTTGGCAGTTAGAATTCTTTATAACCTGGCCCTTTCTCATCATTACCATCAGCTTACATCTTATTCCCTCCATATATTCTATGATCTAGATACATTGGCTTACATGGTGTTCTTTGAACACAACCCTTCATTTCCCACCTCAATATTTTGGAATTGGCTGTCTCTCATGCCTGGAATCATCTTCCTTTTAAATTCTACCTCTTAATTTCCCTGATTCCTTCAAGACTCACATCAAGTACCACGTGTCACTAATTGTTTTACCTAGTCCCCCCATCCACTCACCCATCTTGGTATCTTCCCTCTATTAAAAAAAATCCTTCTATCTACTGTCTACAAACCATATATTTGTTATTTAAAAATTGTGTTCATGCAAAGAATTGGATTTTTAGGGGATGCTTATTAATTAGTGACTGAAAGAATAAATTGTGGTATATAATTTTAATAGAATAGTATTGTGCTATAAAGAAATGGCAAACAAGATGGTTTCAGAAAGACCTGGGAAGTCATATATAAACTGATGAAAAATGAACTAACTAGAGCCAGGAGAAAATTGTACACAATAGAAGCAATATAATGTGATAATTATCTATGAATGACATCACTACTCTGATCAAGACAATGACCTAAGACAATCTCAAATGACCCATGATGAAAAATATTATCCATCTCCAGAAAGAGAGCTGATAAAGTCTGATACAGATTGAAATATACTTTTTTCACATTTTAAAATTTTCCTTTTTTCTGTATTCTTTTGCAACATAACCAATATGGAAATATGTTTTGTATGATTAATCATATATATATATATATATATATATATATATATATATATATATATATATATATATATATGTATATATGTGTGTGTATGCATGCATGCATGGATGTATGTATGTATATGAAGAGAGAGACAGAGACAGAGAGAGAAGAGAGAGAGACTTCCTTCTCAAGGAGTGGGAGGGAAGGAGAGCTATTGGAACTCAAAATTTTACAAATTAATGTTAAAACTTTCAACAGCATAATTGGTGTCTTTCAGGAGCAGAGTCAAGATGGCAGAGTAGAGAAAACTCTCAGCCAAGTTCTCTCAACATTCCCCTCTGAACAACTTGAAAATAACATTTCAAATCAAATTCTGGAGTGGCAGAGCCAATAAATGGCCAAAGTGAGAAATTATTCTAACTCAAAATAATTTAGGAAATCAGAAACAGAGATCTGTGATGTGAGGGTGGAGGCTGACCATGATCACCACTATTATTCAATATTGTGCTAGAAATGCTAGCTATAGCAATAAGAAAAGAAAACAAAATCAAAGAAATAAAAATAGACAATGAGGAAATAAAACCATCACTCTTTCAACATAATATGATGACATACTTAGAGAATCAACTAAAAATAGTGGAAATAACAAACAACTTCAACAAAGTTGCAGGATGTAAAATATTCCCACATAAATCATAACTATGTCTATACACTAGTAACAAAACCTAGAAGCAAGAGAAAGAGAAATTCCATTTAGTCTCAATAATACAAAATACTTGCTAGTCTTCCTGCCGAAACAAACCCAGAGATTATATGAACACAATAATAAAACACTTTTTTACACTAATAAGGACAAATCTAAAAAAAATGAAGAAATATCAATTGCTCATTGGTAGACCAAGCCAATAAAATAAAATGGCAATTCTCCTCAAGTTATTTTTTCTTATTCAGTGCCATACCAACCAAACTACCAAGTATTTGTCTTATACAGTTAGAAAACATAATGTAAAAATTCATCTGAAGAACAGAAAGTCAAGAATATCAAAGGAATCAATGAAAAATGTGAGGAAGGTGACCTAGAAGTTCCTGATTTCAAACTGTATTACAAAACAATAATCATTAGAACATTCTGGTACCGGCTAAGAAATAGAAGGGAGAATCAGTGGAACATATTAGGTACACAATACATAGTAGTAAATGACCATTGTGATCTGGTGCTTGATAAACCCAATGATTTAAGCTTTGGGGACAAAAAAAACCTCTATTTGACTAAAATTCCTGGGAGAATTGGATAGCAGTTTGGCAAAAATTAGGCATAGAACAATATCTCACTTTATGCCAAAATAAGGTCAAAATGGATAAACAATTTTAAAATAAAGGGTTATAGCCTAAGTAACTGGGGGAGAATAGAAATATGTACCTGTCAGATGTATGGATGATGGAAGAGTTTATGACCATGCAAGAGATAGAGAGCATAACAAGAAATAAAATCAATCAAAAATAAAATAAAATCAAAATAAAATTTTGCTTACATAATTTTAAAAGTTTTTGCATACGCAAAATTAATGTAAGGAAAATTAGAAAGTGTAAAGCCAAGCAACAGCAGCTTTTCAGAAGAATACTACTGTGAACAGCTTTTAAGGTTCTGATTACATAGTATAGTGAACACTCTCTTTATTCCATAACAAATCAAAGTAAAACATTCACAGAAAATCAAGGTACAGCATTCACAAAGTTACAACTTATCATAGAAAAACAAAATATAGCATTCACAACAACTTATCACAGAAAATGGCCCCATAGTTTCCACCACAGTCATGACAAAGTTTTCAACAAACAACAATCATTTAATAACTCAATCATTCAATCATCCTTAAGGAGGTTTGCCTCCTCAAGGAACACAAAGTACAATAGTCAAAATTCTCCACTCATGGGGCACACTAAGTTAACTCAATCAGTCACTTATTCAGTCATCAATCTTCAAGTACAATCATTTAGTCAATCAATCATTATATTAACTCAATCATTCAATCATCCTTCATCATTCACTATTCAATCATCAGAAAAAACACAGACCCTCCACCTCTAGGAAACTATTAAATTTACAATTTCTTAGTCAGTACACAGTATTCAAGTAAAGTCTTCTTTCACCTTGACTCAGGGTGGTTTCTCAGATTTCCCATATCCCCTTCCATGGTCCAAGATATCACTTGGATTCACCAAACTGTCACCCAGGTTCAAAGGCAGACAGCTCTCAGGTCCTTGTCCAGCTCTCTGTGGAGTTCCTGCTCCCCATTGTAGCTCACAGTGTCCAGTCCATTACAAATCCTTCACAGTCTCTGTTTCTGGGAAGACAAGACTCCACAAAACCACAAACAGGTTCATGCGAAGTACCAGCATCACAGTCATGCTTCCTCAGTCATTTGTCAGCTCTGGCTGGCCCTCAGACTCAGCAGAAGTTTCATCTGATTCCCAGAATCAAAATCACTCCATCCAGTTTTTCAAAATCAAAATCATTCTCTTCAACCAGGGGGTAGGGGGTGTATATGTGGGGGTGGATTTCCTCTTCAGCCTCCTTGGCTCCTCTTTAGCCTTCCAGGTGGCAGCAGCTTCTGCCTTCATAGAGTTTGCTCCAAGTAGATCTGTCTCTCCCAGGCAGGGTCTTTCCTTATATACACACAGCATTAGCTTCCCATTTCAGCCAACCCCTTCCTGTTACATCAGCAACAGGAGATAAGAGTTCATACCTTCTGTTTCTTTAACAGAGGCTTAATCTGAACTAGGTGCTAAGTACCTCTTAGCTTAACAGTACAAAAGGAACTTTGAATCTCATTACTCTTACAGAAGGAAAACAGGAAATGGGGGGAAATTATAGCCAGTTTCTCTGATAAAGACCTCATTTTTCAAATATTTGGGGAACTTAATCAAATTTATATTAATAAGAACTATTTCCCACTTGAAAAATAGTCAAAGGATATGAACAGGCAATTTTCAGAAGAAGAACTCAAAAGCTGTCAATAGTCATGTGAAAAAAAATTCTCTAAACCACCATTGATTAGAGAAATGCAAATAAAAACAACTCTGAGACAACATCTCATACCTGTCAGATTGGCTAATATGAAAGAAAAGAAAAATGACAAATACTGGAAGGGATGTGGAAGAATTAGGACACCAAAGCACTGTTGGTGGAGTTGTGAAATAGACCAACCATTCTGGAGAATAATTTGGAACTCTTCCCAGAGATCTATAGAACTATGCATACCCTTTGACTTAACCACACTACTACTACTAAGGCTGTATCACAAAGAAATCAAAGAAAACAGCAAAGAACCTATTTGTACAAAAAAATATATATTTATAGCAGCTCTTTTTGTGGTGGTAAAAAAAAAAATGAAATTAATTGTATGCACATCAATTGTTAAATGGCTATACACGATGTGGTATATGATTGTTATGGACTACTATTATGATATAAGAAATGACTAGCAGGATGATTTCAGAAAGACCTGGGAAGACTTATAAGAACTGAGACAGAGTGAAATGAGAAGAACTAGGAGAAAATTGTTCACAGTAATAGTAATATTTTAAGGATGATTAACTATGAAATACTTAGCTACTATGATCAAGACAATGATTCAAGACGATTTCAAAGGCACCATGATGAAAAATGTTATCCACCTTCAGAGAGAGAACTGATGAACTCTGAATTCAGATTGAAGTGTATCTTTTGTTTTTGTTTTCTTTTTCTTTTTTTTCTTTTTTTGTCTGTGTTTTCTTTTGATATAATATGTATGGCTTCATGGCTACTATGCATGACTTCAATTGTATAATAGACATGAAAATTTCTTGACTTCTCAAAGAGTGGGGAGGATGAGGAGGGAGGGAAAGAATTTGTAAATCAATGTTTTTTAAAAGATTGTTAAAAATTTTACACATAATTGGAAAATATTTAATAAATAAATATTTATATTTAAAAATAAATGTAACAAAAAACAAATAAAAATATTTTAAAATAAATGTAATCTGGAAATATTTAATGAAATAAATATATTTTTAAAAAGTTGTCTTCTCCATTAGAATGTAAATTCATTTAAATCAGGGCCTGTTTTTGAATTTCTTTTTATTGCCATAGCTTTAACACTGTTAAACTCACATTATGACCTAAATGCATTTCCAACAAGCAAACGGCTTTTGAAAGTCTAAAGACATTTAATACTTGAATCGAGTCCAATATAAATTGCATTTATTAATCTAATAATACCATCTCATCTCATTTCAATCTAATATGTATTTATTAAATATGTAATACATGCAAGGCATCTTGATACATGCTAGGAATACAAACATAGTCCTTTAAAACATTAAATTCTACAGGTGGCAAATAACAGGAAAAGAAACAAAATTTTACATAATTATCTGAGGAGGGAAGGAACACTAACAATTATTGAGATGAGGAAAAATTTCTCATAAGTGGGGATGTATGAGTTGAACCTTGAAGAAAACTTGAGATTCTCAGAGATGGAGGTGAAGAGGGAATGCATTCCTGTGAAAAGGCACAAAGGTAGAAAATAGAATGTCTAGGTCAGACACATACATTATCTCCAGTTTGTCTGTTACATAGAATAAATGAAGGGATATCCCTGCCAGTACTTCTTTACTAACTAAACCAGAAATAAGATGTTACTTTAACATCTGCAGTCCCCTTCCTCTTAACAAAGAGGAGGAGGTATGTTTAATCATCTATCATTTGACACTAATATTGCTAATTCCACTTAATCTGATTTCACCTGCCTGAAATGAATATGTCTAGTACTATTAGTTAACTTTTTTATTCTTAGATTGGTGCTTTTTCAATCAGTCAATCAACAAACATTTATTACCATGATAGATTGAAGAATGAAATCCCTACTTGAGATAAGCTTACATTCTAATAGAGGAGAAAATAACTCCAAATAAAAATCATATAAATATAAAGTTAATAAATGAATACATTTATATTGTATTGGAATCATACTGAATTAGGCAATATTTTTATTTTAGCCAATGGGGATTTTAGAAAGACATGCACAAAAGATGGAACAAAGGGAAGAAAGCAGAGGAGTAATACCTGTATGGCATGTCCCGTAATAATAAAATCAGGAGGACTTTTCTCACTGCCACCAAAATTTAAAACTTTCTAGAGAAGCAAAAATATGGTTGATAAAAAAGGCATGTCAAGGGACAAATTTACCAGTGAATGGAGAGTTGTTTTCCTGAGTAATTCAGTTCTAAATATTTCCATTTCCCATAGATACCTTAAGCCCTTAAGCAGAGATTATTTTCAATCACTCATCAAAAAGTGGTGCATGGTTTCCAAGGAGCAATCCTTTCATGCCCACTCTGAGAGAGGCTTGAAGAGATCATTCTCCCTTAATGTTTAAACTCCAAGGCCAAATCACTTCAGAAAAGCTAACTTTTCAATGACACTATCCAGAGTGCAGAAAGTTGAAAGTTCCCCACTGGCTGCATGTCAATTATAATCTCTCCTAATCAGAGGAACACAGGACCACCCTCAACCCCTATGAATTAGGGAGTCTGAACACCTATTGACTTCTATATTTAACACTAGGAAAGAAAATACTTCAAAAGAGACTGTAAGTCGGGGGGAAAAGGGCCGGACAATTACTGTGATCCTTGGTTAACTTCACAATAAATTTACCTGATATCACCTTTCATCCTACTTCCCAACCAACCTAGATTACTACGTATCATTCTATCTCATCTTCATTCATTCATTTCAGTGATCTTTCATGACCTCTTCTCCACATTTTGAAATTTTTGTCTTCCTGAAGACTCAGCCCAAATATCATGACCTCCGTGGAGCTTTGGACAATTCCCCAAACAAGAAGTGTTTTATTTTTTTTCCAGTTTTTAGTTTTTCTCATGCACTTAATTTGGATACTTTTTTTTGCTATCATCATCATCATCATCATCATCAATAACATTTACATAGCACCTACCAGGCACTATGCTAGACAATTCACAATTGATCATATCAGTTGGTCCTCACAACAACCTTGGGATGTAGGAGCTATTATTATCTTTATTTTGCAGATTTAGAAAGAGGCAAACAGAGATTAAGTGATTTGCTCAGGGTCACAAAGCTAGTAGCTGTCCAAGAAAGGATCTGAACTCAGGTCTTCCTAATTCCCAGCCCCACTCTAAACACCCTGTAACCCAGCTGTGCTGGAATAAAATGACCTGAGTTCAAATCCTACCTCTGGCAAACTGCTTCTGTGAACTTGGACAACCTGCTGAACCATTCTGAGCCTCAGTTTCTTCATCTGTAAAATTAGGGGGTCTCATATCATGTCCTCTGAGGTTTCTTGCATTTCAATAGTTGGATTAGGATTTCTAGAGGCCAGAACTTACTATTTTTCAGCTTTGTAACTCCAGTACAAACAAAGTACCTCATATTAAATATGTACATTGAATTAAATGGTCATATTTTCTCATTTCCAATATTGAGTAGGCAGCAAAATCATGAATCCTTACTTAATAGATCTCAAATGCATCCTGGATTTTCCTACTTCTATGATATTGCTCAGGCTTTTTTTTTTATTAACCATCTGGGGATCTTAAAGCTGGAGTCCATGAACTTGTCAAATATTTTGATTATTGTATTTCAATATAACTGGTTTCCCTTGCAAAGCTATTTATTTTATTTTATGAATTCAAAAAGTATTCTGAGAATTTGGTCTGTGCGCTTCACTGAATTCTAAAAGGGTGCCCGAGTCAGAAAAAGATCAAGAACCAATGACTAAAATATATTCTTTACTGATATCTAACTAATAGTTAACTTTTGTTGTTTGTTTCATTTTTGAAGAAGGCTACTGACATCATGATGTTGGGATGTAATAGTGGATGATGAGTGATATCTTGATTTGTGCAAGGATTTGCTTTACATGAGACAGAATTACACAAAGTGGTCAGCCTCACTTTTTCCTCCAGAGTCATCAAAGTCCAGTGGAAAGACAAAAGCCAAAGCAACTAACGGTGGCCTGGGATGCAATAAATGACCTTGACATCTTTGATGTTTGACCAAGTTCTAATCACTTCACAGTACCTTCTTTAATTGCCTTCATGGCCTTTGAAACCAATTGTTCATATATGACTATTCCACCTGGGGAAATCTTTACATGCTTGGGGTAGACATCCCCCTAACTCACCAACAGGCTTGAGACTTGTTGGTTAATTTCAACCTGGTTTAGCCTGCCTCTGAGACAGTTTCATGGAGAGCAACCACTGCATCTACTACAGCTTCTTGGAACCACAGGTGAGATTTGGGTGATACGTGAATACCACAAGCAGTCCTGAAAAGGGTCCAGCAAGCCTTACACCAGATGTTTTGGTCCTCCTTGAACACCCTGTATGTCACAGCACACATAATACACACAGACACATTTCAAAAGTATAGGAATAGCCATAGTACATAGCAATCAGTCAAAAGCAATGAGCATTGCTAATAAAACAAAAGCTTGAGGACACATTTATCTAAGAAAATGAATTTGACTATCCAGAGCAAAGGTGGAAAATGTGTTGTTGCGTTTTAAAATATTGTTTGGTTTTTCTTCCCCCCATCTCCCATGGAGTGCATGGTTAAAGATTTGCTTAACTTCTCCAGGGAGTTTTTAATTTTCTATCCACTGATTTCAGAATTATTTTCTTCTGAAATTGCAAGTCATGGCTCTTGGAGGCCTCTTGAATGTTAATGTTTCTGTTATAAGAAATTTGGGTCACATGACTTCTCCCATCCTCCAACAGCCTACAGGGGACCTCTAGTTGTGAATCATGCCCATAATTTTCTAATGATATCTGTTAATTTAATCTTAAATGCAGTCAAATGCTACCCTCCCCCAAAGGGATATCTTACTAATAATGGGATTTAGAGGCAGAAACCATTCTAGACAGTAAATAATAAATTTTAGGAAAGCGAAACCAATATTAAAAAAAATACATTCTTCCCAGGAATAACAATCATTCTCATTTGTAGGGTGATTTAGAATTTTCAAATCATTCTTGCCAATCCTCTGAGTAAGTATAAGTATTATTGTCCCTGTTTTCCAGGTAAGGAAACTGAGATTCCAAGAGAAGTGACTCATTTTTAGGCACATTTCTAGCGAGTGTTTGAGATAGGATTCAAATGTAGGTTTCCTGAGTTTACATGGTGTGTCTTCCTCATTTATACCCTGTAGTATTCAAATTACATCAATATATGTTGATTAAATGCCTAATATGTACAAAACAGAAGCAGTTTGGTATGGTGGACCGAGAGTTGGACCTAGAGTCTGGAAGACCTGGGTTTAGTTTCTGCCTGTAGCACATATAAGACCTTGGGAATGTTCCTTACTCTCTCAGTACCCGCACACACATTGTTTACAACTCAAGGTTGCTAATCCCTATCAGTGGAAACATGAGAAACATGAGATTCACAAATTTAGGAACATCTGGCTCCCAAATGGTCATACAAACTATTTGTACCTAACCTGTGGCTTAGCCTTCCAAGCTTGTATTGGTCTGATCAGCAATAGTCAGATACACTGTACATTGACCCTGACATCATGATGTCATTTTGTACATGAAGGACAAGTGATAGCAACTTTATATCTTCAAAACCTAGTACAGTAGAAAACTTGCAATAGATGTTTCTTGATTAACTTATGGATACAAAAACAAAGCAAGGCCTTCCTCAGAGCCCCTTATGTTTTCCTACCAGAATATGACCTAAATTATGATAAGGAAATGAAATATACATTCATAATAACATAAACTAATTTCCAGAGAGAGAATAGGAACTAAGTCAGTTTGACTGAACTAGAAGATTTATTAAAAGCCTGTTATATTCCAGGCACTGTGCTAAATGTTTTACAAATGTTATTTCATTTAATATGAAGTAAGACTGAGGAGGTATGTGAGAGTCAGATTTGTGAGGGCTTTAAGTACTAATATGAAAATCTTTTATTTTATCCTGGAAGCACTAGGGAGCTACTGATGATTTAGTATTGCTTTGCCTTTCAGATACATTTTTTCTAGGATTTTAGTGAAATCTACGCCAGAGGAAATGATAGAAGGTAATGCCAAACTGGGAAAGTTTCCAGTAGGATCATGGTAATGGACTATTTTAGCAGTTAAGCAGCAGAGTGAACAGGGTGCCGGTCTAGAAATCAGGAAGATTTATCTTCTAGAATTCAAGTTCAGTCTCAGACACTTCCTAGCTGTGTAACCCTGGGCAAGTCATTTGAAAAGGGGAAGCTTAATTTTTCCTCCCTAATACGTAAGGCAGTGCCTGCCCCAAAGTATGTTTTAATTCATTCTTGTTAATGGATTGATCAATCTTTGACAAATTGCTCTCTCCTCTCTGGACCCGTTTCACATCTACAAAATGAAGCATTTGGATGAAATCATGTTGATCATGTTTTCTAACTCTAAATCCTGGTACATGGATATAGGACTTTTGAAGTGATACTATTTAAATTGTAGAGTTGCTTAATTATGACAACAGTTTTAAGATTCTGATGAGTGGTTAAAATAGTGAAATTGGTCAGAATAAGGATTTTTCATTCTGGTAGTTCTGGCCAAGTCAATGAATACATATACACTGGTACATGCTGAATGCACATGTGTGCACACAGCATTAGCAAGCCCTTCTGGGGCAAGTCAAGGTTCCACTCTCTTCCAAGGACATAGAGGACAGCAGATTCCTGTGTGACACTCTCGCCATGAGTTCCTTCACATTGTCTCACTGGGGGAGACATCACTTCCATGCTGTGTTAATTTCCTGAGCTGCTAAGACTCATTTCATCCAACTCCCCTCCCCATCACCACTCCCACCCCTTCCTAAGAGCTTGACTGTTTACCCATTTCCACATCGGATATTATCAGAAGCCATTTGACAAGGCAATTGGGGGAATGATCGCCAGTGTTGTGTTGCTCCCTGTGTATGAGATTACGGCCTCATCAAACATACACTCCACCTCGTCTTCTCCAAATACTCCCTTTATTATTAATATGCAAAGTAAATAGCTTTGGCCTAATGCTGTGGAACTTGCCCAGAATGGCAAGCCTTTCAGGGTTTGTACACTAATAACTCCAGTGCCTCTCGCCTTGAATGGCATTATAATGTGACTGGTGAGCTATTATAATGGATTCCAGATCGCTTGGATCAATAAGAGGCAGAGAATCCATGAATATTCTCCCCATACCATTTGAGAAGAGCAGAATCACAAATTTAAATAACCAGCCTGTGTAAAGTCTGTCCTAAAATGCAATTATGTACAGTGATTGGGGATGGGGATCGCATGGTTAATAGACAGCAATATATAATTCAAACAATCTCATTTGCACTGAATGTCAACCTCCTCCCTGCCAAGTTGTGGACCAGTAACAGCGAGTGGAGAACACATCAGTAGCTTACAGTTGCAATTCTTCTCCTTGTTTCTATGCATGCCCTTGGGTGGAGATGCTAGGAAGATGAAATATGACCAAAGGGCAGGGAAGGGAGAGAGTTGAAACATCGGTGTTTATAGATGGAAGATAACTTCGGAAACATCTAGTCCACCCCTGTCATCTAATGTTTTGCTTTTAAAAAGTTTTAGCTTTTATTGATGCCTTTTATTTTGACACTATATCTATTTCATGAAATCCAATTCCCACCACTAGAACTCTCCTATGTAAAAAATAAAACAAAGTGATCAATCAACAATGTCTGACAGTGTATGCAATATCCCACACTCACAATACCTTGCTGCACTTCTGAGAGAGGTATACTTCATAATATTAAGTGCTGAATCCACTATGCCATCCAGCTACTTTGGAAAAGAGACTCTGTTCCTGTGCCATCTTCTGAGGGATTCATTTACCAATATGTTTAGTTAGTAGTATTCTCTCTTCCCCTTTAAATTATCTGTTGAGATGTGTGTGCATGTGTTTGTGTGTGTGTGTGTGTGCCTTTGCTTATGTGTGTATATGTATGTATAGAGATATCTATATCTAGCTAGCTACCTATATCGATCATCTATCTATCTATCTATCATCTATTTATCTATCTATTCATCTATCTATCTATCATCTATCTATCTACCTATCTATCTTTATAGATATAGATATCCCTCTCTACTTCTTGGTACTCTCTTCTCTCTAGGTTTTCAGGACACCACTATGTCCTCATTTTCCTCCTACCTATTAGAGCACTCTTTCTCTGTCTCCTTTCTGGATGCTCCTCAAGATCACACTTGGGTGGTATAATGACAAGTGAAGAAGTACTTGGCACCTTGTTTGAGTTATTTATTTAGTACCTTGTTTCACTTCAAGTATGTTTGACCCTTGCCCTGATTACATCAAGTCTTTGTAAGAAACAGAATCTGTGAATCCCCCAGTGGGCAGTGGGAGGGACTTGCCAAAGACAGGAACAGGAAGGACAGAAGAGGTGGGTGGACCATGGAGGAGCTAATGGCAGATACAAAGCTCAAGCACAGCTGGGATGGAGCAGAGATGAAAAGGGGAAAACTTGTGGTGTCCAGCACTCTGCTTGTCTGTTCTGTCTGTGTTGATTTGTGTTTGTGATACTTTGTACAGAAGCCCTGGGACCTTACTGGAATCCCGGAAAGAGAATTTTCTTGTTATCTGTTTACAGAAGTCCTGGAGGAGGGTTTTAGAGGTCCTAGGACTATACTGATAATTTGTGTTGAGCTCTCAGACCTTGTTTGTGGGTCTGTGTAGGTTTCACAGGCAGATAGTGAATTGATGATGGTGCCAGCAATGTGTATGAATGTTGTTTTCGCTCTGTTAAGCATTGTCTTCCCAGAGACAGAAACTGTGAAGGACTTGAGCTGGATTGTACACTGCGAGCTTGAATTTGGAGTGGGAACTGGATGAGGAGCTGAGAGCTGCCTGCCTGTGAATCTGGATAGATTCAGGCAAGAGTTGAACCCATGGAAGAGGAACCATGGAATCTGGGAGCCAGTCTCAAGCCAAGATGAAAAGACCTCTCCTTGGGTACTTAGTGTGACTGAGAAGATCATGATTTATTGTGACCTAGGGGTGGGAGAACTTTGTATTTTGTACCTTGTACCCCTTAAGGATGAAGAAGACTTTTTGACTGAGACCTTAAGACAATGTTTCCTAAGGGTGGGAAAATGTTAAACTTTGTACTTTGTGTCCTTAAGGATGATTGCTCCTTAAGGATGATTGAGTTAAGGACTTATTGAATAATATCTTATGTTTAAAACTATGTAACCACATTAGTGATAAGTTGTTATGTTTTATCATTGTGAATGCTGTACTTTGTTTTCTGTGAATGTTTTGCCTTAGTTTACTGCTGAATAAATAGAGTTCACTATGCTATGTGATCAGAACCTTAAAGCTATTCACAGCAGCAGTCCTCTAGAGAGCTGCTCTATGCTTGGCTTTACAGGTGGGAACTCAGGGTTCTGTCCTGGGTCCTCTTCTCTTCTTTCTCTATATTACTTTTTCAATGATCTTGCTAGTCCCCCTGAATTTATTTACCATATTTATGTTGATGATTCTTAAATCAACCTTTTCTGCTCCAGTCTTACATCTCTAACTGCCTTTCAGACTCTCAAACTAGATATCCAGTAGACATCTTAAATTCAGTATGTTCAAAACAGAACTCATTAGCTTTCTACCTACGAGGTATGGGGAACCTGTGTCCTTGAGGCCACGTGTAGTTCTCTATGTCTTCAAGTGTGATCCTTTGACTGAATCCAAACTTTACAGAAGAAATCCCCTTAATAAAATGATTTGTTTGTAACATTTGGATTCAATCACAGGGCCACACTTGAGGACATGAAGTACCACATGGGGCCTGGAGCCACAGGTTCCCCACACTAAGTCCTAAACCCAACTTCACCCCAATACATTCCTGAGAGAAGCGATTATTTCTCTCCTGTATTAATAACTAATTATTGAATCAGAGACAAGATTTTTCACTTTTCTACTTCCTCGTTCAGAAATCAACCTTTGTGGAACATCTTGTTCAAAAACTTACCCAGTTAGGATGGCTGAGATTTAATCAAAGAAAGTAAAAGAAATTTTAAGTTTAACCTAATGTGTGCATTCTTGCTTATTGTGTTTATGCAGACAACTGCGGGAAAATGTTTCTCCATTCTGTCAAACAGATGATATGCAAATTAATAAGTCTCCTTGGTCAAGATAACAGTGATCCAAGTCACATACACCAAGACCCTCATAATATAGCCTGTCCTTGTGATGTTCATTTTCCCATTAACGGTTAACCCAGAAGAGTTGATTTCTACTTTCAGGACACCAACTCTTCCAAGGGTATATAAACTGTGAACCCACCATCATGAGGGTCTTTGGTCTAAGAGAAATGACCAAATGACCACCCTTTCAATAATAAACATGCTGATATTTTTATGATGAAATTACCCAGAAACTACATCTCAAATTTGCTTAAATGGCACATGCCCTATTGCTGTAGAGGACAACACCATCCTCTCAATAAGTGCCCCAGGTTTGCAATCTAGGAGTCATTCTGGATTCTTCACTATCTCTCACTGCCCATATGCAAGCTGTTGCCAAGGTCTGTTGATTTTGCCTTTGTTAAATCTCTCAATTATGCCACCTTCTCTTCTCTGACATTGGCACCACTCTAGTGCAGGCCCTCATTATCTCGTGCCTTGATTGTAGCAATAGTCTGCCTCTGGATCTGCCTGTATCAAGTCTTCTCCAGCTCCAATCCATTTTCTATTCAGTCATTAAAGTGATTTTCCTAAAATGCAGGTCTGGTACAAGGGCCACTCCCAGGCCTATTGCCACAGGGCTGGGATCAGATGGAGCTGGGTAAGAGACAAAAGGAGGGCCCACAGCAGGGGCAACAGCTACTTCTGGGATTACTCATCCACAGCTTGGAAATTTAAAAACCCCCTATCTGAACTCCCAGGGACCAAGATGATAGTCTGAACCCTGGCTGCTCAAATCCCCACTCTAACCCAAAAACACAGTAATTATTGGCCCAGAGGAAAATTTTAAGAAGTAAAGGCTTAGGAACCCCAGAGGAAGGGCATGGCTAAGGTCCTGCCTCAAAATGGGAAGAAAGTAGGCTACAAAGACAAAGACAAAGACTCTGCAATCCTATTACGGTGAGAGGGAGGAACCAAATCCAGAAGGAGAGAGTATTGACTCCACACCCACCACTGAAGCCTTAACAGGGATTATGACCTGGTCTCAGGCACAGAAAGCATTCCTAGATGAGCTCAAAAAGAGTTTTGAAATCCAGCTTAGAGGGGCAGAAGATAAAAATCAACACCTCTTATAAAAACAAAATGGTGAAATTAGAAAAACATTACAATGAAGAGAACAGCTCCTGAAAAGTAGAATGTGTAAAACAAAAATGAAATCTGAGCATATGCAAAAGGAGATTCAAAAACTGAGGAGAATAACTCGCTAAAAACTAGAATCAACCAAATTGAAGCCAATGACTCTATGAGGAACCAAGAATCAGTCAAACAAAACACCAAGACTGAAAAATTAGAAAAAAGAGGTAAAATATCTCAATGGAAAAATAACTGACCTGGAAAACGGATCTAGGAGAGACAATCTGAGAATCATTGGTCTACCAGAAAACCATGATGAAAAAATGAGTCTGAACAATATCTTTCAAGAGCTCATCAAGGAAAACTGCCCTGAGATTCTAGAACCAGAGGGTAAAATAGAAATTGGGAGAATCCACCAGACCTCCTGAAACAGATCCCAAACTGAAAAGTCCACAAAACATTGTGGCCAAACTCCAGAGCTGTCAGATAAAGGGGAAAATACTACAAGCGTCCAGAAAGAAACAATTCAGATATCGCGGAACCACAGTGAGGATCACACAGGATATGGCAGCATCAACGCTGAAAGATCTGAGAAACTGGAATATGATTTTTCACAAGGCAAAAGAGCTCGGGCTACAACCAAGGATCACCTATCCAGTGAGACTGAGCATAATCTACCAGGCAAGGAGATGGACATTCAGTGACACACAGAATTCCAGAACTTCCTGATGGAAAAGCCAGAGCTCAAAGGAAAATTCAGCTTCCAATTACAAGACCCAGGGAGAGACATAGAAAGGTAAATAAGGAAAACACACACACACACACACACACACACACACACACACACACACACACACACTGTTATTTAACAAGAGCAAACTTTTTACATCCCTATATGGGAAGCTGATACATGTTAATATCATGAACTCTATACCTACGGCAACATCTAAAAGGGATAGAGACAAATAGAGGATCTGGGTATAAATTATGCAAAAAGATGATAAAAATTCTTATTAAGGGCCTGTAATGGAAGAAGAGGAAAGAAATAAGCAGAAAAGGGTAAATTATGCTACACAAAGAGGCATAAAAACAATATGGTAGAGGGAAAGAAGGGAGTGAGGTAACCATTATATGAGCATTTCCTTTACTGGTTCTGGTGCAAGGATGGAATAACACAAGCAATTAAAGATAGGACTCTATTGAGAAGAGATATCAAACTTATCATAATAGAGAGAAAGCGGGGGGGGGGGGAAGAGGAGCACTGCATGAGATCTACTTACATCAATCTTGGTTCAAGGAAGAAATAACATACAACATTGAGTATAAAAATAAATCATATCCTACAGGCAGTAGGAGGGGGGAAGGGCTACGAAAGGGGGGGGGTTTAGAAGGGAGGGAAAAAGCAGTAAGAGAGAAGGGTAGGAAAAGGGAGGGAGGTGGATAAGAAGGGAATACTGAGGGAGTTGGTGGTCAAAAGGAAAACTCTTAAAAAGGGGAAGGGACAAGGGGAAAAACAAAAGCATAAACAGGGGAGGGAATAGGATGGAAGGAAAGACACAGATAGTAATCATAACTATGAATGTGAATGGAATGAACTCTCCCATAAAATGGAGGCGGATAGCAGAATGGATTAAAAAACCATAATTTTACAACATGCTGTTTTTAAGAAACATATCTGAAACAGAAGGATACACAAAGGGTAAAGGTAAAGGACTGAAGTAAAATATATCATGCCTCAGCTAAAGTAAAAAAAGCAGGGGAAGCAATCCTTATCTCAGATAAAGCAAAAGCAAAAAGAGATGTAATGAAAAGAGATAAGGGAGGAAACTGTATCATGCTAAAAGGCACCATCGAAACTGAGGCAATACCATTACTAAACATTTATGCACCAAGTGGTACAGCATCTACATTCCTAAAGGAGAAATTAAGGAGGCAGAGCCAAGATGGCAGCAACATATCGCAGCTCTCACATAGCTACCTCAAAATACCCGTAAAATATGACTCTAAACAAATTCTAGAACTCCAAAACACACACAAATATTCTTTCCATTAAAGACAGTTCGGCTATGAAGAACCATCTCAGCTCTGCAAGCCAAAAC
>CM053582.1:88776676-88798220 GCA_028627135.1 Pseudochirops cupreus
CTTTCAAATGCACATAAGAAAATCTATAGCCTTGACTACACAGGGTTGTTGTGAGGAGCAAATAACATGATTTATGTAAATGCTATGTAAATATAATTTGTTATTATTTACAATCTTACCAGGGAGGCAGGGAGCTCCAGGATCAATTAATAGATACTTGATTATTTTACAGATTATTTGGAACCTCCTTTATAAACATTTCATTTGAATGTGCAGGACATTACCCTAATACCTTGAACAAAGAACTTTGCTCTCTGGACCTCAGTTTCCCCATTTGTAAAACTTAAAAGGATGGGCTAGGTGATGTCTGAGGTTCCTTCCACAGCTGACTTCCTATAGATGTGATTCTATATCTACTCAGTCAGATTTATAAAACTGTCCCAAAGGCCAGTCTCAAAAGTAATGAGTTGAGTTTGGAAGGTTCCATGTCCATTGGATGATCCCCTTAGGGAATAAATGGAAAGGGAGTATATAACAGGATATGGGAGGAAAATCCTATGTAGGACAAGCAGACATAGATGCATTGCAAGCTTAATGAATGCTCGCTTTCATGGTATCATAGATAATTGAACTTTTTAAAAATAAATTTATATTTCAACATTGGAATACACAATTCTCAAAATGACTTTTCTGTCCTCTCTTTGCTTGACTTGGTCTGGGTAGACTTTTACAATCATATTTAACTCAGTGGGAGGGATAGGAACATGGGAACCAGTGCAGTGGAAAAGAGCACAGACTTCAGAATTGGAAGATCTAGCTTTAAATACCTTTTCTGACACTTACTGCCTATATGATCTTGGAAAAATCATTTCACTTCTGTGGGCCTTAGTTTCCTTAACTGTCAAATAAGGAGGTTGTATTAGATGAGTCTCTGAGACTCCTGACGTGAATAGATGTATGATTCTCAACTTCTATGACTATGTGGCTCTTTACAAATATCTTCACTTCTTCAAGACTCAATAAAATAAGGACATTGAACTAGTTGGGTCTCTGAGGTCCCTTCCAGCTCCAGAACTATAGAGTTAACAAACATCCAAGTGCCTACTATGTGCCAGCCACTGTGTTCAAGAATGGGTGTAAAAAAGACATGACAGTTCCTACCCTGTAGGAGTTCACAATATAATGGGGGGATAACACATTATTATAACACACTGGCTCAGTGGATAGAGAGCTGGACCTGGAGTCAGGAAGACTCATCTTCCTGAGTTCAAATCTTACCTTAAATGCTTACTAGCTGTGTGACCCTAGGCAAGTCACTTTATGAGGCTTACTTCTCCTGTAAAATGAGCTGGAGAAGGTGATGACAAACCATTTCAGTATCTTTGCCAGGAAAACTCCAAATGGGGTAACAGAATTGGATACAACTGAAAAATGACTGAACAACAAAAATACATTTAAAAAAGCTGATGGGGGATGTCATAAAGTCATGCAACTGGGTTGAGGAATTATTATGTGGAAGACACATAGTTTATTTCTTCCTGTAGAATGGTAAGTTTCTGAACATGCTTTTGAATCTAGGAAAATAGTTGGGTGGGAAGTGGTGAGGAGAGGTCTCTGGGTGCTATTTTTAAACAATGGAAGAACTGGCAGGAGCTCTTCAATGCCTGGCCTCTACCATCTTTGATCAGAGGACAGGATGGAACCCAAAGCCAGAGGCCTCTATGACTCTGATTCTTTTGTGACTCAGAGTTTTGTCTCCTATCCCAACTACTTTCTCTTGGAATTTCATGTATCATTTAATGTCTCTGAAAGATTGAAATTTGGACCAGTTTAAGACTCTGCCTCTAATCCTTTGGGTCCTGAAGGTGCTTGTTAATGTCAGCTCATTCTGCCTACCCCGGAATTTAAAAAAACTCTGAAGTGGATGTGAAAGAGAGAGTGTCTCTTTGTAGCAGCAGCTCAGCATGGTACTTTTGCCGCCTCATAATCCTGCCAACAGAAGTGATTTGGGTAGAGAAAAGCTATCCTTCCCTTTAGAAGGGGAAGGGGGTGATGCTCTTTGAAAGCAGAGATTATGTTGCCATTGGCATCTATGTGACACAGTGGATAGAGTCCTGGACCTTCTGTCAGAAAGACCTGAGTTCAAATCTAACCTCGGACACAGATTAGCTATGTGACCCTGAGTAGATCACTTCCATTTTCCTGACTCACATTCCTCATCTTCAAAAAGGAAATAATAATTGTACCCACCTCCCAGGGTTGGGGCTGCTAGGTGGCATCATGGGTAGAGCACAGGGTTTGAAATTACAAAAACTCACTTTGTGAGTTCAAAACCTACCTCAGACACTTACTAGCTGTGTGACTCTGGGCAGGTCACTTCATCCTGTTTGCCTCAATTTCCTCATTTGTAAAATGAACTGGAGAAGGAAATGACAAATCCATCCAGTATCTTTGCCAAGAAACCCCAAACAGGGTCACAGAGAGTCAGACATGATGGACATAACACAACAACAAAAAGTTCCCTGGGTAATTGGGAGTAGAAAATGAAATAACATATGTAAAGCACCCAGCACAGTGCCTAGAATATAGTAGGTGCTTAATAAATGCTTCTTTCCTTCCTTCGTTCCTTCCTTTGTATCCCTACCATCTATCATACTCTCTAGCACACAGTAGGTTTTTAATAAATACTTAGTGCATTGATATGAATTTAGATAGAGAGGCCCCCAAAAGACCTACAAATTATAATAATAATAATAATAATAATAATAAATAAGAATAATAATAAATTAGCTTGTATTTACACAATACCTTGAGGTTCCCAAAGTATTTTATAAATATTATCTCATTTGGTCGTCACTACAAGCTTAGGAGGCAAGTGCTATTTATTATCTCCATTTTACCAGTGAGGAAACTAAGTCAGTCCTTCAGTCAACTAGTGTTTGTTAAGATCCTACTATGTGTCAGGCACTGCGTTAAGTAATGAAGGCAAAAGCTAAGTGACTTGCAGGGTCATACAACTTGAGAGATCAAGTATTTGTTAAGTTGGAAGATGGTATGATAATATTATAGACTTAGAGACCGGTGGACTTTGAGGTCCTTGAGCAGCCCCTCTCATCTTATTTCTATTTTTTCATGCCTATAATTGCAATTTTCCTTTAGTATTTTATTTTGCCCAATTATAGCTAAAAACGACTTTTCATATTTGTTTTTAAAATTTTGAGTTCCATATTCTGTCCCTCTGTCCTTGCCCACCCCATTGATGCAATTGTATTTGTACAGGAAATGTCCTCCAGTTAGGAAATTCCCTCCACTAATACTGATCTTCTGCTCTTTTGCACTCTCGGTGAGTTCCCTGGAATCACAGGGAGGTTAAGTGATTCAAACCCATGTCTTTCTGCCTCTAAGCCTAGCTATTGATTGTGCTGTATTGCCTTTCTTAACCTTGTGTAAGGGATGATGGCATTTTAGAGAATTGCCTGAGACAGTAAGAGATCTAGAGATGTGATTAAATTCATATAGGGAGTAAGAGACAGAGCTGGTATTTGAACTCAGGACCTATGGCTCCAAATCCAGTACTTTTATCCCTGAAGAGGTTAGGGAGAGATTTTAGTATTTTATATGAAAAGCTAGGCCCAAGGGCAAACCAAACTTCCTTTTGCCTCTAAATGCATGATTTCCATCACTTTAGACTTCAGATTAAGGGGAAGGTTGGGGGTAGGAAGGATAGAGTCCCTGTGATGAGTTAGCCAACCCTACAATTTCCTTGTCTGCCAGATGTTCTGGTGTGATAGTGGAGAAAAGAGAACTACATCAAATAAAGTCAGGTGGGATGTTGTGTCTGTCAGCACTCTACAGAATCTGAGGACAGAAAGGGGGTTCATGGGGATCAGCTCCAAGCAACAGCCAGAGCTCACCTTTGGTGGGAGTGCTTGAAGTCGGCAAAGCAATTTCATGACATTTCTGAAACATCAGTGGACATGGATAAGCTAGTGAAGGGAAGAGACATCACCTCCCAAGGCAGCCCATTACACCATGGGGTGGTTCTAATCATTGGCATCATCAAGCTTAAACTTGTTTCTGCTGCTCCTAGTTCTTCCTTGGGGGATGGAGAGGATGTACGAAAGGACAAGGTTTATCCCCCTTCCAAGTGACAGCCTTGAAAAGTATTTGAAGGATGTGATCATGACTCCCTGAAAACTTCCCTGAAATCTGGTAAGGATGAGAGGAGGGAGGAAGGAAGCAGGGGAAGCAAGGAGGAGAAAAGATGGAGATGGGTGGCTGAAGTCAGATTGAAAAGAACGCTCAAATACAAAACTGGGATTTGAACCAAAGTCTTTTTTATTTGATGCGGTGGTTGTCTTTGGGGTTTATATAAATCAGACATGGCCAAGTATTTTTGAGGAGTAGGATCTTAGCTCCATAAACAGACTGAACCTCTGTTATCCTTGGAGTAGCCCCATCTAGCATAATGCCTTGCATGCAGTAGGTAGTTACTGAATTGACTTGATGCTGACTTTATGACCTTGAGCAAGTCATGACACTACACTAGGCCTCAGTTTCTCCTTCTATAAACTGAAAGAATTAGATTAAATGGTCTTTCTGGTTCCTTTAATCTTTATATTGATTATATAAATTGAACTGAATTGATTGAAGAATTTTGGATGCTAGGTTGACTAGGTTAGATTCAATTCAAGGCAGTGCATCTTTGGACAGTATTAATGTAATACCTGTGTTTAACTGTATACATTGGACATAGGCAAAGTAGCTGGAGGCTTGTAGAATTTCATACAGAAGTGAGCATGGAATAATGGGGGGAACCTGCTATATTTCAAGGCAGAGGAACTATATCACAGTACTAACTCTGCTCCAACTACCCTTCTAATCTTGGACAACTCACTTTACCTCAATAGGCCTAAGTTTCCTCATTTGTGAAATAAGAGGGTTGAGTTTGATGAGCCTATTCAAGTCTAAGTCTATATGGGTGATGAAGGTTCAGTTTTTATGTAAAGACTCAGGGCCTACCTCTGTTTCCATCTCTTTCCCTCCCCTTTGTCTCTGTCTCCTTCTATCTCCTTGTCTCTGTTTTCTCACTCTGTCTCTCTTACCTTTCCTCCACAATGTCTTTTTGTCTCTATCTCTGTCTTTGCCTTGGAACTTCCACTTGAACCCTCCTTGTAGCTAACCCCCAGGGCTCCTCTCTGTCCTAGAACTCCAACCCAGAACTGAGTATGGACATTAGAATTGCCAATGCCAGCAAAGGGTCCCCTGTGATCTCTTTCTGATCAGTTGTCTGACCCCCTTTATAGTCTCTGGGCTGAGAACTCCTGAAGCTACAGTCACAGACACATATGTGGCCTCTGGATAGGCCTCTATGCTGGCATCACAGACTTCTCCTGCCAACCTTTTAAGTTTTCTTACACCAGAAAAAAATGTCTCACTCAAATCTTTTGTTGACTCTGTTATTCCAAAATTTGGATTAAGGAGATATTTTAAAATTGTTTGGAGGGGGATATTGAGAGAATTCAGCTGCACTGTCTCTAATCTGCCATCTTGTTTTTGCCTCACTCTTTCCCCCAATCTTAACAACAAATTGATTCCTGCTCAGAGAGAGGTTCAGGACCTGAGAACTAGACTGTACCATCTAGCCCAAATTGGTTTACTTGCTGTCCCTCGAAAAGCGCATTCTACCCCCTGCCTTCAGAGCCTGATCATGGGCCAGAATATCCACCACCACCAGTGCCCTTTTGAATCCCAGCCTTTTTCCAAAATCAGATCATGTTACTTCCTAAAAAAGACCCTATGTGATCATCCTGGTTTCAATGATCTTCTTCCTTCCTCCCCAATGCCCTGGTTTTTATGTCAATCTTTTTCCATTATTCTGTTGGGTCACTGGTTGTGATAGACCAACTTGAAGTCTGAATGAATGAGGAGAGGGAGGAAGAAAAGTAGAAGGAAAGAAGTGTGGCAAGGTGGAGAAGTGAATAGAGTGCTAAGGCTGGACTGAGAAAGACTCCTTTTCCTGAGTTCAAATCAAGTCTCAGATACTTCCTGGATGTGAGACCCTGGGCAAGTCACGTAAGCCTGTTTGTCAGTTTCCTCCTCTGTAAAAAAAGAAGGAAATGGCAAATCACTCCAGCATCTTTGCCAAGAAAACCCCAAATGGGGTCACAAAGAGTCAGACACAACTGAAAAACAGCAGAACAGAAAGAGATATACTGATTTTGGAATCTGAGGGCCTGGGTTTGAATCCTGGTTCTGTCATGACCCTGGTAAGATATTTCATTTATCTGGCCTCAGTTCCCCCATATGTAAAATGAGAGATTAATTTAGATACTCTCTAAATTTGCTTATAGGCTCGATCTCTATGATTTTAAATGGAAAGGGAATCCATCTATTAGGAAGCAAGCATTTTTCCAAGAGATGTTAAAATAAAAGAATCTGCAGTTATTTGTAGATGGAAAAGTGAGAGGAGAAGGTTAGGAGGCAGCCAGTCACTCGGTTAATATATTTAATAAGGTGGTATCACCACATCCAGCTCTTAAAAATGTTACCTATGTCAGCCCTCAGCATTTACTGGCTAATGAACACTTCAGCATTCCTTCCTCCCAAATTACAATGTCACTCAACAGTCCCTGGACTCTCTCACTTGAAGAAGGAAGTAGCAACATTTGTCTGAAATTCAGCTCCTTGCAAAGATTTCGAGGACCTCCTTTGCATGTGCTGAAAAAGAATGAGATCCCATTTATTCTGATTTCCCTCAGGAAAGTACTTGCATCTGCTAACAAAGCTTCACTCCAGTGGCAACTTAAACACAGGGCTGTCACTCATGGCCAAGAGCTGTACTCTCTCTCTCTCTCTCTCTCTCTCTCTCTCTCTCTCTCTCTCTCTTTGTCTCTCTCTCTCTTTCTTCTCCTGTTCTGTCTTCTCCCTTCTCTTCTCTTCTCTTCTCTTCTCTTCTCTTCTCTTCTCTTCTCTTCTCTTCTCTTCTCTTCTCTTCTCTTCTCTTCTCTTCTCTTGTCTTCTCTCATTCTTTTCCTCCTCCCTGTCTCCTCTATGTCTATGTTTCTATGTGTCTTTCTCTCTATCTCCCTCTGTTCCTCCCTCCTTCATTTTCTCTCGCCCTCTACCTCTCTCTCTCTCCCTCTCCCTCTCCCTCTCCTCTCTCTCTCCTGTATGCATACATGGGGAATACTGAAAACAAACAAACAAACAAAAAAACCCAGAATAATTGAATATTCCAAGAAATCTTTTTTTCTAGGAAGGAAGCTGCTATAATCATAAAATTTGGATTTGGAAAGATCCTTAAAGATCATCTAGTTCCATTTCCTCATTTTCCAGGGAAGTTGTGACTTTGTAAAGGCAACAGATAAAATGGAACACAGCTCACCCAGAGTTCAGTCCCTGGTCTTCTGACTCCAGTTCTCTTTATCTCTGTATGTCTCTCGCAAGTCTGCACTCTTACTCAGTTGAAAGATAGTCTTTTGTATCTGTCTCTCACTACCTGGGGGATGTTGGGTAAATAATTTGTCTTCTCTGGGCTTTAGTTTCTGTTCCTATAACAGGCAGAGGTAAACTAGACAGCCTCTAGTTTCTTTTCTAGGTCTGAATCTCTGATCCATTGAGAATAAAATAGAAGACCTATGGGTCTAGGTACCACCCATTTTAATCAATGACAGACAAACCCCTACTTCCTGCTAGTCAGTCAAACCCTGGACAATCAGGCTCAAGGGTGCCCAAGTTCCTATTCCCTTATGCTACAGAAAGGGGAAACAGAGACATCATCTATTTCTATGGGAGAACAAGAGTTGTTTTTAGTATATTTTTGCATATAATTACAGTAATTAACAAAGGACTGGAAATACACATTCCCGGAAAGGTGGGTTTGGATCCTGCCTCAGACATTCACTAAATGTGTAATCATAGACAATCATCATCATCATCAGATTTCCCACTCTTTTAGGGCATCTCTCATGAAGGGCTAGAGGAATGCAAGATGGGAAGAGAAGGCCAAGGCATACCTTTTTCAGTCTCTCTTCCTTCATATAGTCACAAGTCTCAGCCTGAAAAGCAATCTTAGAGTATATCAGAACAGGAATTCCTATTACAGTGTCCCCAACTAATGATTATCTAGTTTTTGCTCCTAGATTTCCCAAAGCAACCCAGTCTCCTTTGGGATGACTTTATTGGTGAAGAAGTTATGTTTGGCCCAACTTGATGCTACCTACCTCTTTGCAACTTTCGCTCCCATCTTACCATCTAGATGATAGAACAAGATTAATTCCTATTCTTATAAAAGCCCTTTTGATATTGAAAAACTGTGATCATGGTTTTTAAGGTGCTAATTTTTGGGGGGTGGTACTATTCTTCTCTAATATCTTGCTAGAATACATGAATCTGGGCAAAGTCCAGGTGTAAGATAGCTAAAATAGCTATGCCACTCTAGAGGAGAGGGTTTGGGGGCTCAGGGCTAAGTGGACAGAATTGTATATTCTCTTGAGCTGGCAAAAAAGATCAGCATCCTGGAAAATAAATCCAATTTTATAAGGAGGAGGGGACATGCCACCCTATAGGGTATAGTGGAAAGGTCACAGGCCTGGAAATTAGGGAATCCTGGTTTTGAGTCCCAACTGAGATGCTAACTCACTCTGTGACCTTGGACAAATCACTGCCCCAATCTGAACCTGATCTGCTTTGTTGATGAAATGAGGGAGTGGGGTTAGTTTGACTCTAAAAACTCTTCAAATTCTTACATTCTATGCCTATATACACAGGACTGTGATGGGGACGGGATCTGTGATTTTGTGACTGTAAAAGGAACTCTTCAATGAGGACACTCCCTTTACGAATTTAAATCATAGCCTTTCTACAAATTATACATTTAGAGTTGTCTAAAATGATGGGAGTCACTTGTCCAAGGTCAGGGAGCCAGTATGTGTCAACTTAGGACTTTCATTCAGGTCTCCTTCATTCTGAGACCAGCTCTCAGGCACTAAACCTCACAGCCAATCTAATCTAAATATATCAATCTTTTCATTAAATGTTCTCCTTGTTTTAGTCCAGAATTGGTATTTCATTGGTTAAAGGAACCCCTAGTAATAAAAACAATGCAAATCTTCAGTTTACTGAGTTGTTTTTGAGACTGAAAGGTGAGGTATGGAGACTTTGATCTGAAAAAGGCCTCAGAAGGCCTCTAGTTCAAATCCCTCATTTTGTAGATGAGGAAATTGAAGCCTGGAGAGGTCAAATGGCTCAATTTCTTAAGATCACATAGCTGACTTGCACAGATTCATGAAACTAGTTTAAGTTAGAGGTTGAACTTAGATGGATTTAGAGTGTAAGGAGTCCTAGAAGTCTTCAAGGTAAGCTCTCTCCATTTACAGAGGAGTAAATTGTTATGTAGCTAGTATCTAAGATTGGAATTTGAATTCAGATTTTCCTGACTTTCCAACATGTTCTTTATCCATACTCCAATCTGCCTCTCAAATCATAATTAAAGTTTCCAAAGCATAAAGATTGAGAAGATCCAGAAGCGGGAAGGTTTTGGATCCATATTTCTGACTGCAAAGCAAGTGATCCTTATATTGTATTATGATTTTCCTCTGAGGCAGCTAGGTGGTGCAGTGGATAGAGCTCCAGACCTAGAGTTTGGAAGATTCATCTTCCTGAGTTCAAATCTGGCCTCAGACACTTCTTAGCTGTGTGACCCTGAGCAAGTCACTTAACCTTGTTTGCCTCAGTTTCCTCATCTATAAAATGAGTTGGAGAAGGAAATGGCAAACTACTCAAGTATCTTTGCCAAGAAAACCCCAAATAGGATCAACAAAGAGTCTGAAACAAATGAACAACGAAAGCATAATTTCTCTCAATATTATGTATTATTTTGATTGATGAGTATTTAGACTCAATAAAGCTTGGTAAGTGATGAGATATGGTGGGTGAAGTGAAGGAAAAGGATGTAAAATAATTCTGAGCTAATGAATGTGAATGTTGACAAAAGCAGACAAAGTTGGAAGATGGTTGGGTCAAAGGGAATAGGATGAGCTACCTTTTGGACATTTTAAATATGTAATGCTTGGAGGAGGTAATTGGTGATGAGGGATTAATATTTAGCAAGTAACTAGGCTATAAAATGTAGATATGGGAATCAGCTGCCTAGGAATGAAAACTGTGTCCATTGGAGCTTCAGAAATCACCGAGGAAGAGAATAGAGAGAAAAAAGGGTCTGAGACCGAGATTTCAGATATACTCACCATTAGTGGACATGAAAAAAAATCACAACCAATATTTTTACAGTACTTTAATGTATGCTAAATACTTTACATATATTATCTCATGTAAGCTTCATCATAAGCCCATGTGTATCATTCCCCAATTTACAGCTGAAGAAAATAAAACTCCATTCGGTTAAATAACTTGGCCTTGCTGCATATTCAGAAATTATCAGAAGCTTGATTGACATCAAGTACTCTTATTCACCAGCCATGGACAGTAATCCAATTCAGGAAGTAGAAAAGAATCAATCAGATACATAGGAGAACAAGTCATTGGAAGAGAAGGCACAAAGGCTATTTAAGATATTACTTCCCTTGTAGGGGATTAAGTGTATCTGAGGAGAGAAGAGGTACTCAAAGTTGAGGAGGTTGATAGAGTAAAAAGCCAAAGTATTTGAGTAAATTTTTACATCTTTTCAATTCAATTCATTAAGCATTCATTAAGTGCTTACTACATGCCAAACTTCGCCAAGAAAACCTCATGAACAGTATGTTATGTGGGGTCACAAAGAATTGGACATGACTGGATGACTGAACAGAAACAATAAGCATGAGGAACTGTGCTAAGCACACAAAGAGACAAAAGAAAAGTCCCTGCCCTCAAGGAGCTTATAATCTAATGGAGGAGACAACATGTTAACAAATAGATGTGAAGTTACTGCTGTTGTTTGTCCTTAGTTCTGGAAAAGGACCATGACATCAGGGAGGTGATGCCACAACATGCAAATCAATTGGATTAAAGTGAGGCAGGGCTGTGCAAAGTCACCAGCCTCACTTTCTCCTCTGAAGCCATCTGGTTTGAGTGGCCAGATATGGATCAGAACAATTAGAGATGGCCCAGGATGCAGTGGGGGACCTTGGCCTTTTCAAGCTAAGGTCTTTAACAGGTCTGAGAATTCCATGAAATATTTGGCCAATGGAACCAAAATAACTACCGTGTGAAATGGTCTGGCCAGCTATTTTGGTCATTATAACAGTCAATCTGGAGAGTTCCACAGTAAGTCTGGCTATCATACCTCAGCTGGAGAGAGAAAAGAAAAAGAAGATATTGCCAAATAAAACAGCAATTGGCATTTGTAGAGTGAATATAAAGTGTTCAAAACACTCCACCTATATTGACTGATTTGAGACTCACAATAACCCAAGGAGGTAAGGCTTTTTTAAAATTGATTTTACATAGGTGGAAACTGAGTCACAGAGGGGTCAAGTGGTTTGCCCTTTTTACATAACATCAGAAGGGTGGTTAGGTGGTGTTGTGGTGCACAAAGTGCTTGGCCTGGAGTCAGGAGGACTTTTCTTCATAAATTCAATCTGGCCTCAGATACTTAATAGCTATATGATCCTGATCAAGTCACTTAATCCCATTTGCCTTAGTTTCCTCATCTGTAAAATGAGCTGGAGAAGGAAATGGTGAACCACTCCAGTACCTTTGCCAAGAAAACCTCCAATGGGTTACAAAGAATAGGACATGATTGAAAATTGACTGGACAACAACAAACATCAGAAGTGGGTCCAGAATATCAATCCATGATCTTTCACTATCCCACAGTGATTGAGTAAAGGGCCTTGGCTAGATGCAGCCCCTGCTGACTATACTCCAAAACCATATCATGCGGCCCAAGCCTAATCGTATACCTCACTCTGCCTTATGCAACTTGAAGGGACATTTAAGTTGTCAGAACAATAATTACTGATGCGGGAAGCCAGATGAGTCTCAATCCCAAGGTTGGTAATTACCTAAGTGAAAATGGTCAAAATTTCAGCTTTTTACCCCATTCAGATGCCTGATGGAATCCCCATTTTGTCCTAGAGGAAATTGAGCTTCACATTTCAAAGCTGTAGTCATTATCTTTGACTCATCCAGATAGGGAATAACTTCTCTGGGTGGTGGCGGAATTGCCAGCATTCTTAGGAAGAGAGGAGGCAGTAGCTATGAAATAGACAGGCATCCCCTTGGTTTAGCTGGCATACTCATCCCAGTAAAATTGGCTATTAGGCAGATTGTAATCATGTGAAATCTATTATGAATGCATTAACCACCAGTTATATGAAAAAAAAAAGCCTTGACTATAGAGTGAAAGGACTTGAGTTTGAATTCTATTTCTGATATAATGCCGCTTCACTGACCTTGAACAAAACTTAAGTGATTTATTAAGTATTGTTAATACTTAATAATTTAAGTATTACTTGGATCTCAGTGGCCTCATATACAAAACTAGAAGGATGAATTCAATGACCTATGAGGTCCCTGGTAGCTCTAAATGTATGATTCTGTCATGTGGTTGTGTTTGGGTGGTCACTCCCTCCACTGGTACTGACTGAAACCCCTTGAGGGCTTATACAGCAGTTCTCAACCTGTGGGTCATGACCCCTTTGGGGGGTTGAACAACTCTTTCACAGGGGTCGCCTAAGACCATCGGAAAACATATTTCTGATGGTCTTAGGAACTGAGACACCGCTGCTCTGTCTCCAGGTGGGTCTACCCACATGCAGACATGCCCACATATGAGTATTAAAGGGTCGCAGCATTAGGAAGGTTGAGAACCACTGGCTTAGAAGATTGTTTTCTAAAACTCACCCACTATCCTCTACCCACCATCCCCAATTTCATGATTCACCTTGATGCAGTTGATTAGACCTACCTTTGGGCTACAGACTTGTGGTCCACACCCACATTTTGTACTCAAAAACCTAGGAGTCCTCTATCCGTGCTTTAAAAATAATCAGAAATGCACTCAGCAAAATAAGACATATTTAACCAAGAGAAGCAAACCTCTCTACAAAAATAATAACAGCAGGTTATAGCTAGGGTTTATACTGGCTTGTCTTTACCTCCGTATTCCCCATATCCACCCCAGAGTTCCTTCTGAGGCCCAAGTAAGGGTAGAATGCTCTGTGTTGAGGATTTTAGTGAAGGCTGAGAACCCCAATAGGTCCCAATCAGTTACCTGATTGCTGCTGTCACGCTGGACCTGAGGATACCTCTTCCAGTGCCTTCATTTGACAGAAGTAGAACTGAGGCTCAGGAAGAAATTACATAGCTAAGTTCATGCATTTAAGTGCATCTGACAGCACAATGCAACAATTTTTCACTGTTGTTGTTTTGATTTTATTTTTTTCTTCTTAAATCTAGTTTGACAGTCTGTTAGAATTAGTGCCCTGTTGGTGAAGTTCTTCAAGAATCTAAGATCTCATCTGAGGAACCATGAGGCATCCAAGAACTTCAGTCATGTAAGTTTCCTCCAAACAGAGGGGTTAGATTAGCTGATCCCTCAGGTGCCTTCTAGGCCTAACATTCTGTGACTTTTCCATATTACACCAAGAACTCAACTTTTTCTCTTTAATTTTCTTTCCCCAGTCCTAGAAGGTTATAGTGGGGAGAGTGCTAATCTTGGAATTAGGAAGAAATATGTTCCAATACTTTCTCTTACACTTACTAGCTGGGTGACCATAGGCAAGTTAATCTCATTTTTCTCATTTCCAAATTAGAACTCATTATGGTTCTATAAGAAAAAAAAATACTTAATTTGGAATAAGAAGGCCTGGGTTCTGAGGCTTACTAGTTGTATGACCTTGGGCAAGTTATTTAACCTCTATAATTTACTCCTCTTTAAATAAAGTGACTGACCTAAAAAAACTCTGTGGTCACTTTCAGCTCTAAATCTTCGGCCCTAATACCTAACTCAAAGGTTTGTTCTGGGGCCCAAATAAGATAATGTATATAAAACATTTTATAAATTCGTGAATACCATAAAGGTGCCAATTATTGTCATTTTCCCCCAGACCTCCCAGATTCTTACTTTAGGGTACAAACTCATGTTATATCCCCATGATTTTAAAAAATTTCTCTCTGCCAAACTTTGTTAGGAGTTAGGGAAGAAACTTGGCCAGGGCAATTTGGAGCAGGAAGCACCAAATACTGAGATGCTACTCATTAACAAGTTGTTAAATAATTAATAAGTTTGTGTTTAATTGCTTCTGTGTATATATTCTTGCTTTTTCTGAAAACCATCATTAATTTTCAGTTAGTTCCACTTGAAGTAACAAGGCCTAATGCTTCCAGTTGGAGAGATTAATATTTATGAGCTCCTTCTTCTATCCAGTGCTGGAGAAGAAAAAAAAATGGATTATTCAGCTCCTTAATGCTTTAAAGAGGGGCAGGAGGGAGAACATGTCCATTTGAGTATCTGACAATGTGTTTATGTGGCAAGTTTGGATCTCTGACCTCAGCTAATTTCTCTAGAGAGCTTATTAAATTTTATTTTAAATGGGAATTTCTGCCCATGGTTATTCCATGTCTCCTAGAGACCCTGGGCAAGAGAAGCAGGTCATACTTATGCATAGAAAGGCAACCGAGTGTCTGCAGAATAATCCATCTGACTCTGTTTGACAGGCACTCCCTAGACAGAGTCAGGAAGCTTATGTTTCAGGTCTCTTTGCAGCTCTCTTGCTGTGTGACCTTGGGCAACTCACTTTCTGTCTCTGGGCTTTAGCTTCTTCTTCTTTCCAACGACAGAAACACTTTGCATGGGCTGTTACTTTTGACTTGAACATCCTTCCTCATAAGGCCATAAAAGGGCCAAGTAAATTTGTATCTGAGGCAGGTTTCAAACCCAGGTCCTTCTGATGTCAATCCCCATGTTTTATCCACAATACTATGTTTCTGTTTTGTGTCTAAAGGAACTGTGAGACTCAGTATGGGGAAATTCCATTTCATAAACTCCCTTGACTGTTGTGAATGGCAATTTGGTTATGATCATTGGGTTGTAGAATTAGAACTGAATGGAATGAGGATGGGAATCTCATATTTCAGCCTCAGATTCTTCATTTTTAAAATAAATAGTTTGATGTAGAATACCCCTATTGTCCCTTTCTGCTGTAACTGTAATATCCAGCCCAGAACTCTGACTCTAACCATAGCCTCCTTTCCAATGAACCAACTTACCTTCATGTTGTAGAGACAGGCCCTACACTCAAGAAAGTTACATTCTAATAGAGATAGACAATACAGATTAGAGAGTGGTATCCAGGGAAGGTTATTTTAATAGAAGTCAGAGGGATGGTGGGTGGACCCATAAGGGGATAGATTGACATATTCTTTCTAGTAGCTATGGTACTATTACAAACCTCTTTAAATAGCATTTCAGTAGCTCTCCTCAAAACAACCATGGGGTGTAGGTATTATTAGACTTTTTCCAAAAAGTGAATTGGACTAAATTGTCCCCAAAATTTCTTTTTTTCTCTGACATTCAGTGGTTCTACTGGTCCATATACTGTCTAAATTTCTCTTTATGAAGCTAGTAGCACCAGTGGAAATTTAGAAGTCCTTGATCAAAACACAGAGCCAAGTACAGATCAAGTACTTTGCAGTACTCCTGGCCAGGTCAGCAAAAGATATCCTTTCCAGTTCATTTCAATTCATCTCAATTCTCAAGCTCATCATTGTTTCACAGGATGCTAGAACTGCAAGGCACCTTAGAGCTCACCTAATTCAACCTCATGCATTTTACAGTTGAGAGAGGAGAGGAGGAGAGACTCAGAGCTTTTCAAGATGAACTCTCATAAGCCTTCCCAATCTTGCACTTGGGAAACTGATATGCCTATATCTATTTATGCATATATATATATATATGTATATGTATATATATATACATATATATATGTATATACACATACACATACATACATACATGTGTGTATACATATGTGTATATATCTACATATATCTATATCTATATCTACATCTATCTATCTATCTATCTATCTATCTATCTATCTATCTATCTATATATACTTAAAGTCTTTTGACTTACATATACTTAAAATCACCTCTATCCTTAGTTATCCCAAAGGGCTCTTTGTCAGCATTTTGTTATTTATTTGTTTCTGTCCTTTGCTGTTGGTTTTTGGTTTAGTTTTATTTAGTTTTGGTAGGCCATTGTAAGGGACAGAGGCAATGCAGAACTCTTGCTTGGAAATAAGAAATAAAGAACATTTTTGGGTGGACTTGACTAGAGATAGGGGTTTGAGAAAGAGTTTGAAACAGTGTAATATGATGGGAAGAATCCTAGACTGGGGTCTAGAAGATCAGGGCAAAGATGTAGGAATCAAAGGATTGAGAGCAGGAAATTACCTTTGAGAGCATCTTTATCATCTTGGCTGTAAATCTGGAACTCCACCCTTTCCCAGTCAATCAAATAACAGAGTAAACTTGCTATTATGGAGTTTTCTATAATTACAGACATATATAATGTATATGTATACAAAATGTATGTATACAAATATGAGCAAATATATACATATGTGTGTATATATGCGTGTATGTATATATGCACACATACACACACACATGAACACACATATTTGTGTATATATTGGTTTTTCTCCTATAACTGTTTATATTGATACGCCTTTAATTATTTTGACTGTATCCTAGGGCTTTTGCCCATTGAATGAAAGGCAGAAGGTGCTACATAGGAAATACCTTATGATTGTGAGGAGCTCCTAGGTAATTCCAAGTTTACTCTGTTGATTTATTAATTAATGGGCAAGGATGTATTATGGGAATCTGAAGATCTTCCCTGCCCCTAGGCCCTTTGATAGGCTTAAGTGGCTCTGAGAACCTTCCCTGATTTGAAGGTATACTCTGCCCCCTAATAGGCTGAACATGGTCACATGGAACCTGTGGCAGGAGGCTTGTTTTTTCGGAATGCCCACGCCTTGTTGCTTTGTGATTGAGCAGTGGGTCAAGAAGGATGTGACATTCTCCTATCCAGGGGAAGGCTATATATATGCTGATGTGAATTTTTGCTTTGGGGCTCACTTTGAGAAGAGTTGTGTGATTTGGCCAGATGAGACTCTGGGAAGCTGTTGAGCCCCCCAGCTTTGAAAAACCCAGATATTGTTGCTTCCCTCTCTGGTAACTGAATAGGTATGGATGTAATGGTTAGAAGATTGGAAGCCCGTCTGCTGATCTGTTTCTTAGTTGGCTTGTAACTTCTGCTTGTAACTTGTGTTTTGTATTCTGTTTGTATTCTCTGAAGTTCAGGATGCTGACTTTTTCCCCTGAACTAGGTAAATGATACATGTTTGATTGATTAAAATAAGATTGTTAACCCATTTTGAGTTGCTTTCCTTTAGAAAAGCAGATCTAAGAACCTGTGCTAGCAGCCACCCTACATATGCTAGGCTGTTTGCTGATATAGGGTATGGGACTCTTATCCTAATGTAGCCTACCATGCTCATTTTATGGATGGAAAAACTGAGGTCCAGAAAAATGGAAGTGACTTGTCCATGGTCATCCAGGCAATGAACAGAGCAGTCAGAATTAGGACCCAAATCTTCTGATTCCAAGGTCAACAGAAAGTTTGTCCCTGCTTTCTTTCTAGCCCCATATCTTTACTGTGAGAAGGTGGTGGAAAGATCAGTGACCAAGTCCCACCGAGCACAGCATCTCCTTTGTAACTAGATTTAAGTGAACAGATCAAACCAAACAAACAATTCCAGATATTGACAATAACTAATTCATTAACAAAATCTACAAATGGCTTATAATTACCACTAATCATCCCTCATCAAAATCATTTCTCATCATCACTACCACCTTCAGCACTACCATTATTGTCAGCATCATTGATCAAAAGTATACATCATTCTAAGTTTTCAAAGTGTTTCACATATATGATTTTATTTGCTCCCCACAAAACCCTGTGAGACTAGTGATATGGATGCCCACTTTGGAGATACAGGTATGAAAGCTCTTGAGAGGTTAGAGGAATTGCCCAGGGTCATGAAGTACGTGAATCACTTCAAAGTACTGGCCAACCTTGGAATATCAGGTACTGTGTTTGGTGTTTTGCCCATGAGAAGTACCTATGATCTTCTCCCTTTTTAGTTCTTTAAGGAAGGAAGGATTCGGTTTGGTGTGTGGGATATGGGGGGGGAGAAAAAGTGAATAGACCCGAACAATACTTGTTCTTAAGCCTGTAACGTTCATTCTCCTGATTGTCAATTGTAGAAAGATTACAAACTCAGATCCATGATGGACTTCAAAGTCCTGTAATCTAATCCCTTCTGTTTACTGATGAAGAAACTGAGAACTTGATGAGAACCTGATGAGGAAGCTGGAATTTGTCCAAGGCATACAGGTAGTAAGTAAGTGTTAGGCTTTACTTATTTATTTTTACCGCCTAGGTTCAAAGTGCTGGGGTTACTCACAGGCTTGATCTCACTATGGAACAGCAAGGGTGTTTTCACTTACTATTGGCCCTGTTATCCCCCTTGTACCCATCTGCTCCCAGGGACTCACAATATTGATTCCAGGCAGTGAGAACACCTCATTGACTTAGTCCACTGCAGCTCAGAACACTCAAACTCAAGAAATCTAGCAGGCTCAGCCTCCCTGTCACAAGGATTACAGGTGTGTGTTCCACCACACACAACCAGAGCTACTTTTGAAACCAAGCACCCTTGGCCAGAAATCTAGCATTCTTTTCTACCTTCCAACTTGGCCTTAATCAATAGTTCAGTTTTTTAAGCACCAGTCATGTGCTGGGCACTGAGGATATAGTCAAAGATTGAACAGATCAATTATACCTTAAAATTAGCAGGTCAGACCATCTCAGTTTTTCAATCTGCCATTTCTCGATTAACCTGTAATTTCTTTATATATATATATATATTTTTGGAGGGGGAAAGGCAGGGCAATTGGGGTTAAGTGACTTGCCCAAGGTCATACTGCTACTAAGTGCTAATTGTCTGAGGCCGGATTTGAACTCAGGTACTCCTGACTGCAGGACCTATGCTCTATTCACTGTGCCACCTAGCTACCCCAAACCTGTAATTTTTAATCCTCACTTTCTCCATCTGTAAAGTGGATACTTGCACTACTGACCTCACAGTATTATTAAGTCAATCAATTCATCAACAAGCAATTTATTAGGTCCTTACCACGTGTCAGACACTGTGGTAAGCAGTGGGGAAATGAAGAGAGAACCAGAAAAGTCCTTGCTTTCAGAGAGCTTACATTCTTATGGGATCATTGATTTACAACTGGAAGAGACATCCCAGGTCAACACGTCCAATTCCTTCATTTTACAAATGAGGAAGCTGAGATCTAGAGAGGTAAAGTAAACTTTCTTGGGATCACATATCTTACAAATAAGTAATTGATTATCAATTAATTAGGTATTAATTAGTTATTAATCACTAATGTCTTTAGCGAAATTTGAACTCAGATCTTACTGACATGAAGTTCAAGGACCTATCCACTATACCAGGCAGCCTCCTCCTTCCTAATGGTGAGAAAATACAAGCATGAAGAGACATCAGCATCATCATTAACATTTATATAGTACCTATTTCTTAGGCATGTGCTATGTGGTTTACAATTATTATATATTTTTAATACCTCGAAAACTCTGAGAGAGAGGTTCTCTTTTTATCCCCATTTTAGAGATGGGAAAACTGAGGCAAGCAGGAATGAAGTGACTTGTCTACATCTGTTAAGTGTCCAGGCAGTATCTGAACTCAAGTCTTCCTGACTCCAGGTCCAATCACTCTATCTCCTGTTCCACCAGCTACTAAGAAGTTTTTTGTAAGCCATAGCTAGACATATGTGTTACTGTTTGTATTGTCCATGTTCCTATATGTTCCCAGGCAGATGGCTGGGGGTAGGGAGGATGATTTCAGCTAATATTTCCTCAGGTAGAGCTGTCAGTCAGGGAGGGAGGCAATTGTTCGGCCTAGATTTCCTCCCAGGCCTCTCTCTGTCGGACTGGTGAACTTTGGTTTGCTTCTTTCCCTGCATTAGAGAGCATAGCTGCCTTGTCGTTTGCTGGTCTCCTTTGTGGCTGCCTCTGAAAACTCTTCCTTTCTGTTTCCACCTCCCTCCCTCTCCCTCCCACCTCACCACCCTCAGTCTCCCCAGTCATCACCTTGCCAGCTCTAGCCTGCATCCTTTCTGAAGCCTGTACTTCAGTCCTTTCTGATGTGCCTTGATCTCACGCTCCTCTCTGTTCTTCTTGTCAGTGTCTGGTTCCAGGCCAATGCACCTTCTGCTCATTCCCCCCTCCCAAGCTCATTTCCTCATCTCTAACATATTTTTTTCTTGTCAGTTGGTGTATCCCCCTTTCCATTCAAAGAGCTTCCTTCTCCACATCCCATGTTAGATTAAGTTTGTTCTCACCTTCTGTCCCTCTGCTTTGAATCCCAAGGGCTTTCTCTCACCTTTTTTGGCTCTTGGTCTTGGTGTTAGAGAACAGCATTATTTTCTTTTCTACAGGACAGCTTGCCTCTCTATTTCTAAAGAATTTAAAATTCTTCAATGTGTTTTCTTCAAAACAAACCCATTAGGGAGGTAGCGTAACAATCTCACCATTATACAAACGAAGAGACTGAGATTCACCTCACACAGGACACACAGTTGACTTATTAGGGAAGCAGGATTCAAACCCAGAGCTCCTTGACTGTAAGTCCAATGCTCTTACCACCGTGCCATATTTCTTCTGTGTAATAAGAACAGAAAATCAATAGTGGGGGGCAGAGCCAAGATGGCGGCGTAGCAGCAGCAACATATTGCAGCTCTCACATAGCCACCCCAAAATACCCATAAAATAGGACTCTAAACCAATCCTAGAACTCCAAAATGCACACAAAGATACTTCCCACTAAAATCAGCTAGGCTATGAGGAACCATATCAGCACTGCGAACCGAAACCAGCCTGGCCTGCGCGGCTGTGCCCCAGGGGCAGCTGGACGAGAGGAGCAGAGGAGTGGATTAGCGGCAGCTGCAAGCAGCGTTCAGAACTAGGTCAGTGGAGATTGCAGGGAGAAAAGCGTCCGGCCAAAAGGCCTCCAGAGCAGAAAAGCGAAAGGCAGAGGTTTTGCACCCACCTCCGTGTTGCAGCTTCCGGCCTGCGGCCTGCAGACAGCAGGGGGACTAAACAATTGTTCTGAGGCCAAGAGCTCTCGTGTTAAGCAGCCTGGATCTGAATCGCGGTTTTGGGCCTTGGTCCTGGAGTCTTCATTATCCAGTCAGCCGGAAGTAAATAGGAAGAGTCCCAGCATCTTCCTGAGAGCTACAGCAGCCGGGAGGACCCCAGCGATTTGGGACAGAGCTTTCCCTTCTGGAAGCAGAGCCCCACAGAGATTTAAAAAAAAATCATGGACTGAACAACCATGAGTAAGAATAAGCATAAGAAGCAAAGTAAGAACAGCTCCCAAACCCTTGATTCCTTCTTTGGGAAAAAGAAAGATCATGGGAGAGAGAGGGAGGAGGAGAGCGCTGCCAGAGCACCCCCACCAGGGGCCTCCAATAAACATGAAGAATGCCT
>CM053582.1:88798720-88822992 GCA_028627135.1 Pseudochirops cupreus
GGGTGCAAAACCTCTGCCTTTCACTTTTCTGCTCTGGAGGCCTTCTGGCCGGACTGCTTATCTCCCCCTTTCACAAATCCCATTCACAGCTGCCGCTAATCTGCTCACCTGAAGCTTCTCAGCTCTTCCCGTCCAGCTGCCCCCGGGGCACAGCCGCGGCTTCAGGCCAGGCTGGTTTCGGTTCGCAGTGCTGATATGGTTCCTCATAGCCGAGCTGACTTTAGTGGGAAGTATCTTTGTGTGCGTTTTGGAGTTCCAGGATTGGTTTAGAGTCCCATTTTATGGGTATTTTGGGGTGGCTATGTGTGAGCTGCGATATGTTCCTGCTTCTATGCCGCCATCTTGGCTCCGCCCCCCCAATATCTGTATCTTTATATCTATACACATATATGGCAATTAGTATATGTTTATATATATATATATATATATATTTGATCTGTACCTTATCTGTGTCTACATCTCTGGATTGATAGATAGATAGATAGATAGATAGATAGATAGATAGATAGATGAATTGATAGATGTACAATATGCTCACGTATACCCATTTTGTCTCAACCAATAGAATGTAAACTCCTGAGGACAGAGACTGTCACTTTTTCTCCTTTTTCTCTTTGTATCCCCAGTGTCTAAGCCAGTGCTTGGGACATGGTAGGAAATAAATACATGTTTGTCCTTTGATTGTTAAGTTCCAGGCACCCTCCCATACTAGAGCTCTCCTAGATTACAAAGTACTGGGAACAGAAACATAAGCACAAATTGCCTGCCCTCAAGAGTAATTTACTCTGGAGGATAGATGGAAGCTTTAAATGTATTTACAGAGATAAGCAAATACACATTAGCAATGGAAAAAGTGCTAGTATGGAAGATTAGGAAAGGTTTTCCATAGAAGGTAGCACTGGAGAGGAACCTTAGAGGAAGTTATGGTCTACAGTAGCAATGTAAGAAACCCTGTTCAAAAGCACAGAAATGTGATTTGAAATGCTGTGTTTGGGAAATAGCAAACAAGGAATTTTTACTGGAAGGTAGAGTGTGAGAAAGGAAAAATGTGAAAAATCCAGAAAGCTAGGCAACAGAGTCTGAAGGATTGTATGTTGCTAAGACATGACCTTGTATTCCTTTCTAGATTCAATAGGGAGCCATTGAAGATTCTGGAGCAGGAAATGAAGGGTAAATTTTCATACAAAGTCAAACTGACTCTGTGGATTTAGGCACAAACCAATCAAACATTGATCACGTTGGCAGAGAGACAAATCTTGCAGCAAGTTAGAAAAGACATTCTCTTGGGCCTTGCCCTCTGATACCTCCTTAATGTTGTATAAATAAGTCACTGTTGACATAATTTTCAGTCTCTTCTAGATTAGTCCATCATTCAATTTCCCAATTTTTACTTCCTTCCATTCTGTCTCAGAAAGTGCCCCAGTGGGCTTTCCTTGGTATTCTTGTTTCTGTGTTCTGTGCCCTTCCAAATTCCCATTCCACATTTTCCTCATTAAATTACAAGTTCCCCTTATCTCCTCAATGTAATTATCTACAACTTCATTGCTCCCTGGCCTTGGATAGCATTTAAATAGAAAAATATACATACTTAAGGATATGCTATTTTAATTAATTTCTCCTGGCTGGCTTCCCTTTCTAATTTCTCCATAGCAAATACAAAAACCCACCAAATTGCCCGTGGAGTCCCTGGGACTCACTGCACTTAAGTCACACAGATCTCTCCCTAATATGGACTGGCTTTTGTAGCCTCCAAACAGAGCTATTGTTTGTGCTGATCTAGGTATTCCTTCTCTTGACTCCCTCCTGCCATACCCTCCCTGGCCTCACAGTCTGCTGACTCTCACTTAAAAAGTATGAGCTTTCTCTAATTTACCCCCTTGCCAGTTTTGAATCTGCGAGCCTCAGGCATCATCTAACTTTTCTCTTTGCAATCAGTTTTCTGCCCTTAACTAGTCTCTCAGCTTTAGTTTCCCCATGACTTTAAACATTCTAAGTCTTTGCTTGTTTGCTTCTTTTTTCTTCTCTCTTGACTTTGTCACTGTCCCTATGCCACATGGCCTGACTATGGAGTGTTTGAAATCTTTGTCCTCCTTCCTGAACTTGTTGCATATGTGAGATTCATTGTTCCTCATGCTTAAGCAAAGTTATAACTGGAATGAACTCAAGAGTGTTCCAAAAGGAACCCACATGTATTTTATTTTTAATATATGGGATAAAACAAATAAGAGATTTGCTGTTTCATGTGCAATATTCTTTTTTATTATTATATTAAGAAACCACAATTTAGAGGATGCTCATTCACCTTGAATTCATTTAGCAACTAGAGCAGTGGTTCTCAACCTTCCTAATGCCATGACCCTTTAATACTGGTATATGGGTATATCTGCATGTGGGTGGACCCACTTGGAGACGAATACAGGAGCAGAGTCTCTGTTCCTAAGACCATCGGAAATATGTTTTCCGATGGTCTTAGGTGACCCCTGTGACCCCTGTGAAAGGGTCGTTCCACCCCTAAAAGGGTCGCGACCCACAGGTTGAGAACTGCTGAACTAGAGACAACTGAGTTTAGCCCCTACTAAGGAAGCATAATGAGTTGAAATTAGGCATGTTTGTCCATTCATTCTCAGTCTCCTTTCCTGCATCAAGGTAGAAGGAATGAGTTAACCATCAGTATTTCTTATTGACTAACCATGAGTATCCTACAAGGGTCTATCATATGGCCTGTTTTCTTCTTCTTGTACTTTAGTGATCTCATTCATTCATATATCATCTTTATGTAGCTGAATTCTAAAAGTAGATATCTAATCCAGCAGCCTTCTGACATCTAGTCCCATATTACTTATGAACCAGGGGATTTTCCAATGCCATTTCCCACAGCTGTCTCAAACTCAATACATGTGGAATAGAACTCAGTAACTTTTTTTTTTAATTTTTTTTTTTTGGAGGGCAGTTGGAGTTAAGTGACTTGCCCAAAGTCACACGGCTAGTTTTTTTGTGTGTGTCAAGTGTCTGAGGCTGGATTTGAACTCAGGTCCTCCTGACTCTAGGGCTAGTGCTCTATTCACGGCACCACCTAGCCACCCCAGAACTCAGTATCTTTCCATGGATCTGGCTTTCCTGTTTTTATTGAGGGCACCTTCAAGTTATTAAGATTTGTATCTTTAAATTCATACTTGACTTTTCAGTTTTCTTTACACCCCATATAACCAAATAAATTATTAAGTCTCATCAACTCTACTTCAAAACATGTCATTTGAGCCCTCAGAACCTCTTTCTTGAAAATTTTTTGCTGTTGTTTAGTCATTTTTGAGTTGTATCCAATCCTTTGTGACACCATTTTGGAAGTTTTCCTGGCAAAGATGCTGGAGTGGCTTGACATATACTTCTGCAGCTCATTATACAGATGAGTAAACTGAGGCAAACAGGATTAAATGCCATGCTCAGGGTCACACAGGTGGTAAGTGTCAGAGGCCAGATTTGAACTCAGGAGGATGAGGCTTTTCTTCTTGATTTCTAGGTCCTTTCCCTTGAGCATTGTAACAGCCTCCTAATTGGTCTCCTTGATTCACACATCCCCCACTCCTATTTGTCTTCCACAAAGCAGCCAAATGAATGTTCCTAAGAAAGAGTTAAGACCATGTCTCTCCCCTGCTCAAGCAAAATCTTGGGTGGCTTTCTGTTGTCTCTAGAAAAAAAGACAAAATCTTCAATCTGTTATGTGAAGGCAGCTATAATCTGTTTTAAACATATTTTGCTAATTTATTTCATTTCCTATCATTTCTCCTTCATGTCCTCCACATTCCAGTTAAACAAACAAGCCAGCGGCTCCCCAAACTCTGTTGGTTAACTTCCGCCTCCTTGTCTATGCACAGAATGTCCTCAGGTACTTTGCAATTTAATTGCTGTTGTTCATTTTTTTCAGTCCTGTCCAACTCTCTGTGACCCCATTTGAGGTGTTCTTGGCAAAGATACTGGAGTGGTTTTCCATTTCCTTCTCCAGCTCATTTTTGCTGATGAGGAAACTGAGTCAAACAGGGTGAAGGATCACATACTTAGTAATTGGCTGAGGCCAGATTTGAACTAAGAAACACGAGGCTTCCTGACTTCAGGCCAAGTGCTTTATCCACTGCACCATCTAGTTGCCCTTACAATTTAATTAGGAGTCAAAATCAACACACATGAAGCCATAGCAAAAAATACAAGAGAAAATGAAGTGTGGCACCACAGAAAGAGCATTGGCTCTGGAGTCAGGTGACCTTGGCTTAAATCTCCCTCTCAGACTGTATGGCCTGGGGCCAATCACTTAACCTTCTAGGCCCTGGTTGTCTCACCTAGAAAATAAAGAGCTGAGATTAGACTGTCTCAGAAGTTTCTTGCTTCCGTAGATCTATGAACCTGTGCCTTCCCTGGACTTAATTTTGTAATCTTTAAAATTGTGCTTGGAGTAGATGGCATCATAGGTCTCTTCTAGCTCTCAATCTATGATCCCATGACTTCTCTGGGCCATTTCCTTATCTATAAAATGAGAAGCTTAGTTGAGATGGGCTTTGACATTCATCTCCTTTCTAAATTGATTCTTTGATGACCCTGTGAACCAAGTGGACTAGTAGGAAGGGAAATAGAATTGGGCTAGGCTTTAAAGGATGAATAGCATTTGGACAGGTGGGAAAAAAGAGTTTAATCAAGGTAGAAGGAATGAGTTAAGCATCAGTATCCTTCAAAGAGGATTTTCAGGGAACCAAGGAATAAGAAAAACATGGCAACTTGGATAGTTTCTGGCCCATATTCACAATTCACATTGTTTTAGTACTTTAAGGTTTACAAAGGGAAAATAAGAGTTATGATCCTTATGAAGAATTGGGACCCAGAAAAAAGACTCCCCCAATACCAGAAAACCAGTAAGTATCCAAAATTGGCCAATGACGTAAAATCTTTATACTCTCTGACTGGGGTTCTTTATTTCCTGTTTCTTTCCTTTAACCTTCAGAGAGGCTGCTCTGCCAAGTGAGACCCAGGTCTAATATTTGATCCAGGTCCTGTTCACTGGGGCTGAAAGCAAACCTTTTCTTAGGAGCCACAGTGGACGTGTCCCTTCATCTCCTCTCTCCCACCTGCCTGCCCCATTCTGGGATATGTAAGTAATTCAATGTGTATTATACTTCATTCACATTGATAAATAGGCAATAAAAATGCACAGACAACTCAAGTAAGATCAATTTATTTCAATACTTTTGACATAGCTGCGGTAGTGGCTCTGGCTTAGACAACCAACAATACCATTTCCCACCAAGAGAAGTGGTAAGATTCTGGGCATAAATTAGGCCTAAATGTCACCTAGATAATGAGGCTGCATCTTTGTAGATTTATCTTTTCCTTTCTTGCCTGGCAAACACTCTAAACTGGCAATCAGGCAAGGCAGCCGTCATGACACAACCTTTATGGTATGAAAAATGGCTCCTTGCAATTTATTGGAGATGCCAGTTGCATCACGAGGACTTGATATTTACAGTAGTGCCTTCTTGAGATTTCAAATTAAGAAGGGACAGTGTCAGGAAGGGAAAGGGTGAGAAAGAGACAGAAAGAGAGACAGACAACAGAGACAGACGGAGAGATAAAAAGACAGAGACAGAGAAGGAAAGAGAGACAGACAGACAGACAGAGAAAAGGAGACAGAGACAAAGACAGAGACAAAGAGGCAGACAGGAAGAAGAAGAAGAAGAAGAAGAAGAAGAAGAAGAAGAAGAAGAAGAAGAAGAAGAAGAAGAAGAAGAAGGAGAAGGAGGAGAAGAAGAAGAAGAAGAAGAAGAAGAAGAAGAAGAAGAAGAAGAAGAAGAAGAAGAAGAAAGAAGATGACGAGGAGGATGAGGACGAGGAGGAGAGCGAGGATGAGGACAAGGAGGAGGAGAAGGAGAAGGAGAAGGAGAAGAAGAAGAAGAAGAAGAAGAAGAAGAAGAAGAAGAAGAAGATTATTCTACTCAGTCTACAGTACATAGGAGAAGGATTGGACTCATTCTTTGCGACCCCAGAGATTTGTGCCAGAACAATAGATGGAAATTTCAAAGAGGCAGAGTTAGCTTGATGTTGGGGGAAAGGTAACAACCAGAGTTAGACAAAACTGGAATAGGTTGCTGCTCCAGGAAGTGGTAGGGTTGCCCCTCACTGGAATTCTCCCCTCAATGGAGGCTGGATGACTACTCATTAGAAACAATATAAAGGATTCTTGCTCAAGAATGGTGAGAGTTATATGATCATGAAGCTGCCCTTTTATCTCCAGGATCTTATGATCCTATTTAATCATAGACTTCAACGCTGGAAGAAGTATTGATGTTCATCAAGTCCAAACTCCTCATTCTTCAACTGGTGAAACAGGCCCAGAGGAGACAAGTACAGCAGAACCAGGACTAGAACCCAGGTCTCTTGAATCTAAATATTCTAATATATATTCATGGGGCCCCAGAATTTGATGATATGTGACTGATTTTTCACAAGCTCCCTCCCTTATCCCCACTCTCCTTTTTAAAAAATTTTCAGAAGGACTTATTTTTTCCTCCTTTTATTTCTTTTTTTATCCTCAGTGGAGATTTAAGACTCATGGGACTTTTCAGCACTTGGCAGAATTCTAGATTAATAACGTATTCTCTTGTTCTGGACATCCCAGGTCTTCCTTGTATTTAGTGAGATTCATAGAACATTAGACTTTAAGCTACCTTACCCCAAGACACAAAATTTGCATACCTAGAACCCAAGACTGGCATTCTTTCTTACAACTATACTTATATAATGAATTCTGAAGTCCCATATGATTAGTTCACTGGATGAACATTAGTCTTAACAATTTAGGAATGCTTTGGACATGCCATTTCCACTGGAGAAGGGCATTAATTCTAATAAAAATGGAAAACATCTTTCTTGTCTCTTGATAGGAATTTTACAAGTATAAGGGCAGACTGAAAGTGAATTAGTTGCCCACTGAGGAATCAAAAACCACAGGCTTAGTAAAGAGAGAAAAAATATTTGACCTTTAGAAGACAGTTTTATTTTATGTATTAAAAAAATTTCTTCAAGAGTTTCCCCCCCTTCCACCTGGATTAATAGTTTGAAAATATATTTTATTTTCCACCACAGAATCCCATTCGCATTTTGGCCATGGTAAATCCAGAGGCAAGGGGATGGAGGGTGGGATGGAAGGTTCTGTTTGTCGGTTTGATTGAAGATGTCTATATCTCAAGGAAATGTCTTTTCTATTTTTCAATGTGGTTAATTTCATACATTTACTATTGCATTCACATGTTCTATGTGTATAGCTTCATTAAGATACTACTATTATCATCACTACTAAAGTTGTATTTGTATAGTACATCCCTTTCAAAAGCTTGTTCATCAGGCATTGTTATAGAGAGATAGCCTGGTGCAGTGATAGAATGGATGTGGAGTCAGTAAGGCCTGGGTTCAAATCCTACCTCTTGCATTTATTTGCTCTGTGTCCTTGAGCCAAGTCACTAACTTCTCTGTGCCTTATTTTTCTTATCTGAAAAATTGGAAGACTTGATGTACTCTAAAGATCCTTTCAGCTATAAATCTATGATCCTATGTAATGTAGAGGAACAGAGTAGGCTGAACAAAAGTAGGTTCCAATTTTTCTTTTCTGGGCCTCATACATTACTCTTCTCAAGTAATATGCATCAACTTTATCAGAAACATTCTTGGACTGATGTCTTAACTTTAAAGCATGGTGATGATTTGGAGTCCAGGAACAAAGTTTGAAGAAGAATGGGTAGTAAGGGTAGGTGGAGGAGGTTTTCAGCTTTTTATGTTGTCTTTTCCCTAAACCAGTGGTTCTCAACCTATGAGTTATGTTCAATTTGTAACAATGAAAATACATCCTGCATATCAGATCTTTATATTACAATTCATAACAGTAGCAAAATTATAGTTATGAAGTAGCAATTAAAATAATTTTATGGTTGGGGGTCACCATAACATGAGGAACTATATTACAGGGTTGCGGCATTAGGAAGGTTGAGAACCACTGCCCTAAACTTTTCCTCCTTCAAAACAGAAATTTACTGAATAATTAAGCTCAGCAAAGTATAAAGAAAAGAATGTTGGTTTGGAAATCAGGAAACTTAGGGTAGGTTTCTGGTTCCTATAGTTATTAGTTATATGACCTTGAAGAAATTACCATGTCCCTCAGCCTCTGATTTTTCATCTGTAAAATGGGAATAATAACAGTACTTATGATGTAGTAGCCCATGACTCCTTGGAATACAAAGCAAGCCTCTCTTCAGGTTTTCTTTTCTCTTTTTGCTTATAAGTGTGGAGCTTCCCCCACCTTACCTGTCAGTGACTAAGGAGGGTAGGTATTCTCTGGTCTATCTTTTCTATGAAACCATCTGAAATTAAAACAATTCCACTAACCAAAAGTACATGGAATGTCCCCATGCTTACAGAAAACACAAAATGCCATAGAACTGAAAGATGGATAGCTCTTGTTGTGAAAGAACTCAGCAAGTATGAACAGAAAGCCCAACTTAGATGGGCTAGCCACCTTGTTCAAATACCAAATGTATGTTTACCTAAATGACTGTTTTTACCAAGAACTCACACATGGCATGCATTCACATAGGGGTCAGAAGAAGCCATACAAGGACACTCTTAAGATCTCTCCAAAGAACTTCAGAAGAGATTACGTGACATGGGAGAAACTAGCAAAGGGCTGCCCAGCATGGCATGCCCCCTTGAAAGAAGGCACTGTGCCCTATGAGTGAAGCAGAATGACAGCAACTCAAAAGAAATATAAGATGCAGAAATTTAGCGCCATCTTCCCTCCAAATATTCATGTGGATGATTTTGTCCAACCTGTGGCAGAGCGTTCCAAGTTTCTATTGGTTGACCCCAACATCATGATGTCATTTTGGTTTTCTTTGAGAATGAAGAAAAACAACCAACCAATCTGATGGGGGAGAAGTCTCTTACCATTCTCTGTCCTCCCACCACACCCATCAGAGGTTTCTATGACCTTTAGGAGGTTTAGAGAAACTAAGACACAAGAATGGAAATGACTGTGATCAAAGGTGAGTGCCACCTGAAACAAGGAAATTCACTGGAAACCAGGAGTCATAGAACAAGCTCTTGAGCTGATGATACTATCAGAAACAGTTTGGAAGTGGCCTGGCTGTTCATATTGGGGTTTCTCATCCTTCATTCTAGGTGCAAGCAGAAGGGGCATTAGCTACACCTGGTTTTTCAGAGGAGTGGCTTTCCCAAGATTACTTTGGGAAAGGGAAGAAGTAGATGGACATTGTACTCATTCAAGATCATGGCTGGTATTATTTTCTGCTCCTTTGTTTTTCATTCCCATCCCAATCAAATGTTCTATTGTTTCAGCACTGTTCTATTCCTCTTATTAGGGGGTTGCCTGAACACATAGGCTTACGTTAATTTCAAGTGTTCCAAGTTTTCAAACTGGGCAAAGACAATCAAATGAAAGATAGCTAAGACATTTAAAGATTATCACTATACCCCATTTGAAATTGAGGCTCAGAGGGTCCATGAACCATACTATGAAATTGTAGTCTTAAGGGATTAACTTAAGGGAAGTCCTCTGTAGATTTTAAAGTTGATATAAGGATGTGAATATCAACTTTAATAACTATCATTGTACCAAAGGAGCTGCTGAGGGAAAGACAAAATCTGGAAAGGCTTTGAGTATGGTCCTGGAAAAAAAGACCTAGGTAAGTATTAAGGAGAAGCTCCTCTCCTCAAGGAAGATTCCCTTTACCTGTGTGATTTCCATTTCTGCTTCAGAAGTAACAACAATAGAGTGAAAGTGGAGTGCTAAAAATCGTATAGATTTTGGATCCTCTAGAAATGCTAACTGCTGGTACTTTGTCCAATGAACAAGTAATTGATTTGTTATTTGAGGAAATGAGCCACATATTCAATTGTTGTTTGTCCTTCATTTTTCATAGAAGACTAATGATATTGCAGAGTGGCTTCTTGACTTGAGCATGAATTGGATTAAAGTGAGGCAGAGTTGAACAAAGCTGTCAGCCTCAAATATTCAATTATTAGTGTTAATGATACTCCAAGTCAATCAATCCAACCATCAACAATTGAAAGGATTAATGGGCCAGACGCTGGGCTAAACCCTGAGGACACAATAAACACAATAAGTGATCCTTTCTCCTAAGGAGCTTATACCCTAAAGGGAGAAGACAATATTCACATAAATAAGCACATGCAAGATAAATACAGATTCAGTCTCTCACTATGGCCCCATTCTGCCTCCCATTCATATCCACCATTTCATTTAACTCTTCCAATTACCCTGTGAGGTAGGTATCATGAGTGTTATTTCTTGACTTGTTTTATTGATCTGGGGAACCCTCAGGATGGGAGCTGCCTCCTAAAGCAGATTTATAGCTGTCCTTCGACTTCTGATCTCAGAGCATTGCCTTAGGGGCATTGAGAGTTTAAGTGACTCTCCCATGGCAAAACAGTTAATAAGTCTCAAAGACAGGATTCCCACTGGAGTTTCATGACTAAAAGTCTAACACACTAACCCTTAGGTCACACAATCTCTCCATTTCTCAGTGTATATGAAATCGAATCTTAATATTGAGTCCAGTGTGAGAAAGCAGAAGAAAAATTAACATGGTTTTTCTTTCCTTTTTCTTATTTTTCTTATAAATTTATTTATTTTTTAGTTTTCAACATTCACTTCCCAAAGATTTTGAGTTACAAATTTTCTCCCTGTCTCTCCCCTATCCCCCACTTCAAGATAGCAAGCATATTGAATGCCCCTTCCCCCAATCTGCTCTCTCTTATGTCATCCCCATACCCTTCCCCTTTCTTTCTTGTAGGTCAAGATGGATTTCTAAATTCCATTGACTGTATAACTGTAATAGTAATGTAGTTTGATCCCTTTGTATTGGCAAAGTTAACAGGTACTTAGCACTTAGTAATTAATCAAGCCTCTGTTAAAGATACAGAAGGTATGAACCCCTGTTGCTAATGTAACAGGAAGGGGTTGAAATAGGAAATGGCTGAAACAGGAAGGAGCCAATGCAGTGTATATAAGGAGAAGCCCCTGCTGGGTCAGACAGATCTTCTTGGAGCTAGGTTCTGGAGGCTGAGGAAGAAAGGCCCAGGCTGGAGAGAATGATTTTTGTTTTCAGAACCTAGAGGAAGTGACTTTGCTTCTGCAAACCAGCTGAAACTTCTGCTGAGTTTGAGGGCCAGCCAGGGCTGTTTAGAAGCTGCCAAGGAGCTGCTGAGGATTTCTAAGGACCAGCCAGAGCTGCAAAAGACTGAGGAAGCATGACTATGGTGTTGGTATTTTGTATATTTATGGCTTTGTTAAGCCTGGACTTCCTGGGAACAGAGACTGTGGAGATTTAAAGTGGACTGGACACTGTGAGCGTTAGTGTGGAACAGGAACTGCATGGAGAGCTGGACAAGGAACTGGGAGCTGTCTGCCTTTGAACCCAGGTGACAGTTTGGTGAATCCAGGTAGGAGCTGGGACCATGGAAGGGGATCCAGGGCATCTGAGAGCCTACCTTGGGTCAAGATGAATAGATCTCTCTGTGGACACTGAATAGTGACTGATTGAAATTGTAACTCACCTATGACCTTGAAATTGTAACTTATTTGTAACTGAGTGGTGGATGGCCTGTGTATTTTATACTATCCCTTAAGAGAGTGCTGACTAGTGACTGATACTAAGTAACTTAGTGTGCCCCATGAGTGAAGAACTTGATTTTTGTATTTTGTGACCTGATGATTGAATGATTGAGTTGATTGAATGATTGAGTTACTAAGTGATTGAACGACAAAATGATTGATCTTTGTTCAAAATTATGTGACCACTGTGGTGAAAACTATGTGGCCATTTTAGTGATAAGTTGTGGTGAATGATGAAATTTGATTTTCTGTGATAAGTTGTAATATTGTGAATGCTATAAATTGGTTTTCTGTTAATGTTTTGCTCTGATTTGCTATTGAATAGAGTGTTCACTATACTATGTAATCAGAAAGTTAAAAGCTGTTCACAGTAGCATTCTTCTGGAAAGCTGCTTGTGCTTATCTTTACAATACCTTATTTTCCAGTTGCACGTAAAAACAATTTTTGACATTTGCTTATACAACTTTGATTTCCAGATTCTTTCCCTTCTTCCCTCCTCTCCCAACCCTAAGGGGAAGACAAGCAATTTCTTGCTTTTTTTTTGGAGGGGGGAACGCAGGGCAATTGGGGTTAAGTGACTTGCCCAAGGTCACATGGCTAATAAGTGTTAAATGTCAGAGGGTAGATTTGAACTCAGGTCTTCCTGACTCCAGGGCCAGTGCTCTATTCACTGTGCCACCTAGCTGCCCCAAAGACAAACAATTCAATATAGGTTTTGCATGTGTAGTTAGGCATAACATTTCCATAGTAGTTATATTGTGAAAGACTAATTATATTTCCCTCCATCCTATCCCATCCCCCAATTATCCTATTTTCTCCTTTGACCCTGGCCCTTTCATAAATTGTTTGATTCTAACTACCCTCTCCTCCAATCTGCTTTCCCTCTTCTCATCCCCCCACTTATCCCCTTCCCCTCTACTTTCCTGTCAGGTAAAATACCCAATTGAGTGTGTATGTTATTGCCTCCTTAGGCCAAATTCAATGAGCATAAGGTTGACTCATTCTCTTTCACCTTTCTGCTCTTTCCCTCCATTTTAACAGTTTTTTCTTGCCTCTTTTATGTAAGATAATTTACCCTATTCTATCTCTCCTTTTCTCCTTCTCCCAATATATTCCTCTCTCACCTCTTAATTTTATTTTTTAGATATCATCGCTTCATATTCAACTCATCCTGTACCCTTTGTCTATGTATACTTGTACACATCTATACATAGACACACACATACACATATATGTAAATACACACACATCCTCCTATACATATACATATATGTATATATACACATATATACATATATAGTCCCTCAACTGTCCTCATACTGAGAAATGTCTCATGAGTTACAATTATCATTTTTCCACATAGGAATGTGAATAGTTCATCTTTAATAAGTTTCTTATGATTTCTTTTTCCTGTTTACCTTCTCATGCGTCTCTTGATTCTTGTATTTGAAAGTCAAATTTTCTGTTCAGCTCTGGTCTTTTTAATCAAGAATTCTTGAAAGTCTCCTATTTCATTGAATATATATATATTTCCCCTGAAGTATTATACTTAGTTTTGCTGGTTAGGTGATTCTTGGTTTTAGTCCTAGCTCCTTTGACTTCTAGAATATTATATTCTAAGCCCTTTGATCCTTTAATGTAGAAGGTGCTAGATCTTGTGTTATCCTGATTGTGTTTCCACAGTACTCAAATTGTTTCTTCCTGACTGCTTGCAGTATTTTCTCCTTGCCCTGGGAACTCTGGAATTTGGCTATGCTATTCCTAGGAGTTGTCTTTTCGGGATCTTTATCAAGAGGCGATTGGTGAATTCTTTCAATTTCCATTTTGCCCTCTGGTTCTAGAATATCAGGGCAATTTTGCTTGATAATTTCTTGAAAGATGGTGCCTAGGCTCTTTTTTTGATCTTGGCTTTCAGATAGTCCAATAATTTTTAAGTTATCTCTCCTGGATCTATTTTCCACGTCAGTGATTTTTCCAATGAGATATTTCACAATGCTATCTATTCTTTCATTTGTTTGGATCTGTTTCATAGTATCTTGATTTCTCATAACATCATTAGCTTCCATTTGCTCCAATCTAATTTTCAAGGAATTGTTTTCTTCAGTGAGTTTTCAAAATTCCTTTTCCATCTGGGCAATTTGGCTTTTTTGAGGTATTCTTCTCCTCACTGGCCTTTTGTGCCTCTTATGCTATTTGAGTTAATCTATTTTTTTAAGGTGTTATTTTCTTCAGTATTTTTTATTTCTCCTTTAGCAGGCTATTGAATTACTTTTCACAATTTTCTTGCATCATTCTCATTTCTCTTCCCAATTCTTCTTCTGCTTCTCTTACTTGATTTTAAAAAGCTTTCTTGAGCTCCTCCATAGTAAGCTTTTGATGCAGGAGTTTTGACTTTTCTGGTTCCATGTTTTGATCCCTTTTTTCTCCAGAAAAGAATACTATGGTCTGATTGTGCTTCCTCTGCTTACTCGTTTTGCCAGCCAGTTTTTTGACTTTTGAGCTCTTTGCCAAGGTAGAACTCTGCTTCCAGAGTGGAGACAGCTTTGCCCCAATTTCTGGGGTTTTTGCAAATGTTGTCAGAGGTCTGAGGAGGGTGGCCTCTCTACAGACACCACAACCTCTGGCACACTGGCATTTCTCCCTCCATGACTACCACCCAAAACAGTGACCCATATCCAAGCAGAGATGCAAAGCAAAGATCCACTGACCTTTTACTTTCTCTTTGGTGTTTTATTGGTTGAGAAGTCTGGAAACCACCACAGCTGCTGATGATTCACTCTTCTGACATCTGCTTCTGTAAGTTTGTGCTGTGGGTTTGGGCCAGCACAGTTCACAAGGGACCATGCTCAGTTTCCAGCACGCTGTGATGGACTCTTCCTGTTGGCCTGCCAGACTGTCTTCAGTGTGATATTTGTTTCTCTCTGTCACTTTGTGGGTTCTGTGGCTCTAAAATTTGTTTAGAGTCATATTTTACAGGTATTGGAGGTGGTTGGAGTTGGAGCTCAAGCAAGTTCTTGCTTTTACTCCACCATCTTGGCTCCACCCTCGAGTACCTTTTCTTTTTTATTTTTTTTTACCCATTTACCTAATTATCTCTTCCCCCCTCCCCCTTCTAGGTAAGTGGTAAAGTAAAACCCCTTTTTTCTCCTCTCTTTTGACTTTGTTAATTTATTTTTAAATTTTCTAAACATATCTAAAAAAAAAGATTTAATTCCCTTGTTCTCTTCATTAAATTTCTTCCTTTCTTTTGTTTTTTTCTCTTTTCTTCTTTTTTTTTCCTTTCCTTCTTTAAGCCATGGTCTTTATGCCTGTCTATACCTCCTTTAGTCTATTATTCCTCAAGTGACTAAAGCTTCTAAGGCTTCTGATTTGAGTCTTCTTCTAAACAGTTGCTATGTTATTGTCTTATAAATCTCCCTCTGCCCCTTCCCTCCTGTATAATCTGTAGTTCTCTGCTGTTTATCCTTCAGGAGATAGAGAGAAGTATTGGCCTATGGTAGCAATTGTCTTGTGTCTTCTGCCGTGCTCAAGATCATTTTCTATTCTCATTTATCATAAAGTCTTCTATCTGATCCTATACTTTCCTTTTCTTGGGGCTATCAGTTGCCTATAGGTGCTCTGATTCTCCTTCTCTAGTGGCAGAGTGCTGTCCATGGAGTGTCCACAACGCTACTTCAGAAGGAGTGGTCTCTATCCAGACCAAGTCAATAGAAGTCATAGTCACTGTAGGTTTCCCCACCTCCTAAGCCTCCCAGTATGGGATATGGCTTTCTTCCCATGGAAATGTATGTCCTCAAGGGGTAGGAAAGCAGGTTGTCTTTCTTGCTGCTGAATCAAGATTTCCCTCTTTCTTAGAGCCTGTTTCAATCCAACCCTTTGCCAGCTCACTCATACTCCAGTTGGCCCTCTTCTTGAGAGATTATCAGAGTTGGTTCCCTATAATATTTAGTGTCATGTGGCTAAGGCAATCCCTTTCTATCTTCTACCCATCCCCCCTCAGGTCATTCATTTCATTTCAACTTAACAAACATTTATTGCATACCTATGTGCAAGACATATACCAAAGGGTTCTTCACTAAGACTCTTGGCATGTGCTGTATCCCAAATGAGAATTTAATCTGACTGTTGACATGGGCAAAAGAGGATTTGTTCAATGTAATTCCTGTTTTCTCTGTCACCTTTTGCACTCTCAGGGTCTCAATCCTTGCCACTTTTCAGTGCTATGTGGCTTTCCAATGATTTTTGGAAAAGTGTACATTCTCTAAGACTTATATACAGGCTTTGGGGACTTCATTTCATCCTTCCTAACCATGACTGCAAAACACAGTGATGGCCACAATAACATCAATCATTAGTAAAGTGGAAAGAGAGCTGGCCTCAGAATTCAGGAAAATCTGAGTTCAAGCCCTGTCTCTGACAAATGCTGGTTGTGTGACCTCAACAACTCCCTGAGACAATAAATTACAGGACTGGTGCTTATCTGGGATAGAGGAGAGAGTTTCTTGAATAGGATTCTAAACAAACAAATTGCTTTCTTATAGAACATTTGTTCACAAAGGGTTTTCCAATCCACGACATTATTTCAGTCTTTCAATATTGTTCATGGGAGCAATTTTTTGTCTTCTAGTCCTATGATTTTGCACTATGGTATGATTTTCTTTATTGCCAGGAATAATAAAATTTTTTTTACATAGGAAGAAAATTTTAGTAGGGGGGAATATTTACTTCATTTATGCATCAAATTTCTTCCTTTTTTTTTTTTGGAGAGGGGAAGGTAAGGCAATTGGAGTTAAGTGACTTGCCCAAGGCTACATAGCTCGTAAGTGTGTCAAGTGTCTGTCTGAGGCAGAATTTGAACTCAGGTCCTCATAACCTCAAAGCCCATGTTCTATTCACTGTGCCACCTAACTGCCCCTAAAATTTCTTTGTAGGGACCAAAGTCTTCATTTCACAATGAGAACTAAGACTTCAAAAAACAAAGGCAAATTGGAGACACAACCAAATGATTTAAATTCAAACTAAGACATAAGTGGGTCAGTAATTGGTACAATAGACAGAGCACAAGACTTATAATCAGTGACTCATTTTTCTGAGTTCCAAACCAGCCTCAGGAACTTATTTGTTGTGTGACCCTGGTCAAGTCAGTTAACTCTGTTCACCTTAGTTCCTCATCTGTAAAATGAGATGGAGAAGCAGATGGCAAACCACTCCCATATTGCTGCCAAGAAAACCCCAAATGGTTCAAAGAAGAGAGCAGGATATGACTAAAAAATGACTGAACTGAAAGAAATAAATGGCTCATAGCAGATCTATTCCTGAGCTGAGCAATGGGACCTAGACCTGCACAGGATGAGTTGTGTGGCCTCAGATTAGTCATTTCATCACTCTGAACCTTGGGTGCTTCATCTTGAAAATGAGAGAGTTGGACTAGATAATCACTATGGTTCCATCCATCTCTGCCAGTCTCTATTTAAAGGTCCCTTTACACTCTGATATTCTATATTCCTAGATCCTTTCTGGCTATGCTATATGGTCTCTACCAGCCCTCCCATACTCTGGTTCTAGGGTTGGGTTAGAACAAGGCAATTGTATGTCTGAAGAAGGATGAAGGACAATATTGAATCAAGGTTCAGGGGAGAAAGAGTGTAGAAATGAGAGTCTGGGAACACTGAGACTATCTTTGTCCCCTTCACAATTTTGCCTCAGGTCTTTGCTGGTGACATCAGCTCCCTTAACAAATCTGGAGAGATTTCTTCGTCATCACTCAGAGTAATTTTTTCTGTATTCCATGGTGTTGATTTGGTTTGAGGTTTGAGGATTGGGAGACCATGTCATTCTGATATCTAAGACTGTCTACAAAAGAGGTAATATGGTCACTAAATAACTCCCCCCACCCCATTTATGAGATTATAGTGTTGGAATAAATGCATACTAAGGTTCCTTTCAGCTCTAGGTCCTGTCAGACACCTAAAAGAAGACAGTGAAACTTGATGGATAGAGTTGCAGAGCTTGGGGTCATACAGGAATGGGTTCAAATCCTGTCTTTGCTTCTTATGAGCAGTGTGACCATGAACAAGACACCTTAACTCTAGATAAGTCAAGTCCAGAGTGATATATTAAGTGCTTACTGTGGATCAGTAGACCTGGAGATATAAAGGCATTTTAAAACAACAACAACAAAACAACAACATAAAACCCTGTTCCAGCCTTCAAGGAGCATCCTTTGTAATGGGGAAGGTGACATGTAAAAGACCAGGTATGTTCAATATGTATCTGTTTATCCATCGATCTATCCATCTATCTATCATCTATCTATCTATCCATCCATCTATCTATCATCCCTTTATCTGTTGGTCTGTCTTTTTGTCTATCTATCTATCCATCCATATCTTTCTATCTATCTATCTATCATCTATCATCTATCTATCTATCTGTCTGTCTATCTGTTTTTCTGTTTGTCTATCTTTCTGTCTATCCATCCACCTCTATCTATCTATCTATCTATCTACAAATTGCATGTAGAGCAATCTGGGGGTTGGTCTGAGAAAGGCCTCACAGAGTCATTAAAAACTGAATTAAGTTCTGAGAAATTCAGGGAAACCTTGAAGCAGAAGTGAGGGAGTAAAGTAGGGTTTCCTAACCTGGGGTCTCTACACTCCTTATTTCGGGATGGGAGACAGATTGTACATGAATTTTAAAAATATTTTGATAACTATTTTGATGTAAATATTTTTTTAAAATTTATTTCAATGGAAATAATTTCCTTTGTAATTTTCTCTGTGATCATCTGTATTGACCACATTTAAAAACATGGCTCTGGAAAGGGATCCATAGGCTTCACAACACTGCCCAAACGGTCCATGACAGAGCATAGTTGAAGAAGCAGTGCAGAATTTGTCAAATGAGGTTGAGAATACCAGAGAGGTGTATTGCAGATCTCACTGGTTGTTGTGAAGTTCAAATGAAATAACACAGAACTTTCTGTTATTGTTGTTCAGTGGTCTCAGTTGTGTCCAACTCTTCCTGATTCCATTTGAGGTTTTCTTGACAAAGATACTGGAGAGGTTTGCTAATCTCTTTCTCCAACTCCTTTTACATGTGAGGAAATTGAGAAAAACAGTGTTAAGTGACTTGCCAGTGGTCCCATAGATAGTAAATATCTGTTTGCACTCAGGTCTTCCTAACTCCAGGCCTAGCACTCTATCCATTGCAGCACCTAGTGGCCCAACAACACTTCATGCTGCTTTGCAAACTTTAAAATAATTTATATTAGAATCATAAATTCAAAAAAGAATTTTTCAGGGTCATCTAGTATACCCCCTTCCTTCTAGAGAAAAAAAAAACACACTAAGGTCCAGAGAACTAAAATAATATGACCAAGGTGACACAGGTCAGGGACAGTCTGGATTTGAACTCAAGTCTATTAATGGCTAATCCAGCATTCTTCCCAAAGCATTGCCAACTATCATTGAGCCTGCCAAGGTCAGGCAGTCAGCTCTTTTGACCAGTATGGTTTCTTAGTGGACAAAAGGTAGAAGAATGAATCTGCCTCCTTTTTTGTCTGTTCCAGGCATCCTTGAGAGACTGGTTATGACATGGGCCATTATGGCTGTCACCCAGAAAAGAGGGAACCTTGAATTTAAGGCTTTGCAGGTCTTAAAAAATAATAATAAATTTACCTTTCTTCGTTTCCCTCCTCTATCTGTGTATTCAGGTGGTGATCTGGGATCTTAAATGGTTTCATAGTTCAAAATGTGTTCGCTGATTTACTTTTTATGTGCTGACATAAAATAGAGACCATTTCAATATTTCATTGCCATCCTCCCTTGCAAGCACCCTGGTACAGGAACATCCACATCCATTCTGATAACCTGGCTGGGCTTCTCTCCTTCCTTTGAAATAACGTCTAGGTTCTTATGTTAACTTTAAGGCCTTTGTTCTCACCCCTTTGCTAATAGAGTTTCCTTCTACATCCCTCCTCCTTGAACTAGCTCTGTAAATCAGGCTTAGATGTCACTGCTGTAAATACAGCTAGCTGGTGAGGATGGAAGGAAGACTAATTTCCCATTCCACTCCATGTCCCTCTAGGCCTTTAACATTCTGAATACAGGTCTGCTCAAGACTGGGCATAGAATTAATTTTGGGGTGACTGGATGGAGAGTGGGGGTGGGCAGTGGAGGGGAAAACATAGACACTTTATTTCTTGCTCATTCAGGAAATAGTGGGACCTGAAGAAAGTTTACTAGAGGTGGCTAATAAGTGAAGCAGAACAATTTTAATAAATGAAAATTATGTATGTCATTGTAATCCCACATCTACTCTATGATGTAGATAATTCTATACCCATTTTCTGTGTAATTAAAGTTAAGAGAACTGAACTGATACTGAATGGGCCACAGAGCCATTTTTGGTAGAGGTACAATTTGAATCCAGACCTTCCAATCTTTGTATTCAACATTTTATGCACTTGCTATCACTGTTTAGGGATTTTCCATTATGTCTGATTCTTTATGACTTCTTTTGGGATTTTCTTGAAAACGATACTGGAGTAGTTTGCCATTTCCTTCTCCAGATCATTTTACAGATAAGGAAACTGAGACAAACAGGGTTAAGTGATTTGCTCAGAGTTACATAGCTGGAAAATGTCTGAGGCCAGACATGAACTCAGGTCTTCCTATCCACTAAGCCGAGTTAACCTACCAATAACATTGGGAACTCTGTCTCCAAAGAGTAAGAGTATTTCCTTTTTTTCCCCACAAGTTTTAAGTAAGACTTCATTCAGTACAGCCTCATTCCATCACTCTTCATCATTCCTCTATGTTCAATCACAAGATGGGGATAGAAACACCTATAGTGTCTGTCATATTGGGTTGGTGTAAGGGTCAAATAAGAACATAGCAACTTGGATGTCTCATATGTATTGGACCTATGATCAGGCCAGCATGGAAGAATTCCTGGTGTGGGAATGTCCTCCATCAATGCTGACCTTAACATACTTATGACTGAGTAGATAACTTGTTCATGGTCCCATAGTTAGTTAATTAACAGAGATAAGATTCAGGCCAGGTCCCTTGACTCCCAGCACTGTGCTTTTCCCCTGGGGACTGAAATGCTCTGCCTCATTAGAAAGTAAGTTCCCTTCACTGAATATCTTGAAGCATATAGGTTTAATGACCCATGATTAGGGAGGTTTTAGTGGGAATTCTTGTTCAGGTATGATTTGGACTAATAGGGCCACTCAACTCCCTCTTCAACTCAAAGATTCAGTGAGTTAAAAATAGTAGTTGATATTGTCAGGAAGGAGCTGAAAACAAAATTTACCACAGTCACTACAGGGGTACCATAGGAACATTATTGACAGTGTCTTTTGAAGGGACAACAAAATCAAATGAGAAAATATTCATAAATTACTTAAAAGGTCAAATGAGATAACATTTGGAAAGCGTTTAATATAGTACCTGACACATTGTAGATGGTTAATAAACAATTGTTCTCTCTCTCTCTTGCACCCCCACCCTTCAAGAATTTGACAGCTGGAAAATGCTTCATATCAACCTTCTTTTCTATTCTTCTGGTATAAATTTCAACTCACCCTAAGTACATGGTGAGTGCTTTTTTTTTCACACTGTTAAAGTCTAACACTTTGAGTTGGGTTTTCCAATTACTGTATTAAACACAATGTAAGGGGGAATAAAAGAAAGCAAGTAAGACTTGGCTGAAAGGGACTAATCGATAGATCTAAATCCAGTGATGCAGCATCTCTGCTTAAAGTAAAAGAGAATAACAGGTATTTTGTGCCCTGACTTTCTCTTAGAGATAGGTAGTAGTTAGGATGGCTTGGTGCCAGACAACCACACAGGCTTCACTATGATAATAGATCTTTGTGTAATGGCTAAATTGATGGATGTTATAGAGGGTGTACACCTCAGGTTGTAACATGAGAGTATGACAAAATCTCTTTGGGCATTTTGGTATTTTCTATTGGACTCTTCATTAATCTCACTGCATTCTTCAAGTCAAATAGTAGTAGAACTCAAGGTCTGAAAGATATAATCAAACAGTAGTATTCAATATCAACTTGCAGAGCTCTTAGCTAAGGACCAATTTGATTCTGCACAAGGTTGCTATAAAGTAACATTCTAGCCATAGAAACTCTTGAAAATATCTCATAACAAGGGGAGGAATTAGTAACCTGTTATTCATATCACTTGGATGATCTAGGAGTCACCAAATACAATCTTCTGCTATCAGCTGAATAAAATGAAAGACCACATTCCTTAACATATACCTTGCTCTTAGGCCTTCCTCATCCCCAAGAATTTTAGTATGACCTGACAATGTACTGTAAGGATATACTAGCCCTTGCCATCCACCTCATAACTGTACCTTTGAGTTTTCTAGGACTTTTCATCTGTCTAGGAAGAGAACTTTATAATGTAATATCTTATTCAATAAAATTATTTGAGAGTAGGACTCTCTGTCTCTCTATGTCCGTTTCTCTCTATACCTAGAACTTAAACAGTGCTGAGAGTTAACTAAACTCTTAACAATGTCTTTACATCCATCCATCCATTCATTCATCATTGGATGGAATACCTATATGGTCAAAATCACATTAATGTAAAGAATTAAACTATGACAATTGCAAACCAGGAAGCTGTCTTTTGGTGGGAACAGAGTAATATAAAGATAATTTCTATAGACTAGTAAAGCTGTTTGTAAACCTTAAAATGCTATCTGCATTTGAGACATTCACTTTTTGTTATAGCAAAAACCAAAGTCAAAACTGCAAACTAAGTAGTTGCTCATTGATTGGGGAATGGATGAATACATTGTGTTCTAGGAATGTAATGGGATATTACTGTGCTGTGAATGATGATGAATATGAGGAATTCATAGAAGCATGGCAAGACTTAGGCAAGCTGATGCCAAGTAAAGTACAAAGAACTGGGGGAAAACTATAATGACTGCAATGATGTAATTAGAAATCAGAAAAAGAAGGAAAAGAAAAGCAACTGGATGCTGGAGATTGTAATGAGGTATGTTCCTGAAAAGGAGATGGGAAAATGTCCCTTTCTCCTTCATTGCAGAGGTGGAGAATTAGGGGAAGGAATATTTTGTAAACTATCAGACTTTGTTGATTTGTTTTACTGAACTATTTTTTTCTCTTCTTTTTTTATTCTTGTTTTCAAGAGTTGGTTTACTAGAAGAAAGATAATATTTAAAAGGTTGTTGTTTGTCCTTCATTCTCAAAGAGGACCATTACACCAAGAAGGTGATGCCATGAAATGTAAGTGAATTGGATTCAAGTGAGGGAGGGTTGTGCAAAGTCATCAACCTCACTTTCACCTCTGGAGCCATCTGGCTTCAATGGCCAGATATTGATCAGGACAGTTGGAGATGGCCTGAGATGCAGTGGGGATCTTTGGCCTTTTCAAACTAAGATCCTTAACAGGTCTCAGTTTGACTGAGGCAAAGCCTATTCAGTTTTTAAGACTTAATAAGAAATGAAGCAAAGAATGACCTCTTAAAAAATAGTTCAGTGGCTGAGCCAAGATGATGGAGCAAGAGCAGGGACTTCCTTGAGATCTCCCCCAAACCCGTCTAAATACCTATAAAAATGACACTAAACAAATTCTAGAGCTACAGAGCCAACAAAGTGACAGAGTAAAGGAAATCTCTAGCCCAAGACAACCTGGAAGGATGACAGGAAAGGTGTATCTCATCATGCTGGGAGCAGAGCACAGTCCAGAATGGGCCATGCCAGCACAGACAGGACTAGAGCAGGCCTCAGGAGACTGAATCATTGCAGTTGTGGTGGTTTTCAGGCTTCTCAACCCAGAATCACAAAAAACAGCATAGAAAGTCAATGGGAAAACCCCATAGGACCCGGGTGAAAGAGGAGCCCAGTCTGGCTGGGATGACAGAGGTGGCAGCAGCTTCTTTGGGAGCTCTGTGTCCATAGATAGCAGGGAATTTAGCAGCTGGCATAAAACCCCTGAAGCTTGAGACAGTACACCCACCCCCACCCACACCCTCACTTGAAGCAGAGTCCTACCCTGCCAAAGAGCTAGAAAGTCAAGCATTTGAATGGGAAGATGAACAAAGATCATAAAAAAACAAAACAAACAAACAAAAAAAACAAACTCAAGACTATAGAATCTTACTTTGGTAACAAAGATGATCAAAACATACATCCAGAAGAAAACAACAAAGTCAAAGCTCCTGCATCAAAATCTTCCAAGAAAAATGTGAATAGGCTACTGGACATTGAAGAGCTCAAAAATAATTTTGAAGATCAAGTAAGAATGATAGAATGAAAAAATATGAAGAGAAATAAGATTGATGCAAGAAAATCATTAAAAAATGAGTCCAAAACTTCCTAAAGGAGAGCCCAAAAATACTGAAGAAAATAATACCTTAAAAAATAGACTAACCCAAATGGCAAAAGAGGTCCAATAAGCCAATCAGGAGAAGAATGCCTTAAAAAGTAGAATTGACCAAATGGAAAAGGTGGTCCAAAAGTTCATTGAAGAGAATAATTCCTTCAAATCTAGAATGGAGCAAAGGGAAGCTAATGACTTC
>CM053582.1:88823492-88848240 GCA_028627135.1 Pseudochirops cupreus
TTCCTAGCAATTACAGTGATCCCAAAGAATGGTTTATCTTAAGAACGGCAAGTTGCCCATCACTGGAAATTATCCATCAAAGGCTGGATGGTCATTTTTTGGGAAGTAGATTATTGTTTAAATATGGATTTAATCACATGGTCCTTGACATTACTTCTAAGTCTGAAAAGCCATTAAGCTATGATCTATATTTTGTAAAACTTATGTTTTAGAGATGAGTGACGGGATAGAACTGCTAGTGAGTTGCATTTATTCTTCAAAGATTGGGACTAATCAAGGAATCCCAGAATTTAAGATTTGCAAGGAACCCAATATGTCATTTATTCCAAGCTGTATCTTAAAATGCATCCCCACTACCATTCTCCTTAACAATTGGCCACCTGCTTGAAGACCCTCAACGAGGGAAAGTACTCAAGCAAAACCAAGGAAGGCAGGAATCTTTACCTGGGCTTTGGTTCAGAGGTTATTGGGTCACATATAAATCTCCCCATCTGCCATTCTTTGAGCACAGGAGCAGGACCTATATGACTGCTGAATAGCCAAGAGAAAAATAAAAGCGTAAGTTATGAAGCATACTGATATACACACATATACACAAACGCACACACATACATGTGTGCTTAGGAGCACGAACAGAGGAAAGAGGGAGGGAAGGAGGCACAGAGGGGCAGAAAGGAGAGAGAAACAGAGAGAGAAAAAGAGAAGGGGAGAGGAGGAAGAGAAAGAGGGAGGGGGAAGAGAAAGAGATAGGGTGAAAAAGGAGGGAAAGAGAGAAGGGAAGGGAGGAGGAGAGAGAGAGGAAAGGAAAGGGGGAGAGAAAGAGAGAGAGAGAGAGAGAGAGAGAGAGGAGGAGGAGGAGGAAGAAGAAGAAGAAGAAGAAGAAGAAGAAGAAGAAGAAGAGAGAGTTATGGAGGAGGAAGAGAGGGATATAAAGGAGGCAGAGAGGAAGAAAATCAGAGACAGAGACAAAAAGATAAACTGACAGAGGGAGGAAGAAAGAGAGGGAAAAGAGGGAGGTAGAGAGAAGAGAGACAAGCACATAGAGACAGATGGTGAGAAAGACAGATAGAGACAGAGACATAGAAACAGACAAAGAGACAGAGACATACAGAGACACACACACACAGAGAGACTCTACCACAGCAACTGCCCCCTGAGATTTCAATAGCATTTTCTTTGAAACTGTAGAAACAATGTTAGCCAAAAGGGAATCATTGAAGCAGAAATGAAATAAATGGAACTGTGTAAGTCTAAAAGCCTTCAAACTATCCCAATAGGATTCATACAGTCTGCAATGAAGAGTCTTGAATGTCAGACTCTTGGGCTTGGAATTTATGAAGTGGTCTGTGGGCATCACAAAGATGTTGCATCAGAGGGGCCATGGTTTTAAGAAGACTTGGTTAATGGTATAGAAGATGGACTGGATGAGGGAGAGACTGCAAGTGGAGAATTCTCATAGGAGGAATAGCCACATAACTAATCAAATCCAGAGGAAATGAGGGCTTGGGCTAGAGTGACTACAAATGGAGGGGAAAGGAGAGTACCAGCACAGAAGATAGTAGAGATCCGAATGTGGCTTTAGTTTATCTGGAAGATCCACCTCTCACCCTTACCCTCCAGCCATGATTCTCTCCTTCCCCAAGGCTGACGACAGCTCCCACCTCTTCACCTTTGCAAAGGCTGTTCTCTATGACTAGAATGGTCTTCTCTCCCAGTTCGACATCTTAGAATCTCTTATCCCTTTCAAGGGTCAGCCCCAATTCCACCTCATATCAGAAGACGTTCTTGATTCCCTCAGTTTTTAGTGCTCCCTCACCCCAAAATTATTTTCTGTGTACGCATGTACGCATCATGTATGAATATATGTATAGATGTGCACATGCATGTTTGTATTCATATGTGTTGTGTTTGCATAATAGCGTATGATTCTTCCCTCTGGAATGTAAGCTCCTTGAGGAGAGGGCTTTCTCGCTTTTGTTTCTGAATCCCTAGAATCTAGCATAGTATTCAGTCATTTAACCAACTTCTTTTTGCCTCAATTCCCTCAATTGTGAAGTGGGGATGATAATAGCACCATGGGGACAGTTAGGTGGTATAGTGTATAGAGTGGAGCTGGTATCAAGAAAACCTGAGCTTAAATCTGGCCTCAGACACAAGCTGTGTGACCCTGGGCTAGTCATGTAACCATGTTTGTCTCAGTTTCCTCATTCATAAAATGAGTTGGAAAAGGAAATGACAAAGCACTCCAGCATTTCCTCCCCCATCAAAAAAAAATGGAGTCACAAAGAGTCGCGCTTGCCTGAAATTACTGAACAACAACAAACAATAATATATCCAGTTTTAGTATGACCATGGTTGAATATAGAAGGAATTTTTTTTTTATGGATTATTCATCTTCCTTAAGTTCATGATTACATAGTTTTATTTCTTGCTCCCCCCAAATGTCTTATATTGAGTTCACAATACACCAACTTCTTCCATCCACAAAATTTTACATCATGCTTTCCATATTTGTGCATATGGCATTGATTTTTGGAACCCAACTGCAAGACGACACTTTGATTCCTAACCAATTTCATCTTGTGGGATTCATCCCAATATTCTTGACTGCCAAGATCCTGGACCCTGACACTGCTATCTGATGTCGGTTATCCCTCTCAGCTTTGTGTCATTTTCAGATGTTAATAAAGCACTTAAATCTTTTATAAATGTTAGATGCCACCACCATCATCACCATAACAATAACTAGCTTTTATATAGCACTTTAAAAACATTATCTCATGCTTATACGGACTGATGCTAAGTGAGAAGAGCAGAACCAGGCAAAGCCTGTACACAATCACAGACACATCATACATATGATGACCAACCTTGATAAACTGGACTATCCTCAACAACGCACAGCTAAAGACAACTCTACAAGCCTCAGGATGGAAGGAGATACCTAAACTCAGAGAAAGATATAGAAAGACTATAGTTTAAATGGAGTCTGAAGCAAAACACGCTATCGTTCTCTTTCAAAAAAAAAAACAAAAACATTATCTCATGTGATCCTCACAACAACCCTGGAAGGTATATGCTATTATTATCCCCATTTTACAGATGAGGAACCTGAGAAAGTTGAGATTAAATGACTTGCCCAGGGTCGTACAAGTAATGTGTCTGAGGCCAATTTTAAACTCAGATCTTCCTAATTCTAGGTCCAGAGTTCTACCCACTGTGCCACCCAACAACCAACTATCAACATGGTCAATACTGTCACGGGTTTGTCAAAGTACAGTCCAACTGAGGGGCAAGAACACAAACCAGTTGCTTGTTCAAGACTCTTAGAGAACACTCTCCCTCCCCATCCCAGTTTTCATTTGAAATTCATCTAAAAAATCCATATCCAGAGAAGGAATTGTGGAATCAAAACACAGAATGCAGCAAAGTATTTGCTCTCTCTCTCTTTTTTGTTTAATTTTGTTTCTTCTTTCTCATTATTCATTCCCATTGATTATAATTCTTCTTTACGCCTTGACTAATGTTTAATGTGAAGGTATATGTAGAACCTGTATCTAATTACATGCCACCATTGGGGGACAGGGAGAAGGCAGTAGAGGGAGGGGAAGAAAATTTGGAACTCAAAGGATTGCAGAGTTGAAATTTGTAAACTAAAAGTAAATAAATTTTAAAAAAACAGTTTAAGAACATCTGTCCTAAGAGGACTTGAGTTTGGGCAATAGTTCAAAAAGTATGCTGGGAAATTGTAGATATCATGTTATTGCAAATAAAATTATATGTAACTTTCTTTAGCAAAAAAAAAAAATCCACCTAAAAAAAAGAGACAACTTTGATTGGTTAACTCAATTATACACACACACACACACACACACACACACACATACACACACACACTTCTGTGTTGATGTGTAAATACATATCTGGATATATCCATACATATGTACATATATTCACCTATGTGTATACGTACACATGCATACACACATTTTTTTTCCTGTAACATTTATCAGTATATACACTGCTATTGTCCTTCATGTAGGAGATTGCGTCTGTGTCCTCTCTGTCTTTTTCATCTCAAAGTCACCTGTGCGTCAGCAGCAGTTCAGAGGCTGTATCTGGTAGCTCATGATAATGTGACTGGGGGTGCAAAGTGAGACTCCTGCAGGGTAGCATGTATTGATTAAATATGTTTAAAGAGATTATGATATTTGCAACAATACTTCTAAGAGGCTTAGGACTCCATTCCATCTTCTGCCAAATATCTGTTATAGGGATTTAGATAAGCATTTAACGTGGTCTCCAAAATGATGTCACCACCCTCCTTGGGGGACAGCACAAATACAATACAAAGAGATAAATTTTGTTTTGGGTGTCAGTGTCTGAACTTTTCCAGATCAAGCCTAGTCCTAGTGAAATAGAACAGCAGGAAAAATGTCTATAAACATAACCCAGAAGCCAGTCCTCTGGACACAAAGCTCAACATCACCTAAGATTGCCTGAATACCAAAAATATTTTTTTTCTAGTTTGTTCCCCCCGCTCCCCAGATTCAGCAAGGAAAACCCACTGCATACCCTGCAGTGGAACCTCCTTTAGTATGGAGTTGGACAATATGACTGCTGAGGTCATGGGATCATATGATGGGATCAGAACAGGAAAGGACTTAGCACCCACTAAGTCCAATCAATAAGGAAATTGAGGCTATTAAGGATATTAAGTGACTTGGCCACGGTCACACTGTAAATGACTCAGGCAGTGTTTGGACTCATATCTTCTTAGCTCCAAGTCCAGTCTTCCACCCCCTACCAACTTGCACATTCTATGATTCTGACTGAGATTTTACAATGAGCATCCTAAATCCAGAATATGCAGGAAGTGGTAAAGTACTTGAAAAATTAGGGGATAGCTTCCTTGGACTTTAAAAAGAGTACAGGTCTTAGAATCAGCATTACTGACATTCACATTCTGCCTCTAATCCTTACTTCCACTGTGTCACAACCCCTTAAAGTCTCAAGTTTCCTCATCAGTAAAACGTTCATGATAATAATTGTAGTTCCTATAACACAGGGTTGTGGTGAGGACCAAATAAGACAATCTTTGCAATGATTTGTTTTTGCAAACCTTAAAAACTGGTTGATATATCAGTTATTTTTATCTTTTTTTTTCTTTTCACCTTTGCTGTGATGATTATAATTATTGTTATTACTGCTTTTATTATTATATGGAATTTCTCATTTTTTCTATAACTGATAGGGATGCCATGCTTCACATCATGCCCCCATAGGATCTTTGTTCTCCTCTGCTGAGTCTCTATAATTTTAAAGCTTCTCCTTCCATGTCGATACTTATTTTGGATGATGTTGGAGGGGAGTATTATTATCAACAACTTGTATTTGTGTTACACACGATAATAATTTATTTTCAGTATTTCCAAGTTGTAATAAACCTTAATGGTCATCTCATTCAACCCTTAATCCCTTCAAATAATCCCCACTATAATATACCCAACATGTGGCCGTCAGCTTCCATTCAGGAACATCTAAGGAAGAGAAATTGATTACAAATATTTAAAACTGGAATGAACAGTAGAAACCATTTTTTTATAATCTTTTTTTTTTCAGAAGAAACTAAGACAGAGAAATGAAATCGCTTGCCCATGGTCAAATAGCTACTAAGGGGTGGAGATGGGATTAGGATTTCCAAATCGAGGACTCTGTTCCATCTATCCCACCCTCCTTATCTCTGATCAAGGGGCCCATGACTGGGTCAAGTCTTAACAGTTACTAAGTTTCAGATCCTGGATGCAGAACCAAGTATTCATATTCCATAAGCAGTACTCTTTGCACTACAAAACAAGACATGATCTAAGACCTATGGGTCACAATTCCATACCCCCAGTTAAAGAAGTGCTGACTGGTCATGAATGGAATAAACTTTAAGAAGCCCTGTATAAGTGACAAAATTTATCAAGAGTAAAAATGAGAACTAAATCTAAGCATCCTGGCTCTAAGTTAAGACGTTCTTAGGCTTCTTTGTTTACATATTCAGAGCTGAAAGATAACTTAGATGTCATGTAGACCAACTCCCTATTATAAGAGATGAAGAAAAAAGGTCACCCAGGAAGTTAATAGCAGAGTCAGGATTCACTCTTCCATCCGGTGACTCCAAGTTCTTTTTGTTAGTTTATTTGCTTGGTTTCCATTTATTGACCAAGGCATAAGCAGGAGAGCATGGAGCATGTACAATTTAATGGAATAGATGACTTTATTTTTCTTAAATTAATGTTAATTTATCCAGAGGCCAAAATGAAGCAAAATATTTTCTCAGTTTTTGAAGACAAATAGATGCTAATAGCTGAGCTAATTCTCAATCACCCAAACTAATGGAAAAGAGAATCTGCACACTTATTATGAAAGAACAAAAATATTTTGTCTGACTTTGTAACATACCCAATGATTTCTTCAGATGGTTTGATAAGTTTCCATTTCCCAATAATTGATGACAGAAGGAGAAAATGCAGGTTTGTGTGAGGAAGGCAGGTAGAGATTAATCTAGAGAGATACCTTACAAAAGAGTATAGATTTAAAGCTATAATGAACCTTTGAAGCCATCCAGTCCAGCAACACTCCCATCTTATATGTGAGGAAACTGAGACTCAAAGAGGTTTACTAAGGTCACTCAGATAGAAAGTGACACAGCAGAGATGGGAACACAGCAACTCTTATTTCAAGTCAAGCCAGTGCTTCCGTTATACTACATAGCAGAAATGTAACTGATGGTTGACCCCAAAGACTCTGAGATGTTTTATCTCTTAATTAACAGGCAACCTGCTTTACTCTTTTCTGTAAATATTTAAGTCAAAGAAGAAAGAAGGAAATAAAAGAAGGAAGGAAGGAAGAAAGGAAGGAAGGAAAGAAGGAAGGTAGGAAAGAAGGAAGGAAGGAAAGAAGGAAGGAAGGAAGGAAGGAAGGAAGGAAGGAAAGAAGGAAAGAAGGAAGGATAAAGGGAAGAGAGGAAGGGAGGGAGGAAGAAAGAAATATGCTAATTATAAGGAAGGTAGGAATATAGTATGACATAAAGCTACCATTTGCTCCGTTGGGCCCTTTCCAAGGTCAGGAGTAAGTGAGAAAAGCTACCAATATTCTATATGCTGCCCTGTGGCAAACCTGGCAGGAAGAAATGAGCAAAAGTCCTACAAGATAGGAGGGCATGGAAGGACCATGATTTGCATTGTTCATTGTATTATCTTCTACTGATAGAATGTATATTCCATGGGTTTTCTGTTAGTCCAAAGTGCCTAGGGCTTAATAATTTACTGACTAGGTGGATGTATGGATAGAAGACTCACAATGATGAGATAACTGTGAGTGATACCTTTATACATTTGACTTTTGGTTTCAGGTAATTCACAACAGGGAAAACCCAACAAAAGTAACTGAAACTTGAGTATGAATTTTTAACCAGTAAGACTTTCCTGGATTAAAATGGCAAGAATCAGGACACTGATAAGAGTATCATGTTTCAGTAGAAAGAATTCATCTTTTGCAGTTAGATTTTTTAAGTCAAAACCCTTACTTTGGTTTTTTTTGCCATGTGTGACCTTCAAGTCACTTAGTCTCACTGTAAATGAGGAGACTGGGTTAGATGTCCTCTGAAGTCGCTTCATTTATACCCATGATCCTATGGAGAGGTTATCACAATGCGTACTTTAAATCATTGACTTGTGTTAGCAGAGTTAATACAAGGAAATGGAACCTCAATCTACTGATAAAAGGAACAGACAGAAGTTTGGGGGTAGGAGGAGGGGGAGAATGTAGCTTGGGAACAAAAAAGATGTTTTCTCTCTACTTCATGACTCTTTATTCCAAGAGGTATCATTTTAATGTGAGAAGAGCAACAAATCTAATATCTACCAATAAAGGCAGTGAGTTAACAGGGAGAGAATAGGAATCTAAACTCAGGGAGTCTTAGAGAGCTCTTTGATTGGATTAAGTGCCTGGTGCAATATTGTGCTGAGTGGTTTGTTTCATAATCAGTTTATGTCTTTTGTCTCAGGTCTAAATCATATTTGCCAACAAGATACAGGACAGACAGCTCAGTGCTCTCATGGTGAATGGGGGAGGGTGTTTGAAGTGGGGTGGGAGGAAGAAAGCAGCTGAATTCCATGGAGATTGACTCTTCCAAAGTGTTTTAGAGCTTCCCAGATGTGAATAAACACCAGGATAGAGCAGACCAGGCTCCTCATAGCTCCAATTATTCCCACCAATATTATGAATTAACATTTGGAGCTAGAAGAAGCTTGATCTTAGAAGCCACCAAGCAGACCCCTCCACTTCATTTTTTCCCAGACCTATGATTCTATTGGTATAAGGAGCTCATAATGAGCAAACTCTTTCTGCCAAAGTCAATCAACCATTATTCGGAAACTTGGAATCTTGGAGAGCTGTCTGGAGTGCTAAGAGGTTAATTGATCTGTGCTAGATTATACTGGAAGTGTGGGTCACAGATGCCACTGAACCCAGATCTTCCTGACTCTAAAAACAATTCTTAACCTATAATATCATGTTGTTTCTTAGCTTTATTTTTTATGTTGCCCATGAGGAAATGGAGATCATAAAAGTGTGGAGACACCCAATAATAATAACCTTGGAAACCAATTAGTCCTGCCACCTGCCACCTAAAAGACAGGAAAACCAAGCCCAGAAAACTTAACTGACTTTCCCAAGACCACTGAGTTAGTAAGGGGGGAGGGAGGGTGCAGATATGGTACTTCAGTTTAAGTCTAGTAAGTGCAAGCATGATGCTCTTTTCCCTACACCTTTCTGCCTCCATGAAAGGTAAGGCATTAGTTTTGTTTTGTTCTGTTTTTCATCTTAACATTTAATCTGACCCCAGAATTCACACGTTCAAAAATTTTAAGTGGCTATTTTTAGCTTATGGGAAATATGTACTCCCAAGCCTGACATTTAAAGCCCTCTATGATCTTTCTTCTGTTTATCTTGCCTGATTTATTTCAGGTTTCTTCACATCATGCACAGTATGGCTGTAAAATAAAATTTTATTGATATCATTTCTTTTTTACATTAGCTACATTTCCCAATGAATGCCCCCTAGAGAACTATCCCTTATAACAAATATTTTTAAAGAGGAGTGAGGTGGGGGAGGAGGAAAGAAAGGAATTGTTTGGCAAAACTAAACAACATTTTTTAAAGCTCGGTAATTTACAGTGTGTCACACTCATAGATATCCATCTCTACAAAGAAGGAAGAATGGTACGTTCTCTCTCTTCTTTGGACCAAGGTCAGTCAGACAATTTTACAGTTTTTAGTTTCAATTGTTTTGCTCTTATCGTCCTTTTCATTTACATTGTTGAGGTAATTGTATACATTGTTTTCCTGGTTCTTCTTCCACTTTGAGTCAGTTCATGTAAATCTTCCCAGGCTTTTTTAGATTCATCACAATGAAAATTTCTTATACAACAGTAATATTCATTTACCATTATGTACCGAAACTCACTTAAATATTCCCTAATATTAGATCATTTCCTTTTTTTCCAGTACATTGGTACTATAAATCATCTCATACACCTTGTTACAGCTAAAGTGTCCTATTTGCTATTTCCCAAACTTTATCTGCAATTTTTCATCTATATATCTTTGCAAGCTTGGCCTTCATTCCTACAATGCACATAGCAGTTAGGTGGTACAGTAGAGTGAGGAAGGTATCAATTCAATAAAGCCTCAGATACTTACTCTCCATGTGACCTGTACAAGTCCTTAATCCCTGTCTGATTCAGTTTCTTCAACTATAAAATGGGGATGATATTAGCACCTACCTCCCAGGGCTGTTTTGAGGATTAAACAAACATACATTAAAGTGTATGTCATGTGTAAAGCACATAGTAGGTGGTTAATAAGTATTCATTTCCTTCCTACCTCCTTTAGTAGAGGTCACCTCTGCCTCTTAGAATCCTCCTATTCCTCTTTACTCAGTTCAGTTGCCATGCCCTAATTAACCCCTCTCCATCCCTACAGCAATTCTTAGTGTTTTCCCCATGATATTTGATATTTATATATCCAGATATGTATTACATGTCTCCAGTTTCATGTCAGTCTTTGAGTCCCCAGTGCCTAGTACAATGGCTGGCACAAAGTACTTGCTTTGTAAATGTTGTCTAAATTGAACTGAGTCCCCTCTCCTTCTCCTGGAACCATAGACCAGCATTGTTAGTAAAAATGCTGATATACTGAGTCAGCTTTATGGAACTTTACAATGTAGATTTAGAAGTCAACTATTCTGACTTCACCATGTTATGGAATGATTAAAACAAATAAACGTCCATGAACCACAACAAAAACATACAGTCCAGAGAGAGAAAGTCACTTAGCTAATATATTTTCAATCTGGAATTTGAACCCACATCATCTAGAGCAAAGCTCGTCATACTCTAGGACTAAATATTGACTCTAAGCAAAATTCAGTGATACAATAGCATTGAATAGGAATCACAATATCCATGGGAGGCTGTGAGGGAGGTGACATTTTTGTTGTTGATCCTTTAAATATTTCAGTTAGAAAAAATATTATACAGCTATTAGATTAAAAAAAAGATATCATAAGAAGTTTACCCTTCCCCCCTCTCCCATAATGGGGAAATGGGAGAATGGTAACAAAATCACAGATATCAATGCCCATTCTTAAGGGAAAGGATATGACTAACATTGTGGTCATTGTGGGGAAATCATTAATTCTTTCTTTAAAACCTTCCTATCTGTTTAAATGTGTGTTTAAAAATAAAAGTCTCATTGTAGGAAAGTTGAGGTCTTTGTCACCTGAAAATCTTTCATAATTCAATTCTCTATCTGAGCTGACTTTCAAAAGATTATATAAAAACTGAAATTAATTGCTAATAAAACCTTTAGGCTCTTTATTGGAACAATTGCCTTTGGATTAGGAATTAACAGCAGCTCTAGCTTCAAGAAACAAAGAGATAAAATGGGGAAGAAAAAAAATGTTCCATTGTTATTGAGTACAGACGTAAGATAATGCTCCCTAAAGCTTAGAGATCTATGTGGTCTTTTTCTTAATGCATTGTTTCATAAATACGAAAGTTAACAAAGTAAAGGAAATAATAAGAAAGATGAAGTAAATTCTTGCAGAAGCAGAGGTAAATTGAGGTCCTTTAAGTGCAAAAATGTGGTTAGACTTCTCTTAGCTGAAAGAAAGACCAGAGCTACAGGAGAGCCAAAGAAATGTCAGGTCTATCTCTATATTCTCTAAAAAGAGTTCTTGAGCGAGTAGGATAAGGAGGAATCATCTCATGAAAGACTTGAGGAAAGTCAGGATTATAAGAATCAGTGTCTAATGATAATTAGATATAGGCATTAGCTTCTTGAGGTATGGTGGATAGATAGCTGATCTCTGAGCCAAGGAAACCTGAGTTCAAATTCTGCCTCTGACACATACTGATTATGTGGGCAGAGACAATTACATATTTCTCAGGGCTCTAAGCAGCTTTCTTAGACTGTAAACTAAAGAGGAAGTACCAAGCTGTATTGGTAAAGGGGAATTTTCTCAACTGGGAGTTCCTCATACTAATGATAGGGCAAGTCCCCATCCCTAACAAAGCTGTTCCCAGTATTTATATTTATAAGATACTGTACACTGATATTGCACTATTTTCTTTAGAAATAATATTTGAAGATACTGCCTAATGTAGTTATTTTAATGTTTAGTTTAATGTTAAGCTGTTTTAGAGTGTATGGCATTTCCTCCCTAAGCCACATTCAGTGAGAGTAAGGTTGATCCATTCCCTTTTTGCCTTCCTGTTATTCCCCTCCATTGTAACAGTTATCCCTTGCCTATTCCATATGAGATTATTGACCCCATTCTGTCTCTCCCTATCTCCTCTCATTCTATTCCTCAATGTTAAACTGTTTTAAAAATCAGTTTGAGATAGTATTTAATTTTTTAAGCCCAATTAAATAGAGAAGTAAGTTGATGTCCCATTTAGCTAACCACACCTTTGGTACACTATCCACGGCTTCTTAAACTTTTTTCCACTTGAGACCCAGGAAGAACTGAGTTCAAATCCTGCCTCAGATACTTATGGACAACTCACTTGACCTCTATGGGCTTCAGTTTTATCATCTTTAAAATAGGAATAATAGGGGCATGCATCTCACAGATTGATACAAGAATCAAAGGAAATAATATATGATGTCTTTCTAAACTTAAAAGCACTCTATAAATACCAGCCATTGTTGCTGCTGCTGTTGTTAGCTGGCACAGTCCTTAGAAAGTACACATTGTCTACTTCCAGGAGGATATTTCAAAGCCTTCCTAGCACTGTAGAATCTGTCAGTCTGTGGGCTCTTTCTAAACCTTTAACAGGTCAGGGTCACCTCTGTATCATGTTGAGACTTCAGAGTAGATAAAGCATGTCTTTTATCTAGACTGTGATCTGAAGTTGGATAAACAATCCTTAGAAAAAGGTCTATCATTTTCGACAGACATCACATATGGATATGGAGCTTCGTTCAGAATTGAACAGCAAGAGTAGGGCTTTTGAGAAACTTTATAGTACTTTTAGTGACCCACACTTCTCCATAAAATAAAGAACTATTTCAAAATAATACTGTTCTACTAAGGATGCTTTGTTATTACTGTATGGAATATTATGTCTCTAAAGAGTGAATGTTTAGATTGACCCAAAGAGCATTAGAGACACATGTTGAATATGAGTGGATTGCAATACATGACCAAGAATTATACAAGAGAAGAGGCATACAAGATGTCACCAAAGGGATGTAAAGTTAGCAATGAAGATACGTAAATCATGAGATAACAAAAAAGGATAATTGAAAGACCATTCCTGCATATTTCATTTATATCTATACAATGTCAAGAGGACTAGAGGGAAACACCACACATATGTCAAACACGGACAATAGTCACCCAGAATGAGAGAACATAGATGGATTGGGATTGGAATCTGGGTCATTAGAGGATTGATTGATTAGCTAGCATTTGAAGTTGTGCTAGTGACTTCTCTTCTTCAATGGAATGGATAATTTCCTAGCATCTCAAAGGATCAGAATAGAGTCTCTGCTTGCTTGTGTTTATTTGCAGAACATGTAATGCTCTATAATGACCATGCCTCAGGTTCTGAAATAGAAAAGATAAACATTCTCCTCTAAAATTCCTCTCATTCCTCATCCAAGCCCCAGTTTCAAAATGAAACATTAAAAAGACACCAAGCTGGTACGGTGAAAGGACCATGGGTAACGGTAGAGTCTATTCAGTGTCAAGCTCAGTATGCTTTATTCCACTTGTTCCTCTTCTGTTGTAAATTATTCAAATTCTAATCCATCTTTGCCAATCTCTTAGACATTTCAGGAAATAGTGGGATGAGCATGTACTGACAGTAGATCATAACTATTCCTGATGAATGGCAAGTCAGAGGACCCAAGAAGTCAACTTAATTCTGAGCGTGGAGGCGGTAACTGTGTGCTTGAGTGGAAGGCTGAAGTGATTCAGCACCAAGTTTGACTAGTTCTCTGTGATTTAGGGTAGAGGGAACTGATGAACCTACAAGCTGGGCATCCAGTATGCCATAAAATGGGGCAAATGAATAATTTCTCTTCTGGGCCCTAGCATGCTTTTCCATTTTTCAAATGATCCAAGACTTCAAACTTTATCCCTAATTTCCTTTCCTTCTTAGAAACTTTTCTAGCAAATGTATAATAATTTAAATAGAATGGCCTGTATACTGTAGAAGTGTGTCAGCTCCCTGGAGATAGATTGCTCAGGTCTTTTGGAGGGGCCACCTATGAGGTAAGTTTCCCCTCTTGGACTTCATTAGATCAGAAATGTTCTTTCAAGGCAGTTACATCCTTTCTCTTTGGGGAGTAATGCCCTTTTCCAAACCTTTAAACTGTCATTCTTAATTATATTTCCTAAATTTGATTCTTCCTACTCCTCAGCTATCTTGTTTTTCAGTGGTTTCATGCTGATTTTTCTAAAGCAACTTAAGAGGTATTACCTAGTAATTCCATTCAATGGTGTATACAGATACTTTTCCTTTTTGTCTCTAAGACTGTCAAAGCACAAAAAAAAGAGTCTAGGAAATTATCCATTCCATTGAAGAAGAGAAGTCACTAGCACAACTTCAAATGCTAGCTAATCAAAAACCATATGTTTCCAACTTATATGACCAGAACAGTAAATTTTGGGTGCTGGAAAGAATCTCAATAGTCACCTAGTCCAACCCGACCATGAGAAGACTCCTCACCATAACATACCCAACATGTAGCCATCCAATCTCTTCTTTTGAGAAGTAATATGTTATAGTGTTTCTCTATAGGTGGTGGCCTGAGGTCTGTAGAGAACTGGATTTAAATCCAAATTGAACACTTCTTCCATATGACTGTCTTTCAAAGACTGAGATATCAAGTTCATGTTCGCATCTTTTCTTTTTTAGGCAAAGCATTCACAGTTCTTTCAATGCATCTTCATATGGCACAAACTGGAGACATTTCACTGTGCTGGCTGCCCTCCCCTGAATGCCTTCCAGGTTTCCATTGTCTTTGTTCAAATGTGCTGCCTAGAACTAAATACCATCTTCAGGATGTAGTCTGATTCGGGCAAAATCCGGCAGGTCTATTCTGTATACTATACTTCTTTTTAAGGCAGTTTAAAATCACAATAGTATTTTTGTCACACAGCTGACTCATATTGAGTCAACTATAATGTCACACATTTGACTCATATAATGCTTTTAGTCCTCTAAAGCCCCCAGATTTTTTTTTTGCCAGATTAACTGCTATACAATATGGAAGTATGCCAAAAACAACCCTAAACTGTGTGCATATTTTGATCAAACTATATCATTGCTAGTCCCTAACAGGCTAGGGTTAAAAAAAAAGTTGAGGTCAACAATGTTAGCTTCCTGTTTGGTACTTCCTGCTCATCCATCTACTCCTCCACTACTATTATATCTCTCTCCATCTTATATTCTACCTACCTGCTTTCCTCCTATTGTAGGCCTTACATCTTGGTTTCACATGACTATTGGTACTGCAGACAGAAGATGACTTATTCTAACATCCAGAGGTGTGGGCAACAAATGAGGATTTCCAGTAGCTATTCTACCATCTGTTATTGCTTTCACTTCCCTTCCTCTTTGGAGTGGCCCTGCTTTCCTTCTTCTTTTAGCCTCCCATATGTTGAAGTCCATGTGCCAGGGGGTATAGAAGTTAGAGATTGAAGAATACTTTCAACCACTCCAAAGGTTCCTTTGGCTAAGCGGTTCTCAACCTGTGGGTCACGACCCCTTTGGGGGTCGAACAGGGTCACCTAAAACCGTCAGAAAACATATTTCTGATGGTCTTAGGAACTGAGACACCGCTCCTCTATCCATCTCCAGGCAGGTCTGCCCACATGCAGATATGGCTACATACGAGTATTAAAGGGCCACGGCATTAGGAAGGTTGAGAACCACTGCTTTGGCTATTCTATTCTCTTTTATTAGATGAAAGTTAAATGCTGAATTATTTTCTTCTTCTGGAATTTTATTCTATGATGTTCTTATCTCAAAGTATTTCTTCATTATATTAGGTTTCCCTGAGAGTGTTTAACTCCTGAAATTCCAGCTGCTCGAATCACTATTGAGGTGAAGCTACATTAATTTATGAAAGGGATGAGATTTTTTGATCAAGATTATTGTGGAGGGGATCCATATAGCCTACTGTTAGTTCAAAACCTAATGAAAAGTTGAAGGGAGAGATGAGAAGAAAAATCAAAGTTCTTAATTAAAAACTTTATAGAAGTATAATAATGGACAGAGTAGAAACTGGGAAGACTAAGCAAAGTCATGGATAACCTGCAAAAATCTAAGAAACAAATGGAAAATTAAATCATAAGAAGAAATGTTACAAGGAAATAAAGGAGGAAAAATGATTGTGTAAGCTACCTTTGATCAAAAGCATCAGACCTGGAGAATAGGATATGAAGAGATAATGTAAGGATTATTAGTTTCCTACATGAGCATGATAAAATGAAAGTAACAACAACAACAAAAACCTAGATATCATATTTCAAGCAAACATAAAGGGAAATTGTCCTAAAGTGAGAAAACCAGAGGGCGAAGAACAAATTGATAGAACCCATCAGTCACTAGCAGAGAAAAATCTCATTTATAACGGAGTAAGAATTGAGATAACCAACCTTCAGCATTCAAAAGAAATATGTTCTAAAGTGCTAGGAAAAGATAGATCATATACTAAGGAATTCCTGTTCAGATCACCAAGGAAAAGAAAATCAACAGAGTTCAGGAAAGAAAAGGGAAAAAACTAGAATATGCCCCCAAAGCATGGGGAAATGATTTGCATCCAAAAATAAGAACCTGCAAAGAGGGAGCTAGGAGGCTCAGTGAATAGAGCACTGGCCTTGGAGTCAGGAGGACTTGAGTTCAAATCCGACCTCAGACACTTAAATGCTTACTAGCCATGTGACCTTGGGCAAGTCACTTAACCCCAATTGCCCTAAAAAAAAAAAGGCAAAAAAAAAAGCGCCTGCAAAGATAAGGGTAATAAGAACAGCAGCTCTTAACCTTTTTTTGTGCCACAAACTACTTCAGCAGCGTGATGAAGCCTTTGGACCTCTTCTCAGAGTCATGTTTTTAAACGCATAAAATAAATTATATAGGATTATTAAGGAAGCCAATTATATTGAAATGTAGTTATCAACGCATGCATGCACCAAGTTCATGGATCCCAGTTCTATAGTCCAGAACCAAATGGACTTTTAACAAAATTAATTGCTTCCTATAATTCATGTTGAGAAAACCAGAATGGAACACAATCAGCAAAAGGCAAAAACAGTGGGTAAAAGCAATGCAAGAAAGGCAAAGAAATTTGAACAATTCACAAAGGATTAGAGATGATCATGTATTTATTTTCCAAGAGGGAGAAGAAAAAGAGATTATTTTTCCTTTTGGAATTCCACTCTTTCCAAGAGTTGGTGATGAAAAGTGAGAGTCAAAGTATTGAATTTGATATTCAAACAAACAAACAAATAGGGGTGTGGTCAGGAGAGAGGGTACCTAGGAAAGGATAGAGTAGTAAAAGGAAGAAAATATTAGTTCCTAAAATTAGAGCACCATTAGTGAAGGCTATTCAAATACAGAGTTAACATAGAAAGCAGATGGGATCTTGTGAACTCTACTTTCATCTGGGCTGAACAAGGAAAAGTTTCAAAAAGAAAACAGGGAAAGATTATAGTGGTAGACAAGCATGAAAGTAAGCTTCTGAATGGGCTAGGACAAAGAAGGAATGACTTGGGGTTTGAAAGGGAGGGTAGGATGGGGAGGGGGGATTGCTTCAAGTGAAGAAAGCTACAATTACATCATAGCTATAGTCAAGTAGTTCACAAGTTGTCACGCAGAGGAGGAACTAGATAAGGTCACAGAGGGAAGAACCAGGAGCACTTGGTAGATGTTGCGATCAGGATTATTCAGGTCTGACTCCAGGAAAACATTTTCTAACAATTAGACCTTGTAGTAAGTAGAATGAACTGCCTCAGAAGTAATGGTTTCGCCTTCTTGGAGGTCATCAAGCATAATCTGAACAATTACTCATCTGGTAGGTTTATAGTAGAGAGTCCTTCATGAATGGGTTAGACTAGATGTTTACCTGAGATGTCTTCCAGCTCTCCAAATCTATTTTTTCTGTACACCACAAATAGTTAATCAAGAAAGAAAAGAAAAATCACAAGAGTCAATGGCTTGGCCTCGGCTGGGAGAGAAGACAGAAAGGAAAGGAAGAAAAATCAGTTAGCGAAGTCTTCAGAGACCTGTCTGGTAGACTTGTGAGAAGAGAGACCTGACAATGGGAAGTTGGCAGAATTGCAAATTGGCCTAACCCAACTAGAAAACAAGTTGTGAAGATGTGGGAAAAAAAGTTGTCCTTGGATCCAGTGATCCTGTGACTGGACTCATGCACCTACGGTGGCCAATGATAGAGACAAAGGCCCATGTTAAACAAAATATTTATAGCAAAATTTTTTTCTGCTTTAAATATTTTCATGTGTCTCCTAGAGTTTAGACACACATCAAGAAATCTCTGATACTCTTCTCAAGCTTCTCCACTTCTCACTACTATTTATCTATTCACACACCAAATCTTAAGGCTCTATTTTTGTCCTTCTAAATATCTCTTCCTATGTCTATGTTTTGTTTTTCTAAAGCAGAAGTGATATAACCTCCTCTGTTTGAGCCATAAAGCCCTATCTGGCACGCCTGGAATGTTCTCCTCCCTCACCTCTGCTTCTTGGAATACTCCTGTTTGTCATGGCTCTCACTACCTCCAGGTACTGCTGAAATTATTTTGTATTCACTATCTGTCAGTCAAAGCTATTCCCAGAAAAATATGTTATCAGAGGACAAGGAGTGTCTTATTTTTGTCTTTGTATCCCCAGTACCTAGCACAATATCTGGTATAATATATATATTAAATCAGTGATTGTTGAATGGAATTATCATTGCTTCTTTTCTTGTATATTTTTTCTTCTTTTAATTCTCAGTTTTCTCTACTTTTTTTTTAATAGTTAATACTTAGGACCTGATCATCATATGTAAATCTTGATCTTCTCCCATTCTTTGATGTCATAAAACCTTTTTGGTTAGAGTTGAATGACTATATTATAGGCATGCATATATGTATGTGCATGTGTATTCGTATTGTATGTGTACATATACAAATGCATATAACACAAACACACATATAAATGAATGTATGTATATGTAGATATATGTATACAGATGTGTATTGTTACATATGTGTACAGTTACATTTATGTATATACATATATGTGTATGTGTGCATTTGTATATTTAACCATCCCTTAATAGATGTACTCCATACCTGATCAAGAGGATAATATTTTTATCTATTAAGTCCACTCCCACATAATACTATCCTGAAAAGGAAAAAAAATGTAAAATTTTGCAAAGGAATATTTGCTCCAACGATATGGCAAGAACAAAAGGCAAGTATTCCCTGCCCCTTGACATCTCAGAAGGCATGGTCTTCACCATGCACTTTGATCTCTAAGAAGAGTGAATTCAACATTTTTTTCATTTCCTGCATAGCAAGAGTCTCGCTAAGTTCTCACACAAAGAAGGCAGAATACCTGTCAAATGAGTCCTTATCTCAGCTCGTGCTGGGAAGAGGTGCAGAAGGTCACCCACAAATATTGCTCTTTACTCCTGGGGTATGAGTGTTTAACTGAACTTCAATTTCCAGATTCCTTTCCACTTTCCCCACCTTTCAAAACTCACAAGGCCAGTGACGCCAGTCCCTTCACCTTGAAAGAAAAATAACAAATAGAAATGGTAACAGCCCAGGCCTGTGTCTCAAGGTGACTTAGGTTCAAAGGAAACACAGGCCCCAGGGTCTTCCCCATACAGCATGGTCTCTTCCTAAACACTGAGAGAAAAAGAACCCCCAAGTGAGGTCAAAAGAACCCAGGTAGGAGGTGGCTAGGTGGAACAGTGAACAAAGCACTGGCCCTGGAATCAGGAGGACCTGAGTTCAAATCTGACCTCGGACACTTAACACTTACTTGCTGTGTGACCTTGGGCAAGTCACTTAACCCCAATTGCCCTGCCTTTCCCCCTCCAAAAAAGCAAAAAAAAAAAAAGGACCCAGATAACACTATCTTAATAAGTTATTCTCATGTTCAATCTACATTTCTCTTCTGAAGTCCTGGTTTCCATTGGTAGTAATGTTGAAAATACCAGCTGTCCCCCTAAAGTCTTCTTTGCTCAGGATTGAAGTGATTAGTGATGACTTTTTTTGCAATATCATTTCTAAAACATCACAAATGGTTAGATATTTGTATGATAGGGTGGAAAAAATACTTTAGTTCATGCTTCCTTCTATATGCACACATTAACATGATATTATAAAACTAGAGTTCAATAAAGAGCATACTACCAGTGAGAATTTCATGAGATCATAAATTTAGAGCTAAAAGCTTTTGAAATGATAGATTTTTTATTACAAAAGAGGAAATTTGGGGAGCAGAAGTGATATGACTTTCCCAAGGTCACACAGCTCATAAGTGATTGAGGTCTGTTTAGAACTCAGGTCTGGTGACGTATTTAAGATAACATGGCACCTGTTAGTTGATGATAAGATTTCCCCATATATCCTAAAGCTAGTATTCCTCAATCATCATCATTTATGCCAATCAAAGGTAATCCCAGTTAAGAATACAAACATATATAATAAAAAACTTGCTTTAAGAATAGCCTTGAGAATAATTTTCTCCTCATAGACTCTCAGATTAGGGTCAATTTCAGGCTTTGATCTAGTAGCAGTGAATAATAATTAACAGTCTTTTGTTTGCTGTTTGGTGTTTTTACAACCAAAACTTATCCAAGCCAAAAAAGACAACTACATAAAGATAGAAAATGTTTCTGAATATAAAGCTAATTACTTATGGCTCCTGGTTAAGATCTTTTTTTAAATGTCCATTTGCTCAGTTGGCCCATTTTCTGTGCAATTGTGTGATCTATATACCTGTATCCAAGCACTTGTCAACATGTGACTACACAAGGAGGGAAGCTTCCTTTTCTTTCATTTTTTTTTACCTCCAAGTATGTCATACTTTAAAAGCCCATAAAAGTCATGCCAAACTGTTTTGAAACATCTCTGATTCCTCTCTGTGAATCAGCTCGTTAAACCATAAATCCGAACGTCTGCCTTGATGTCGGTTGTCGTTGGTTCTTCTTCTCAAATAAATGATCTGTGCTAAGAAGCCAAATAGACAGCTGAGTAAAATTTATTCCCCATGTTCAGCCCCATATAGGAGGTGTTAGTAACTCTCCTAACAATCCTCAGATACATTTGAAAAATGTGTCCTGAATTCATCTGGAGAATAATTAAGATTTAAGCAAGCCTATGTTATTATTAAATAAAGCCCATTGAAGTGAGACACTCTTCTATATGGCCCCAACCCAAGCACCTAAGAAGCAAAATGAGGGAAATTCTTCATACCAGCTTGCATACGGAGAGAGCCATATATTTATCCAGTCTTAACAGGTATAGATCATACCACACTTGTGAAATCAGCTCTAGATTCAAAATTATAAGGCATCTCATAGATTATCCAATCTGGCTCATTTTCTTACAATGAGTTAAGGAAACTGAGTCTCAGAGATTCAGAGAGCAGACTAAATTATGTGGACAAGTTCACAAGAGAACTGAATTTGAACCCAGAAGCTCCTAGTCCAAATCCAATCAGTTCTCCATACTACTGTCATTCTAGCATAATAACAATACAAAAAGTTATCAAGTATGTGATGCTGCAAATTCCAGGGTCCTTAATAAAGATTAATAAAATCTACCCAAAATATTAATCCTATACTTGATAATTACCATGAGATGATTGGGGTTGCTGATGTAATTGTAAGGTGCTAATTTTAGGATTCCACGATGCTCAGGTATCCAGTTAGGTCCCCAAAGTCTTAGTACAGTCTTAGGTAAAACATATCTGGAGCACCCTATATTATCAGTGTACGTGTATGCATGCCTCCATGTATCCATATTCCTTTGAGGGTATCACTGATCTTTCAGTTGGGCATATTGCTGTAGGAATTTTGACTTTGTTGTTTTCTTCTGGTTATATGTTTTGATCTTCTTTTTCACCAAAGTAAGATTATATAGTCTAACTTTTTTATTCTGTTTGCTCATCTTCCCATTCAAATACTCTACTTTCTAACTCTGTGTCAAGGCAGGGTTCTGTTTCCAGTGGGCATGGGAGTGGGGGTGGGTATATTGTCTTCTTCAGGAATTCAGGCTTCAGGAATTTTGTATCAGGTGCTGGATCCCCCACCGACTGTGGGGCCAGAGCTCTGGAAGCAGCTGCTACAGTTGCCACCCCTGCTGCTGCCACCATTTCCACCACCTCAGAGTTGGGGCCAGACTGTGTGCTCTTATTTTACTCAGGTGCCACAGAGTCCCCCACTGGCTTTCCATGTTGTTCTTGGCATTTGTGGGTTGAGAAGGCTGGAAATCACCACAGCTGTCAGCGATGCAGTCCCTTGAGGCCTGCTCCAGCCCCATCTGCACTGGGGTGGCCCACTGTGCTCTGCTCCAAGCCTGGTGCAATATACCCTTCCTATCCACCTTCCAGTCTGTCTTGGGCTAGAGATTTGTTTCCCTTTGACATTTTGTGGGTTCTGCAGCTCTAGAATTTGTTTAGAGTCATTTTTACAGATATTTGGAGGGGTTTGGGGAAGAGCTCAAGTGGGTCCCTACTTTTACTCTGCCATCTTGGCTCCACACCTCAGTTAGGCACATAGGATAGAAAGCTGGCCTGAAAGTCTAGAAAACCTCCATTCAAGCCCTACCATTGAAACATGGTGGCTCTGCCATTCTGAACAACTCTTTTAACCTCCCCAGGTCCTAGGAAATGATATCAGATTCTAAGTTGTTAGTTTTTAATTTTAGGAATTTTCTTACCAGGACATCCCTACACCAATTAAACATACAAGTCCAGAGCAAGACAAAGAAAAAAAAGGATATTTATATATATATATATACTCTACAATCTATAAAACTTATCTATCCATATATATGATATATGTAATTCTATTTCATATACACACACACATAAATATATATACCTATATATCTTTGGGATATATAGGTATATATATCTGGAACAAAATGGCAAGCATTTATTAAGTGTCTTCTATGTGCCAATAAAACCCCAAATGGGGTCACAAAGAGTCAGCTATGAATGAAAATTGGTTGAACAAAAAAAAAAAATGGACCAAGCAGTTGGACTCAAGATTAAACAGGAGGGCTAGAGCAGGTAGGATTGGCTTCAGGAAATTACAAAACTCCTTTGAAGAGCCCAATCTTCTCCCAGAAACAAAGATTCATCTTTCTAAAAATATCACCATTTGGGTAGTGTTGCTATATGTCTGAGACATGGAATGCAGCAATCTCCAATAAACTGAAAATGAGTTTTATGCAGAGGGCAGTGGAGAAGAGGACACAGTGGATGTAAGCTTGAGACATATAAGAAACTGAAGAATGAGCATAAACCATATCAACAGGAAAATGTATTAGAGGAGGAGAAGATGGGTTGGTCATGTGGCCTGGCTGAAGAGTGACAAGTGAGCAGCCAGAGAGCTCCACTGACATATTTGTCATGACAGAAAAAAAGAGCCAAGGCTGCATTTCCTCTCCTTATCTATCACAAACTTGAGGAGAGAGAAGTCTTGCTACCCTGGATTCCCATCACTTCTTTCACTGGCAATTGTTTCATTTTGGATAATGAGAAGTAGATTCAGAATTAGATGTCCCCTTGTTCATTTCTCCATTTTTTTTGAAGGATCAAGTTATTGAAGTTATCAGTAAGGCAAGTTAAAAAGTCATTAGTTGTGGAGAGAGGGGCAGAGGGAAAGAGACAGACACAGAGACACGGACAGAAACAGAGACACAGACCGAGAGAGAGACAGAAACAGATACATAGACACAGAAGGAGACGTAGAGAAAAAGAGGCAGAGAATGGAAGCTCCCCATCACAAGTAAGCTGTGCTCCTGTCTAAGCTTGCTCATCTATGTCATCCTTCTATCCAGGTCGTCTGAAGTGTGTTCCAGAGACAAAAGCATTTATTGTGTCTCTCTATTTCTAGATCCTCTTTCATCCACTGACTTTTTACCCAGAAGCTCTGGAATACTCTTTTGCTCTTGTTCCCAGATTTCCTCACATGGCTATGTCTCCTTAATATATTATGCTACCCCACTGCATGCCTTTTTATTTCATTTATTTTGAATAAGGTATATGAATTCAATGCTCTAGACCAGGATGAGGTTTCTTCAAACTAAGTCTCAGTGATACCTATAAAAGCAAATTTGCCTTCTTCTGTTACAGCCTGTGGTTCCTCATGTTTTTTGCCCAAACTTTGGGCATTTGGGATAGTGAGTTTTTTTGATAGGTTCTTTTCTTGGATTCTTACCTCACAACTACTGGGTGGAGACTAGGTAGATAGAGTTTAACACTCAGGAAGACCTCCCTTCAAATCTAACCTCAGATACTAAGCTCTGTGACCAAGGAAAAGTCAATTAAGCTCTACTATCTCAGTTTCCTCACCTGTAAAATGGGAATAATAATAGGAGTTATCAAGATCAAATGAGATAGCATTTGTAAAATACTGAGCACAGGGCCTAGCACATACAGGTGTTTAATAAATGCTTGCTTCCTTCCTAACATCCTTCCTCCAATACATTCAACTCTCTACCTAACTATCTAGCTTGGGGGCTATGTGTATCAGCAATGCAGCATTCACAGTGCCTACAGTAACTATAAGTATGCTGATATGGTTATTAATCACAAAATGTAACAGGCTCTCTACATTAGAAATATAGCTAGAGCGTTTATTTAAATACCAGAAAACTGAGTGCCAAAACCAGAAAGTCAAAGCCAACACAGTAGTTATGAAGTTGGTACATGTAGTTAAAGTAGTAAACATCCACATTCTCAAGCCTTCAAAACAGGACAGGCTACTTCAGGCAAAGATCCTCCTCTCCTCACTCACAGCAACTGCTCAGCATCCAGGCAGTTTGTTACCAGCAGCTTCCTCCTACCCCCCCCCCCACCCCGCAGTTTCCATCCCTGGCAGTCCTCAGCAGGAGTCCTTAGCAGAGATTCTGGCTGGCTCAAAGAAAA
>CM053582.1:88848340-88867448 GCA_028627135.1 Pseudochirops cupreus
AGTTCAAGGGCCATGGAAGATCTTCAAGTCCCAGTATCATTACACTATGGTAGGCACTCCTCTTCCCCTTCTCCCTGCTTAGTCCTTTTTTGTTTATTTTTTACTTTAAAATCATTTCGAATGCATTTTTATATTCCTTGCAAATGTATCATTATCTGCCTTTATCAGATAATAATAATAATATTGATAATAACTAGCACTTATATGGAATTTTCAGGTTTGCAAAGCACTTTAAAAATATTGTCTCCCTTGATTTTTCAAATCAACCCTGGGAGATAGGTGCTATTTCGATCCATATTTTACAGAAGAGGAAATTAAGGCAGGTAGAAGTTAAGTGACTTTCCCATGATGCATTTCCCTTTGGATCAGGAATCTGCCTTCCTATATTTTAAACCATTGTCCAGAACACTATATCCCCTTTTCAGACATTCCCTTCATAGCTAGCTATTCCCTTACATTATTTTTTTATTCTCCTTTATCCCTTATTTTCAATGAACAACTGAGTAAAACCCAATTTGAGTCTCTGCTGCTTCAGTTTCTTTCCCAAGACTTCAAAATCACAGACAATGCATTTTAGGCTCCTTCCAGCAGTGTCTCTTGTGTTGGTATATGTCATCAGAAGTAGGTACTTTTTACCTGTTTTGATAAATCTTAGGAGGTTCTTTGTTATGTCATGGATACATGCCCCAGGAACACAATAGACTGCTCTCCTCTTGTTATCATGTAGAAAAATACCTCTCTGAGGACTAACTGCTACTGCTCTTTTCATCTCCCTCTGGATATGTGATCTCCTTACTAAGTGATCCCTCAACCTGTAGCTACTATGGCTCTTCCATATTATTCTTTGGAGGCAAGCAGCTTCTTCCACCTCAGAGCCCTGGGCTCTCTCTTCTCCAGGAACAACTTCAAACCTATTTTAGCCAGCTTTCTCTGATCAGGATGGCATACACCTTTAATGTTTGCTACTGCAGAGGCTGAAGATGATGGACCTCTTACTCTTAGGAGTTCTGAACTAAAGTGGACTAAGTCAATTAGCTCTCCACTCTGAGTCTAGAACCAATATAGTGAGCTTCCAGAAGAAGGGGACCACCAGGCTGCCTGAGGAGGAGTGAACAAATTGAGGTCAGAAATAGAACAGCTCCCATGTCAATCAGTAATGGGAGTGTGCTTAAGAGTAACTTTCACAGTTCCAATCTGGGTGAGATAGGGAGATCTAGACTCTATTCTTTTCCTACTCTTTCTCCTTTCTGTTTGATTCTTCCAGCCTCCAACATTTGGGCAAAAGTCATCTCCTTTCCTCCATCTAAGCCCATTTTTTTTTCACATTGAAATGTGTATTCTGTTTCCTTAAGAGTACTTCATTCTCTCTAACAACCTGGAGGATAGAGAGATGTTCTTCCTGTCTCTTTATCTTTTCTGCCTGGAGGGAGAACATAGAAAACAATTAACGGTCATTGGGCTATGGCAGAAATAAAATATCACACACTCAATGACAATTGGGACTCTGGGAATTTTTATTTTTTAACAAAAATGAGATGCATAAATGCTAAGTAGGTACATAGTTTATTGAGTTGGGGGCCCAAAGTCAGATATCAGAGGCAGAATTGGAATCCAGATCCTTGGACTCTAAATCTAGTCAGTCAGTCAATAAGCATTTATTAAGTAAGTGCCTACTATATACCAGACACTCTTCTAAAGACTGGAGATAGAAGAGGAAGTGAAAGTACCTACCTTCAAGCAGCTCACAATATAATGGAAAGTCACCAAGCAAATAAATACATACAAATAAGTCAAGTATAGTTTAAATAGGAAATAATTGATAAAGGGGTATCACTAGAATGAAGAGAGGTTGGAAAAGATTTCCTATAGAAAACAGGATTTTATTGGGACTCTTGAAAAAAGCAGGGAAGCCAAGAGATAAAGATGAGGAGGGAGAGCATTCCAGGCATGGGGGACAACTGGAGAAAATGCCTGGAGCTGAGAAACAGAGTCTCTTATTTGGGAATGTCAAAGAAGCCAGTGTCACTGGATCAAAGAATAAATAACATGCTGTGGTATCTTTTACAACATACCTAATATGGAAATATGGTTTTGCATAACTGCACATATATATCCTGTATCAAACTGTTTGCCTTCTGGTGGAGAGGGGAGGGAAGGCAGAGAATTTGGAACTCAAAATAAGTGCTAAAATTGCTTTAACATGTAATTGAAAAAATAGAATTTTAGGTAATTTTAAAAAGACAAATAGTAAATGACAGAGAATAAGGTATAATAAGACTAAAATGATATGAGAGGTTAGGTTATGAAGGACTTTGAATATCAGAGGAATTTATATTTCAGTCTGGAGGTGATAGAGAGCCACAGGAGTTTATGGAGTGAAGGTGGGAGGACATGGTTAGGCCTGTGCTTTAGGAAAATCACTCTGGTAGTTGGATGACTGAGAATTGAAATGGGGGATTTTTGAGACAGATAGAGCATACATCAAGCTGTTACAATAGTCCAGGGGGAGGTTTGCATGCATGAAGGCGTTCGCACCTTTTGGTACTAACCTAATTAGACACTGAGTCATAAGGATTATAGTGCCTTCTGGCTCTAAGGCCATTAGTCGAAAACTATATATACTGGGAGGCTGACATTTTACTTTGGGGGTTCACTTATAAGCAGAACCTTTTGATTCCCTGGACAGGACACTGAGTAGCCATTTGTTAAGAGGCTCCCAACTACTCAGATGTTGGTGCTCTCCCAATCTGATGGTGTGTGTAGGTGGTTGTATCACTCTGTTCAGACAATAGGAATCCTGTCTGTTGAATCTCTGTGCTAATTTCTCTGCTTTTATTGTCCACTTATGTATAATTAAAGTAAGATTGCTGACCCCTTTAAAAGTTGTCTTTCCTTTAGCAAAGCAGATAAAGAACCTGTGCTAGCAGACCATCCTGGGTATGCTATGATGCTTACTAATATACCTATATCAGAGGGGGAACAGAAACAGAGGAGAAAAGGGGGTATATTCTAGAGATTTCACAAATATAAATTGACGAGACTTAGCTACAGATTGGGTATGGTGTGGGAAGGTTGAGACATAATGGAGAATCAAGGATAACACCTAGGGTTGGGGGATTAGGAAGATGCTGGTACACTCAACAGTAATAGAGAGGCTTGGAATGGGGAAAGTTTAGGGGAAAATATAGTGAATTTGGTTCTAGATGTGTTGAAAGTAGCTAGAAATATAAGACTAGAAGTTAAAAGAGAAGTTAGGGTAGGATAGGTAGATTCAAGAATCATCAGCATAGAGGATATAACTAAATACATGGGAACCGATGAGTTGAGCACTGATGAAATGGGAGCTGATGAGATCACCAATGAAGTAATATAGAGTGAGAAGGACAGAGGGCTGAGGAATGAAGTCCTGTGGGTCACCTGTGATTAGAAGGCATAACACGAATGAGGACCCATTAAAGGAGATTAAGAAGGAATAATTTAATAGGTCAGAGTAGAATCAAGAGAGTGTAGTGTCATGAAAACCTAGAGAGAAGAGAGTATCTAAGAGAAGTGTCTCCTAGTATAAAGGCAGAAGTTGAGCAGAAGAGAAATATTGTGAGACAGGTACCGAATTCGTGGAGTAAGGAATGAAAGTGACCTGGAAGACTATACACAAAGCTACCAGGATTTTGATTGAGTGGTAGATATGGACTGCACAAACCTCAAAAGAGGAGAGATTACTGAGTAATGTAGGTAGGAGGAGAACCTGGATGTGACAATGGAGAGGAAGGAGAATTCCATCTTTTGCTCCTTAACTGGAGAGCTCAAGCAAACGAGTAAAAATGCACAAAGTACTGGAAAGAGTGGCCAGAAAGGCTTTGTAATCAGGGTGAAAGTTAGGTCTTGGTGATTGCCTTAAGAAGGAAAAAAATGGGAGAGGAAAAATTTGGAATGAGGGGAAGTATGTTTTCTATGGAGCAGGCATTCCAGAGAACACAGTGAAAGAGGTGGGTAGTGTTTCAATGGAACTTTGGGGTGAATATTTGAGGTTATGGGAATAAGGAACCAGGTAATTAGGTATGGGGAATGGGCTTTGGATAGTGACCTGCAGAGGTTCAGAATCACTGGGATACATAGGATATGCCCACATGTAAGTCTGTTCATTTTTCCTCTATGTCATACTAGTATTAAAAGATAGGATGTTGACAGATTATGGAGACCTTTCAAGGCTAGATAGAGGAATTTAATGCAGGCCATATCCACACAATGCCACATGTCTAGATGTAATATGAAGACTCTCTTCAATCATCCATTTGGCTCTGATGTTATATGGACAGGATGTCAAATCAGTGACTAGCTTCTTCTATTTTTTTGCACGATATCTTACACAGTCTCTGAATTATATGTCCACCACAGTTGCTTTGTAAATGCATGTTGTTGAGAATGTTGCTACAAATGATAGATATGAATCTTGCAAGTGATGAGAAAATTATGAGAAATCAAATCCCAGCTCAGCCTATCCACTGCTTCTCTGGCTCTAAAAAGAGCATTTCTTAACTAAATCATTAGCATTAAACTCTCAAAGAAAAGCACCATACCAATAGAGTCAATTGTTAGCACACCAATGTGGGAGAGAAAGGCCACAGATAATACAAAATTATGGATAATTAGATTTATAAATGCCTCATACTGGGTTTCGCCATGCATCATATGATTTTCAGCAACAAACTAACCTTCCTAATTGTGTTTAATTTGGGCCAGTATTTAAATGAATTTGCATTTCCTGAGCTTGCACCAGCTGGAAAGGTGGGAGATGTATCTAGGAAAACTATTGGGGAAAGGGGGTGGGGAGAGTCAATCTGACTGGTCCAAAGAATGAGTCATTTACATAAATACAGTATTCCACTGGACTGAGCTGGGCTCAGACAGTAGTCACGAATATTCAGGATTAGGCAACACCATGGATAACTAGCTCTGTGGGCTGCACAAAGCAGAGAGTGGGCTGACTTAATTCAGTAGGATTTTAATGCAATTAAATAACTGGAAATTAGTGCTTGCTGGGAACATGACTTGATGGAGTACCTAACCATGGCACATCATTAAATAGAATCTTTAAAAGTTAGGAGGTCTTCATTTAATGTGCCCATGAAAGGGATTTTATCTTTGAGATTTGTCCCTGTCAATCATTTATTGTACTTTGGCTTTCTCACATAGGCTGAAAAGCTATGCCACCTTCTTTTTAATTACTATTGTGTCTAGTTTTCATTGCATTCCCTGTTTAAAGCCTATTAACATAGATGAAGAAATTGGCTTATATTTTATGGACCTGGTACTATTTTATTTTTGTGCATTTATAACTAGCCTCTTGTGTTTAGTCCTCCCTTAATGATTTAGTTAGGTACGATATCCCACCAATTTATCAGAGTGGAGGTAGTGCAACAGACTGTGCATATTAAATATAACCGCTTCCCAATGGTTGGTTCAGTATCTCAGGGTGGGGGAGGTAAGAGAAGCAGCTTTTGCCTTGTAACAGATGCTGGTTTTGAAAATCGAGTTTCCAATACTTGGCATATGAGCTCTTTAATTTCTGTACCAGGAAAAGTCATGTAGACTCTTGGGACAGATCACATCCCACAATTGATTTGCATGTTTATCTTTCTGAAGTACAATACTATTGAATTAGGTCTGCCACAAAGGTACTCTGATTACTCCTACACACCAGAGAGTCTCAAGTTTCCCTAACAGTAAGGCTTTCATAAAGTGTGGGGCATTTGGACTGACTGTGAATGGAACAACAACAACAGCAAATAGTCAAAAGGTTTTATTCATTTTTGTTGACAGCAAATTAGTCTGGAAGTGACTAGCCCAAAGGACTAGTCACTTGAGACTCTACAGATTTTGCACATTGTTGAGAAGAGGCAGAAAGAGGAACAAGAATACACAGATGGTACTTTCTCAGTTACACACCTCTAGATAGACATAGTGATTAGATAGATAGATAGAGATAGAAAGATGATAGAGAGAGAGAGATGGATGGATAGATGATAGATAGAGATAGATTGATAAATTGATAAACAGAAGATAGATAAAGATAGATTAGATAGATGGATTGATGGATAGATAGAATTATTAGATAGATATTAAATAGATAGAAATTGATACATAAATAGAAGACAGATAAATATGTAGATAGATGATAAAGATAGATTAGATAGATGGATTGATGGATAGAGATAGATATTAGATAGATAGAGAAAGAGATTAGATAGAGATATGCAAATAGAAGATAGATATAGATAGAATATAGAGGTTAGATTGATATAGTTATGTAAATAGAAGATAGATAGATGAAAGAGAGATCCCCCATGTTCCCTTCTCTTTTCACCATACTCTAAAAGCTATCTCAGTCAGTCCCCAAACTATCTTTCTAGCCTCATTGAGCATGACTCCCATCCCACACTGTGCAATCCAGCCACATTGATCTTCTCTCTGTTCCCCCACATGTGATATTCCATTCCTCCTCTTTCTGCCCCCATAGCGGTCCTCCCACATGTCTGGAACGCAATCTTTCTTTATCTTCTACTCAGAGTCTCTCTTCCTTTAAGAATCAAATCAAGCAGCTTCTTCATGAAGCCTTTTCTAATCCTTCCCTCCCACTGTTGGTGCCTCTTCCCAAACTATCTTGCACTTAACTACTTGGTATAGTTATTCTTTCCAGATCCCAGGGGCCAGAGACACAATGTCCCTGTCATATAGAAAATGCACATAAATTTTTTTGGCCCTCCTTTTGTCTGAAATCTTATGGTATTAAAAGATAAAATATGTTGATATTTCACAATGCTATATGTATATTTTATGCATTTCTGAGTTTCTAAACTTTTTCTGTGTCATCAACTGGCCTTCACATAACATCTCTAGCTTCTGCAAAACTCCCAAAAACTCACCATTTAATTTCTTATGCTGACCCTCAATATATGGAAACCATGATGTGCAAGAATCTGTACCTATTTGCTTTTATCTTCACATTTATTTTATAGCTATCATGTATATATTTCCTACGTACTTATTCTCTCCCTCATTATAATGTAAGCTCTATACAAGGGGGAATTATTTCCTCCTTGGTGCCTGTATTCCCAGTGCCTGGCACACAATCAAGGGTTAATAAATAACTCACTGATTGATAAATTGCTCTTTTCCTTTTGTGCAGAAAAAAGCACTGATTTCCAACAAACTCCTCATAAAATTATAGAGGAGGCCACAGGAACCTGACAAATCAGAATTTACCTTTGTTCAAATCATCAAATTGCATTGGTTCCCCTAAGGACTTTCCTCATTAAAAAGCTCATTGGACAATCACACAAAAGTGGAATTTCCTTTATGATCCAATTCCTGAACTTCATAGCCTACAGAATACAATGATAATAATCGAAGTGGTCAGCCAGTGATTTTTTTTCCCCTCTCTCTAGGATATATTGTCCTTTTAGCAGCAAACACTATTCGGATTTGCTGCAACTAACATTTTCAATTACACTTTTGTCATTGAGATCAGTCTTGGCAGTTTATTGTGCTTTGAACTTGGAAAGAAATCTGCACTGGCCTGTGACTGCATTTTAATTCTTCTACTTGGGCTACCAGCAAATAAAAGCCATGAACTTAACCAGATACAAATACAATAAAGTTGTGTTTGCTTTTTAAAAAAGGGGTACCTTCAGAATATTCGTCTTTTTGACCTTCAGTCTACTACTGGATAGCGATTCTTTAAGTGACAGATGGTCTTATTACATTGGACATACTTGTACTGTACTTGTGTTAGATTGGTAGGGAAGTTCTGTTTAAATAGCCAATTAAATTCCACAAATATTTGTTAAGTGCCTATCATGTGCAAGGCTCATATGTGGTGAATGAATGCTCAAGGAGGATTGACATCTCTGGTAGGAGGGCTCTGTGATGGTAATAGAATTTGGAGATGCCCCTGTATTGGCTTGGTTTTTGGGTTGAGTGTTAAAACTCAGACCTTATGGATCCCACTTGTGGGATGGACTTGTTGACGTGAAGACAGAGGGCTGAACTGGGAGGAGCTGTGGATTGGGAGAGAGGCCCAAGCCTAGAGAAGACCAGAAAGACTTTTGGGAGAGCATTATCCAGTATCATGGAGCCTGAGTTGCTGAGAGAAAGACTGCTGAGAGCCTGTTGGAGCTGCCCAGGACTTTTGAGAACTGCCATCCAGAGCTGCCACGAACTGAGGAGGCATGGCTGTGATGCCAGTATTTTGTCTGTTTTGATGTCGTTTTGCCTGATTCATCTGCTGGTGAAGGGCAGTGCTGCTGTTGTAGAGGTCCTGGAATGTTGCTGTTGGTTCAGAAGCCCAGAAGGATGATTTTCCTGTTGTATGTTTACAGAAATCCTGGAAGAGGGCCTTGCTGATGTTTTCAGGGTTTCTGGGACTGTTCTACAGGCAGAGAGAGACCTGATAAGGACACTGGATATGGCTTTGTTGAGCCTTCTCTCCCCAGGAACTGAGATTGTTGAGGGCTTGCCTCAAGTGAAGATGAAAGAAGGGCCTTTCCTTGGGTATTCAATGCTGAGATGATATCTTAAGCTTGTTGTAAGTTTAGGGTAGATGGCCTTTTGTGCTCTCCTGCCCCTTTTGAGATTCAGGGGTGGGAAGCTTTTGAGCTTTTTGTGCTCTGTGATTGACCAAATGAATGAACTTTGTTTATGACTGGAGACTAATCTCCATTTGAGAGGAGAGACTTTGTTGACTGACAAATATACTGCCCAGGAGTGGGCTACTTTGACTAATGTACGGGCCAGGGGTGGGATACTTGGACCCTGATACTTTGCAATCGAATTGAGAACTTGCTTCCTAAATGAACAAGTTACACTGTATTTTGACTTTCTCTGTTCTGTGAATGTTTGCTGAATAAATGAGTTTACTATGCTGGTAATCCAAACCTTGGAAGTTGCCTTTGCCTAGCATTACGGGCTCGATGAGCCCTTTTCAGGGCTTCTCATTCACCTTTGCTGTCCACCTTCCACCCAACTCACACTTGTGGCTCCAAGAAGCTGTAGCTTGCATGGCAGCCACACAATGGTCAAATTGTCTTGGCAGATGGGCTATACCACCATGTGGCTAACCAATAGGCTTCAAATCTGTCTGTGCATTAGCTTAATGTCTACTCCAAGTACGTGAAGACTTCCTCCAGCAAAATGAGTGAAAAACAGCCATTTGTCCACAAAGGCAGCTAAAGCAGACACTGTGAAGCACTTAGAGCTTGGTCAGATGTTGAAGACATCCAGATCATCCACTACATCCTGGGCTATCACCAGACATCCTGACTTTTGTCATGCCGTTGGACTTTAATGACTCTGGAAGAGAAAATGAGACTAATGACTTTGTGCAACTCTGCTTCTCTTAAATCCAATTCACAGGCAAGCCAAGACATTGCACAATGGTGTCATTAGTTCTCTTAAAAATGAAAGACAAAACAATTAATTGCAAGGCACTTAGCTACAGGTTGTAGAATAAAAAGTGAAACTACAACTGGTTCTGTCTCCAAAGAATTTACATTCTACTGAAAAGGTGAATTTAGTGTAAGCACAGATGAATAAATATGAAGCCATCTCAGGAAGGACACCAAAAACTAGGGGAAATGTGGCAGGTTTCCTGTGGGAAGTGGTTTCTGAACTGAACCTTACAGAAAAGTATGGGCTCTAAGAGACATTGCTGAGCAAGAGTACATTACAGACATGGCATAGGCATGGGGAGATCTGGTTACAACCTCTGCAGAGGTTTGGAGGTGGGAGATAAATGTTGATTTTGGGAAACTGCAAGTTTGTGGTGTGGGCTAAAATGTGGAAGGCATGAAGGATGGTAATAAGAAATAAACTGAAAAGGGAAGTGGCAGCCAGATTGAGCTTGGAAGTTATATAGTCATATCTATGCTCTAAAAATAAGGTTTTGGAATCTGCGTGTAGGATGGTTTGGAGAGAGCAAAGACTTGGAAGGTGAAGTGAATTAGGAAGCTGTTATAATAGCTCAAAGTGAGGCACTGAGGGTCTGAAGAAGATAAAAGGCCATGTGAGTTGAGAGGAAGGAAAAGACACAAGATCTACTAAAGTAAGAATCAATAATATGGGGCAATTAATCAAACAAAGGGACTGACAGAGAGAGTTGACATGAATGAAGAATGGCTCCTATATTGCAAACGTTGAGGGACTGGAAGAACGATAATGTCATTAATGGGGAATAATAAAAATAAAAAAATAATAATAATGTAATGCTTTGGAGCAGTTAGGTGGCTCAAGGTATAGAGCACCAGGCCCAGAATCAGGAAGATTCATCTACCTGAGTTCAAATCTAGTCTCAGACACTTACTAACTGTATAATCCTGAGCAAGTCACTTCATCTTGTTTGCCTCAGTTTCCTCATTTGTAAAATGAACTGGAGAAAGAAATGGTAAACAACTGTGGCATCTTTTCTAAGAAAATTCCAAATGGGGTCACAAAGTTCAGATACGACTGAAAATAACAGCTCAATGACAACAGTTCTTTTTTTAAATTAAATTTCGTGTTTATTTTTAGTTTACATCATTCATTTCCACAAGATTTTGAGTTACTAATTTTCTCACCATCTTTCCCCTACCTACCATCCCAAAACAGCCATCCCATTGTATACTCCCTTGCCCAATCTGCTGTCTCCTATATCCTACCCCATCCTTCCTCCAACTTTCAGGTAAGGCAAGATGTATCTCCTTAGCCCAGTGCCTGTATATCTTATTTCCCAGTTGCATGTAAAATAATATTAATAATAATAATATATTTTTTAACATTTGATTTTAAAACTTTGAATTCCAGATTCTTTCCCTTCCTCTCTCATCACCCACCCTTACTGGGAACATAAGCAATTCAATATACATTGTACATGTGTAGTTATGCAATATATTCATATATTAATCCATAGTGGATATATTATGAAAGACTGACTATATTTCCCTCCATCCTATACTGCCCCCCACTTTTTCTATTTTGTCCTTTGACCCTGTCCCTTTTTAAAAGTGTGTGTTTCTAACTTCCCTCTCCTCCAATCTGCCCTCCCCTCCATCATCCCTCCTCTCATCCCCTTCCCCACTATTCTCCTGTAGGGCAAGATACCCTCTTAAGTGTGTATGTCATTCCCTCCCTGAGCCAAATTCAATGAGAAGAAGGTAAACCCATTCCCTTTTGCCTTCCTTTTCTTCCCCTCCATTGTAACAGTTTTCACTTGCCTCTTCTATATGAGATAATTTACCTCATTCTGTCTCTCCCCATCCCCTTTCATTATATTCCCCTCTCTTCTCTCAATTTCATCTTTTAAGTATCATTCCTTCCTATTCAATTGGTCCTGTGCCTTCTATCTATGTATACCTGTACACATATATACATACACTCACATATGTATTCATATATCCATATACCTTCCTATATAGACATATATGTGTATGTATACATATATGTATACATATATGTGTGTGTGTATACATACACATTTATATTGCCTTCACCTATCCTCATAGTGAGAAAAGTTTCATAAGTTACAATTATCATTTTTCCATGTAGGAATGTAAATAATTCAACTTTGCTAAGTTCCTTATGATTTCTTTTACCTGTTTACCTTCTCATGCTCATGAAGCAAGAGCTTCATGTATTTAAATGTCACATTTTCTATTCAACTCTGGTTTTTTCGTCAAGAAAGCTTGAAAGTCCTCTATCTCAATGAAGGACCATATTTTCCCCTGAAACATTATACCCAGTTTCACTGGGTAGGTGATTCTTGGTTTTAATCCCATCTCCTTTGACCTCTGGAATATCATTTTCCAAGCCCTTTGATCCCTCAGGGTAGAAGCTGCCAGATCCTATGCTATCCTGATTGTGTTTCCACAATATTCAAATTGTTTCTTCTTGACAGTTTGTAATATTTTCTCCTTGATCTGGGAACTCTGGAACCTAGCTATAATATTCCTAGGAGTTTTCTTTTTGGAATCTTTTTCAAGAGGTGAATGGTGAATTCTTTCAACCTCTATTTTGCCCTCTGGTTCTAAAACATCAGGATAATTTTCCTTGAGAATTTCTTAAAGAATGATTTCTAGATTCGTTTCTTGTTCCTGGCTCTCAGGTAGTCCAATAATTTTTAAATGATCTGTCCTGGATCTATTTTCCAGGTCAGTGGTTTTTCAAATGTGATATTTCATATTTCCTTCTATTTTTCCATTTACTTGGATCTGTTTAATAGTATCTTGATTTCTCATAAAGTCATTAGCTTTCATTTGCTCAAATCTAATTCTGAAGGATTCTGAAGGAATTATTCTCTTCAGTGAATTTTTGAGATTCTTTTTCCATCTGGCAAATTCAGCTTTTTAAGGCATTCTTCTCCTTGTTGGCTTTTTGAGCCTCTTTTGCCATTCGAGTGAGTCTATTTTTTAAGGTGTTATTTTCTTCAGTCAGGTTATTGACTCTCTTTTCATGATTTTCTTGCATCATTCTCATTTCTCTTCCCCATTTTTCCTCCACTTTTCTTATTCAGTTTTCAAAATCCTTCTTAAGCTTCTCTATGGCTTGTAATCAATTCATATTTTTCTTGGAAGCTTTTGGTGTGGGAGTTCTGACTTTGTTGTCTTCTTCCCATTCCATGCTTTGATCCTTTTTGGCATCAAAAAAGGAATCTAAAGTTGAATTGCTGTGCTTGCTCTGCTTCATTTGTTTGCTCATGTTGCCACTCAATTACTTGACTTTTAAGCTTTTTGCCACAATGGAACTCTGCTTACAGACAGAAGAGCTTTGTCCAAAATCACTGGGGTTTTCACAGCTGCTAGAGCTATTAGTTGGGCACCCTCTCTCAAGCCTCCACAGGCTCTGGTACCTGGTCACACACCTCAGGACCTCTATCCAAGCAGGTTAAACAAGAGCGATTACCCCTCAGAATGGCTGCTTGGTACCCCTACAATCTGCAGGCCAGGAGCTCTTAAGCAGCCACGTGGAGGTGGCTGCATGGCCACAGTGCCTGAGCTGCTTCTCCCTTCAGGGGGAAGAGGCCAGACCGTACTCTTGTTCCCCTTCTTCCCAGAGTCCACACTGACTTTTCCTTTGCCTTTGGCATTTATGGGTTGATAATTCTGGAAACAGCCACAGCTGCTGGTGATCCACTCTCCAAAAGTCTCTCCAGCCACTGCTGATCAGGGCCACCCTGGGGCTAAAGCCACAGATTTACATGGGGCTGGTCCCAGCACGCTGTGCTGGACCTTCCTGCCAGCCTGCTAGGCTGCCTTCAGCAGAAGATTTATTTCTCTCAGTCACTTTGTGGGTTCCGTAGCTCTAAAGTTTGTTTAGAGTCGTATTTTATGGGTATTTGAGGTGGTTATGGGGGGAGCTCATGGAGTTTTCCTGCTTCTACACTGCCATCTTGGCTCTGCCTCTCACAACAGTTCTTTAAGGCTTGAAAAGCACCCTATGTATGCTTTGATTTTTTTATCATTTGATTCTTACAATTTCGTAAAGTAGTGAGGAATGGAACAACCATTTATTAAACACCTACTATGTTCTAGTCACTTTACAAATATTTCATTTGTTCCTCAGGACAGCTAGATGCTATTATTATCCACTTTCCACAAATGAATAGACGGAGGCAGATGAGTTATTTGCCTAGAGTCACACAGCTAGTGTCTGAAGATAGATTTGAACTCAAGTCTTTCTGACTTCAAGTTCTTGAGTCTTCTTGATGCCAAGGCTAGTTCTCTGTCCAACATGCCACCTAAGTGTCCAGATGAATTTGAGAAGAATTGGCACATTAATTTATGGTTGATGGAATTGCAAACTGATCTAGTCATTTTGAAGAGTAATATGGAATTAGGCCCAAAAAGTCATTAAACTGGCTATACCCTTTGACCCAGAAATACCACTGCTAGGTCTATTCCAAAGATGGTTAGGGAAAAAGGAAAAGAACTTACATGTTCTAAGATATTTATAGCATCTTTCCTTGTGGTGGCAAAAAAAATAGAAATATGAGGATGCCTGTCAGCTGGGGAATGATGGAACAAGCTGCGTTATTTGATTGTGATAGAAAAATACTACTTTTAGAAGAGATGATAAGCTTGATCATCTTAGAAAAAAACATGGCTAGACCTCCACAAAATAATGAAGAGAGAAATGAGCAGAAACCAAGAGAATGTTGCATACAGCAACAGCAGTACTGTTTTAAGAACAACTTTGAGTGACTAAGTAAGTCATTTTGACTATTATGGATACCCAAATTAACGACAAAGGATATACGAATGAAAATACTGTCTGCATCCAGAAAAAGAATAAATAAATAGAAGTAAGAATAGAATTATTTTACATAGATTTACATATTTGTGTCTAATGGTAGCCATCTCTTGGGTGGCGGGAGAGGAGAAAAAAGGGGGAAAAACCCTATACAACAATTGTATTATGTTATTTTTTAAAAAACAGAAAGTTGTTCATGTTAGATTTGCAGTTTCATGTGCAATCATCATTTTTTTTATTATACTATCATGGAAATATTTGCTTTATTCCATAAATTAAAAATATTTTTTTAAAGTAAATGATAATGAAATGCAGATATGTTTATGTGGTGATAAGGAAAATAAAACTTATTTGAAAATGATAAATTTATTAGGTTAAGTCAAAATAAGTTTTTAGCCACAGAAGAGATGAGATTAAAAGAGTCTAACAACGAAACTGTGAGAAATCTAGAAAGATCTGGAATCTCCAGGGCTATCAGTTCAGATGGAGAAGATGGGTCAGCCTTATTCCAGTGTTTCGTTAATTGCGTTCCATTATCCTCTTCTCTCCCACACACCAACTCCACAACAATCAATGGCCAGCATTGCTTAAGACTTATTATATTCATACTTGTATTTATCTGTTCTTTCCCTACAATCAGAGATAATGTATTCCTAAATAAAGGACTGGAGAGGGTAACTAATTACCATGCTATCAGTGGCCATGATCTTAAGCTTTATATTCCCTAGCTTTTCGAGCTGAGAATTGTAACCCTATTATTAATTCATTAAGATCCATAATTTCATGGAAAATAACATATTTACCCTCTAATATTGGGTTAGGGTTGTGTGATTATTTTAGCCTTGTCAGATAATGAATTATGGGAGTGCTTTGGAAGGATAGGAGTCAGTGGAAGGAGGTGGTTTGTTTCTCCATGGTGTAGGGAGTTTCTCATAGACCTGAGAAGGGTTGGCTGTGAGTCGGATTTTTCAGCACATTTTCTATGTAAGCAAAATTGCCAAGAAAAAAAAAAGTAAGGGGAATATGCTTCAAAAACACTGTATAATCACATTTTTATCTGGTTAGTATGAAATTATCCAGCTCATCTGGGCTTGGTGTTGTGTAAAAATGCTGATTTATGCTTCATGAGATCTCAGAGGCAGGATAATGAATACATTTTATTTTTACATAAAATAGTATGTTTTTTTTTCAAGGTAGATGAATTGTTGGTGATCGTTTTGGAAACTAGGAAACCCCAGTGGATGAAGTTCCAGGAACTAAATTGGATCCACAGAGGAGTCCTCTGTCTATGGCAGTCATTCAGAATTTCTACTCTTTAAGACTCAACCAAGTCCCATTCCAAACTAGCTCCCCTGATACTATCTGATATATTGCCATTAACATTGAACCCAAGATTCTGGATTCCCCAATATACCTGGAGGGTAATATCACTGAAGATACTGCTTACACTTCAGAGCCAAATCTGTTTGATGTGACATCATCAGTGTTGGAACTGAAATCATAGTTCAGCATGGTGGTCTCACCATTAGCTTATATTTCTTTTTAATAAACTTTTGACTAGATCTTCACAATTTCTGGTTCACAGGGTTGGATAGCAGTTCCGTTTTTAATCAGAAAAAGGGTTGTGGGTGTGGGGGAGGACAGCCGTGAAAAATAGCAGTAATGCAAACTGGACCAAATGGACAGTGGAAGAAAAATTGTCCTTACTGAAATGTCAGCATAAAGTACAGCAGCAAGAGAGGAAAGTGTCTGAGGAAAAGGCAAAGAGAAAGCTCGTTTAACAAATTACACCAATACAAGAAATATTGTGCTGGAAGGTAGTAGTTTGGGGGCTGTCAAAGGGAATTACCTACCTTTCTGCTCGATTAACCATTCTTTCTTCCTCCCTCTCACTAATGACAAATTTTGTTTTTCTTGTGGATTTTTCCTCCCAATGCTCTCCTATTTGGATTGTTTTTCTCTTTCTCCATATCTGTTACTTCCCTGTTCTTTACAGATTATCTACACTTGCCACTGGCTTTTTGTAATGGTTTCTCTTGTGTCTTTGGAGATGACTGGGATTCTGGAAACAAGGAGTCCTGTCACGCAGCATCATCAAAGAATTGTGGAATCTTGGGTAGGTCATGTAAGTGATTTGACTCACAATTTATCCCTATATGAAATTGAGATGAAAAAAAATTCTAACAAGCACACTTTATGAGTATATTATAAAGATAAATTAGGATCACAGATTTAGAACTAGAAGGCTGCTCAGAGATCACCTACTCCAATGTCTTCACTTTTGAGTTTAGGAACAGTCTGAAGTGATCTCCCTAAGATAACATAGGTATTTCATGGAAAAGCTAAGAAAGAAACACAAGTCTTTTGTTTCTAAATACAACACCCTTTCCCCTGGACTATGCATCTATAAATACATATATACGGAGTAAGTACTTTTTCAAAGGAGAGAGGGAAGAAAGAAGAGGAGAGAGAGAAGGAATAAAAGGAGGAAGGGAAAAAGGAGAAAGAGAGAGAAAAGGAGAAAAGAGAGGAGAGAGGGGTGAGGGAGATGAGAGGGGGAGGATGAAAAGATAGAGAGAGAAACAAAGAGAGAGCAAGAAAGAAGAGGATGGGGTAATCACTTAACTATAAAATTATATTTCAGGTCACTGGGAAACCTCTGATGCAAAGAAAATTTTAGCCTTAGAGATATGACTAACATATTAGATGACAGAGTTCGGAATTTAAAAAAAAATTGAAATTAGTGTGTTGAGCTAACTTTCAAAAGTTAAAATTTAACAAGAATAAATCTAAAACATTGTATTCAAGTTTAAAAATCAATTTCACAAGGACAGGATGGACCCAGTAAGAAACAATTCATTTAAAAAAGATCTCAGGGTATTAGTGGACTGCAAGCTCAATCTGTGGGAAAAGTATAATATGGAAGCTCAGAAGGATAATGATATCTTAGGATAACTTAAGAGATATAATATCTAGGACTAGAGAATGGCCCTACTGCACTTGAGTTATATCACTTCTGGAGGTTTCCGTTATGTTAATTTAGAGGGAAAAAAATTTTTTTAATGGATGGGTTGAAAAGTGCCCAAAGAAGTTCCAGTAGATTAGTGAAGTGTCTCGTTTGCAGCATTTGAGGACTGGTTGAAAAATCTGGAGTTATTTGGCCTGTGTAAAAGTAGCAGAGGGAGGTGCAGGGGGGGGGGGGCGGCAGATGTCACCCATTGAATCAATCAGTAGATTTCCCTCAGGTTACTTAAAGTAATATACAAAATGCTATATACCCCATTATCTTTGGCAGGTGAGATCAGATGGTGGTTGTCTTCATTCTCAAAGAAGACCAAAAGGACATCAGTAGGTTAGATTCAAGTTACAGTGTGTCTGACTGTAGCTGACCAGACCAAAGCAAGTTTGGAATCCTTTATTACAGGTTGGGCACAAATAATCCATGTAAACATTTGGGGTGGGTTTGTTAAATTTGCACATCTTGTGTTTCATTTGAGCTACTTCAATTCTTCTTTGCTCATACAGCACAATACCTTCTCTGATGTGGGCATGCCATGCTGGGCCATCTTATGCCAGTGTCTCCCATGCCACACAATCAATTCCAAAGTTCTTAAGAGAGACCTTGAGCATGTCCTTGTATTGATTTTTCTGACCACTATGTGAGCTGTTGCCCTGCATGAGTTCTCCATTTTTGGCAAACATACATTTGGCATTTGAACAATGTGGCTATCCCATTAGAGTTGCACCCTCTGCAATAAAGTTTGAATGTTTGACAGTTTAGTTCAAGAAAAGACCCCAATGTCAGGTACCTTATCTTGCCAGGTCATCGTCAGAATCTTCCCAAGACAATTCAAATGGAAGTGATTCGGTTTCCTGGAAAGGCACAGGTAGACTGTCCAGATTTCACAAGCATACAACAACAAGGTCAGCACCATAGCTCTGTAGACCTTCCATTTGGTAGACAGGTTAATACCTCTTTTTTCTCCCATACTTTCCTTCAGAGCCTCCCAAACACTGAGTTAGCCCTGGCACTGCATGAGTCAATGTAATTATTGTGCACATCCCTAGAAATTATACTGCAAAGGTAAGTGAACTTATACACTGTATTCAAAATTCTGCATTTACTGTAACCAATGGTTCCACATATGGATGGTGTGGTGTTGACTGATAGAGTAACTGTGTTTCCTTGCTATTAATTGCTAGCACAAAATTATCTCAAGAAGAAGAGTATCGATTCATCCTTTACTGCATCTCAGTTTTACAGGTTGCACTGAGTGCATAGTCATACGCAAACATAAAATCGTGCACTAACACTCCTTCCCCTTTTTTTTTTAGCTTTATCAAGTTAAAGAATTTATTATCAGTGCAGTAGCAGACCTTGATGCCATGTTTGTTTTCATTGAAAGCCTTTGCCAACATGACTGTAAACATCACAGTAAAAAGCATGGGAGCAAGCACACAGCCTTGTTTCACTCCATTGGTGACTGGGAAAGCACGAGAGCATTGTCCCTTATTCAGAACCAAAGAAAGCATACTGTCAATTGCTTGACATACAGTATTGGTGAACTTCTCTAGGCAACCAAATTTTTCAAAATTTTCCATAAGCCTTCACAACTGACAGTATCAAAGGCCTCTGTCAGATATACAAACATTGTATATGGAACTCTGTTCTGCTCCTGACATTTCTCGTTGAGTTGTTGGGCAGCAAACACCATATTGACCTCTCCTCACTCCTTTCTAAAGTAACACTGGATCTCAGGTAGATGAACATCTTCCAGTTGAAGGATCTGTCTATTAAAGAGAACTCTGGCAGGAATCTTGCCAACAAAGA
>CM053582.1:88867948-88906461 GCA_028627135.1 Pseudochirops cupreus
CTCTGGAGGCCTTCTGGCTGGACTGCTTATCTGCCCCTTTCACAATTCCCATTCACAGCTGCAGCTAATCCGCTCACCTGAAGCTCCTCAGCTCCTCCACTCCTCCCGTCCAACGGCCCCGGGGCATAGCTGCAGCTTCAGGGCAGGCTGGTTTCAGTTCCCAGTGCTGATATGGTTCCTCGTAGCTGAGCTGACTTTAGTGGGAAGTATCTTTGTGTGCGTTTTGGAGTTCTAGGATTGGTTTAGAGTCCTACTTTATGGGTATTTTGGGGTGGCTATGTGAGAGCTGCGATATGTTGCTGCTGCTACGCCACCATCTTGGCTCCGCCCCCAATATTCGTTTTCTTAAATTTTAAATTTTCTCCTCCCTCTCACGTTCTTACCCACTGTGTGACCCTGGGCTAGTTGCTTAACCTTGTTTGCCTCAGTGTCGTCATCTGTAAAATGAGCTGCTGAAGGAAATTGCAAACCACTCCATTATATCTGCCAAGAAAACCCCCAATAGGGTGATGAAATTTGGACACAACTGAACAACAACAGCATTCAGCTTTTAGTTGCACTGTAACCCTTTGGGATCCTAATTGACATCACAAGGCCCACTTTTTATACTGCTTCTCCTTGTCATTCAACTCCCTTCATTATCTAAGTCTTGTGTAGTCCAGGCAGAAAATATCTGTAGAGCATCAGTTCTCAACCTGTGGGTTATGTTCAATTTAAATACATCCTGCATATCAGATATTTACATTATGATTCATAACAGTAGCCAAATTACGGTTATGAAGTAGCAACGAAAATAATTTTGTTGTTGAGGGTCACCACAACATGAGGAACTGTATTAAAGGGTCGCGGCATTAGGAAGGTTGAGAACCACTGCTGTAGGGGATGCTGAGACTATCAGAAAGATGCTGTTCTTGTTCACCCATGAACCACACCATCCATGGGGTTTTCTTGGCATGGATACTAGAGTGGTTTGCCATTTCCTTCTCTGGTGGATTAAGGCAAACACAGAAAGGTACTGGAGAACAATTGTTCAAGAACCAATACTATGAGCATACCCCACATTGTTCAATATATTGAATTAGCTTGGTAAAGTGGAAAGAATATTGAGTCCATTCAGAGATCCTGGGTTCCAACTTGTATGACATCTGGCAAATCGTTTAACTTCCCTTATCCTTGGCTTTTTCATTCATAAACAGAATGTTTATACTAGATGACTTCTGATGCTCTGCTCTAATCTAAATATAAGATCCTTAGGAAAAATCAGTATTGTAGGTCAGCTAAATCAGTTTCTTCCCTGAGAGAGAGAGAAGGGGTATGTAGCTGGAGACAACAAGGACGACTGGTGAATATCCCTTCTCTTCAAAGGAATTATACCAAATCCTCTATTTAAGCTTATCTGTCCTGCTTGTGGTTGTAGTATTCAAAGGCATCTGAATTTTGCTTACCCCAAGCTGGAGTAGTCAGCTCACTTTTGTCTTTCTCAATATAAAAACCCAAGCTTATGTATTTGCGGGGCTACTCAGTCAATCAACAAGCATCTTAAACATTTGTTAAGTGTCCAACACTAAAACAAACCAAACCAAACAAAACAAAAAAAACCAAACCAAACCAAAACAAAGCAAAAACAGGGTTCTTTCCCTCCAGGAGCTTATAGTCTAATGAGAGAGCCAACATGAAAATAACTATGTGAGATTTTCTGGGATCTTGATGCCTGTGTGTCAAATAGTCAAATCAAGAAGCATTTACTAAGCACTGGGTATATGGCAGATACTGTGTAAACTCACCTGTCTACACCAGTACTAAAAGGGGGAGGTAGAGAAATGGATAGTGCCAATACCTTAAATTCCTTTTAATAAGGAAGTTTTCAAATATGTAGATTGAACTGTGATCCCATCTGGGTAGACATTCCATTGAACAGCACAGATCACAACCCACCTAGGCCTGCCCCTTCTACATAGCTCTTGTTCATGTCATTCCATCATGTTCCTCACAGGAAGGTCCATCCCACATCCTGGGGTCCTTCCTCTCTTTCATTTGACACATCAGTGATACCGATGTAGCGTGCTGGCTGTCTATCAGTCACCCCTGTATCTCACTGAGTTACTGTCCCTTCTTTTTCACCCCTTAATTTCCTTTAAGGCATATTTTACATCATTTCTCCTTCATAAGTCCTTGCTGATAATGAGGAAGAGTCAGCCCTTGCTTGCCATATGCCTCTCCATTGCCCTTCAGGTGATACTCAATTTCAAGTCTTCAGGGAATATAGTATTCTATGGCTCACAAGATGAACTTGATAATATTTTAATAGACAAGAAATAACTCTTTACTACTGTGGAGGTGATTCTTGAACCAGCAGTGTGTTTGCAGAAAGACTTCTGACTTGTTAGAACAAAGTAATGCCAACAACAATAAGTTCAAAAAAGTAAAATGAGAACAGATAATGTGCAATTACAACGATTTTCATCTTATGTACATTACTGATGCCAGAGAAGATGGAAGAAAGTACATTGAATCTTATGATAAATGTTTAATATAGTTATTTAATGGATATAAATCAATGAATGAGTCCAAGAAATTGGTTTGTATATTATCGATAAACCCTTTAGTTAGATCTATTAGAAAGCTTTTAGTCTACTTCTTGAACTCCCTAAATTTGACTACCTTAATTAACAATCAAGTTGTTAATACATTATAAACAAACTCCATCATGAAGTCTTGAACCCTCCACTGAAATGCCATTACCCGTATGGTATGGAATTCACTATCTCCTTATAATAGTGCTTTACCTAATCCTATTTTTCCTCAAAACCAATTAATGTTAGGAGCAGTGCTCCAATATATATCCATTTAGATGAATCACTTAAAAGGAATGGACATTTCTGTCCATAATAATTGCTGGCATTTATATAGCTCATTAAGCTTTATGAAGCATTTTACATCCATAATTTCATTTGGTATGTGCAACAACCTTGTGATATTGGTACTATAGGAATTATTATTCCCATGTTAAGGTGAGGAAACTGAGGTTCATAGACTTATGCAACTTGCCATAGAGTCATACAGCTAGTAAATTTTGGAGGTGATATTGAAACCCAAGTTTCACCTGAATCCAAATTGAGGATTCCTTGAACTGTATTTGCATATTCTTCTCCTCCTCTTCCTCCTCCTTCTTCTCTCCTTCCCCTTCCCTTCCTCCTCCTCCTTCTTCTTCCTGTGATTTGACATATGTAGGGAACTTCCAGTAGAAACTACCTCCATCAATGCTGACTGGCAATTCCTCTGTAACTTACAGACTTAGAAACTTTCATTGGTCCTGTCTAAAAGGCATATTTCATTCTGAACCTCAAGTTCATTACTTGTCTTTCAAAGAGGCAGGAGTTACATTCCATCTTCAGTTTTTTGAAACCAGTCTGATACATGCCTTGGATCAGAAACCTGAGATACTTGAAAGTTGTTTTAGAACAAACATATTGTTTGTGTTTTCACTGTGTGAATTGTTTTCCTGGTTCTGCTTGTCTTGTTCTATATCAGTCAATATATTTCTTCCCATGTTTCTCTGTATCTATCGTCTTTTATCATTTCTTAAGACAGAAAACATTTTTAAATGCAGAAAACAAACAAAAAGAGCCAAAAGGGGTCACAGAATCCTGCTATTCCTACCTTGTTAAAATTTGTATATAAACATATAGTTGTACGTATGTATAGATGTGCATAAATGTGGATTATATGTGTATATACATGTACATATGTGTACATGTATATATCTGTATATAAGTTTCTTAAGAAAAACCTATATAGCAGTTTATAATTTCTTACAAGCTGCTTTCTTGTCATTAGAAATTGAAATGTTTGTGATTCTGGAGTTGTTGAATTCATGGTAAAAGCTTTTTTTTTTTTTAAGGAAAAAAGATGGCTCACTTCATTTCTTAAATTTCATAGAATCACAGACTGAGTTGGAAGAGACCCTAGAGACATCTAATTTCATTCATATTTGAATAAGAATTTATTTAGAAATGGCTGGACTGCAAAATGAGGAGTCAGCAAGCATTTATTAATCACTTACTTTGTGCCTAGCACTGTGGAGGGCTGAACCTAGAGGAAGACCTACATGCCTCAGAGTTTTAATAGCAGTGTGACCCTGGGCAAAACCTCTTGGCCTCAGTTTCCTCACCTGTAAATTGGAGCTAATAACTATACCCAACTTATAAGAGTGTTATGAGGATTAAATTAGAGGATATTTATAAAATGCTATAGAAATTTATTATTATTATTGTTATTATTACCTGATCGGTAACTATCAAATATATACCACAGTAGATGGAATATTGGACTTGGAATCAGGAAAACTCATCTTTCTGAGTTCAAATCCAGCCTCAAACACTTACTGTATTACTCTAAATAAGCTACTTAACCCTGTTTGCCTCAGTTTCCTTATATGGAAAATGAACTGGAGAAGGAATAAGCAAACAACTCCAGTATCTTTGCCAAGAAAACCTCAAAATTGGGTCATGGAGAGTTATACACAACTGAAAAAGTATAATAACCACAACAAAGCTATCTAGCCTTTGTTTGAAGACCTGAAATGAGAAGGAACCTACTAACTCTAACAATGGCCCAATTGTACAGGTAAAGGTTACATTTTACTCCTCATAACCTCCACTCTTTGCTTTATAGAGCAAAATAGAATAAGTCTAACCCCTCATTTACATAGCAATCTTTAAAATACTCAAAGACAGCTGGCATGCACTGAATCATGACTGTCTTCTTGCCTAGTATCTTTTTTTCACCAAGCTCAACTTTCCCAGTTTCTTGCATTGATCCTTTCAGGGCATGACTTCTAAGGCCTTTGCTTACCTGATTGATCTCCTCACTCAATAAGAATTTCTCAACTACCAAATCTATGTCAGGAATTAGGATGGGTCCAGGGCATTGAAAGACAGAAAAGAAGCAGTCCTTGACCCCAAAGCAATTACTGATACCGTGATAAGGGTGCAGAACTCAAAAGACAATGGAACACTAGATTAAGAGGATCGACTTTTTACTTTGTCATCCACTCTCTAAGTGAGCTTGAGCAAGTCTCTTCCTCTGGTCCTCATTTTTCATAACTTAAAAATGAACCATTTAGACTAGAGGAAGAGAATACAATCAATTCTAAATCTTATGACCCAATGACACTAACATTTCTTGCCTCTGCTCATCTAGGGTAATATTGTTGTTGAGTCATTTCTATCATATCTAATGACCCCATTAGGGGTTTTCTTGGCAAAGGTACGGGAGTGGTTTGACATTTCCTTCTCCAGTTCATTTTATAGATGAGGAAACTGAGGCAGAGGTAAGTGATTTGTCCAGTCTCACATAGTAAGTGCCTGAGGTCAAATTTGAATTCAGGTCCTTCTGACTGCAGGTCTGATGTTTTGTCCACTATGCCACCAAGCTGCCCATTTAAGGCAATAGGATAGGATAAGCACTTGCCAGGTATATTATAACGGGAATTCCTTTCATGTATGGGTTGGATTGGATGGCCACTAAGTTTCCTTCTAACTAACTCTGAGATTCTGTGACATGAAACCTCTCCTTGATCTCCCAGTCACTTGTAATTGCTCTCTCTCTCTTTTCTTATGATCAATGTATCTATCAGTGATAGTTCCACCCTCCTCTGCTACCTCTGCCTCCAGGTACAACATAAGGTTCAGGAGGGTAGGGAATGTTTCATTTTTGTCTTTTTATTCCAAGCACCTAGTACAGTGTTTTGACAAAGAGTGTTTAATACTATATCCATTGAATTGAATTGTGAAACATGAATTGAATTGGGAAACCTGTAACAACGTGCTAGTTTCTGACTATATAGTTACTGACTATAACATGAATCAAAATCTTGCTGCTCCATTAAGGAGTAGCATTCAAATGAACTGATTCCAGCCTGAATCCTCTTTGTAGACAGATGTTCAGTGAGCTTATTATTAGGTTTTCCCCTTCACGCCATTTGTGTGTGCGTGTGTGTGTGTGTGTGTGTGTGTGTGTGTGTATTTGGGGGTGATGATGGCAACTTCTCCATCTGCTCTACGGTCAAAGCTCATTGTTATCTGCAGCCTTGGAAACATACGTTTCCAGAGTGATATTATTGTGATGTCACTCAAATGGCACATGATTACAGGGAGATGTGCAGCTGAAGTCCCCAAGGAGAAAGCATCAGTCACATATATTAGGTGGGGTAAGTCAATCTCACAGAAGCAATGATCTCTCCTTATTAACTGAAATGACTCCAGACTCCAATGCATCTTCTACAAACAGCCCGATTGTGTCATAGTGACATAGGAAAAATGTTTGTTAGGTGACAAGTGCCTGTTTTGGTCATTTACATGTGATCTGACCTCTGCTGTGGGTGTTATATAATGCATGAAAAGACCAGTGAGCCATTTATAGTGTTGTGATTGCAAGTGACCCCACTCAGAGTTCCAAATATCAGTTAGATGGCTGGTAGGGAAAGGTTCATGTGGTCCTCTGCCATTGTCAAACCACTCCTGGAGTATTGTGTTAAGGTTTAGATAGAATATTCTAGGGAGGACATAGAGAAGCAAGGGTGTATCAAAAGGACGGCCACAGACATGGTAAAGAATCTTGAAGTTATTTTGTGAGGATAGGTTGGAATATCATAAAATCACAGATTTAGAACTGATAGGAACCCTTGATGCATTCTAATTCAATTTCTCTCAATGTATCTAGTTCAACATTCTCTTTTTTTTGGAGGGGGGAAGGCAGGGCAATCGGTAACTTGCCCAAGGTCACACAGCTAGTAAATGTCAAGTGTCTGAGGCTAGATTTGAACTCAGGTCCTCCTGACTCCAGGGCTGGTGCTCTATTCCCTCCATCACCTAATTGCCCCTTAACATCCTCATTTTCTGGAGAGAAATGAAGCCCAGGAGAGTTAAACGAATTATCTAAAGCCATAGAACCACTAAGCATGAAAGGCAGGATTGGAACATAGGTTCTCTGCTCTAGAGCCAGTGGTTCTTCTATAGTTCCAAACTGCCTCCTAAACTAGGAATATTGTCTTCAGTGGTCTTTGAAGGCAGGTACTTATTCTTTCATTTTTGTTTGTATCTCTAGTGCCTAGTCAGTACCAGAAATATATTAAACACCTAATAAATGCTGGTTGATTGATGGTTGACAAGGAGAAGAAAAGACTTAGAACATGGAACATGATTGGTCCTTGCAATAGAAATTAGCCCTGCTGTGTTGTCACTGAGAACTACAGCAAGCAAAGGGGGACAGTTATAGAGAGGCAGATTTAGGTTGGAGGTAAAGAAAAAGAGCATCACTAGCTTTCCATTCAGTAGGACTGTCCAAAAATGCAATGGGCTGCCTTTGGAAAGAGCAGACCCCCTCCTACTAGGGCATTTCATGCTGACGTTGGACAGAAGCTTGTCACCTATATTCAGCAGGGGATTCTCACTGCAGTCATTTCTGAGGTGCTATTGTGTGCATATACACATGTATATCCACATATATATAGATACATACACACAGACAGACACACAGACACATATGCATGGACACACACATATACATGTACACATGAATATAAACACACACATACATATTGCATCTATGATTTTTATTATTATTGGGAACTCCCAGCTGAAGAAATCTTCTCCTCTAGTGCAGGTCTAACTTCTTCGCAATTTACAGCTTTAGGTTGTCAAAGTCAAATGAAAACTGGGGACGCTAAACTTAACATAAGGAAGATGCCTATAGGCTGCATAATGACTTTGTTCAGTTGTTTTCAATGTGTCTGACTCTTAGTGACTCCATTTGGGGTTTTCTTGGCAAGGTTACTAGAATTGTTTACCATTTTCTTTTCCAGATCATTTTACAGACGGAGAAACTGAGGCAAACAGGGTTAAGTGGCTTGCCCAGGGTCATACATGACTCCAGGCTTGGAGCTCTTATCTACTGCCTAGCTGCCCACATATTGATTTAGAAAACCACAGATTAACATGATCTGTGTTGTATTGTATTTTTACTTATTTTGTTAAGTATTTCCCTACTACATTTTAAACTTGTTCTACCATTATGATGAATGACATGAGTGACCTCTGGATGCATTTGACACCTCTGGTCTAGAGTGTTCAATCTAGGTCAAATTCCTTTTCTACAATCTCACATCCTACACATGTCAGAAGTGGGATTTAAACCCAGGTGACACTGACTCTTCTTCCCTTCCTCCTTTCCTTCGTTCCTTCGTTCCTTCCTTCCTTCCTTCTTCCCCCCCTTTCTTTCTTTTTTCCCTTCCTTAACCCCTAGAGGATGGATTAGAAAAGAAAAAGAAATCTTATAACATTATATACATAGTAAAGCAAAACACATTTCAACATTGGCTGAATCTTTTTATCTATCTATCTATCTATCTATCTATCTATCTATCTATCTATCTACTTTTCGGTCTATCTATCTATCTGCCTATCTGCCTATCTATCTATCTATCTATCCATCTATCTATCTATCTCTCTATCTATGTATCTATGTATGTATGTATGTATGTATGTATCTATCTGCAATTTAAGTCCAAACACCTTTCTCTAAACAGAAAGATAGCATATTAATCATTGCTTCTCTGGTATTACATGTAATTTATTGTCTCATAACATTGTCCAGAGCACTGAGAAGCTAAATGATTTATCCAGGGTCACACAGTCAACATTTCTCTAAAACCAGTACTCTAACCACTATTTAATATCTCTCATTTTCCTTTCTCCCTCCCTCCCTCTCTCCTTCTCTGTCTCTCTCTCTCTGTCTCTCTCTCCTTCTCTCTCATCTAATCTATATATCTATATCATAGGGTAGCTAGGTGACACAGTGGATAGAGCTACAGACCTGGAATCAGGTTCAAATCTGACTTCAGACACTTAGCTGTGTGACCCTGGGCAAGTCACTTCACCCTCTTTGCCTCAGTTTCCTCATTTATAAAATAAGCTGGAGAAGGAAATGGCAAACCACTCCATTATATTTGCCAAGAAAACCCCGAATGGGGTCACAAAGAATTGCACAGGACTAAAAGACTGCATAATCTCTCTCTGTCTTTGATTCTTGGTCTCTCTCTCCTCCTCTCCCCCACCCCCAGTCCTCTATCTAACTGTCCCATTTTTATGTTTATATACCCTTTGAGATAAATGAGTGCTTTTTGATTATATTAATAACCAATTATTCAGTTAAGATTGCGATTTTTCCTTTCTATTTCTTCATTCATGGACCAGCCCTTACAGTCATTCAGTTCACCTCTAAGGGACATTGCTGAGAGATGAGATGGCCCAAATTCTCAGGGTGTATGCTCTTTGATCTTGGGTAAGACCCCACCCTGCTAAGGGACGTTACTTCTTTTAAAAAGTGTAAACAGAATCCAATCTAGGTGAGTTTTGCCCCAAGGAAATTAGTTCCTGTCCTTGGAACTCTTCATTGGAAGTTAGGGTGACCCACCTTATGAAGGAGAAAACCAACCAGAGCAGCTGGGTAGAGATGGATTGCTTCGCCCAGATCCCTGGAGGCAGCTGATTTTCATGATCAAGCCAGGTTCTCAGCAGGAGGAGCTGAAGCCTTTCAGTCCACCTTCTCATTTGAAAGTCCACCCCCTCCTTTGATTGTTCACCAATCAGGGTTGATTTTCACCTGTCAGGGGCACCTTCTTCTTCTTCTTCTTTTTTTTTTTTTTGCTTTTTGGAGGGGAAGGTAGGGCAATTGGGGTTAAGTGACTTGCCCAAGGTCACACCGCTAGTTTTTGTGTGTGGGGGGGGTTTAAGTGTCTGAGGTCGGATTTGCACTCAGCTCCTCCAGACTCTAAGGCCTCTGCTTTATTCACTGAGCCACCTAGCCTCCCCTTGAGGGCAACCTACTTTTCAAAGGTATTTAAACATTCAGGGATCTCCATTGTTTTGTTTATGGTTACTGAGAGACCACTTACCATTAACTTATTGATTATTTGCTACTCATTTCCCAGAAGCTTTATCTCTCAAGCTTTTCATTAATCACAATATTTAATAAATTCTTATTGATTGGTCATCTTCATCAGGATTCCACTAATACTGTTTATGGCCTTTTTTTTCCTTAGTAGTCCTAAAGTAGTGCACTACTTTAACTAAAAACATAAACAAACATCCTCATTTGCCTGACCATCTGGTGACCAGTCTCTCTGTAGTTAGAAAGGTCAGTTCCTCAATCAACAAGTCCTTGCTCTTCTCTTCTATGTGTCAGGAACCATGCTAGGCCCTGGTTATATAAAGACAAGCATGAAACCATCCCAGCCATTTCCTGTTTAATAAATAAGAGTTCTGTTAGGAACTGAATGAAACTTGGTCCTTACAAATGACAGGACATGACTCTGCTTTCACTCTGCTGCTGTCAGCATCTATAGCGATCACTGTGCTCTACTTGGTGTCAAATGATCCACATTCAAAGACTGACATGGCGACTTATTAGTAGGATGACCTTGGGAAGTCCTTTGACCCCTCTGGGCTTCTGTGTCCCCACAGACATGACAGAGCAGGATCAGATACCTATAAGTCCCTTTGACCTCTGCTGTAGTTTCCCCAAGCCCAGGGTCACCTTCACACCAGAGCCATGGGAGGAAGATGTCAGTGGACTCATGGAGAAGATACGTTTTAAAAATCTCCTAAATGAAAAGTAAATTCGCCTTCAGAACAAGTGCTGTCTCAGCAGCATCGTGCTGGATAAGTGGCACATCTATCTAGCCAGGGGACGATGCCAAGTATAATATTTTGGCAGGTTATCTGCTGCAAGGTAACTCAGTACAGCACTGTTGGTCAAAGGTCAGCTTATGAAGCAGAAATTTATAAAGTGAGTTCCGAAACAGGGGCTGGGAACACGTCTGTCCTAGGGAACAAATTTATGTCATGGTTGTGACAAATTTGGATCATTCATTGACTTGAAGCCCAACAAGGCATCCTGACACACTTGGCAGGGGAGATTTTCCTTGCTCTTTTCTCTTGCAGAGATCCATTTATGTCAAACCTCCTTCTGAAGTTCAGGGTACTTCCCAGATGGTTTAGTAGAGGTCAGCAGGGGTTGGGGGTATGATGACCATTGGGGTGGATAATCACACTAAAGAGGCTGGCATTTACAAAGCTAACTCAGGTTTGCAGCAGATTTTGCCCACATATTGTCATTTGTTTCATGTAACAATCCTACAAGGTCGAAATCTGGGCATTATTAGATTGTAAGCTCCTTGAGGACGGGGAACAGATTTTTCATATTTGTTTCTTAGTTTTGTTTTGTTTTTATCAGTGCTCAGCAGTGCCTGACACATTTGTTATTCAGTTGTGTCTGACTCTATGTGATCCCATGGATAGTCCATGGAGTTTTCTTAGCAAAGATACTGTAGTGGTTTGCCATTCCTTCTTCAATGTGACCCCATTTTACAGATGAAGAACTGAGGCAAATAGAGGTTGAGATTCTTGAACAGGGTTTTACAGCTTATAAATGTCTGAGGCTAGATTGGAACTCAGAGGCTCCTGCCTAGACCAGTGACATTGATTTTATTTTTTACTTGTTTTTGGGGGGGGGGGTGGGTGGGTGGATATGGTCAGTGATTTTACAGATAGAGGGGACTCCCAGTGAGGAAATTCCCATTACCAGTGCAAACTATGACTATGCTATAACTTATACTATTGAAAAATTGCTTGGTAGCATAAATAGGATAAATGACTTCCTAGGGTCACAGAACCACTATGTCCTCAGAATTAAGACTTGAGCACAGACCTTCTGAACTCTGCAGTGAGTTCTCTGTCCACCATGACACACAGCTTCTCACCTTGAACAAATAAAGTATTTAATATTATTTATAATTTATATATAATTATATATATTTATATATATTTTATATAATTTATATATATTATTATATAATTTATATATATTATATATAATTTATAATTTATTGTATTAGATTAGAGAGTCAAATTCATACCTCTCAGGTTGCATCTGTAAGACATAGCATAGCCTCCTAAAGGGGCTCTTGTCTGACTCCAGAGTCAGACACAAGATACAAATATGAACTATATAAGACACCCAAACTCCTGATTTTCTTCTCCAGAGACATAACGGCTAATGATACCCACAAACAGTAAAGAGCATAGGAAGAAGAATCTGGACCATCACAGCTGAGCCTCACTTCCCCAGTCTCACAAAAAATGGTCTGACCCGACCAGGCACTCTAGTACTGCATTAATGCCAACCTGGCTTCTATCCCTGCTCTTTCCCTCTAGCAGGTTCATCTTCCATGCACTCCAGTTGGACTCTTCTAATCCCATGCTCATTTATTAAATAGAAGCAGTAAATATTTGAAATATTTGATATTTGGCTAGTCACTTAACCTCTGTTTGACTCAGTTTCCTTATTAATAAAATAGGTATAATAATAGCACTTACCTATCTAGTGAGTTGGAAAGACAAAATGAGATAATTGTAAAGTGGTTACAGTCAAATGTGATGATTTGATATTTTAACTCCTTTCATTTAGGTCTGAATGACCAGTGATTTCTTCCTTCTTTTCTTTTTCCCCAAAGATTTTTTCTTATAATTATTAATAGCAATTACAAAAAAAAAGATGATGTACAAATACCTCAATAGATACATAACCAATCAGAGATACTGATGACCTCTCTACTGACCCTGAAATATCCCTATTTAAATAATCTGTCCAACTGTGACATGACCATGGACAGCCTGGGAGCAATGCACCATATCTCATCAGGGAAAATTTCACAAATACCAGTGAATCTAATCCTAATCAGGCAAATGATGGGGCAAGAGAAAGGGAATTCTTGTCTGGGGAAAGTGGGAACAGGATTTAAATTGGTAGCCAACATAAACCAGAAGGGTAGGCTGGGCTGGTACTAGATTTTCTTTCATGTGATTGAAGTTTAGGGTTCAAGAAAACTTATTTTAGTGAAGCATTATTATTTAAAGTTTGTCTTTCCTTTTCTTACCACATGGAGTGTCAGGGCATTGATTGATTGCCAGGAATGAGAGAGAAAAGATATGGCAGGAAGTGAAGAGACAATACAAAGGGAAGAGTTGTGGTCAAGGTCAGAGAGATGCCAGGACATCAAAGAGGAGTCATCCTCTTTGCTTGAGTCTGCAGCTGCTGCTCTATTCCATAACCTTTGAGCTAACTGCAGCAAGGAGTTGGAGGTCATTGCTAGGGGCAGAAAACCAAAAACAACATCCCTACTCGATATTGGACTCTGGGTCTATGCTCTGTATTTAATCCTGGGTCCCATGTTCTCAAGTCTCCTTGTAAAGGCTAGCCTCAGTGAATGTATGACTCAGACACAAATTGCAAACTGTGCTAGTTGACTGATTGTAGGAGCCATGGGGATTGAAGTAAAGAAAATGTAGCTATTGAAACTCTTGGGTTTAGACCAGTTTTTGTGCTTTCCGGAGCACTGCCTGGGTTTAGAAGAGGCTTTGGGCTTTTAGCCATGCTGTAGATGTTTTATTATATATTGTTTTATTGTCCTTATTGATTCTATGACAAGAGTAAAGTATTTCATATAGTATCCAAGTATGCCTATCTATTCTTTTTGGGAGTCAACTCCATCTTATCAAGGTCATGTGATTGTGGCTCAGTGAAATATGGTACATCAGAGAGAAGAAAGAGTTTATGGAAGGATGGGAGCTCAGTGCTGATTCTGATTGGGTAAATTCACATTAACCATACCAATTAGATTCATACTAATAAAGGCAATTCAGTGTAGTTATTCTGAAGTAAGTAGATCTGGGAGACTGAGGGTTATCTATTATCTGAATACTATAGAGAACCTACCTCCCCTGAAATATTTATAATCAGTGGATTAGAGGACTTAACCACCATAGTAAGCTAGGGACTCCCAATTCCTTTTTGTTCCTTTTGAATAGGATCAGGTGAGTGGCTAGCAGTACCCCTACTGGTTAAACTAGGTCATTACTAGATTAAGAGGCCAGATACATGGTATATTGGGAGGTATTAACTGTTTAACTCAGCTTGTTTTCCCAAATATTTTTTTTTCTTTTAGGATATCTGTTTCTCTACTTTCTTCCTGCCCTTTGGCCTTCACTGGTATGGCCACAAACCAGGCCCAGTCTGTCTCCTCCTGACTCAGCAGCACCCAAAAGATTATGGATTCATGAAATATCTATTAAAATAGACCTGAAGTTACTGATTCTGGCCTTTCGCGAAACTGTGCTGATGGGTGTGAAAATGGGTTAAGTTCCATCCTCCAATAATTCCATCAAACTTTTTCAGCCTGAGTGATAGATATCTCAGTCCAGACCAAATATAGCCAAATACTCCCTTGTAGATACAGCTGCAAAGAACATCATAAAATTCCAGGACTTTTCTTGCTTATGACAAGCAGTCAGGCAAACTAGATACCTTAAATATGGAATATTGTATCAAATCAAACAATTTTAAGTTGGACTGTGGTTAGAGAGAATATGAAATCTGGGTTTAATCTTCCATGTTGGGGGCTGAAGTCATCTCTAAGAGGAGAAAGGAGAGACTCATCCACTTAATTCCAGGCTAATAAAACTCAGTAGACAGGTTAAAAAAAGGCTGAAGATAGCTGACAGGTCTCACACTAGTTAGTGAGTTGGGGGGATGTCCACCCTATGCATGTAAAGATTTCTCTGGCAAAATGGGTGGATGTGAATAATTTGTTACAACAACTGTAAAGCCAGCTGAAACAGGTGCTGTGGAGTGCTTAGAGCTTAGATGTCAAAGATGGCAAGATCATTTGCTGCATCCCAGGCCATTGCCAGATGTCTTGACTTTTGTCTCAACATTAGACTTCAATGACTCTGGAAGAGAGATTTAAATCCAACTGAAGGCATTGCCCCATGATGCCATTGGTTTTCTCTAAAAACAAAGGCTGAACAACAATAAGATATATGGAGACATCAAGGCATCCCTTGGGATCCTGTTCCTATCCATGTCAACACCCATCCTCTGATAATCAGTAATGCCTGCCTTATCCTTCTCCCTGTTGAAAAGAAGATTGAGGACTAGGGCAGGGCAAGGGAAACCAGATGAAGGAAACAGCACACAATGGAAAAGATAAAAACAATCAGAAACAATTTGGAAGCCAGCTAGGAAAGCAGCAAGAGGAGGTTTTCTAAGGTTCTGCTCTATTGAAATATCAAAATCCTAAATTAAGTTCATTACCCTGTGTAAGCCCAATGGCATCTTAAAACCTCTAAGAGGCAAGGAATTTGATGAGCCTCAAAAACAGCAGCTGGGCAGGGGAAAATCTGCTTGAAAAAACCATTATGGACAAATCAAACTCCTCCCAAAGCTTCAGAGAAAATCTGTTTGTGTTTTCCCTGGCCAGCATGAGCAAGCCTTTGATCCATCCAAGAGGAAAAAAAAACCATTCACTATAAATTCAATGCAATGAGCACTTATTAAGCACCTTCTTTATATAAAAGGAGAGGTCATTTTGCATGATAGAGACAACCGACCTTGAATAAAGTGGCCTCCAACACATACTGGCCAGGAGGTTCAGTGATAGAGTACTGACCTTGGAATAAGAAAACTGTACTTCAGTTGTGTTCAGCTCTTTGTAGCCCCATTTGGAGTTTTCTTGGCAAAGATAATGAAGTAGTTTGCCATTTCCTTCTCCAGTTCATTTTACAGTGAAGAAACTCAGTCAAACAGGGTTAAGTGACTTGTCCAGGGTCACACAGCTGGTAGTGTCTGAGGTCAGATTTAAACTTAAGAAAGTAAATCTTCCTGACCCCAGGCCTGCCACTCTGTTCTCTGTGTCACCTGGTTCCTCTATAGGATACGAAAGGTGAGTTCAAATTTGGCCTCAGATATGCAACTGCTGAGTGACCCTGGGTATGTCACTTAATCTCTTTTTACCTTACTTGGTTTCCTCATTTGTAAAATGGAGATAATATTTACATCTACCTTTCAGGGTTGTTGTGAATATCAAAGGAGATAAAATTATAAAGCACTTAGCACATCATTGTCATCATCATCACATGACCCTAGCCTAAGTTTTCAGTGTCCTAGAAAAGTCTCTAAGGCAGAGGTGGGGAACCTGTGACCTTGAGGCCACATGTGATCCTCTAGGTCCTCAAGTGGGACCCTTTGTCTGAATCCATTTCAAAGAATTGCACTTGAGGACCTAGAGGGCCACACATGACCTCAAGGCCCACCTCTGAGAGCCTAAGGTTATGCATTGAAGAGAAGCTGACTCCTGCTGTTTCAGGAGTTCTCAGTACCACTGAAATCAGTTCCAGCTCCTGTCTCTATGTAAATAAATATACCGTGTTAGGCTTGGGCATATAAAAACAGGAGGAAATAAAAGGTCCTGCCTTTCAAGGTGCTTACATTCTACATTCTATTGGAGGAATACAAGATTTAAATAGATACATGCAATCTTATTTGACGAAGGGGAGAGTACTTCCCATGAGGGGAATAGGAAATGTTCCCTTAAAAAGCTACATTTGAGTTGAACTTCAAGAAAGCTAAGAATGAGAACAGATGGAGGTCAGGAAAGGGTGAATTAGAGATGTGGTGGGAAGAGCCTAAGCAAAGTCACAGAGGTGGGAAATAAAATGTGTAATTGAACCAATGGCATTTAGGCCAGATTTGATATAACACAGAGTACACAATGACGAGCCAAGTTAAATATCCAGAAATACAAGCTGTTAAAAAGCAGTCAGAAAGAAACTGAAGAATTGTTATTTTATCTTAGAGGCAACTGGGAACCACTCAAGTTGGGTCACAAGTAGGAGAGAGACATAGTCTGCCACTATTGCCTTCATACAGCTGAAAGACTCCAAGGTAACTTCCTAGTAATTCCCAGGAAAACAAAACAAAGCAAAACACACATGAGCCATTCTTGGAATTTGTTGTGAGGTCCCAGGCACATTCAAAGAAAACCAACACAAGAGGCTTTAAAATATTATTCATGTTGTGATTTTTGGTACCTTATGCTTTGTCAAATTTCTTCATCAAGTAAGCATCCTGCGTGTCCTCATGGCTAAGTCACAGCTCCACAATAGAGTTTCCCATGTTTTATTATTTACAGGGCTGTGAACAAACATAATGCAATTGATATGCTTGGTTGGTTGTCCTTTAGGCATTCTGAGACAATCCCTGGGGCTTGTTTACTAAATGAACAGGATTGCCTGACTACATAAGGTGACTGAGGTCATTGGAAAAATCCCACGTGATGGGTCTTTTCTTGGGATGTGTTTCACTCTCCTTCCATCTCCAGCTCAGGGTTTGTCAATTCAGAGATTATAACTCTCCTTGTTTTTTCAGGTGCCGACTACTTTCCTTCCTATATTTGTTAAGACAGTAAACAACAAGGCGAGCCCACCCCCACATCTTCCCTCTCTGCTGCCAGGCACAATTCCCCATCATTCTCTGTCCCGTTCTTCCTCCCCCTGTTTATTGGCTCTTACGTCCAAGCTTGAGCAGATGCAATTGTCATTGTTTCCATTGAAAAAGAAAAAGTGTCTCGATTTCAAACACAGCTATTTCCTAGAACTTAATGGTGTAGGCTCGTAAGCTGGGCACTTTGTAGATGAGGAGTAAGACTATTTGAAAGAAATATTTTGCCTCCACTATAAATTCCATTTTATCCCAATCATAAAAAAACAGCCCTGTTCTCGGGTAGATGCATATAAAGTCAGTACATTTATCTGTAATATCAAGATTTCACAGACCACAAGCTGAGCAGAATATGTCTAATGTAGATGTTGGAGAGTTTAAAAAAATGGAGATGAATCTGTGGACATGATAGATAGAGTTATATGTCAGGCTCTATTTATTACTGAAATGTCGATTTCTGGAATTGTGGCATTTTATCAAATAGCATGTTTTAAAAGTAACTGAATCTTTTCCGGAATGTGTAACATCCTTTCCCATGAACGGAGCCCAATTTTTGGCCACTAAGTGGTGCCTGCACCTTAGGCATGGAGTATGCTCCCATGTTCCATCTTCATCTTGTGATTACAAACCTTATTTACACAAATATTTATCCTTACACAGTCATTATGAGCTGTTTGTCCCAAGTTGTTTCCTGGAACAAAAATTTCATCTTTTTCTGCGCACTTCTTCTCCCAGTGATTGACAGGCAATCTCGGGATGCCACAGTTTGTGAAAAATCAATGTTGTTAGTGTCCCAAAGACCAAAGAGAGCTGAACTGTGGGAATAAGTAGGGTTCAGAATATTTACCATGATGAGCTACTGGGCAAGAAGTGACACAGAGGAGAATGAATCACTGGGAATCATTTAAATGCTCAACAAGGCTTTGTTAGGGGTACTGATAACTTATTAGGACTGTGCCAGACACTAGGGACATGAGACAGAAATGAAATTATCCCTGTTTTCACGGACCTTAGGTTCTAATGGGGAAAGTACATTGATTCAGTGAAATTGGGGCAAGACAGACAACCAAGAACTATGCTAGAAATATATTCAAAGAAATACAAGGGTACAAGCATTTATTAAGCACCTGCTATATACCAGACTCTGTGACAAGCTCTTTACAAATATTATCTCATTTGATACTCACAACAACCCTTCCATTCCCAGAAATCCACTTAGATGCCAGGGAGAAGTTTACAGAATTTTGTGTAGACCTTCTATTAAGGACTTAAGTGAGGAGAGAGAGAGTGGAAATAGTGAGAGACTGAGGCATCATATCCTGTCTCTATGATTTGCTACCTGAGTGACCCAAAAGGGAAGGTCACTTAAATCTCAAGGTCTCAGTTTCCTCATCTGTAAAATGGGGGCATTAGACTTCATGGCCTCTAAGAGTCCCTTCAAATTTGATCTTAGAATTCCATGATATGAACAAGAATTGCCAGTGATGAGAAAGTATGGTGGGGTTGTGTTCTGGACTGAGGGGATGCATTGAACTAGCATTCATCATTCTTTCATCTCATATAATTACATTTCATTGCATCTCATCATATATCAATCTATTCATCATCTACCTTTATTTCTTACTATCTGTCTGTCTTTTTTATCAGTCTCATTCTATCTCATTCTGTCCCTTGTCCTGTGCCCTGCTCTCATTCTCTGCCCTCTTCCCTCCTCCCCTCTTTCTTTCCCTCCTCTCCCCTCCTCTTCCCTCCTCTTCCTTCCTCTTCTCTTTTCTTCTCTTCCCTTCCCTTCTCTTCTCTTCTCTTCTCTTCTCTTCTGTTTTTTCTCTCTCTCTCTCTCTCTCTCTCTCTCTCTCTCTCCCTCCCCCCCTCTCTCTTCTCCTTTCCTACATATAATATAGTATCATTCTCATTCATGAAATCACAGATCTACCGAAATATCAACCTGTTAATTATCACTACAATGCCTTAATTTTAGAAGATCAAAGCTATGAGCTGGACCCCATTCCTTCTAAGCAGCCCAAAGAAAATGTTGATCTTCAAAAATTTAAGTGTGCTGTTATATTGGAAAGAATATATTATGGACAAATGTTAAAGTCTGACTTAATAAAAGAATGAAGGAATAAAAAAAATATTGAGTACTTACTGTGTGTATGTGTACAAAGCACTCAGGATAGAGTTAGAAAAGTAAGACAGTCTCTGCACTCAATGAACTCATATCTTAATGCAGCAGAAAGCTAGATAACACATGGAAATTTTTCACTACACGTCAAATGGAAAGGCCCTGAGGCAGGGTGTATTGACAAAGCAGATGCCAGTGCCTCCTTGGTAATATCATTTCCACTGATAAAATCCTATCATTTTCTAACAGTAAATCATTTGGCGATGCCAAAGACTTTGGTGGCAAGAATCTTCTTTCTGGCCCTTCAACAGCCATGGCTATATCTCCCTCCAGGAGTAGCACCTGCCACCTCCATCTTCCTCCCTCTAGGGTTGCTTACTGGGATGTTTGCTGTGGGTCTTCTGGTGGAAGCACCAGCAAGCCTAAGGCTCTTAGGTTCAGGATCAACTTAGTCTTCCCCTGTCCTGTCCTTCAAGAACACTCATGTGCTCACTTCAGTCCATAATTATCTCTTCCACCTCTGAGGTCATAGTAATTGTTGTTAGGGCCACATATGGGAGAAATATAAAACTGCCTCTCATTTCTCTCGCCCATTGAAGTCTAGAAAAGACTTTTCCTCCCAACAATCCTGAGAGCTTATAATTATTACTACTGCCCCTCTTAGCACCACCACCATCACTGAAAACTCTCACTTTTCAGATGAGGAAACTGAGGCTCAGTGGGGTGAATGATTTCCCTAAAGTCACAGATAATGAGAAAAAAAGATGAAATTTGAACCCTGGTTTTTGGATTACAATACTGGAGCACTCCTTATACCTTGCTTTCTCATCTGCTGAGGACAATCAAATTTCCATTTCGTCTGTCATTTTTCCATTAATTCAAGTGAAAGACTTGGGAGTTATTGATAACTTCATGGTAATTCAGGGGAAAAACCTTTTCCCATTCCCATAACTTCTTGTGAGGTTCTTTGTACATATAATCCACGATTTCATGAATGAGAATGATACTATATTATATGTAGAAGAGGAGAAGAGAGAGGGGGGAGGTGGAGGGAGATAGAAAGAGAGAGAGAGAGAGAGAGAGAGAGAGAGAGAGAGAGAGAGAAGAGAAGAGAAGAGAAGAGAAGAAACTTTAATCATTATACATGTACAGATATTTTGTTTTCTAAAATCTTTCAAAACTTTCCACTAATAAAAGCTTTACAAATTATAATCTTAATGATCAGATTAGGATAGGGGCTATATCTGTTGCTTAATTAAGGTTGGGACCTTCTGGTACTGACTTACATTGTTGAGAAATAATACTAACAGCCATCAACAGTAAGTATTTAAGTGTCTACAAAATACAAAGGGCTGGGCATGGGGTGAGGGTACAAGTACAGAGAATGATGCAATCCCTATAATTCTCAAGGACCTTACAATGTAATGGAAGGGACAAAAAGTAGATGTATTAAGTGTTAACCATACAAACAACAGTCATAACTAGCATTTAGTTGGCATTTTAAGTTTTGCAGAGATCTTTATACATATTATTTCACAACAACTCTTTGAGATAGGTGTCATTATTATTCTCAAGTTACAGATGGGGGAACTGAGGCAGAGAATTGTTAAGTGACTTGTCCAGGGTCACAAACCTAATAAGTGTTTGAAGCAGGATTTAAACTCAGGTGTTCCTGACTGTAGGTCTAAATACAAGTAATTAATAATAATAAAAACAACGACTAATATTTATAAATAATTTACTATCCACTAGGCATTATGCCAAGTGCTTTACTAATATTGTCTCATTTGATCCTCACAACTACCATAGGAGGTAGGTGCTATTATTTTTTCCATTTTGCAATTGAGGAAACTGAGGCAAATAGAGGTTGAGTAACTTGTCCAGCCCTCCATCCCTCGTACTACATAACTGATGCTAGATATGTATAATATATATATATATTTATAATATACACACATATATTTACATATGCACATGCGTATACACACATATAACCCTACCATTCTGTTAATTCTAGCCTTGGTTGATACTATCTTCGTCAGCCCCCTCTCCCCTCTGGTAAAAGGACTGGAGGAGAAGAGTATCAAACTCCTGCCAATGCCTGCCTTTATCGGCAGAAACTGGACTCTCAGATCACTCAACTTTGCATTTGTTGTTCTCCCTGGTTTCAACTCCATAGAAAAAGATCCCTCCTGACTTCTTCCCCCCTCCCCACCCCAAGACTTTCCTATCTCTTTTTTTGTATTATCTCTCCCGTTAGACCAGTGGTTCTCAACCTTCCTAGTGCCACGACCCTTTAATATAGTTCATTATGTTGTGGTGACCCCCAACTATAAAATTATTTTCGTTGCTACTTCATAACCGCAATTTTGCTACTGTTATGAATCGTAATGTAAATATCTGATATGCAGGATGTATTTAAATTGAACATAATCCACAGGTTGAGAACCACTGCTTTAGACTGTAAGCTCGCTGAACGCAGGGATTTTTTTTTAATTAATTGTATCTCCAGTGCTTAGCACAGTGCCTGGCACATAGTTGTTCCTTAATAAATGTTTTTTCAATTCAGAAATACAAATAAATGCGAAGCAGTTGCCTACGAGATAGTCTGGAAGGAGGGAGGTTACTAGGATTTGAAGGGATCAGGAAATGTGTCTTCCAGAAGGTAGTGCTTGGACTGCTTCTTGAAGGAAGAGAGTGATTCTATGAGGTAGATGAAGAAGATGGCACCAGCATCATCATCATCACTAGGGTGGAGGGGGGAACAATGACAGCAGCAGTAATGTTAACATTGCACTTTAAGTTGTGAAGGGCTTTGCCTACATTAATTAGTCAGATCCTGTGAAGCTAGGTACCATAGTGGATAAAGTATCAGGCCTAAAGTTAGGAAGACCTTAGTTTAAATATGGCTCAGACACTTGCTAGCTGTGTGACCCTGGGTAAGTCACTTCACTGTATTTGACTCTGTTTCCTCATCTGTAAAATGAGCTGGAGAAGGAAATGGCAAAATCACTCCAGTATCTTTGCCAAGAAATCCCCAAACGGGTCGCAGAGAGTTGGACGTGGCTAAAAAACAGTAAAAGTAGCTGCTACTATTATAATCATCCTTATTTGATAGATGAAGAAACAGAGTAAAAGGTTAAGTGCTTTATCTAGAGTCACTAATTATATGTGTTCAAGGCAGGATTAATTTAAGCTGAAGACTTCCCAACTTCAAATCCAGCTCTCTGGAATCTATCCTCTCATAGCATAAATATTTGGATCCCCATCTGACAGAAGAGGAAACAAAGACTCAGATAGTTCAAATGACTCATATGCTTAAGGAGAGTTAAAGACCCTCCTATCCTAGGGTCATCCCTAGCTCACCTTACTCCAGAGGCCAGGATTTATCCATGACACCACATTGTCCCTCTATTTGGAGCCATCTTTGTCTGATGTGCAATATCATTGGTATTTTTTCACGTGCTTCTATTTAACTTCTGACATGAATGTTAGCATCTTGTCTCTGTTAGCTAGATATGATCCCTTTGAGGACAGAGACAAATCTTAGTCATCTCTATATCTCTGATCCCCAAAGGCCTATACAATTATACTCATGGAAGAAGACTAAAAACACATTAGTTGCATAAATGAAAGACAATTGAGTAGAACCATGTAAGCTCCCCAGTAGAAGGTAAGCTCCTTAAGGTCAGCTCAATGTTAGATTTTATTCCTCTAGCTTTTATTCCTCCAGATATCTCCAGGTTCAGTAAAGTTCATTGCTCATAGTGGGCATTTAATAAATATTGGTTGAATTTCCCGATAAGACCAAACTTTAAAAAATGAGGAATATGACTCTCTCTCATTTATTTTCATGATTCATTTTGGTCGCAAATTTCCCCAGTGCCTCGATCTTTATCCAAGAAGTAAGTTGGGTATTCAGGGAAATGAATTCATTAGAGCCTGTCTGTGATTGGATAAATGGGGCTTGCCCAAATACATTTCAAAGCTAGACCAGCAAAATTCTTAAAGCCTGAAGGTCTTATAAGGAACTTTTAACAGGCTCATTTTTGTTCAACTTTGTTCAAGTCAGATGCAATTAGACATTTGTATTACTATGAATTCACTTTCAAAGTGTGTTGGTTTGAATAGTTCTGAATGCTTCTCCATTCTTCTTCTTATAGACAGAGGGGGTGTTGGTGGACATTGTGGTGTAATTGCTGCCACAGGACATGATACTGGTCCTCTCTGCCCTGAAAAGGAGAAAGTGTCTTCCTAGTTTGCTACTGGAGAGGGAGCCAGATCTTTGGAAAGAACAGGACTCAAATAAACTCAAAGCTTTCTTGACATTTTCTAAAAACATTTTAAAACAAGGAAGATGCTCAGTCTGTCTTTTTCAGTAAAAGGTTGTCTGGATAGCATCAATTCAATGGAATCCAAGCCAGTAAGCTTGCAGTAAGCTTTCACTATGTGCCAGGCACTGAGCCAGGCTTCGGATATGAAAACACAACAATGAAACTGTCCTTGTTTTCAAGAAGAATACATTCTACTGGGGAAAATAGCATGTGCACGGAACTATCAATCAATCATGTACTCAGCACTTATTTATATGCCAGATATTGTTCTAGGCACTAAAGATTGAACATGAAATGAAACCATCCTAAGAAGCTTACATTCTAATGAAGGAACACACATGTCTCCTTCATGGAAATGTGTGTATTGTCTTGAGGCCTTTGCATCTAAGCAGAGATGCACACACATATACAACACATTAAGAGCCTTTTTTATGCTTGTTTCTAAGTTCTGTCTATTCCCATTGTTCTTCCCTTTGAATGGAGTTAGGACTTAAGAAGTTTGCCCTGGGAAAATTAAAAATTCTCCAAGAACAATTCATCATCATTGTTACTCTTACCATGATTTCATTAGCATAGGAACTCTTGGCATGGAAATTTTCTCCACTGGTGCAGACTGAGGAAACTGGCAGATGAACTGAGAACCCAGGGACTATAGTCAGTATGTGTTAGAGGCCCCCAGGCCCGTATGCCAAGTTGTCTTCGTTTTTCTAATCCTGATGATGCTCTTATTGCTACCATTTTAAATAAGGACTCAGAGAAATCTGAGGCTTCGGGGGTATTGACTAGAGGGCTGATCTTGAAGTCCCCTGTGACAATGAGCAAATCACTTCACCTATCTGGATGTTGGTTTACTCATCTGTAAAATGAGAGGACTGGAGAAGGTTAATTTCTTGTTCAGTTCTCCATCTATGACCCCACCATTGTGGGAACACAGAAACTTGGGGGAAGAACGACCTTCCCTTTAAGGCATGTACAGAAGACTAGAAAGCCAAGCCCTTGAGAAGCTTACATTGTGCTTAAAGCTCATGTCATTCTATCCAGTTTATTCAGTCTTTCATTTATTCAATTAATATTTTCAGTCCTTTTTCATGAATAAAGTTATATAGGCCTTTGGGGATCAGAGATATAGAGATGAATAAGATTTGTCTGTACCCTCAAGGGGCTCACGATCTAGTTATAGAGAAGGATTGACAATGGCAAGGGAATAAACAGATTTCTGAGAGATAAACAGTGGGAGAATCTAGCAGAAAGTCTGCACTGACCCTACACAGACCATACTGCGATTCTCTTTGATCCTATGATCAAATTACAACTCAGGGGCTTGTGGTATGTGACTGTCTTTCTTTTTGAGTGTATTTCCCTCCCCAGTTCTTAGCATCATGCCTGGTGTATCACTTAATAAATGATTATTGACTTGACCTGCCTTGATTAGCTGGACAAGTCACTTAACTTCTGGAAGTCTCTTTCCTTATCTTTGGAATAAGGGAAATAATTAGACCTGCCTCACAGATCTGGAATGAGCTATTGGATGAAAAGTGCTTTTGAAATTTTAAAGTATTATAAAATGGTTGTTGTTGGTGGTGTTTGTGGTAGTGCATAGAACACTTGATTTGGGAGGCAGGAAGGGTCAAGGTCCCACTGAAGTCATGCAACGATGTAAATGAAGGAGTCAGACCTGACGGCTTGGCACCTTTTAATACTCTAAATCTAGGCTCACAGAATCCTTTAACTCCACATCGTTATTGTATTATTTCATGGCATGATATAGTAATATGTAATATGTGAAATGATATAATAAACAGTTATCCAAATTTCAGAAAAGCATGGTACCAAGCATCTATATTAATGATCAAGGAATCTCCTCCTCCTCTTCCATTCCTCCCTCACCAGAAAAACCTGCTGAAGATGAAGCTAGTGACCGATTGGCAGCCAGGAGGCAACTTTGACTTTTATAGATTTCAGAGGAAGAATTCCATAATGTTTTTCGTGGCTGCTTCCCCAATCTTCTTCTCCACACAGGGACACTGAAGGGGAACGACCAATCAACATCCATGCCAATACACTTGGCAAAGCAGAGAACAGCTACAGGAGAGTGAGTGCAAACATGTTTTGGTTCAGTGAGTTATCTAATGGGTGATAGATACTGGGCATCCACTGCCCTGTTGATTCTATATTTGTCTTTCTTTTTTTCTTTTGAAGTCTCAGACTGCTGTTCACTTATAGAGCTCTCTCTGTCTCTCCCTCCCTCCTTTCCTCTCTCTTCTCTCTTTCTGTCTCTCATTATCTCTGCTTCTGCATCTGTCTCTATGTCTCTGTCTCTTGCTATCTGTCTGTTTCTCTTTTGAATTGTATCCTTGATTGCATATTCAGAAAAAGAATTTAGACGAAAGATTTCCTCTCATTCTCTTAGTCTGAAGGCAAGGTGTTTTGGATGGAGACAGAGGGGCTCTGGTGGGGGACGGAATCCCTGAAGGCAGATTCCAACTCTGCCTCTTAATATCTGTGTGAGCTACTTCCCCTCTCTGGGCCTCAGTTTATTCCTGAGGGGTTGGGGGGGGTTCAGACCACTTCAATCTCTAAGGTCCCCTCTAAGTCTTGATACTATATGCTTTTATCAGATGCTTCTGGTTCTCCTACACCAAGGTTCATGTCTTATAAACACATTCAAAAACAACAAGGCTTTGGGAGGAGTAAAAACACAACAAAAAACAAATCAACACAATCTTTGATCCTGAAAAGCTTGAAGTCTTCTGGGGGGTGCTATAATAATGCATTTTGAGGAGGGAGAAAGCACCAAGAGAGAAGAGAAATCAGGGAATGCTTCCTGTAGGAGGTGGCTCCTAAGACAAGCCTTGAAGGAAGGTAGGGATTCTCAGAGAGAAGTGAAGACAGAGTTCATGCCATGTAGGAGGCAAAACATATGCAAAGATATAGATGTAGAAAATGGAAAGTCCTGAAAAGGATATAACAAGAAAGTCAGTTTTGCTAGGTGGCACAGTGGATAGATTTCTGGGCCTGAAGTCGGGAAGCGTCATCTTCCTGAGTTCAAATCTAGCCTCAGACACTTAGTAGCTATGTAACCCTGGGCAAGTCACTTAATTAACCCTTAATTTCCTCAGCTGTCAAATGAGCTGGATTAGGAAATGGCAAACTGCTCTAGTATTTTTGCCAAGAAAATCACAAATAGGATGATGAAAAGTTGGAGAGGACTGAAACAACTGAACAACAAAACTCATGAAAAGCTTTTGAAACCTCATTCTTGTTGCTGTGAGACATCTAGAACTTTTTGCTCACTAGAGGCAGTTTACCTAAGTTTGGACTTGGGTTCTTTGTGGACCTTGTGAGAGTTTCTGGCCCTGCCCACTCCATCAGACAGGCACCTTCACCTCTGATCAGCTCCCAGACAATGAGGATGCTTGGGTAGAGGATCTTCTACTAGCAGAAACCTCCTCCTGGTCCTCCATGACACCTGTTCTGACTGCTCAGGGAGCCTGGTACCTCCTCCCCCCACTAAACAGTTATCTGCATTTTAATATGGCCCACACAATGGAAGGCACTTCATTGCCCAGAGTGCTCTTTCTATATAGAAAGTGGGCCTTTTATCTCAGTGACAACACAAAGCCTTTCTTTCATCCCTCAGTGTCCTGTTCTGCAGAAGCACTGTTTATCCCGTGGTAATGAGAGGCAGCTTCTGCTCTTCTGCATACCAAATGCCTCTCAAACAGACAGTGAGCTTTTATCGTCTTTAGAGGGGCCAAAAACACCCTCTGGAATCTAGGAAAGGGACAAGGGCTTAGCCAAGAAACAATGGACGGTCCTGTCAGGGTTCAGTGTTTTCTAAAGGCCTTAAACCCGACCCAATCTTTTGCAGGAGAGAAAAGCATTGTTTTGAGGGGGCATGGAGACAGGGGACATTTTGGAAAATGACCTCAGTACCTGGAAGGGCCATTGGCCAATTTGTAAAGTTGTGATTTGGAACTGAATTGAATATATTTATTACTATATCACACGTGTGATATAGTAATAAACAAATGTATACATTACTATATCAATAATATAAAAATAAAATGCATATATATACATATTTATAAATTATATTTAAATAGAGAATTTTTAGACTGGAACTAAGTGGTGCAGTGGATAGAGCTTGAGGCCTAGAGTCAGGAAGACCTGAATTCAAATCCAGCCTCAGACACTAGCCATGTGACCCTAGGCATATCACTTAATCCCATTTACCTCAGTTTCCTAATCTGGAGAAGGAAATGGCAAACCACTCTAGTCTGTTTGCCAAGAAAACTCCAAATGGGGTCACTAAGAATCAGACATAACTGAAAAATAACAGACTAGAATTGTGATTTCATTGGCATAGGGGACTTTAAGGCAGTGGTTCTCAACCTGTGGGTTGCGACCCCTCAGGGGGTCGAACGACCCTTTCACAAGGGTCACAAGAGTTGCCTAAGACCATCAGAAACACATATTTCCAATGGTTTTAGGAACCAAGACACCGCTCCTCTATCCGTCTCCAGGCAGGCCTGCCTACATGCAGATAAGCCCACATATGAGTATTAAAGGGTCATGGCATTAGGAAGGTTGAGAACCACTGCTTTAAGGGAAGGGGAGTCAATGTGGTATATTCAAATGGGTTCTGAATTTTGTGTCAAAGGATCTGTGTTTAATCCTACATCTGTCGTTCACTAACTGTGTGACCTTGGGTAAATCACTTAACCTCTCAAGATCTCAGGTTTCTCACCTGTAACATGGGAAGATTGGACTATCTAACCTCTGAGGTCTTCTCAAACTTTAAATCTATGACCTGCTGAAATCTCTTCTCCCAATGCCAATTGATAACTACTCTCCCCTTTCTAGTCTTAGACAGCTGCTTGGGGAAAGACAGGGTAAATGACTTGCCCATAGTCACACAGACTTTATAATAATGAGTGAGAGGAAGGTCTTCTTGATTATGAGATCATCTCTTTATCCAGTAGGCCAAGTTGCCTTTCTGTGAGTCAGTCAGGGCACTAAGCATCCTGCTATGGCTATTAATAGTGAAATGATAAGATGGCACCTCTTCTGCTGCTACCATTTGGGTTTTCTACACATAGAACTCCATTGATCCCAGTCTGAATGAACCCTGTGTGTCTGGTGAAAGTCAGCTTCTTCCTGTTCTGCAGGCCTCATTTGTTCCAGATTCAGGGCCCTGTAGACTGCCACAGTTACCTCAACCTTTCTGACTTTGGTGGGATTATTTTTTATGCCGATATGATCTGACTCCTCATTATCAAGTAGCCAATAGGAAATTCTCCCTCTCTCCTGCTCCTGTCCATAGGAGTCATTGTTCTCTTGTTATCTTTTGGTCTATGAAATCCTTCAACTCCCTGACCGAGTCCTGCATCATTTTTCTCCTCCATTGCAGATAGGAAGCAGGTTAATAAAGACGCCGTCCGGCCCTCGCCAAGATGGGTGGGTTTGTTTAATCTCTTTGTAGACTCTAATTGGCCTGACTGAGATAGCATAAATGGCTGATGGACTGGAAGGGGCATCTCTAACCTGGTGTGATGGGGAATCAGTCCTGATATGCTCACAACAGCTCCTGCACTTGCCACACTCTTGTTGTCCACAGCTGCTCAGAACCACTACTGTAAGGGGATAGAAATCACCTGACTTGAACCCACTGGCACAATTAATCTCAATTCAATAAGCATTATTAAGCATCTACTACCCACGAAACAGTGTGATGTGATGGGATCAGCAGACCTGAGTTCTGATTCTGCTTCAAATTCTTACTACCTATATCAATGTGGACAACTCATGTAACCTTGACGGGCTTAAATTATCTCATCTGTACAATTAAGGGGGTTGTACTAGATGACCTCTGATGGTCTTTCTGGCTCCAAAGCTCTTACCCATTTTTGTGCATCAGTCTGGTGAAGCCTATAGATGTCTTCTTAAATGACTGTCCTTAAAGGCATAAAATAAAAGTAATAGGTTTCCAAAGGAAGTCGATTATACTGAAATATAATTATCAGCATGTTAAAAGTTTCTAGTTTACTAGTCTCCTGAAATATATCCACAGACCCCTTGGAAATAATGCATAGACTGCAGGTTAAGGACCCAGAATTATACCCTATAGTCACTTCCATATCTTAAAGTAACGTGTAAATGGCAGACTTCTTTTTCCGTGATTGATACTCCGTCTCCTGCCCCCATGTCTTTGCAAATCCATTCCTATCAACTGGAAGACATTGCCTCATTATCTTTGCCTTTGAGTATTTCTAGCTTCCTTCAAGATATAGTGAAGATGCCTCCATCTATGGTAGATCTTTCCTACTATCAGTCATTATTTATTCTCTCTGTTTCTATCTTTATGTCTCTGTCTGTCTGTCTGTCTCTCCCTCTCTGTCTCCCTCCCTCCTTCCCTCTCTGTCTTTCTCTCTGTCTCTCTGTCTCTCTTTCTCTCTTGCTCTCTCTTTCCCTCTATCTCCTCCTCTTCTCCTCCCCATCTCTCCCCTCCTTTTCTCCTCTCTCTGTCTCTCTGCCTGTCTCTGTTTCTGTCTTTGTCTCTTTATCTGTCTGTCTGTCTATCTCTCTTTTATTTCTTCCTGTTTCTCTACTTAATCTATATGCACAGTCTTCCTCCCCCTGTCCCCAGTAGAATGTAAGCTTTTGTGGGGGCAGAGACTATTTCTCTTTTCCTTTTTGTATTCCCAGATCCCAGCAGAGTGCCTGGCATACAGTACATACTTAGATGCTGCTTATTGAGCTGAATTGAATGACTGGACCATTCCCATGCTTCGTATTAGCATCATCTCTAAAATGAGAGATTTGGATGGAGATGAAGGCAAAGGCCATTTCTATCTGTAAAATTCTAGAATACTTGGATTCCACCTACTCATAGACTTTCTGAATTAGCAAGACATACTTATAAACTGTCATCACATTCTTCCCTAAGCCTTCAGGAGAGACCTATGAGCTGTAATGAAGGATATGCCAGACTGAAGCTTCATCCTTCCTGTGAATCAGATCTGCATGGGAAATACACCACCAAGGTAGTGGAAAGCAGCCTTGAATTCAAGGTAGGGCCATAGCCACTGAAAAAAGCCTCCTCTGTGTTTCTCAGGATATTTTCAGTTGTCCAATTGGCCTTTGTAGTGAAGAAAGAGTGGACCATGTTTTTGTTATTTTTAGTGAGGCAATTTGGCTTAGCAGGTAATGTACTGGCCTGGGAACCAGGAAACCTGCCTCAGAAACATTTGCTGGTAGTGTGACTGGGAGTAGAGCAGTCAGGGACCAATGATATAGATTTTGTACAAGCAGCTGAAGAAGGAGCTAATGTTGTTTGCAAAGCCTGTCAGCTTTAATTTTGAAATTTTAGAAACTAGGAGAGTTAGTGAGACTTTCTAAGCTTCTTTTTCATAATCTGTGTCCTAGCTGCCTCACAACGGAGTTGAGAGAAGAGCACTCATCAAGAGCAGTTAGCATTATTGTTTTTGAATTGACAACTTGGTCCATTCTGCCATTTTTTCTTACAGGTCTCAAGTTTCTGATTTTTCTTTTGTGTGTGTGGGGGCAGATATGTTTTCCAACCCATTCTCTTGACTGCTGTCCTTGCAATCTTCCTAGTATATTTATATTTTGTAATTAAATATCTGGGTATCCTTGAACAAGAGTTCTTTACCTAGGAATTCACAGGCTTTTTATTTTTTTTTTGAGGCCATTGGGGTCAAGTGACTTGCATAGGGTCACACAGCTAGTAAGTGTCTGAGGCCTGATTTGAACTCAAGTCCTCCTGACTCCACAATTGGTGTTCTATCCACTGCACCATCTAGCTGTCTCCATAAATTATACATACATGAATGCACACACATATATACACATATATCACATAACTATATACATATATGTATATATATGTATTGGTAGCTGTATTTCAATATAATTGGTTTCCTTTGTGATCCTATATATTATATTTTATGCATTTATAGGTATTATTTCAAAAAGAGGTTCATAGTATTCCCCAGACTCTGTCCACAGGTATGTGCACAGAGTGTGCGTGCATGCACACACACACACACACAGATTAAGAAATTCTACTCTCAAAATATCTGACCCTTCTCTCTGTACATGGAAGGTAGTGATGGAGACTCATTTAAACCCATGCTGAGAATTCTGGGACGTGGATATTATTCACCTTACTAGCCAAGAAACAATTAAGAGACTTGGACCAAAGTGTCTGTGATTGCCTAAACCTATGAATAACTTAAACAAAGAGAGATAGAGGTAAGGGCAGTGTCTACCAAAGTGGCATCATGGCAGCAGTTGTAGGGACAGTGTTCTGAGCACCCTGGACAAAGGTAGTTTCTGGTTTTGTCTCTAGCACCTGGAGAGCAGACCTGGGGATCAGAATAATGAGTTAAGAGTAGCAAGGATGTCAGTGCTCTCAAGATTTGGACTTAAGATAGATGTACATTCTAGCCTTATGTTTCAGGACAAGGAACACTAATGATGTTTGCTGGAAGGTGTATGGACAGCTAGATGGTGCCATAGTGCACAGAGCTCCAGGCCTGGAGTCAAGAGGACTCATCTTCCTGAGTTCAAACCTGTCCTCAGACACTCACTTGTTCTATATGACCCTCACCAAGTCACTTAACCTGTTTGCCTCAGTTTCCTCATCTGTAAAATGAGTTGGAGAATCTTTCCCAAGAAAACCCAAAATGGGGTCATAGAGAGTCATGACTGAAATGATGGGATAACAATAAAGTCCTCTTTTCTATGTAAATCATGAGGAAAATCTACAAAGGATTATCTGTCTAACGTCCTTTCTCTTTGCTTGTTGGCTAAGAGGTGCCCGTTATGATTTACTACTTTTTATGTCTTAACTGTTTAATTATTTGGATCCTGTTTTAGATAAGAACAACAATTAGCCCTTACTTATCACTTTAGGGTCTGCAAAGTGCTTTACGCATAGTATCTCATATGATCCTTATAACAAACTAAACTTTAATTCCTGGTCAAGTGCTATTACCAGTTCCATTTTACAGAATAGGAAACTGAGGCAAAGAGGGTCTAAGTGACTTCCTCAGGTGGACGTAGCTAGTAGGTGTCTGAGGTCAGATCTGAACCAAGGTCTAGCTGACTCCAGGCCAATTCTTTATCCACAACTCCACCTAGCTGCTTAGAACCAAGAAAAACAGTTTTTGGGGGCAGTATACATTTTACTTTTAGTTTGAGGGTAGAAATAAAGAGAAAACTCTTGTTGTTCTAACTATGAAGGAAACAGATGGTTCAAATTGTCTTTTTAGGTTAGGGCAGAAATCCCAGCCTCTGGTCAATGGTTAAAGGAGAGAACCCCCTTCTCTAACCTGGAGGTGAAAGAGTTATGTCAGCATATATTGTACATTATATTTAATACTCTAAGCTCCCCAAAGAATGGAGAAAGACTTCTGTGTGGATTTGGAACCAATGCTCCTGAGGATGCATGATTCTATTGATGGATATAACTGAAAATGGCCAACAAAAATCTCCATTACTCACTCTAGGGAGAGAACTGAAGGGACCGGGAAGGAGAGACACAGGGATCTATCTAGGAATTAGAGGAGCAAGAGGTAGCCAGAAAGGAAGGCTTCATTCACAGCCAGTCTCTAGTGGACAGAGATACATGTGATCTGAGTGGATTCTATTGCTTCCCCTTTTCTTCACTGGGAAGAGTGAGAATCTAATCCTTGCCAACCAACCAACCATAATCTCTGCAGGGACAGATAGAGGTTACATAATCATGCTGCTCTTCTCTCTTGAAACTTTCACTGGCTCCTGATTCTTGACTCTGGCTTTTAAGTCCCTTTCCAACCTGGCTCCAACCCAGTGGTGTCAAACTGAAATAGAAATAGATTCCTGCAGCCAAATATTGACTCAGAGGATTACAAATTAGACTTATCTATATTGTCTTTTTATGTATCCTGTTAAGTGTTTCCCAGTTGTGGAGAATCTGACACCTCTGCTTCAGCCTCCCACGCTAGACTTTTCTCATGCTCCTACTTCCCATTTTACAGCTTATACTTTCAGAAAACTGAACGAGCTTATTTGGAAGGACCATGGTTGTTCTCTGTAGATACAGTTTTTGTGGCTTTTGTGAGATGCCAAACTCAATAGGGACATTCTTCTACCAGGTTCACCCAGTCTTCCTTTATCTTAGGAGACCTCTCTGTGTGACTTACAAAGGAACAGAAAGGAATAAGAAACAGCCAGGAGAAAAAGGAGATAAAACACCAATAGCCCATATTTCAAAATGGTAACCACTCTGTTGCCTGACGGGGACTTCTATAATGAATCAGAAATGGGACCAATAAATTATGGGATCACATACACAAATGTTTTCCTTTTTTTTTTCCTGAGGTGTAGTTTCTCACAGAGGCTCGGCCTTGTTTCCTGGCTTCCTGGAGGTTGGTCTTTGCAGTCCCACATACCAGGCTGCCCCATCCCCATCTATTAACTCATTGTCAGGTAGTTGTACCTGACTGACTATGTAGTTGGATAGTCCTCAGCAACTCTAAACTCATGTGATAAGGCAAAGTTCCTCATCTTTTGTGTTTGTTTTCTCTGTCAGACAAAATCCTTTTTGGACTGGGAAGGATGTGGGGGAATTCTCATAGGGAGCTGATACTAGAGAGAATCAGGGAGATAGAAAACAATTAACTTCCCTTGATGAGTGCAATTTACCAGATACAGAAGAAATACATACAAATGTATAAATGGATCAGTCCATGGGATTGTTGAGCCTCTTTCAATAAACTTTGAAAGATCCTGGAGAACAAGAGAAATGTCTCAGAATTAGACAAAGAATACATATTGCCCCAATGAAAAAATAAATGGAAAAGAATAAAATCTGAAAATGATAGGTCAGTCAGTTTGATTTTATTATTATTAAAATTCAAGAACACAATATTAAAGGGAAGGCTAATGAACATCTGAAAAGGAAGCAACAGTCATAGTGTCAGTGTGATCTTACTAGAACATGCCTCTCTATTCTTCTTTCCTTTTCTGACAGAGTTGCTAGATGGGTAGATCAGTGGAAGTTGGGGGTATAGTTTAACTTAACTTTAGCAAAACCTTTGACAGTGTCTCTGGTGTTATTTTTGTGGGAAAATAGAAGGAATTAGAATAGCTAATCTGGAAAAGAAACTGAATGCAGATTGAAGCATGCTTTTAAAACTTTATAATTTAAAACTATTATAATTTATCATAATACACAAATATAATATTATTGTTTATGTAGTTTGATTTTTAAATTTTCTTTTGCAACATAGATAATAAGGAAAATATTTTTCATGACTGCACATATATAATCCACATCAAATTGCTTGCCAGCTCGAGGAGGGGATAGGAGAGGGAGAGAGTTTGTAACTCCAAAAATTTTTAAATGTCATGTTTTGTTTTAAATGTCTTCAAGAAAAAAATAAAAATTACATGTAATTATTATATATGCCTTGACCTTATGCTGTTGAGCACTTTTATTAGTGAGTTGGTTAAAGACATTTATGGTATGTCCATCTCAGATTTTAATATGGTTCAAAGATGAGTAAGAAACCAAGAAAGTAAAGAACTTTGAGGCTATCCATATAGGAGAATGTTGAAAAGACTAAGGGTTTAGACTGGAGAAAGGATTGATGTATAGAAGAGTGAATGGACTACCTCTGCTCTGAGCCAGCAAGTAGAACAAAGAATAAGGAGTAAAAAAGTTACATAGAAGGCCATTTTGACTTCAAGGAATGGATGCCTCAATGGTGAAAAGCTATCTCCAAGTGGAGTGGTCTGCCTTGAGAGGTTGTGAAATATTTCTCCTTGGAGATCTTCAAGCAAACTGAATGACCATTTCTTAAATACATTGTAGTGAGGATTCTTGTTTAAGTAGGATGGACCAGATGGCTGCTGTGATCCCTTCCAATGCCAAAATTCTGTGATTCTATGATTGAGTGTCTTTCTGAAATGTTGAGTTTGAGAACCAGATGAAATTCCATGTGAAGATGTCCAGCAAGCAGTTGATAACATGAGAATGGAGCAGTGGTCTGCTGGTAAATGCTTAACCATCAGTTCTCCAGGAAATAATAATAACAAAATATCCATGATATGCTTATAAGTATAATTTGTATTATTAATATTTTTACCATCACTTTGATAAGTTCAGGATAGCAACAACACAAAAATTTGGAGAGTTTGTCAATTTCATAAGTCTAAGTGCTCACACTGAAAATTTAACAATCAACTCTGGCCAGCCAGTTTGAGCTGGCTCCAGCACACCTCTGAATTGGAGTATTGGGAGTCATCTGCGAACCAGTAGTTGGCATAATGAATAGAACTTAGAGTCAGAAAGACCAGAATTTGAATCCTATATTAGACACATAATAACTATGTGACTCTAGACAAGTCACTTAGACTTTCTGTTTCTCAATTTCCTCATCGGTAAAAAGGGGATTATAATAAAAGGGTTTTTTGTGAGGATCAAATGAGATAAGATCTGTAAAGTACTTCTAAAATGCTATATAAATACTTGTTATTAATATTTGTTATAATTTGGAAAAAAGTGACAAGTGGATGGGATTAGACAGCATCACTAGAAGAAAAAAAAGATAAGGACGGACCCTTGGAGCACATGGTTGCTTAGGAAAACAGAATGGTGGACCAGCACCAGACACTGAAGAGAGACAGGACGTATAAACCTATAATATCTATGAATTTTCTGTTTCTGGTTGTAAAATAGAATCATAGAAATTAGTGTGAGAAGAGACCTGAGACATCATTCCATCCTATAGCCTAATTTTATATATGGAGAAACTGAGGCTCAGGGACAAGAATATTTTCTCTGCCTCACAGAGGGCCTTCGTAGGGTCAGATCTGATGAAATCTGTGAAGGGCGTCGTGAAATGAAAAAACCTTATATTAACTGGTTATTTCTTCAGTTGTTAATCACTGTGTCGTAGTTAGAAGTAGAATGAACTTTCTGAGGTCATCTTGCATTTAGCAGATGAGGACACTGAGGAGGAGTAGGTTAGGAGATGAGGCCTAAAGAAGGGAAGGGTCCCATATAGTAAGAAACAGAGTTGTGCTGATGACTTGGTTAAATATGTTCATGGCCTGATTATCTTGAGTACTGACCCACCTTCCCTGCCACCCCCCCCCCCCAAAAAAAGAGTATTTTCTCAGATTCATTCCTCCTTTCCCATCTTCTTATACTCTTAGGACCTAAATAATCTATATAATACGGTACATAAGTATGATGTTGGGAATGAAAGTCAGCCATCCATCCTACACTCTCCTTTCTAATTATTTCTCCAGGTGGTTGACTGCTAGTATCTGAGATTCCTTTGAGTTGAGCATTGAAGGCTATGGTTAAAAAATGAAAATATTTGATGTGGGAAGGGAAGGGAATAAGTATTTATATAGCACATGCAATGTTCCAGACACTGAGCCAAGTGCTTCTAAAATAACTCATTTGATTCTCAAAACAAGCCTGTGAGGTGGGTGCTATTCTCATCCCCATTTTTTGGACTTGAGGAAACTGAGGCAAGCAGAAGTTAAATGACTTGCTCAAGGTCACACAGCTAGTAAGGGTTTGAGGATGGACTTGACCTCAGGTCTTCCTAACTCCAGGCTCAGCACTCTATACTGATGCCACTCTCTGTGGGAATAAAATAAGTAGATATCCATCGACTAGCGGAAGGGCTGAGCAGATTGGAGGACATTAATACAGTGGAAAATTACCGTGTGTAAGAAACAGTGAATGGAGAGTCCAAAGAAGGATAACAAAAATGCATAGACTGATGCAGAGTGAAGGAAGCAACATCAGGAAAATGATGCACAGTGACTTCAAAAATATCAACGGAGAGAACAACACCACTGAAAATCTAAAAGCTGTCTAACTATAGAAACTGAACTTGGCACTAGGGAACGAGGGGGTAAATACGCCTCGCTCTGTTTCTTGCAGAGGTGGGGGACGTGGAGGGGAGAGAGGGCATGAATGTTAATGCAAAATTGCCAAGCTTAATGAATGTATTAGTTAATATTGTACCCTTTTCCATCCTTTTTTCTTTTTATTCTTTGCTACAAGGAGTGGCTCACGAGGTAGGGAAGGGGAGAGGGAGGTACTTTTAAAACAAAACATATCAGGGGTTTTTTAAAGTGCAATACTGGAGTTTAGCCATCCAAGTCCCAAAGCTCTGAAAGAATGGAATGAAAGGGGCGTCTAGGTGGTGCAGTGAATAGAGCGCTGGCCCTGGAGTCAGGAGGACCCGAGTTCAAATCTGGCCTCAGACACTTGACACAAAAACTAGCCATGTGACTTTGGGCAAGTCACTTAACCCCAATTGCCCTCCAAAAAGCAAAAAAAAAAAAAAGAATGGAATGAGAAAGAGTTGAGTTTTTTTATGTACATATACACACTTTATTTTGTTTAAGTGAATACACCTAACCAAGTCATCTTCTGTAAGTGAACATCTCATTCACAAATCCCTGCATCACAATTCTTTTTTTTTGTTGTTTTTTTAAATTTTATTACAGTTTGCATCATTCATTTCCACAAGATTTTGAGTTACATATTTTCTCCCCGTCTTTCCCCCGCCCACCACCCCAAAACAGCCATCCCAGTGTGTCCCCCCTCCCCCAGTCTATTC
>CM053582.1:88906961-88937740 GCA_028627135.1 Pseudochirops cupreus
CGGGCGGGAAGCTATAAAGCAGAGGCGGGTGCAAAACCTCTGCCTTTCGCTTTTCCACTCTGGAGGCCTTTCGCCAGACTGCTTATCTCCCCCTTCTGCAGTTCCCACTCACAGCTGCTGCTAATCTGCTCACCTGAGAGGCTCCTCCACTTCTCCTGTCCAGTCGCCCCTGGGGCATAGCCGCGGCTTCAGGGCAGGCTGGTTTCTGTTCGCAGTGCTGATATGGTTCCTCGTAGTGGAGCTGACTTTAGTGGGAAGTATCTTTGTGTGCGTTTTGGAGTTCTAGGATTGGTTTAGAGTCCTGTTTTATGGGTATTTTGGGGTGGCTATGTGAGAGCTGCAATATGTTGCTGCTGCTATGCCGCCATCTTGGCTCTGCCCAGAAATCCATTTCTTATGATCAAGAAGGTTTAAACTTTGTTACCTCCACTATCAGTAGAAAAATGGTGGTGGATGTTAAGACCTACTACTCTGATTCCAGAAATACACAGCTATTGTGTGTTTTTTAGAGTAAGTTATGATTGAAAAAGAGAAAGAAAACTTACACCAAAGCCAGTTATGAGGAGTATTTTCTTCCTGACATCCACCTTCACCTCAGTACTACAAGGAAACTGCAGTGAATAGTGAACAATCCAGTGCATTGTCTCTGTGACATTTCTGAAGAAGGTCTCAGTGCTCTTAGTCTATTTGTCTTGGCCTTTCTCGACTCTATGGATGAGGTCTGGTCTAGGTGAGTTTCTTACTATTTCTGTAAGGTTTTTGCTTTTAAATAATTGAACAGAACAGTGAATATAAGCTTGTGTCAACACTGAGAGATAAAACTGCTTTATTCTAATTGTATGCAAAGACACGAATTGTTTTTCAACTTTCCATTCAAGCCTTTTTGGGTATTAAGGTTTTTTGCTATTGAATAGCAAAGAACTTCCATTTGTCTTCTACTTCTCCTTTGCCCTAAAAGTATAAACACTGCATTTCAATTTGATTGTGTTGCATATAGTTGGTTTACTGTAAATTTTCTTGTAAACATGATTGCCTTGTTCAGTTTTGCTGTAAACTGACTCACCATATGATGCACTGTTGATATGTTTTCTGATGTGTGCTTGATAAGAATGATGAAATAATGCTTAAAATATGTAAAAAAAATTAGATTGGAGCAAATGGAAGCTAATAACTTTATGGGAAATAAAGATACTATAAAAACAGATCCAAACAAGTGAAAAAATAGAAAGCAATGTGAAAGATCTCATTGGAAAAACCACTGACCTGGAAAATAGATCCATGAGAGATAATTTAAAAATTATTGGACTACCTGAAAGCCATGATCAAAAAAAGAGCCTAGACACCATCTTTCAAGAAATTATCAAACAAAATTGCCCTGATATTCTAGAACCAGAGGGCAAAATAGAAATTGAAAGAATTCACTGATCACCTCTTGAAAAAGATCCCAAAAAGAAAACTCCTAGGAGTATTATAGCCAAATTCCAGAGTTCCCAGGTCAAGGAGAAAATATTGCAAGCTGTCAGGAAGAAACTCTTTGACTATTGTAGAAACACAATCAGGATAACACAAGGTCTAGCACCTTCTACATTAAGGGATCAAAGGGCTTGGTATATAATATTCTGGAGGGCAAAGGAGTTAGGATTAAAACCAAGAATCACCTAATCAATGAAACAGAGTATAATGCTTCAGGGGAAAATATGATCATTCAATGAAATAGAGGACTTTCAAGTATTCTTGATGAAAAATCCAGAGCTGATCAGATAATTTGATTTTCAAATACAAGAAACAAGAGAAGCATGAGAAGGTAAATAGGAAAAAGAAATCATAAGGAACTTATTAAAGCATTCCTACATGGAAAAACAATAGTTGTAACTCATGAGACTTTTCTCAGTATAAGGATAGTTGAAGGGAATATACATACATAAATACATACATACATACATACATACATACATACATACATACATGTATATGTGTGTGTATATATATGTGTATGTGTGTGTATCTGTGTACATATGTGTGTATAAGAGGGTATATGTGTATATAAATACATGTGTGAGTGTGTGTATATGTGTGTACATGTATATATAGATAGAGGGCACAGGATCAGTTGAATAGGAAGGGATGATACCTAAAAAATAAAATCAAGAGGTGAGAGAAGAATATAATGGGAAAAGGAGAAAGGGAGAGATAGAATAGGGTAAATCATCTTATATAAATGATACAAGAGGAAAATGTTACAATGGAGGGGAAGAGCAGGAAGGTGAAAGGGAATGGGTCAACCTTACTTTCATTGAATTTGGCTTAAGGAGGGAATAACATATACTCAATTGGGTATCTTACCCTACAGGAAAGTAGGGGGGAAGGGAATAAGAGGGGGAATGATGGAAAGGAGGGCAGATTGGGGGAGAGGGTAGTTAGAACACACTTTTGAAAAGGGACAGGGTCAAAGTAGAAAACAGAATAACTAGGGGGCAGGATAGTATGGAGGGAAATATAGTCTTTCACAATGCAATTAGTATGGAAACATTTGGCTTAACTCCACATGTACAACCTATACTGAATTGTTTGTCTTCCCAGTGGGGGCAGGTGAGGAGTGTAGAAGGGAAATAATCTGGAAATCAAAGTTTTAAAAATAAATGTTATTTTTTACATGCAATTGGTAAATAAGATATACGGGCACTGGGGTATAGAAATACATCTTGCCCTACTAGAAAGTTGGCGAGGGGATGGGGAAGGATATAAAAGAGAACAGATTGGGGGAAGGGGTATTCAGTAGGCTTGCCATCTTGGGGTTGGGGTAGGGAAAAGATGGGGAGAAAATTTGTAACTCAAGATCTTGTGGAAATAAATGTTGAAAACTAAAAATAAATAAAATATTATTTTTTTAATTAAAAAAATAAAAATATTTTAAGTTAATGAAAAAAATAAAAGATGAAAATGATAAAAAAAAATTGCTTTGACTATATACAATGTTCTTTTGGTTCCATTCATTTTGCTCATTATTTCATACAAGTCTATCCATATTTTTCTAAAAATCAACAAGGTCATCATTTCTTATAACACAATAGTATTCCATCATCATAATACAGCCTAGAATCATCTGGAAAGTCCCTTGCTTCCTTATCCCATGTATAAAAGCCCATCTCCCCTACCCCCAAATCTATTACCCATGACCCTTCCTCTGACGCTTAGTAGTTCTGCTAATGAAGGCATGGCAGTTAACATTGTTGAGTCTCAGTAGGTTCATCCATATATTGGGGAGTAGTAATATTCTCAGGATCACAAGATCAAAAAGAAGATTAAATGAGAAATGTACATTGAGGACTCTGTACTAGGTCAGATAGTTTATAAACATTTATTAAGAACTTATTATTCACCAAGCAAAAGACAATTCCTGCCCTCCAATAACTCACAATCCAACAGGATAGACAACAAGCAAACAGATTTGAACAAACACATTCAAACACAGATAAATAAGGAAGAGAGGGAAGGCACTAGCATTAAGAGGAGTTGGGAAAGGCTTCCAATAAAAGATGAGATTTTAGTTGTTACTAGATGGATTCCAGTAGACAGAGATGAGGAGGGAGAGCATTCCAGGCATGGGAATAGTCTAAGGCACCCTTTAATGTGCCAGCTATTATTGCTACCTGTAAATTATGAGATCTGGTTTGAACTGTGAACTTTGCAACTTGAATAAGCTCCATTTCATTACAATGACCCTGGGATTTTATGGACTACAATAGAAAGTCATATGTCTATGATGGCTGACATTTTATGAACTATTCTCCCCACAACACCATGGTCAGTAAATAATGTGATTATAATTATCCCATTGGATAATTAATGAAATGGAGCCTCAGAGAGGTAAGCTAACTTGCCCAGGGTGACAAAGCTTTTGGATAGGAAAAGTAGGGTTTCAACCACGGTCAGAAACATTTCCCCCTATATCAGACTGTCTCTTATACAATGTGAGCACTGCAAAGTTCAACTTAGGGCAACATCTATGGGCATTTGTTACAAAATCTAATAATAGTATAGCTCCAATTATAAAGAAAATCCACATTTCTCTAGTTGCCATAATATCACATCTGTTTGCCATGTCCGTCTAGTCAACTATAATGTCAGAGTTGGGGTGGGGATAACAATCATTCCACCACATCTTTAGTCAAATACGCCTCAATCCTCCCCGACAAGGGGCCTTCTCTGGCCTCCCATCCCTCTGAGAGCTTCTCCCTTAAAGGTTATTTTCTATCTGTTCTTTATGCATCTTATATTTAGTGGTGTCTGGGAGTTCATTCTGGGTTCTTCAGGAATCAGCTAAAGAATGCCAATCAAGAATTGATTGTTTAGTTAATTACCTAGACTTAAGAAAACCAAGGAAAAATGTTAGTAATGCAGACTAAACATTTAAAATTATGGCGTGCATGCCTTTTCTCCCAGAAATGTAGTTAATATTTACCGTCATATATCTCCTGTATTCATCTGTTGTTTTTGTTTGTTTACATGTACTTTTCGCCCTCAACAAGATTGTAAGCTCCTTGAGGGAAGGGACTGACTTTTTTTTATTTGTTCGTTTAGTTTAACTTTGATTTGCTTTATTAGGAAGTTATGTGCATTAATTGAGGAATGACTGAAATATATTTGTTCATATAGAGAGAGGCTGCTAGGTGACACAGTGGATAGAGTGCTTGGGCTGGAACCAAGACCCGAGTGCTAATCTTACCTCAGATGCTGACAAGTTGTATGACCCTGGACAAATCATTTCACTAAGTATGCCTCAGTTTCCTCAACTGTGAAACAGATGATAATGATAGCCTCCATTATACACAGGATTATTCTGAAGTTCAAATACAGTAATATCTGTAAAGTGCTTAGAATAGTACCTGGCACAATATAGGCCCTTAATAAATGCCCTCTTTCTGGAGGATGTTTCTTCTAGTCTCTCTTCCCAATCACCACACCCCCATTTGTTACAGTCTTCCTTCATTTTATTTCTCTTTTTTTAACAATGCCTTTAAAAACTATGATAGGAATTTTCTGACATCCCATCCCTTTTCTCACTTGCTAATCCCTTTTGCAACAAAGAAAAACACAGCAATTCTCTGCCCCACATCTCTCTCTCTCTCTCTCTCTCTCTCTCTCTCTCTCTCTCTCTCTCTCTCTCTTTCTCTCTCTCTCTCTGTTCCCCCTTTCCCCCTCCCTCATCCCTTCCTCTCTCTGATGCCATCACTATGTCTCTGTGTCTGCCTCTAGTCTTTGTCTGTCTCTGTCTTTCTCTCTGTGTCTGTCTCCCCCCTCCTTTTTCTCTTTCTGTCTTCATCTCTATCTCTGTGTCTCTATGTCTCTGTCTCTGTGTATATCTCTGTCTCTGTGTCTCTCTCTGTCTCGGCCTCTATCTCTTGGTCTCTCTGTCTGTCTCTCTTTCTCTTCCTCCTTTCCTCACTCTCTCTCTTTCTCCCTCTCTATCTCTCTTTATCTCTCTGTCTCTGTCTCTCTTTGTCCTTCTGTCTCTCTATCTCTCTCTCTTTCTCTTCCTCCTTTCTTCCCTTTCTCTCTCCCTTTCTCCATCTCTGTTTCACTATGTCTCTGTCTCTCTTTCTCTTCATCTCTCTCTGTCTCTCAACATTTCTAATTCCTTCAACTGATGCTGTTATCCTGTTGCAGCAATCTCTGTCATCATTTCCTTCTAGAAATGATGGTGGTATTTTCTACTTTATATGTATGTTACATATACTTAATTATTTACTTAATAAGTGTATAATCAAATAAAAAAATAAACATGTTTTTCTCTCCAATAAGAATGTGAACTTCATGATGGCAAAAACCTCTTCTCTCTTTCCTTGCATTCTCAGTGTCTGGAACATAATGAAAGCATTTTGACTGACTGCCTGAAGTGGGGGTAAGGGAGACCACAGAAGTAAAACATTCCCCATCTGTTACTGCATAGTGACTATAGCGTTAGCCTGAGAGTCAGTAAGACACAGATTCAAGGCCTGTTTCTGCTACTTATTAGTTCTGCAATTATGAGCAAAGGATTTAACCTGTATAGTGGGGACTCTTCATGGTCACATTTGGATTGTTCTTGGCAAAGATACTGGAGCGGTTTGACATTTCTGTCTCCAGTTCATTTTACAGATGAGGAAACTGAGGCAAATAGGATTAAGTGACTTCTTCAGAGTAACACAGCTAGTAAGTATCCGAGGCAAGACTTGAACTCAGAAAAAAAAAAGTTGTCCTGGCTCCAGGCCCAGTTCTCTATCCACTATGCCAAATAGTTGCCCATGGACCTTTGTACCTGTATTAATTTTACTTTAAGATGTGGTACCTGTGTAGGGTGATGTGGCTAAACTCTTTTTCTTCATTGCAAGAGAAATATCAATCAAGAAGAGGGAACGCACGTCGGAAAATGACTATGGTGTTTTTTAAGGCATCATTAAAAAAGAAAGAGATGTCTCTCTTAGCCCAGCTAAAGAAAACAGTCTGTCTATGTTTCCTCTTACATTAATCACAAAGATGTTAATGATGGTGCTAGGTTCTCTACTCCTCCTGTGCTGAGTCAGCTGAGAACAAAGAGCCAAAATGAGTCTCATCCTCTCTCACATCTGGGCAAAAGGAGAAGGTCATTGTAAAGAAATCCACACACATCTGACCTTGAAGAATAATGAACTGATGGGGAGGGTTAGGGAGACATCTTTGGGCAAGGAAATAGCTGACATCCAGAGGAGAAAGTAGGCCATTTCCATCCGAATGTGTTCATTCAAATATTAATCATACGCCAAAAGGAAATCTAAACATTTCTCTAATTACTGAGGGCTAATTAATTATCTGCACCATTTTACTGAAGAAAAACAATTCAAGTACAAAATAAATCACTAGAATCCACATAACACCAACACCACCCCTCCCCCCCTTCTCTCTCTCTCTCTCTCTCTCTCTCTCTCTCTCTCTCACACACACACACACACACACACACACACACACACACACACACACACACACACACACACACACACACCTGGTTGGCCCTGTGGGATGGAAACTCCAGGGGGAAGGCTGACCCACACTCACAGAAGCAACAAGGACCTAAAAGACCACACAGTCCAAGCCAGACAAGGAATTTCTTTTACAACATCCATAATAACTGTTCATCCAGTCTTTGCTTAAAGACCTACAACAAATGGGAAGTTACCCCCTCTTGCAGAAGCTCAATCTAGATTTTTGGAGAGCTCAAATTGGGAGAAAAATTTGTTTTGTTTTATTCCCTGCATCAAGCTTAAATTTGTCCATTTCTCCTTTTTTTCTGTTTTCTGTGGACAATCAAAATAAATCCAAACCCTCCTAAACATGAGTCCTTTTAGATACTTGAATACAACCACCATCTTTCCCACCTCTCTCTCCCTCCCTCTCTCTCTCTCTCTCTCTCTCTGTCTCACTCATTCTTCATTCTTAATTCCTTCAACTGATGGTATAACCCAACAGCAGGAATCTCCAATATCATTTCCTTCCAGAAATGATGGTATTTTGAATAGGACAGGAACGTAAGTCTCATCCAAAAGAGTCATAATAGCCACAAGAATTCAAAAGAAAATTTCAGTTAGGGTAATATTAATTTTACTCAATTCTAAACATACCAAGAGTCAAAAACAAAGGGTTCCTACTAAGTGGAATATTTTCAATATGTATGGACAGGCCCTGTGCATGATTAGGGATCATTCTTTGCTGGTAGGGTGTGTGTATGTGTGTGTGTGTGTGTGTGTGTGTGTGTGTGTGTGTGTGTGCGCGCGTGTGTGTGTGTGTTGTTTTGGTATATGCCTTCTGGTGTCAAGCATCAGCCTTCAAATCCTACCTTCTACAAGAAACCTTTCCCAACCCTCCTTAATCTTGGTATCTTCCCCCTATTGATTATCTCTAATCTATCCTTATATGTGTTGTTTATACATAATTATCTCCCCCATTGGGCAGTTAGGTGGTGCAGTGGGTAGAGGGCTGGGCCTGGAGTAAGCATGATATGAGTTCAAATCTGATCTCAGACACTAACTAGCTGTGTGACCCTGGGCCAGTCACTTAACCCTGTTTGCCCAATTTTCCTCATCTGTAAAATTAGCTGGTGATGGTAATAGCAAACTGCTTAAGAATCTCTGCCAAGAAAACCCCAAATGGGGTCACAAATAGCCAAATACAACTGGAATAAGTGAACAACCAAACTGTCCCATTAGACTGAACTCTTGAGGGCAGGAACTGTATTTTTTGTTTGTTCATTTTGTTTTTGCCTTTCTTTGTATCACCAGCACTTATCACAGTTTCTAGCACAAAATACTGTTGTGTTGTTCTGGTTTATCCTTTGTTTTTGTTTTCGAGGAAAAACAATGACATCACAGGGAGATGTCTAAACTTGAGTGTGAACTGGATTTAAAGTAGAATTGCCTAAAGCCATGAGCTTCACTCTCTCTTCGTGAAGTGCAGTGGTGGTACTGGCGAATGCCCCAGGAGACAATGGATAACCTTGGAGTCCTCCATACCTGACCAAGCTTTAAGTGTGCCACAGTGTCTGCTTCAGCTGCTTCATGGCCGTAGGACAGAGTGTTCTCATCCCCCCATTCTGCCAGGGAGAAAGTCTTCCTGTGCTTGACGTAGACACCCACTAACTTACCAACAGACCTGAGGTCTGCCAGTTGTGCTCAGGCTCAGCCCAGTTACTGATTCACTGGGGTTTACTGGAGTGTGGCTACTGTGCCTACTACACCTTGGAGCCACAGGTGAGAGCTGGATGAAGGGGGATGCCAAAGGTGAATGAGCAGCCTTGAAAAGGGCTTGGCAAGCCCTCCAACCAGAGGTGCCAGCTCTTCTTGAACACTCCATATACTCCCTGCATGTAATAGGTTTTTAATAAATACTCATTGATTAGTTGACTTAATAAAATGTATTTTGAAAACAAGAAAATAAAACATAATAAAGTTATACTTCATGATAAAAAAAATCTTTAAAAACAGACTAGTGGTTGGTTAAAAAGAAAAAAAAAACTTTGTTACTGAATTCTGGATTTCTAGAATGCAATATGTCAAATTTATAACTGAGTCACACAGTCTCATATGGTAATTTAGCAGGCTCATTGGTTACCCTGGTTGCCCTCCACACAAACACTGGGAACTCTTTGATGGAATGTATGCAAAGGTGTCAACAAGGAGAAGCTTCAGATGTCTCAACTTTTCCTATCTCTCTTTGCCATGAGGTAAGAAATCATGAAAGAGGCCAGGGCATCTCAAGGCAGGATAGGCTATATCATCAGGATGACGTGGGAGACTAGATGGCTTCTGATCTATGAAAACTCAAACTTCCCTCAGGACAGTGTTTGCAAAGGTACATGAAGCCAAGATATTGGGTAGAATTGCAGACATCTGGGATTGGAAGGTCTGTTCTAAGGCAAAATGAACAATGCAGCTGATAAACAATATGCCAATGTCATGTTGCTCTCTGATGATCTATTAATTCAGGGTTCACTCTAACCAATCCTGGAACCTGGAGGAAGAGTCAATAACTGGACTCAGCTGATTGATTGAACGAACATTTATTATTTGAATATTACTATTTAAGAGGAGGCTAAATGGACAAAATTGTGAGACTCTTAAGGACCTTTCAATCTGCTGGCCAGAATGAAGAGCTTGGATCTGCTTTTGAAAAATGAGTGACTTCATCTTAGAGGAAGACTTGATTTCAGATAAAATAAACAATCCCATAGCCTCCCAGATTTCAAAATCATCCTCTTCTACATTCTATTCCATATTGGAATGGCCATCCATAGGAGAAAAAAAAAAAGACAATGCTCCTAAGAACAATAAAAAACATGTTTCCCCCAGGAATCATGGTCTATTGTTTATTTAGTAGGGGGAAGAGAGTGAATGACTTTGATGTCATTTGATTTGAATGACAAATCTCTGACTTCTCCCATAATTTTGTTATTGTGTTATGTTGACCCCTTTTGCATTTTTCTTGGCAAGATACTGGAGTGGCGTGCCACTTGCTTCTCTACTTCATTACACAGATGAGGAAACTGAAGCAAGTGGGGATAAGTGACTTGCCCAGGGTAACATAGCTAGTAAGTATCTGAAGCCAGCTTTGAAATCAGATCTTTCTGACTCCAGGCATGGTACTCTACTCACCGTGCCACCAGCTGCCTCCTCCCACCACTACGTGGTGCTAAATAGAGCTTCCTCTAGCTTGGAGCCTTAATTGGGAACCATATTATTTGTTGTGAATTAAAAATGCAAACAGATGTTTTGAGGAGCAAGAGAGAGTTAACAATTAGGAGGCCAAGGGAAGGCTCCCTGTAGGAGGTAGCACTTGAGTTGAGCCTTGAAGGAAGCTAAGGATTTCACTTGGGTTGGTTAAGAATAGAGTGGGGTTTAGGCATACAGGACAGGCCTTGAAAATCAGGAAAACAGGAGATCAGATGTCAAATTCTGAGAACAACAAAATTTCCTTTTCTACTTAATAAGAAAACTGAACAAATAATCTCTAATGTTTATTCCAAAAATAAAATCTTTAGGTGAACCTCAGTGGTCTGTCCAATCTTTGGAGTTATGATAGAGTAATGTTGCTTTGGTCTGTGGATCTAAGGGTCATTGAATGAAGATGGAATTGATTGTTTTCTCCCTCTTCCCTCTCCACCCCATGAGGACTTTCAGGTGAAATAGTCCATATAATCCTTGGTTTAGACCTGGAAGGGACTTTTGAAGTCATTGAGGCAAATTCTTTCATTTTACAGACAAGGAAAATGAATCTCAGAGTCTCATACTAGTATTTGAGGCAAGACTTGAATGAATCCTTCCTAACTCCAATTTCAGCTCTCTGTTCCCTCTGCCGTGCTGTTTTAGGTCCCCCAGATGAAGAATTAATATCTTTTGATGAGTCTGTGTGGTGGGACACCATCCACCCCAAAGTCATACTTTGTGTTCTTTCCCAGGGCTCTTGGTCCCCAGGTCTCTCAAGTCTTATCTCCTGATCATAGAGTTCTGGAACCAAAGTGTGCTGGGTAATATTGCCCATGTGGCCATTTGGGGATTTTTGCCATTATATCTGGTTCAGCTGTGAAACTGATCATCTCCTAAAAAAAAATGGTACGTGCCACTGCCAGGCAGTCTTTGCCCAGCTAAATGTACCACAATAAATCTAGGAATTGAGGTAGAGCATAGTACATGGGGGGAAGGGGGAGAGGGTCTTGGATTTGGCCTCAAAGGACCTTGGCTTCAATTCTAACCCTACCAAAAATTATCTATGCATCCTTGGGTCAATCCTATACTTCTTTAGCTGTGTCCTCTGTAAAGGAAATTAGACCAGCTATATCTTGCAGTGAATAGAGCATCAAGTCTGGAGTCAGGAAGACTCATCCTCCTGAGATCAAATCCAACCTCAGATACTTAACTAGCTGTGTGACCCTGGGCAAATCATTTAGCCCTGTTTGCCTCAGTTTCATCATCTGTAAAATGATCTGGAGATGGAAATGGCAAACCACTCCAGTGTCTCTGCCAAGAAAACCCCAGAATGGGGTCACAAAGAGTTAGACATGACTGAAATGATGGAACAACAATCACAAAAGACCAGGGAGCATCTCAGGTTCTTTTCCAACTCTAGGTATATGGTCCTGTGAAACTGAAATTCTAGAGATGGCTGCTCTCTTGTATTTTTTCATAAAGATGTTTAAGTCACAAAATGAATATTAGGACTGGAAGGAATATACAAATTTTGTTCAGTTCCCTGCTCCATTATACAGATGAGGAATTTGAGACTCAGAGAGAAGTGACTTGTTCAATGGCACAAAGCAAGCTAGTGATGGGTCTAGGCTTAGAACCCTTCTAGATTTGGAGTCAGGAGGACCTGAGTTCATATCTCGTTTCAGATATTTACTAGTTGGGTGATCCTGGACAAGTCATTTAACTTTATGGGGCTTCAGTTTCCTCTTCTCCAAAATGGGGTTATGCATAGCTTTTGAAGTCCATTTCTAAAGCTCTAAATCGAAATCTATCATCCTATGACCCCAGACTCCAGTGTGAAAGGTTGTCATGTAGAAGAATGTTGAGATTTTTTAATCTTAGTCCTAGAGAAATGAACTAGGAGCAATGAGTGATAATGAAAAATAACCAAGAGAATCAATTTAGACTTGGTGTATGTGTGTGTGTGTGTGTGTGTGTGTGTGTGTGTGTCTTTTGGGGGGACACTTTATAACAATTAGAGCTTCTAAAAGTGCAATGAGGAGGAGTGCAGGCAGGGAACAAAAACCTACTATGTACCAAACACTGCTAAGAGCTGTACAGTTATTATCTCATTTGAACCCTCTGCATTATTAGAAGTCTATGAACAGAAACTAAATGACCATTTAGTGGGAGGGAAAGGAGTGGATGTAACAAGCACTCATAGCTGGTATTTACGTAATGCTGTAAAGTTTATGGACACTATACAGATATTATCTTATTTAAGCCTAAGGACAATCCTGGGAGCTAGGTACTACTGTTACTGCCATTTTATAGGTGAAGAAACTGAGGCCAGAAAAAAAGATTAAGTGATTTGTCCAAGATCAAAGAGCTAGTTAGTAGATGAGGTAGAATTTCAACTTAGGCGTCGCTGACTCCAGGTCCAGGACTCTGTCCGTTGTCCTAACTAGTTTCCTCAAAGGGGATAATTTTTCCAATATGGGTTGGACTACATTGCCATGAGTTCTCTTGCAACCCTAAAATTCTATATAATGATGCATGTGACTCCTACTCAGCACTTTTTTTCTCTACACTATGCTTCTCTTTTTAATGGAAAAGATATGTCTGATGAGACCTCCAAATGACTGGTCAATTTTTCATTCCCTTCCAATGAGCTCACCTGTGTCTTGCTCCCTGGAGTCCATTTCTGAAGATAAATAGATCACTAGGTGAACCAATATCTTTCCCAGAGCAGTGCTCCTCAGAAGGATTTAATGGCACCTTAAGAGAAAAACCATCAAGCCAAGGAATTAGCCATTTCACTAATAAGATGCCTTCCATAAAGGAGGTGTCTACCTCATGCATCGTGGGCAAATGCATTTCACTCCATCAACCCTGAGCCAATTTGTATTTCATAGAAAAGCTACCAGTCCCAAAGGAGTTATGTCACATCACTGACCGTGACTTTCCCTCCTGGTCACCTACATGATAAACAGATATATTTGGCCAGGATTTTCAGCTACCCACTGTGCTGGATATTTCACACAGAGTGTAACTGATCAACAAACCAAAGTGTCTTAAATTGATGATTGGTTTTACTCTTATAAATCATTCTTCAACAATAATGAAAGTTTGACTCATGGAAAGGATGCTAGTTTGGGAGTTCAAGAGCCTGGCTTTGCCTTCCAGCTCTTCCTTAGATAACTTGTGTGACCCTGTCACCTGCTGACCTCTCTGGTTTCCTTTAAATCCCAACTAGAATCCCATCGTCAATTAGATGCCACAGTAGATAAAGTGCTGGCCTTGGAGTAAGAAGATCTGAATTCAAATCCTGTGTCAGAAACGTCCTAGCTGAGTGACCTTGGGCAAGTCACTTAACCTCTGTTTGCTACTGAAGAAGGAAATAGAAAACCACTCCTTTATTTTTTCCAAGAAAACTCCATGGACAGAGGTCCACAGGCTCACAAAGGGTCAGATATGACTAAAACAATTGAATAACAACAAAAACAAAATTGCCATCTTCTATAGGAAGCCTTCCCCATTCCCCCTTAATTCCAGTGCCTTTCCTCTGTTAACATATATGTATGTTTGCATATTGTGACTCTCTCCCCAGCCCATTAGATTGTAAGCCCTTTGAAGGGGAGGCAGGGACTGTCTTTTGCCTCTTTTTGTATCCCCAGGTCCAGTGCCTGGCACATAGTAGGTGCTTAATAAGTATTCGGTGAATTAGATTTCTCCTTGCTGGCTCTCATACATGAAAGGAGGAAGTTGGACTAAATAGCCTCTGAGATCCCTTCCAGCTGTGGTCCTACAACCTCTCTAGGCCTCAGTTTCCTCACTTGTAAAATTAGAGTGTTGAACTACATAATCTCAAGGGTTCCTTCCCACTCTATGACGATATAATACTATAATAATCTAGGATACTATAATACTAAATTTAGATGAAAAATAGCACCCTTCCTAGTGTTTTCTCATTGTCCCAACACCTCTCCAGTCAAATAGTTTCCAGTTCTTACAGGCCCTGCCTCCCACCCAATGTAGTTTCTGTTCCAGCCTAGAAGCATTTTCTCCATGACATATGAATTCCAGTATTTTTACATTCTATTCTGTTCTGCCTCTGCTGGGGACAGGAAACATCTATTTTTTTAATTCCTTCTTTTTACAATGCTTCTTTTATCTGTGACTAAAATCTTGAGGCCAGAAAGGCAAATGGATAAAAGAATATCATTTCTTTTCCAAGAAAAGGAAATTAAAAGACACAGGCTAGGCATGGAGGAGGATAGACAGTTCTCTTACAGGTCCCTAAACCTCCATATAACACAATGATTCACTGAGTCCTTGAGTATTAGAGCTGAAAAGGACCTTTGATCAGCTGCTTTTCCATCCTCTGAGTTTATAACCAAGGAAACTGAGAAATTGAATGAATAATTTTGCTGAAATCCCAGAGCAAAATTAATGGGAAGACTGGGTCCATCAAGTCTAGAGTTCTTTGAAGCACATATAGTTCCTGCCTCAGTTGTTCCAAGGCTTCATCCAGCTTTGTGCCCCCTTTTCTGGGATTCCTTCTGTGTGATGGAGATTCTATGGATTGAAATCCAGTCCAACTCTGCCAAGCACCAACATTTTCACAAATAGGCCTGTTCCTCCCCATCCATACACTGAACCACAAATCTTTTTAACAGCTCCTGAATTTGCTGCCAATTGAATAAAGACTGCTATTTTAGGAAATGTCAGTATTTCTAGAAGAAATAAAAAAGAGGCCCCCTTCTTATGTACTGCACTGATTTCAAACAATCTGCCTAGCAAGCTGGCACACTACTGGACAAAAACAGCTCATTCTTCTAATGGCTCTGAAATGAGACTCACCCAGAGATCTCCACTTAACAGAATATAGGGTATTATATTCAGAGCACTAGGAGCAGTGTGTGAGAAATAGGATATACTTGACTCTGACCTCACTCTTCGTTTTGTTGAAAGGTCAATCTTTCCCTTCAGTTCGGTTCAGCTCAACAAACATTAAGTGCCTACTCTGCACTAGGCTCTATATGAGGTACTGGGGATACCAGCACAAAAAATGAAGGAATGGGTCTGTCTTCAAGGGTCTCAGAAGACCTAGGGACCTCAGCGGCCTTCCAGGCCCTCTCCCACATGGTAAAGCATCCCCACTATAAGACAAGAGAAAAGCAGTGATCCAACTCTGCTTGGAGACTTCCAAGGAAGGGCCACCCACCACCTCCCAAGACAATCCATTCTATTTATTGTAAATTCCTCTAATTTTCAGGCAGTTTTATCCCCCACCCCGTTGGCAGCTAGGTGATACAGCAGATAAAACTCTGGACCCAGAGTTAAGAAGACCCAGAAACTTACTAGCTGCATGATCCTAGGCAACTCACTTAATTTCTATTTGCCTCAATTTCCTCAACTGTAAAGTGGGTATGATAACAGCACCTACCTCCCAGGGTGGCTATGAGGATCAAATAAAATAACATTTGTAAAGCCCTTATCACAATACCAGAAACATAGTAGGTACTTAATAAATGCTTGTTAAAAAAAAAAACTAGCCTAAATTCCCTGTATTGTAACTTCTTTCTTTTATTTCAGGTTCTATCTCTGCAGTCAAACAGAACGAATCTAATCCTTCTTCCATATGACAGTCCTTCAAATATTTAAATACAGGCAACCTTCCTCCAGGAAAAAAAAAAGTTACATAGCAGTGTGTCAAATGTGGATGTCTAGGACATGCCAAGAGAGAAAATATATCATTGATTGTGAACTATTATTGACTATTCTTCAGGTCTGGTTATTCTACCAGTGCTGAATTCATCTAACAATCCTATCACCTAGCTCACATCTCTCCGTCTTGTCCATAAGGCTTTAATGACAGATTTCCTCATTCTATTTTTTACCCAAGGAAAATGAATTTTGGATTAGAAAGGACTGCTGCACCCCCCCCAAAAAAAAGACTAGAGAGACCTACAATCGAAAATAGGTGTAGAGATTATGAGATGCTTCAATGAAATAGGACTAACTATATCTATATCACCCCCATGAGTTACTAATCTACTAACCCAAATAGAAAAAGAATTTAGTTTAGTCTGGAATAATCTGTTCTCCATGAAGTCAAGCTGGCTCTTTGTGATCACAGCTTCCTTTTCTCAATGTTTCCTGGGCATCTCATTAATAGTATGATCCAAAGTGTTACCATGAAGCTAATTTAAACTAGCTAGACTGTCATTTGTAGATTTCACTGTCTTCTCCCCCTTCTACTTAATGATATGCCTTTCTCCAGTCCCACCAAACCTCTGCCATTTTCCATAATCGTTCAGTTATCATCATCAGTGACTCAATAATCATGCTCACCAGTTCCTGTGGTCCCTAAGGATATTGTTCATTAGAGATCTTCTAGAGTGGTTTAGCAATCTCATTATCTCCATACTAATTTCCAATTACAGCATTTTACCAGTCATTTTTCACCTTGGATGGATGGGGGTGCGGAAATTCTTACCAGTGCAAAGTTCATTCTCCTTGGCAGAAAAAAAAAAAAAGCAGAAGCAAAAAAAAAAAGGAAATCAAGGAGTTCTGTCTTTTCTCTCTAATCTATTATCATTGACCCATCCACCTTAATCATCACTTCATTCCTTTCTTTGATTGACCCTTTTCCTATAATACAGATTTGTTAGCTTTTATTCTTTACCAGACTCAGTTCATTCACTCAACATAAAGTTATAAAGTTCCTACTATGTGCTAGGCACTGTATTTGGTTAGTTGACTTGTTGGTTGGTTGGTTGGTTAATTGTTGTCCATTCTCAAAGAGGACCAAAATGATATCACTATATTAGATTCAAGTTATACTGCATTTGACTGTAAATCATCAAACCCAATACAAGCTCAGAATGTTCTACCACAGATTGGCCACAAATAGTCCAGGTAAATATTTGGGCGGGGGGGAAGGGAAATTCTCTAAATTTGTGCATTGCATGTTTCTTTTGACCAACTTCAATTCTGCTTTGCTCATAGAGCACAGCAACTTCTCTGATGTGGGCACACTATGTGGGCAGTCCTGAGCCAATGTCTACCATGTCACATAATCAATCCCAATGTTCATAAGAGAGACCTTCAGATTGTCCTTGAATCACTTCTTCTGACCACCATGTGAGTGCTTGCCTTGTGTGAGTTCTCTGTAAAACAGTCTTTTAGGTGAGCATACATTTGGTATTCGAACAATGTGGCCAGCCCATCAGAGTTGCCCTCTCTGCAGTAGACTTCGGATGTGGCAGTTTGGTTCAAGAAAGGACCTGTGCTACACACTGCATTAGGTGCTGAAAATACAAAGATAAAAACTGAAGGGTCCCTGACCTCAAGGAGTTTATAGTCTTTTGATGGGGGAAAGACAATAGAAATGCAGATAAAGAAAGACAAAGCAAATATAACACAACTTTCAGAGGGGAGAGAATAATGTGGCGGGGGGAGGGAAGGAGTAAGAGGAAGTAGCATTCCTGATGTCATTCTTACAGTTCTATGCCATGCCTATGTATTTATATTCAGCCCCCACACAAATGGAGTATTCCCAAAGTTCTGATAATTTCTAGAGCAATCCTTAACTTTGCCTTAGGGTGGAGAAAATCATTGTTAAAGTAAGTCATGATGTATCAGCTATATAAAGACCTACAACCCCTAAGAAACTGGATTGGGGTGGGGGAGTCCTCAGAGCATGCCTTTGTTCCATTTTCTGTATAAATCTTTCAAAATCACAGTTGGTAAGTGAATTCCCTGTGTATCTACATGATCCTCATTAGACAAGTCCCCTTTTACCTTCTCAGCTCAATGATTTCTCTTTTTGTCTTCACAGTTGTATTGTTGAGAATTCCCCATGCTGACTGACTGAGCTGACTTCAAACATGGGTCAACTTTCAGCAGAACAAGTCTAAGACACAGCAACTCCTTCAGAGACTACCCAGCTTCTGAACACTTTGAAGTTCACCCCACCAAATTGTGTTGTGAATGTGAGACTAACCCTGGCTTTCCTCATTCATTCTCTTCATAACTCAAATGGAGCTGTCCCAAAGTTTAGATAATTTCTAGAGTAACCATTTCCTCTGTCTTATGGTGGAGAAAGTCATTGTTAAGGCAAGTCAGAATGCATTAGCTATGTAAATACCTGCAACCCCTAGAAGACTGGTTTGGGCATGGGGTGGGACAGAGGTGTTCTCAGAGTACTCCTAATGTTTCTCAGGGATCTAGGAGTAACTCTGAGGGTTAGTGGTTGTCTTTCAAACCTTCACTGGAGTACTTTTTTTTACATTAGTCATGTTGTAAAGAAGAATTAGAACCAATGTGAAGAATCATGAGGGGAGAGAGAGAGAGTGAGAGAGAGACAGACAGAACAAGAGAGAGAGAGAAAGGACAAATAGCATGTTTCTATCTACATTCAGATGGAGTACTTCTTGCAATGATAGTTGATATCAATTAGTCAAATGAATTCTTTTAGAAAGGAATATTTACTAAGGTGATAGAGGAACAACAGTTGGTAGAAAACACCCCCCAAACATTTAGGACATTCTCTTTATACTAATGAGCTCTAGTTATGGTCTCAAGCCTATGGGAACCCTGAAGATAAGAGGTTCCAAATTTTCTAGACCTCTCAGGATCCTATGCCCTTACTCCAGAGTGTGCTTCTGGGGGAAATCTCTTAAATAAATTTCATTACTAGAGCGTTCTCAAAAGGGATTAATTGGAACCTTTCTAAGAAGCTACTAAACAAAGTAGGTTAGGTGAAAGACAACTATTTTCTCATAAATGTATGTGAACAAATATTTTAATATGTGAAAACCCTTCACTGTTATTGTCCTCTCCCAGGAGGCTGATTCTTACAGCATGAGGCTATTGAGTGGTTCAGTGAATACAGTGTCGGACCTGGGTTCAGGATCTTGCTTCAAACACTTGCTAGATGTGGGCAAATCCCTTTGCTTTTCTTAATCTCAATCTTCTCTTATGTAAAATGGGAATATTAGCAGCACTTCCCACGCAAGGTTGTTTGAGAAACAAATGAGATGATATATGCAATGGGTTCTGCAAACTTTAAACTACTGTAGAAATGTGTATTGTAGTTGTTGTTATTTAATATTATTATTATTACCTGAAATAGCTGTGAGACTGCTGAACAGTCATTTTACTTTTACCTCATATCTGCAATGCCTGAGCCATCCATTTAAAGTCCAGAACTTCTGGCAAGGTATGCCCAAGCTTATATTTAAGGCTTTTCCTCTAAAGTGTATTCTTGGCGGAGACCATCGCCTCTGAAAAGTTGCCATAGAAATCATCTCCTGTGGGCCAACCAACGTCTGAACAGAACAGCTTTCAACCTGTGGAACTTGTGAGCTGGCAATCAAGGATAGGAACATCCGTCTCAGGACTGCTACTTGATCACCTGTGCTCAGAGAAAAGAACAAAGAATAACAGGCAGCTAGAACAAGAGAGTCAGTCTCAGGTTCACCTCTACAAGAATAAGCTCTGATTGCTACAACTAAGCAGTTTTTGTAGCTTCCAGGGATGAAGAAAGAAGAGCAAGATCCCTTCCCAAGGGGAACCTCAAATACCTCTAAAACTCATGGGGAGACAGAGAGAGAGAGAGAGAGAGAGAGAGAGAGAGAGAGAGAGAGAGAGAGAGGCAGAGAGACAGAGACAGAGAGACAGACAAAAAAAGACAGAACGAGAGACAGAGACAGAGACAGAGAGGAGAGAGAGAGAGACAGAGAGAGAGAGAGAAAGAGACAGAGAGAGAGAGAGAGCAACAGTGGAGGTTTTTCGCTATTTAGAGTCTGCTGGTGACTAGCTTTTCCTGAAGAGTGACCAAGCCAGTTGGACATACAGATCCCTTTCTCTAACCCTCAGTCATGGGCCCAAGGAGACCAAAAAACAGATGATTCATCATTCTGCTTCAAAGCTCAAATCCACAGGAATCAGTGAGGGCGTTGCTACACTATCATAAAACTTTCGCTCTGAAGTGATTGTGGGCACATGTTCTGCTCCAAGAGAAGTACCCAAGCTAAAACATTCATGTCACTCAGAAATAGTTAGGACATAGGCATGGCTCCTTGGGAAATACTACAGTCTAATCAGTTAAGAAGAGTCCCACACTCCCCTCCATTAGAGATGCTTTTGTAAACACGAGGGGAATCTATCAAATGGCAGTATTTGTCAGATACACTACTTTGAGTTCCTTTTACGTACAGATTGGACTAGTTGGCCACTGACTGTTTCTTTCCAATTGCCAAATTGTGATCCTGTGAAGAAGGCAGTTGAATAAGCAGTCAAAAGACCTTTCTACCATGATTTTTTATTTACTTCCTGGATTTCATGAACACAGGAGCACTTGGGTTTGAATCATAGACATGAGGTTTACTATAAGAGTCAACTTGAGTAACCCAACCATTAAATGAAAGATTTGAGATAGATGATGGCTAAGAAAATCCCTGGCTTTGAATAATATGAACCAGGAAGAGAATTCATCCTTGAAAATAGAGGTTATTATGCCACAGCCCCACATGACATTTTATAGTAAAACACACCTTTTAAAGGGAATAAGCTTGAGTTCAAAAAAAAAAAAGGAAGCACTAGGAACATGCATTAATTTAGCACTCAGGCTGAGGGCCTCTGATTTATGTTTTTTAGGGATGTAGGACATTGCTCTACTGTAGCTTAGAGGCATTTGGAGAATTAAAATAATAATTTATTCCGTTTTCCCCATTACAAAGTGCCTTGCAATGGATGCCAAGGCATCTGGTGATATTGCGGTTCAAAATGTGTCTACTGTGTAGGCATTGATATATAACATATCTCTCTTGATTTAAAAGGGAAGACATATAATGATACTGTCTTCCTGGTTCCATAAGAAGAGTACCCTAACACAGGTTGGATGCAACAGTCCTTCAGAATGCTGTGCCAAGGAAAACTGGGCATATGTCCAGGCATCTTCCCATGCACAGATGACTCAGTGCCTTTAAGTATCTTCCGCCAACACCTTGGAGTATGGATCCACAGCTTGCTGAAAACTCCCCCTTGTTTAACACAGGGTGGCTGCTTGGAGAACAGTACCATTTATGGATGACTCTCCTCTCAGCCATGCTACATGAGTGCCCCCACAGTGTTCTGGAACTGGGGTGGGGAGGAGAGAGAGATGCCTTGGCACACCTACACAGACAGTGCTACCTGATGGCAGTTCCCAGAAATGCTGTGTCATCCCACCTCAGCTCAGCCCATCGGACCAACCCAGGGGTGCAGGCAGAGACAGACCTGCAGGCTTGCCCAGGTGGGAGAGAATTAGAATGATGGGCAGTCCCTGCTCTGCTTTAAATATCATTCATCCCACAGCACAGACAGGGGAGCAAGAAAGCAAAGGGCTGTGACTGGATTGTATTCAGCATTGGAGTGGAAAAGGAATTGTCTAGCTCATGGGCTTAAAATCTTGGAGTTTTCTTTGACTTTTCTGAAACTCTTGACAGAGACAGATAGAGGTATAGATAGATAGATAGATAGATGACAGAAAGATAGAAAGATGGATAGATAGATGAGAAACAGACAGACAGACATAGATGGATAGATAGACAGAAAGATGGATAGATAGATAGATGGATGGATGGATAGATAGAGACATATATATGTATATATATGTATGTGTGTAAATATATGTGTGTGTGCTTGTGTATATATATACATATATATATATACATATATATGTGTGTATATATATATGTGTGTGTGTGTATATATATATATATAAATATATATATATATATATATATTTATATATATATATGTTTATATCTTAAGTTTCCAGTTTCCAGGAAAATAACTCCTGAAGAGTTACAACTCCAATTCAATGTGGGTAAGAATGAAGAGTTGGAAGAAAAAGAGATATCTTTGGATACTATATTTCTATAAAGTCTTAATAAAAATTTGCTTATCGTCAGTCAAAATTGTCCTGGAAGCTTGTAAGCTTTATGTGTTTTTGCTTCTATTCTGCAAATATTATCACAAATAAACTTATTTATTAAAATATGTATATGCATATATATGTATATACATGCTGTCTCCCCCCAATAGAATGGCAGCCCCTTACTCTACTGATCTCCGATGCATTTGGAGAATTAAAATAATAATGCATTCTATTTCCCCCATTACAAAGTGCTTAGCATTGGATACCAGGATACCAGGTGATATTGTGGGTCAGAATGTGTCTACTGTGTAGGCAGTGATGTATAGTATATCTCTTGATTTAAAAAGTGCAGGGATGGCCTCATGTCTGCCATTCTGTCACCAGCACCTAGTACAGGGTGTGGCACCTAGTAGGCAGTTCACAAACACTTGTTTAACAAGTCTGATTGGCACAATAAGCTGGAAATTGTCCAGAAGAAGGCAACCAATATAGTGGAAGGCTTCAATTCCATGTCATGTGAGGACAGCTCGAAGGCAGTGGACGTGTTTAATCTAGAGTACAGAAGACATAGGGGAGACATCATAGCTGCCTAATATTTGAAGGGTTGTCGTGTGAAGAAGGGACTGGACTTGTTCTATTTGTCCCCAGGGGCAGAACAAAGACTAATGACTGGAACTCACCAAGAAATTGATTTCAATTTGCTGCTGGGGAGAAGTTCCTCACAATGAGGAGCTACCCAGAAGTGAAATGAGTGGGCTCCAGAGATGTGGGGCTTTTTGTCTTCAAGGATTTCAAGAGGGGCTAGATAAAAAAGTTGTGTTTTAGTGAGGCTTCCTTTCAGTTTGTGACTGGACTATAGGGCCACTGCCATCCCTTACAATCTGCAAAATCTGCAATTCAGTAATTCACTGATTGATTTATTGATTCTTTCTTCCTCCTCAGAAATAATCAGTTGCTGCAACATAGCAAATATACCTCTATAATACATCTTTCATTTATATTCTCTCCACTCACGCTGTTAATCTCCTTCATGTACTCTATGTATTTTTTAAATCAATTACATATAAACAAATTTTTAAAACATTTTTAATTGTAAGTTCCAAAATCTCTCACAATTTTAAAAACAATAAATTTTTTGTTTGCATGTAAAATTGAGAAAAAAATGAAATAAAATCATTGAAAGTTGTTTGCCTTGCAAACATTGTTGTTTTTTAAATTGTGAGATCCAAATTCATTCTTCCTCTCTCCTACCCCCTCCACCTCCCCCAGAAGCCAGTCATTTTTTAAAAAATTTAATTTAATTCAATTTATTTATTTTCAAATTTATTAAATTGCATGCGAATTACACCAACTACATGCAAACAAAAAATTTTAGCATTGTGGCTTGTTTTTAAAATTGTGAGGTCCAAATGCTTTCTTCCTCCCTCCCCCTCCCCCAGAAGCCAGGCAATTTTTTCATGTTTTTTAAATTTATTTTAATTTTATTTATTTTATTTTAATTTTTAAAAAATATTAAATTATACACAAATTACACCAATTACATGCAAACAAAAATTTTTAACATTTTTTAAAATTCTGAGTTCCAGATTTCTTCATATACTCTAAATTCCAGTGAATCTGGACCAATATCTAGCTTTCTTCCATTCTTCTGACCTAACCCATCTCTGTGCAGTATTATAATCATAGTTAATATTTATATAGAGACAGCTAGGTGATAGAGGGGGTAGAGTGCTGACCCTGGAGTCAGAAGTTCAAATCTGGCCTCAGACACTTAACTGTGTGACCCTGGAAAAGTCACTTAATCCTGTTTGCCTCAGTTTCCTCATCTGTAAAATGGGAGAAGGAAATGGCAAAAATCATTCCAGTATCTTTGCCAAGAAAACTCCAAATGGGGTCATAGAGAGTGGGACACGATTGAAAACGACTGAACAACGAGAAGTTTATATAGCACTTTAAAATTTACATATATATATTATGTATATATATATATTTCATATATATATAGATATAAATATAGATGTATATAATCTCATTTGATCCTCGTAACAACCCTCCCAGATGTCATTGTTGTTCCCATAAGAGGGGAAAGAGGGGTGAGGAAATTTCCTCAGGGTCACATTGCTAGCAAGTATCTGAGACAACCTTCAAATTCAGATCTTCCTGACTCCAAATACAGCATTCAATAAATTGGTCCACCTAGCTACATTCACAGGCTATCTTGCTGTGCCTGATTATCCCTTTCTAGACATTTCTGTTGAAATCTCTCTTTTATTTTAAGGCCCTTGTCAAGAGACACCTCCACCAAGTGATTATCCACAATGAAAGTTATCTCTCCTGCCTCCAGACATTCTATGATGAATCTCTTCCTTTTCCCTATCTCATTTGACTACCAACCTTTCTATTTATTTGTGTAGAATTATCTAATGATACTGCAATGATCACAACAATAATAGCATGTATTAATTAATACCACATCTTAAGTTTTGTTAAGTGCTTTATAAATATTGTCTCATTTTATCCTCAAAATAACCATGGGAGGTAGGTACCATATCGACTTTTTAATAAATAAGGAAACTAAGGCAGGCAGAGGTTGTTCTGGGGGAGGGAGGTTGTTTTTGTATTTTTCATTGACTTGTCCATAATAAATGTATGAGCACAGATTTGAACTTAAGTCTTCCTGACTCCAGGTACAGTATTTTTTTTTTCATCATACCACCCAGATCCCTGAGGGCAGAAAACATGTCTTATTCATCTCTGTATACACAATGTTTAGCACAGGATTCAGCCTAGAGTAAATGTCTTAAAGCATGATGGTTAAATTGAACAGATTCATTGAATCAAGGAGGTTAGGTTGGCATGGGACCAGGTCAATTCAACCTAAGAGATTATCTAGCTCACCTTCCCACATAGCACAGAAGCCCCACCTGCAGAATCAATTTGTTTTGGTTTGTGGTTCTTCTCCAGCTAATGTATGCAAGAAACAAGCTTCTGCCATATGGAAGGTACTAAAATTAACCCCAGACTGTAGTCACACAAGACAGCTTTAGAAAAGTGATTTCATGATTAACTGAAGAACATTCATTTTCCTCCTAAGGGGATGTGGGGGGATTCTGTGTTAGGAGAGGAAGCATAGCTGTTCACAGAGAAATACCTTCCCACCTTACAAAGTAACAAAGGTGATGAAAATCAATTTGACTCAATGAATATCTACCAAGCAAAGTCCTTAAAAAAATGCAACAGTCCTGACTTCAGAGAAATTACATTCTACTAAGGGCATAGAACATGTGCCAACCATAGTAAGAAATAAGTTCATATTCAATAAATACGAAGGAATTTTAGGAGAGATAGAGCACTAACCATTCTTGAGGGAGGGAGGATATTGGAAAGGTTTTGTTTGGTCAGGGGTGGAGAACTTGCAGTCATGAGACCACAAGTGGCCTTCTAGGTCCTTAGTCCTTGACTAAGTCCAAGTTTTACAAAACAAATCCTTTTATTATGGGAATTTGTTCTGTGAACTGGATTCAGTCAAAGAGGCATATTCAAGGACCTAGAGGGCCACATGTGGCCTTGAAACTAAAGGTTCCCCACCCCTGGGTTGGGCTAATATCTGAGCTGGAACTCGAAGAGAGCCAGGGTTTGCACAAGGTAGGTGTGAAGAGTGAGATGATTCCACGCTTGGAGAGGAGAGTTGGAAGATGAACCATCAAGGACAACCAGGACATTGGTTTGACTGGAATGTAGACTTCCTGAAGAGGAGTAATATGAATTAAGTCTGGAATGATGGGTTGCAGTCAGATTGTGAAAAACCTTAAATGATAAAAAATTAGTTTTTACCCTAGGAAGCAGGGCATCACTCAAATTTCAAAAGCTAGAGATTAGCACAGGCAGATTACAGCTTTATGGGCTTTGCTTTTGTAAATATACAAATATATAGTAATAGCTTATATTCATAGCTCTTTCAGGCTTACACAGTGTTTTACATATGCAATAAGGACTCTGGCTTCACTATTCTAGATGCAAGATGGCTACAGCTCCCTCTCGGGGTTCTAGGGTTATCCCTGAGAGGTTGTGGTGGCTTTTTGCTAATGTTATGATCTCAAGTCCCCATTCTAGTACATTGCCCACATGGTTACTCCCCAGTGGATAGCTTAAACATTCTCATTAACCACTTAACATCAATTAGATTTTATAAAAGAGTATTTACTTCAAAGGTATATCAAGGAAAAAAGCATAAACATATCCATACAAGACAAGGGTGGGTATATTCTGCCCAATGTCCCCTAAGTCTTTAGGGAGAGTAAACTCAGACTTAACATAGTTTCTGCATAACATTGTTCCTAAATTTAGTTCCAAATGCACTATTGTTGCCAGCTAAATATTTGTTTTTGATACTTCTGGGCTAGGTCCAAAAGATTGCTCTTACCCTCATTTCTTAGCCATCAAACCTGGACCAGTCAGCTGGCTTCATATTCCATAGTGGAGTTAACTCTTAAATCTCAGGTTGGCTCACTCTTCTGATCTTTCAAAACTCAAAGGTCACAGCTTCCCATTTCCTTCACCTAAAATGCAATAAAATGTCATGGAAAAGAACTGAGGCACATATTCACAAGCCACATTTGGATCTCACATAAGGAGGGGATGAGACCTTTCCCTCACACAGCATGATCTCTTTTCTCTCACCAGAAGGTTGCCAGGCAGGAAGAAGTGCCCCACAAGTTAAGAAAGCAGGCAAATGTTGCCATTTGAATATAACTCCAATTCTGACTGGACAGCTCCAAAAGACTCCTATTCACCACAAGGTAGCTGACCAAAAACAGTTACAGAATGCCTAAAGAAGCATGTTCCAAAGACTCTGTGGAAAACTGTATCATTCAAGTACTATGTTTGTGTTCATAAGGATTGACCTAATTTGTGATTACACTTGTGATGAGGTCTCAGCTTCATGCATGGTCAGAAAAAGAGGGTACATATGTTTTAGTGTGTGTGTATGTGTGTGTGTGTTCACAAGGCATGTATATAAGCATATAGACATACACAAGCATATGCATGTATTTGAATAGATATTTATGTATGTACATATGTGAATTGTGTATGCATGCATCCATCCATATGTATATGTGTGACCAAATGTGTGTGTAAATCTTCTCTATTTCCTCATTTTCCTTTCTGTCTACCAGAGCCTCAGAACAGGGTATAGACATAACACAGCTTTAGTCTCTTCCACGAGCCAAATATATATGTAGTCATGAATCTCCCTCAACATATTCAGAGATCTATGTGAGCAACCAGGAGGAGGTTAAGGAGATGAGTGAAGGCAAATGTTTCCATACTGCAGTATTTCATCTATTTCATTAAGTTTTGCTAGGCATAACAAACATATCCATAAGCATGCTACATTTATGATTCTATGGATGGAAGTTTCATGAACTGAGAAATGCAGACACTGCTGGGGAGCAGACACTAATAAACAAGGCATAGAAAATAGACTCTACATTTTTAAGATTTTGAAAAATAAACCCTTTTATCCTCTACAACAAGGTTGGACCGAGAAACAGGGTTAAATCCAACCTGCTTAACACTGCCAGGGGAGATGATGGTGAGATTGTGGTGGGGGGTGCACAATGAGGAAAGAGGAGGGGTGATGCAAAGCAGCTTGGGAAGAGACCCACCATTCTCTGCCTCTCATTAAAGCTATTCTATACATTAGCCAGAGAGAAAGTAACAGGACTGCTCTGCCTGAGGCTTAAGTACAGATTTACCTTATAGATATTAATTATACTCCCTCTTTGGATAATTAAGACAGTAAGATTAAAAATAACCACATTTAAGCCATTTGATCCAATGTTGCAAACAAAGGAGTGACAAGGACCATAAGCATCATATACACATTGTGTCATTTTATTAAAGTCACTATCTTATCTCTTATTTATATCTGATTCAAAATAGGCTTAAACTTGAAGAGGTGGTTAAGGAGCCTAAATTCTAAAGGCCATTTCCATTCTCCAGGTGAATAACTCACTGACTTAACTTTGCATCCAGGTACAGTCCAAATGACTCCTACCTCTTCCATCTCTAACATCTGATAATTCTATGGCCCCATTTCAAGCCCAACCTAGGCATGATCTCAAAAAAGCAAAACACCAGAGTGGTGGATGAAAACTTTAAAATGTGAGGATAAAACTATCATATAATGGAACTCTAGTTACAAACAGACCAGGAAACAGATTTTTATCACCTTTTCAATGGACAAGACTGGTTGTTTGAGAGCAAAATATATTGAATCTTGCTGCTGATGACAGTACCCCTCCATCTCTCGCAGGTAAAACATTGCTCTCTGTTTTATTTAGCGATGGACCATTGTGCAGGGATAAAGAACATGAGTCGACAGTATCTCTTCAATTGTTTCCCCTTCACTGGCCACAGAGAACAGATCTTGATGATCTAATCGGTCTCCTGATAATAACTACATGGATCCATATTGTGGGGCTCCTCAGTTCCACAGAGGTCATAGCATCTCTCACATAAGTTTACTCCAACATCCGTAGGGACCTTAGTAGATCACGCATGTAAAACTAATGCATAGATGACGATTTGAGGATTAGGAAAGTTAAGTGGCTCATTCCAGATGACGCTAGATTCAGGGGCCAAGCAAGGAGGTGCAATTTTTCTTCTTGCTTGCAGTTTACTTCTTAACAAGTGATATCCATTTATCTTTCCTGAGTTTTTGTCAGTGGTCACATAAACAAATAAAATGTCAGAGGTAACAGAGACCTTGGCAACCAGCCTGTCCAACTTTGCCAATCCAAACGGGCACTTTGGCACAGAAGATAGAGTACTGGACTCAAGGTCCGAAGCACTCTGGGTCACCTTGGGCAAGTCTCTTCCTCTTCTTAGACCTCATTTTTCTCAGCTGCATAATGAATGAGGAAAAGAATTAGACTAGTTGGCCTCTATCATCCTTTCTAGCTCTAGATAGAAGACCCTGGAACACAGGTTCAAATCCTATTTCAGAGAAGTATTCTCTATGTGACCTTGGGAAAGTCCCTTAAACTCTTAGCCTTGGTTTTCTCAGTACAATGATACCAATGGTCGCTGCTTCACCTAGTTGTTGAGCTGTTGAGACACTCACAAAAGGCAATCTACATCAAGCATTACTTTCAGGAGCTGTATAAATGCTATTTATTATTATTTTACAGAAGGATAAAGTAAGCCGAGAAAGATCTTTGCCCAGGACCACTCATGGATAGAGTGATTGCAATGTTCTTTCTTGTCCTGATTTCTGGTCTGTCTGCTCCTGGCTCTTCTTCCGTTAAAGACAACTGGTGGAGCAGTGAATAGAGCACTCACCCTTGAGTCAGAATAACCTGAGTTCAAATCCCACCTCTGACCTCTGTGTGACCCTGGGAAAGTCACTTAATTCCTGTTTGCCTCAGTTTCCTCAACTGTAAAATAGAGATGATAACAGCATCTATCTCACAGAGTTGTTATGAGAATCAATTGAGACAACATTTGTTTAAAAAAATTCTCAGCCCAGTGCCTGGCACATAGTAAGTATTATATAAATACTTATGCTCTTCCTGGATATATGGATAAGTTTATAGTAGATGACACTGACAAAGGGAAATTATCAAATAACTTATCATCCAGGGTCAAACTTTTTTTTTTCCTGATCAGATCGATTTTCCTGGTGTTAGATGAAAACCTATCCCTATATCCAAGTGAGACTTGGAGCTGGGCACTCAGGAAAAAAGACATGATTGTAACATGTTGATTGTAGGACAATGATGTGCGTGGTGATCCACACAACTTCTTCTCCACTCTCACCATTCTTCCCTTGTGCATGAGGAAGCTTTTATTCCATGTAAGCTTCTAAAGGTTAAAGACTTTTTGAGTTTTTCTTCTTGTATCCACAGCACCTAGTGTAGTACTATGCACATATTAAGTGTTTAATGTTTGCTAAATTAGAGTATATTTAATTGAACTGAAGCCCCTTTTTTAACCTGGGGTAGCATGGAGGGCCCCCAAGTTGCATCTTGTTTGGGGATTCAAGGCATGTAGCACATGAATGAAGTGACTAAGTAATCTCATACTCCAGTGACATTCCAATCTTTCCCTCCCACCTAAGTTACATAAGGCTAGACACAGATACTATCTTCACAGTTAAAACTACCTATCTCCCAAATTACATTATTTCTCTTAAGAACACCAACATCCTTCCAATCATTCTGGTTTACAACCTTGGAGTCATCCTTAAATATTCCCTTTACCACTTCTTCCTGCTTCCAACCAATTACCACGTATTTCTACTTCCATAAGGTGTTTAACATCTGTCCCTTTCTCTACATTCACACAAATATAGAATCTCAGTTTTTCAGTAAAAAGGGACCTCAAAGACCATCATGTTCAACCGTTATATTTTATAGATGAGAAAAGTAATTCTCAGAGAGGCTAAGGTTCTTGTCTAAGGTCATCAGTACCAATTCCTGAAATGCATTTCACCATCATCTCTACTACCCAGAAACCTTGTTTTCCTTCAAGACCCAGGTCAGACTCTATCTCTTTATTGAGGCCATCCTGAACTGTGGTCTGGACTAGGTAAAGAGAGGAAGAGCAGAGGAGTGGGAGCAAATAGATAGACAGACAGACAGACAGACAGA
>CM053582.1:88938240-88968799 GCA_028627135.1 Pseudochirops cupreus
AGATAGATAGATAGATAGATAGATGGATAGATGGATAGATGGATGGATGGATGGATAGATAGACAGACAGAAATGTAAATAAATATATAGCTACATCTATAGACAGATACATACACACATATACACACACATATACACACACATATATACATACATGTATATGTGTGTGTGTAAATATGTGCATTATTGTTTTTATCATTATGAATGTTGATTATATTTGTTTTCTTTCCCTTCTTGTTTCTAAAGAAGAAAGAGAGAGAAAAAAGTTTCACCTTTTTTTCCTCTGAGTCCAGTCTTCTGATTTTCCCCTCAATAGCTTTCCCTAATTTCTTTCTTAACACTTTTTTAGAAAATTGCATTTCTGATTTGTCCTCTTTCTCTTTACATCATATAACATTCCATTCTTCCATTATTGCTCAATAGACCTTACGTAAGAGGTTCATCTTTTCATAGAGAAGAGAAACTTTGATACAAAATGAGAAAATTAATAGTTGGGGAGGAAAAAGCTATGGCCACTGATGTTATTAAATATATTCTTAGAATATGCCATAATTACCCCCATGTAACAGTATGAGCTCTATAATTCATTTGACCATTACAATCAAGTCCCCCTGATATCATCTCATTTAGTAGAGTCTGCTTTTCTATGGCCCCAACTCCTTTGAATGAATTCTATACAGTTATGATTATTTAATATTAATTGACATTATACCATTTCTCATTTAATGCTAATTGAAAATCACTGATTTCCTGGTTCAAATGGCTCTGCACGTCTATTACAAAATGTTACATGTGCAGCTTTCCAATTAATGACTGTGCATGGCTAGATACTTAATCGAGTTGACCAGTTTGCCCAACCACAGCTGAGGAGAAGAATGACCAAGATGTTTGGGGATGTTATTTTTTCTCTTGCTCAAGGGAGCTGGACTGAGTAAACGTGAGGAAGGCCTCTGATTTTAAGTTCTACATCTAGTCTGGGAGGTCTTATGACATGAATCAGGTGAGGAAGGACATGCTTGTGGGCAAAATTGGGAAGTGAAGCACCTTGTAAGCCTCCTTTCCACCATCCCTGGACATTCTTTCCCCAGCTCAATTTAGTTTCTTTGAATAATTTAGTGGTTTCCCAAAGAGAAGCAGACTACCTGTAATACCAAACATAGGCATATAGTGTAACTTCACTTTTTCTTATTCAATCAAAATATAGTAGCTTAATTTGAGAGACATAAGTGGTAGGTAATACAATAAAGTGGAAAGAATACTGCTTTGGTGTCAAAGGACCTGGTTCAAATCATACCAGTGATGCTATCTTTGTGACTTGGGGCAAGTTGTTTAATATTCCCGGACTTTGTTTTCTTTGTTTGTTCGTCTGTCTAAAAAATGGTGAGATTAAGTCAAATTACCTCAGATTCTCCTTTAAGCTCTAGATATATGATCCTATGACCCTCTTGTGAAAGGAATATTGGATACATCTACTTTATGTCACCAGAGAGATAAGAATATGGCTAGATCTCAAGAGAAGGAAAAAAATCTACCCCTCAGCAAATAAGAGGAGCCTAGCTTTGAGTCTTTAGGTATATTAGGGGGAGAAAGGAAATCATGATGCTGTAACAAGTTTCCTTTCTGACTTGGCACTAATATTTTCAGTACTCTTCCTAATTCCCTGCCTGGTGTATGTATGCTTAGACACAAGCCCACAAAAGAAGAAAAGTCAGTAATGTGGGTGAGGGTCAAGGATTTTATAGGAAGAGGAGGGGCCTCCCCCAGTGCTCAGGTTTGTTTGATTTCATGCTCTTAATGGCATGAACCCATAGCCAAAAATTATTGAAGTTTTATGAGCATAAGGATTTCTATCCCAGAAGCTTCTAGTCACAGAACACTCCAGGGAAGTGTCACCAGCCAAGAGGAAAGAGTGGAGCCAAATTCAGGTTAGACTCAAGAAATCAAGCAGGATTTTCTGGACTGATTGACCATATATGGGGTTTGAGATGCTCTGCAGTCCTTTTTTGCATAGCAACAAAAGTGGCCTTTCTGGTACATATACCCAAATAGGTGAAGGTGAATTCTTTATTGCTATTATATAGATATAAGTGTGTGTTTGTGTGTATGTATATACACACATATAAACACATACACGCATATATCCATATCATAGATATCAATGTAGATAGATATAGTTGTTGTGTGTCCTTTGTTTTTGAAGATCAGTGACATCATAGGTGATATCTTGACGTGTGCTGAATTGAATTTAAGTGAGGAAGAACTGCACAAAGGTGTCAGCCTCACTCTCTCTTCCAGAGTCATCCAAGTCCAGTGGCAAGACAAAAGTCAAGATGACTGGTGATGGTTCAAGATGCAGTGGAAGACCTTGGCATCTTTGATGTCTGACCAAGTTCGAAGCATTTCATAGCACCTGCTTTAGTGGTTTTCAGGTCATCAGAACAAATTGTTCTCATCCACCCATTCTGCTGGGGGAAGTGTTCATACACTTGGGGTGGATATCCCCCTACTTCATTGATGAGTTTCAATCCTGTCAGTTACCCTTAGCATGGTTTAGCTCATGTGCTGAGATGGTTTTACCAGGGTGTGGTTGCTGAACATGCTATTGCTTCTTGGAGCCACAAGTGAGAGTTGGGCAACTAGGTAACATAGTGGATAGAGAACCAGACCAGGAGTCAGGAAGACCTGAATTCAAATCCAGCCTCAGACACTTACTATCTGTGTAACCTTGGGCAAGTCACTTAACTCTGTTTGCCTCAGTTTCTTCATCTGTAAAATGGAGAAAGAAATGGAAAACTACCCACATATCTTTGCCAAGAAAACCTCAAATGTGGTCATGAAAAGTCAGACATGACTGAACAATGAGTGCTCCCTATTAGCCATAGGATCAAATACAAACACCTTTGTTTGGCATTTAAACCTCTTTACAACCTGACTTCAACCTTTCTTTCCAGGCTTATTATACATTACTTCCATTTATACTCTATATGTTCCAAACTGGATTGAGACAGATACATAGATACACACACATACACACACAAACACACACACACACACACACACACACACACACACACCCCACACACATACTCAGTGCTTAAAAGAGGGAAAGGATAGACCAGGAAAGGGGATGAGATAATCACCTTTCTATTTTCTTCAGGGGAGCAGGGGCAGTCATCACACCACATTTTTTAAAGCACAAGTACATAGGGAAGGTGGACAGAGAGTTGGCCTTGAAATAAGAAAGATCTGAGTTCAAGTTCCACCTCTGACAAATAATATGACCACATGTGACCACATGACTTAAATCTCCATTCCCAAGGCCATTCTCTGGGTATTAGTCAAACTAAAGTTGCTGCTCAGCACTAATACAGAGATCGTCTTCATGCACATATCCTTACATAACCCTCTCTGCCACGCTCTGCCATTCAGTGACATTGCTTTCTTGCTATGCCTAAAACAAGACACTCCATCTCCAGACTCCAGGCATTTTTGTTGAACTCTGAACTGCCCTGCATACCAGAAAATCTCTCACTCCTCCACTCTGCCTCCAATATACCTTGGCTTCCTTCAAGTTTCAGCTAAAATGTCACCCTCTAGAGCAGTGGTTCTCAACGTGTGGGTCGCAACCCCTTTGGGGGTCAAACAACCCTTTCACAGGGGTCACAGGGGTTGCCTAAGACCATCGGGAAACACATATTTCTTACGGTCTTAGGAACCAAGACACCACTCCTCTATCCATCTGCAGGCGGGTCCACCCACATGCAGATACGCCCACATACAAGTATTAAAGGGTCGTGCATTAGGAAAGTTGAGAACCACTGCTATAGAGGAGTCTTCCAGTTTCCCATGATTCCAGTGCCTTCCCTTGAAGACTACTTCCAATTTACTTGGTATAAAGCCCATCTATGACATCATTGTTTGCTTATTGTCACCTCCTATAAACAGCAAGCTCCTTGAAAACAGGATCGCCTTACTTTGTACCTCCAAAACTTAACACAGTGCCTGACATGTAGTAGATGCTTAATAAATCCTTACTTACTGAATGACTAGAATCAGGAAAACTTGGGCTGCAATCATGCCTCTAATACCTCAATCAGATAACAAATATTTTTAAATACCTACTGTGTATCTGGAAATGTTGCAGGACCTTAGAGTAGAAATTTAAAAAAAAAATTGTTCTTGACCTCAATAAACTCATAGGATCAAAGATTTAGTTCAAGAAAAGACGATCGGGGACATCAAGTCCAACCCTTTAATTTTACTTATGAGGAGATGAAGCGCAGAAAGGTAAAGTGTCTTGACCAGGGGCACACAACTAGTAAGTGCCTAATGTGGGCTTTGAAACCCGGTACTCCAGACTCCAAGCCTAATGCTCTATCTGCTATACCAATAGGAATATACATTTTAGGCAAGTCACTTGAAGTTAGGGAGAGTGGTCTGTAGGAGACAGCAGTGAGGTCATAGGAAGTGAGGGATTTTATTTTGGGTTTCTACTGAATTTATTCTCATCCATTGTTTAAGTGTTCTAGCCACGGCATGAATATTAACACATAACTGATATAATGCCAATAGCTGGCAGGTTACCATTGTAACCTGCTTCTAGACATTACAGAAAATAGTATAAAATGTTAACCCACAAATGTACAAGAGATAGCAAAGTTGACAGCTGTTCCATAATTGCTCTAAAGCTAGAGCATTTAATGAGCACATACATTTCAAGAACTATTTACTTCTGAGAACACTGAGAAAGAACCAGGAAGGGTAAAATATAAAGTCCTTTTTATAAACGTTACCATATGAAGTTCATGAACACACCCAACAATGTCTTATATTTTTGTATATTTTCTTTTCTTAAGGTATGGCCTATATCCATACTAGTCATAAGATCAAATTTTTTTAAATTGATTAATTGCTCCTTGAACAGTTCTTAACACTGCCTCTCTAGTATACCTTGAGAAGAGTCTGTGTGACATCTCCAGTATTCCAATCAGGAAACTAGACAGCAGATGCCAAATAATGATGCCTCTTTAATCCACAAAGCTTCCTGCAAGTTCTCTTGAATATTAGATTCAGGAGTGGCTAGGTGGCACAGTGAATAGAGCACTGGCCCTGGAGTCAGGAGGACCTGAGTTCAAATCCGGCCTCAGACACTCAACACAAAAACTAGCTGTGTGACCTTGGGCAAGTCACTTAACCCAATTGCCCTTCAAAAAAAAAAGGCAAAAAGAATATTAGATTCAGTGATCTGAAAGATTGGTAGCTCCTGCAATCTTTACCTGGACATAGTGCTATCTTTCTCTGCTGTTCCATTCTGCTGAGCACTGTTTTAAACAGCTCTGTTATAACTTTCCTGGTTCCTCACTATTTCAATAGCAAAAAACTGTATCCTGGTCACAAAGATAGTGTTTTCTTCACTTTACCCATGAGTACAGTCCAGTCTCAGCAGCGTGCCATAGTTGAAATCTTCAACAATATAATTGAACTTCACACAAAATGGTCTCCATTTTTCTTTAGCTGGTTCTGATTTGAGCTCTTCTGGGTCCAACACATCTATCTTGAGCTTCCCAAAGTTCTCCTAGAACTCTGAATAGATCTGGTCATCCACTTTAGTGAGTCTTAGGAACAGTGGGTCAACTGAAGAAATCAAATTGTAATAAACCTCAGAATGTTGCATAGCCTTCAAGGGCCCAAACCATCTCAATGTGAGGGTCATTGCCATAGGCCTTGGCTGGCAGGGAGAGAGCGTGAGCCACCCACAGCACCTCTCCGGGGCCCAGCGCATCCAGGCAGCTACCCCCACTCTCCCCCGCTGTCGCTGCCCAGTAAATGCGCCCTCGCCCTAATCCCTCCTCACAAGCACCCAAGTGAGGGATTTTAAAACATCAGATAGAGGTGAGAGCATTCCAGGCACGGAGGTGGGGCAGCCTGTATCAAGGTACAATGAGGAAAGGTGACCCGGCCTCACTTAACCTCTCTGAGCCCCGGTTTCCTCGCATATAAAATGAGGACAATAGTGAAAGTTCACATTTATATAGAGCTTTAAGATGTACAATTCCCATTATTCTAGAGAATATTCCTTGATCACTCAATAACCCTGGGAGATAGGTTTAAACCTTAAGTCCTTGCTTCCTCATCTACAAAAGGGTACAATAAAAGCAAAATCTATTTGCCTTACTTTGATTTCCACTCATTGCTCCTAATTCTGCCTTCTGGGACCAAACACAACAAGTCTCAGCCTTCTTCCGTCTGATGACTCTTCAGATATTTGAAAGCAACTATGTATATCTATCTATATCTATATCTATATCTATATCTGTATCTATAACTATATCTATATCTACATCTACCTATGTTTATATATATATATATATATATATATATAGTGTGTGTATGTGTGTGTGTGTGTGTGTGTGTGTGTGTGTGTGTGTGTATACTGTAAGTAGGTCTTTTCTCAGTCTAAACACTACTGGCTTTGCCACTCATCCTTCTCTGGCATGATTTACAATATCATTAGCATCTTGGGGATTGAAGATCACCCTAACAGCATTATGGATAAGTTCCTTGAGGGCAGAGATTTATTTTCATTTTCTGCTGTCTTCCTAAAGTATAGCATTGTACCTTCCTGTGTATAATATGTGCTCAGTGATGTTTGTTGGATTGGATTAGACTAGATTGGATTAGACTGGCTTGTCTTGGATCAGTTTGCATTGTACTCAACTGAATTGAATATCTTTCCTTACTCTGGATGCATTCCAGATGTTCAATGTCCTTCCTGAAACAGGGCACTTACCTATCTGATATCAAAGTATACAACTGAGAGATGACATTCTGCTCTGAGTTGCCAGTCTATCCATCATCATCACTGTTGTTATGATATGCTAATAACTCCTATTGCTATTGCGCTTGGCTGTTTATAAAATGCTTGTCTCACAACAGCCCAGCGAAACTGGTAGTGCAAGTATTATCATAACCATTTAAAAGTCAAAGAAAGATTTTGAATGAACTGTGCATGGTCATGAGCCAAATATCATCAGAACCAGAATTCTAAAGCAGTTCTTCTGATCCCAAGAACAATGGTCTTCCTGGTATCCTTTAATTCATTAATTCACCAACCATTTATTAACTTCTACTATGTAAAAAAGCATCATAAAGGCAATGGGAAAACAGCAGTCAGTCAACAAGTATTTATTAAGCAAATTCTCTGCACCAGGCACTGTGCTAAGCTCTAGAGATATAAAGAAAGACAAAAGACAGTCACTGTTCTCCAAAAGCTCAAAGTCTAATGGGGGATATATGCAAATTACTATGTAGAAACAAGTTATATACAGGATAAAAAGGAAAATGATCAGCAGATGGAAAGTATTAGCATTAAGGGGGATCAGATCAGGAAAAGCTTTTTGTAGAAAGTAGGATTTATGCTTGGATTTTAAGGAAGCCAGAAAAGCCAGGAGACACAAATGAGGGAGGAAGAGTTCTGGGCATTGGGACACAACCAGGAAAAAATGCTGTAATCAGGAGACAGAGTATCTTTTGGGAAGAACAGTAAAGAAAACTAATGTCACTGGATCATAGAATAGAGGGGGAGAGGAGGGAACTAGGTTATGAAGGGCTTTGAATACTAAATGTAGAATTGCATATTTGATCTGGGAAAGGTAGTACAGAAGGAAAAGAGAAGAGAGTCTCGGAGAGAATTCTGGGGAGAATCCATAGTTAGAAGGCATAATCTTGATAAAAATGTGGGGAAAGAGACTTAGAAGGAATGGTCTGATAGGCAGGAGGAGAACCAAGATTAAGTTGGGTTATGGAAACCAAGAGAGAAAACAATACCAAAATGAGGATGATTCACAATATCCGTGGCTACAGACAGGTCGAAAAGAACAAGGACTGGAAGAGGGCATTGAATCTGGCAAATGACCAATCATTGATAACTTTGCAGAGAGCAGTTTTAGTTGAATGCTGAAGTTAGAAGTCAGGCCATAGAGGGTTAAGAAAACAGTGAAAGGAGATAGAGTGGAGGCATCAATCATAGACAGCCTTCGCAAGGAGTTTAGCCAAAAAAGGGAGGAAAGATGACAGATGTTAGCTAGAGGAGATAGATCAAGTGAGGGATTTTTGAGGATGGCAGAAACATGGGCATGTTGATAGAGTAAGGAATAAACCAGTACACAGAGAATGATTGAAGATAAGTGAAAGAATGGGTCCAGTAGAGAAGGCAAGCTGCTGGAGAAGACAGGATGGAATGACATCACTTGTGCAGGCAGAAGGCTTTGTCCTGGCAAGGAGAAAGGTGATCTCATTCACTGAGAAAGGGGTATAAGAGGAGGTGGTGGCAAAAGGCATCTAAGTGATATGAAATGAGAAGACTGAAGAAGGAGCTCTCATAGAATACCCTCTAATCTTTTAAGTGAAATATGAGGCATGGTTTTCCACTGCGAGGGTAGGAGGAGACATAGCCATGGGATGCTTGAAAAGGTTTAGAAGAGCCTCTGTGGAGAGGAGGATTGGGAATTTATTAGGGAAGTATAATAAGATTGCCTTGCCATAGTGAGAGTTCAGTTGAAATTTGTTCATGTTGTTCAGTCATTTTCAGTTGGGTCCTACTCTTTGTGACCTGCATTTGAGGTTTTCTTGGCAAAGATACAGGAATGGTTTGCCATTTGCTTCTCCAGCTCATTTTAGAGATGAAGAAATTGAGGCAGAGTTAAGTGACTTACCCAGGGTCACACAGCTAGTAAATGTCTGAAGCCAAATTTGAACTCCCCTCCCCTAGCTGAGATTACATAACATAAACCTGTAGTGGACTCAGTCAGCATAGATTCATAATCATCATGAGCTTTATCTACAAAGATTATTATGTTATATGGTTTACAACAGTGGTTCTCAAACTTCCTAATGCCGTGACCCTTTAATACTCATATGTGGGCATATCTGCATGTGGGCGGACCCGCCTGGAGATGGATAGAGGAGTGGTATCTTGGTTCCTAAGACCATAGGAAATATGTGTTTTCCAGTGGTCTTAAGTGCCCCCTGTGAAGGGGTTGTTTGACCCCCAAAGGGGTTGTGACACAGGTTGAGAACCGCTGGTATACAATTTAACACTCAGTCAGTTATCAAGCATTAATTATTATTGTTGTTTATTATTCATTCATTATTATTATTAATTATTCATCCTTTCATATGTACCACTAGGCACACTAGGGATAAGAAAAAAGGCAAAATCACAGCCCTTGTCCTCATAAATTTCACATTCTTTTGGGAGAAACAACATGAAGATAACTAAGGGCATATGAAACATAACATCAAAGGGGAAAGGAGCCACCAAAATTTATTATATTGTATTTATGGTCAGACCTCTTTGGTGACTGAGGAGAGGATGAGGAGTGACTCAGGGTCAGGACACCAACCAGAGGCTGTTGTAAACATCCTGGGGACAGAGAATGGAAGATGATAAGAACTTGAATTAGTTTGGTGACTATGTGAGCAGAGTATGAAAGATGTTATGGAGATAGAAAACACAAGATTTGTCAATGGAAGAGATTTGTGGGATGAGAGCAAGTCAAGATAACACTGAGGTCACATATCTGGGAGCCTGGAAGAATATTAATACCTTTGACAGAAATTGGGAAGCTCCGAAGACGGGATTAAGTATAATAATAACTATCTTTTTAATATGTCACCTGTTGTATGTCAAGGATTGTTCTAAGCACTTTACAAATAACATCTTATTTGATCCTCCAAATAACCCAGGGACATAGATACTCCTATTATTCTATTTTTACAGTTGAGGAAACCAAGGCAGACAGAGGTTCAGGTGACTTGCCCAGGGTCACACAGGTAATAAAGTGCCTGAGGTTAGATTTGAACTCAGGGCTCTAAGCCCAGTGCCAATGTGGGAGATTGGGGCAGAAACTAGGGCCAGATAGATAGATAGATCAAAGAGTCATAGGCTTAGAGATGACAGTAGAATACATTAAAGCTGAGATCATCCTCATTTTGGTATTGTTTTCTCTCTTGGTTTCCATAACCCAACTTAATCTTGGTTCTCCTCCTGCCTATCAGACCATTCCTTCTAAGTCTCTTTCCCCACATTTTTATCAAGATTATGCCTTCTAACTATGGATTCTCCCCAGAATTCTCTCCGAGACTCTCTTCTCTTTTCCTTCTGTACTACCTTTCCCAAATCAAATATGCAATTCTACATTTAGTATTCAAAGCCCTTCATAACCTAGTTCCCTCCTCTCAAATCACCAAGTACAGAGCAAAGATCAGAAAAGAAAAGGGGGTGGAGTGAACATTTATTAAGCACCTGCTGCACACCAGGCACTGTGATTAGTGCTTTACAAACATTATCTTATTCGATCTTCACAGCAACCCCAGGAGGGAGGGGCTATTATCATTCCCATTTTAGAAACTGAGGCAGACAGGGGTTAAGAGAAAAGGGCCAAAGGCAGAGCCTTGGGGTGGTGTGAATCATGTACAAAGATGCAATAATTTCCATCACATTTGCAATATCTATAGAGCAAAATGCAATATAATAATAATAATAATTAATAAAAGCACAAGAGAATTAGTGTTTCAGAGAAAGAAAGGATCGCTTGTAACCAGAAGAATCAGTGGAGGCAACATCTGGCCTGGCCCCTGGAGGATGGTAGTAGTTCCTAAAAGAGGGACAGGAGAGAGACATTCCAAGCAGTGGGAATGGTTTGCGTAGAGCCCTGAAGGCAATAAGGGAGTAGACATTAAGTAAAGGCCTTCTGCCAGTCCCCCAAACCTCGGTGACTTGACAGTCTCACTTTCCTTGCTGGAGGCTGTCTCTATGCTGGATCCTTTTCCTGCCCCATGTTCTTTTCTCCTTCTTTTTGGCCTTTCCTAGAATTGTGTTTACCTGGAAATTACCCATTCTTATTTCCAATGTCTATTTGGTCAGGGCTTAGCCAGTTCTTCCCTATATGTGCCACTCCTGAAAAGGGCCCATCCTCCTCCTTGTTAAACCAAAGGCCTTTCTTTGCTTCCTTAGAGTGGCCTGCACCATCCAGCTATCAAGTCACAGGGCTTAGGTGGTATTCCTTCCCTGCTCTTTGAACTTGAACAAAGGCACACAGGTGACCCCAGTGACTCTCAGGTGATTCCTGTTTCAAGAGTCAGGAAGACCTGAGTTCAAGTCAAGCCTCTGATATTTACTAAATGGGCAACCCTGGACAGGCCACTTAAGCTAGGTTTGCCTCAGTTTCCTCAGCTATGAAATGGATATAATAATAGCACCTAGATCCCAGGATTGTAGTGAGGATGATCAAGTGAAATAATATTTGTAAAGTGCTTAGCACAGCACTTGGCCCGTAGTAATCAGTTAATAAGTCTTTGTTTCCTTCTTCTTCTTCCTCTTGAACTGGAGATGTTGGCACTGTTCCCATTTTTCCCTGGCCCTCAGGCTTCTCCTCATAACAAGCTTTCCCATGTATGAATTAAAGCATGCTGTAATAACATCCTGCTATTTTAAGCACTCATTGGCCAGTCTCATTCTTTAATGGGCCCCCTCTTTATGTCCCAGCACTCTTCTAATGGGTAGAGGAGAGAAAGAAACTCATTCAGACTCACGTGTAGCAGATACAGAGATGAACAGTAAGAGATAAAGTTAGGAAAGCGGGGGGTTTGGGGAACATAAAATAAAAGGTACTACACAGATACAATGAAATACGTGTATCTGAAACCAGCTCAAAACTCCCATCACACACATTTTAGCCACCACCTCAAATCAGAGCATGAGACATCAGTAGGCATATCCTCCACTCCTCACTTGGGGAAAAGAGGATGTGGGTCAGCCAGACAGGGCACAGAAAAGACCTGTTCCATTATTAGTCTGGAGGGTCATGGACTTGCACAATTAAGCATTGATCCTCAAAATGGGACTTGGCCCATCATTCACCATTTTGTCCAGGGTGAGGCCTGGATCTGCAACAACAGGGCTATTTACAAGGCTCTACCTCATTGACTTCCAGGCCAGAAGATTCTCTCCAAAAGGGCAGTGGAGATCCAATCAATCCATAAGTCACTATACTTAGCATGCCCCTAGAAGTTTTCTATGTGTAATGCATGGATGGTTGTTTCTAGGATACCCTATGAACCTCCCTTCTCTGAGGAGAATCTGACTCATCTATGAATCCTTTTGAGAATATCTACAAACTGAGAGGCTGCATTGTTGTAGAGAGGGTCACCATGACAGATAGGATGAACTGGGTCCAAGATCTGCTTCTGAAACACCCCCACTGTGTGACCACTGGAAAATCACAGAAGGTCCCAGAGATCGCCAAATGACTCTTGAAGATTTTCAGTTACCAATTACATGAATGGAGGAAGTTTGAACATTAGAAGCTTGTTATATTGATGAAATCACAAACCTAGGCAAAATTGCATCACAACTATAACCACAAAAATAACCATAATAATACCAACAGTAATGATAAAAAATGTTCTAAGAACCATTGTTCTCTGTCTCTGTATCTCTCTCTCTCTCTTCCTCTGTTTCTGTCTTTATCTCTAGTTTTCTCTTTCCTTCTATCTCTCTCTGTCTCTATCTCTCTTTCCTTTTCTCTGATTTCCTATCTCTTTCCCTCTTGGTCTACTTCTCCACCTTTCTCTGATTCTCTGTCTCTTGCTCCATTTCTGTATCTGATGAGTCTCTTTATCTCTTCATTTCTGTCTGTCCCTTTGTCTTTGTCTTTCTGTTTCTCTTTGTCTCTGTTTCTCTCTCTATCTCTTTGTCTCTGTCCCTCCCTTCCATACTCTCTTCTCTACATCTATCCCATCTCCTTTTCTCTACTTCTCTGCCTTTCTTTCCCCTGTCTCTCTCTTTTTTCTATCATCCTCTGTCTTTCTCTGCCTTTCAGCAATCTCACTCTCTCTCTTTCAAAATTTTGTTCAACAACTGGTTAGCTGCTGTTTGTAATAGAGATAGACAAACATTTCTGCCTCTGGAGTTGTTTGTGACAAGTCAGCGGTGAGAGGTTTAGGCAGGGGAAAGAAACAACATGAAACAGAGATAATCATTGTCTGCTGGAAATATTAGATGAAATTTTAAGGTTAATTAGGAATATTTAAATATTTCTCACTCATTAGTAATAATTTAGGATGCATTCCCTTTTTTAAAACCTGGAGTCTCATCTTAATGGTTCTGTAATTTTTGAATCTTATCATTAAAATTAATGGTAATTGTAATGTTCTGTGTGTGAACAGTCAAGTCTGATCAGTGTGTTTTTTTTTTCCATTTATAGATCTTCACTAATAGAACAATTTAATGGATCTAATAGCAGGGCACTCTCACTCTTAATAAATAACATCCTTAGCCAAATATGGAATCCCCCAAATGAGAAGAAAGCATAGTTCATCAGACTTGCCAATGCTTGGCCCTAAATAATTCAAGCTTGCACATTAAAATACTTGGTGCCCTGAATGTACTTAATGGGAGATAATGAAAAGTCCCCCAATGCTACTGTCTTAAAATTAACATCTTCTGAAATTCTGAAATTAATCACTGGTAGTAACAATGGCCAAGCCTGATCTTTTATTGATCCCCATAGACGAAAAAGTGAGCAAGAAGCAGTTGTCATCATCGTTGGCTTACAATCCATGTGTCCTTGAGCACAGAGGGTATTGACTAGAGAAGGTCAGGGTCAGAGGATTCCCATATGAGTTAGGTGACTTGGAGAGTCCCTCCCAGTTCTAAATCTATGACTCTATAATCCTCTTTATATAGTAATGACTGTTGATAAAATACACTGAAATCAATTAATTCATCATCAACAAGCATCTATTAAGCCCCTACTGTGAGTCAGTTTCTGGGGGTACAAAGACAAAAAGTCTCTGTCCTCGAGGAGCTTACACTTTAATGAGGGAGCCATGAACACATAGAGATACATACAAAATTCCACCAAACTTATAAAACAATAGCCTTGAACAAGAAGATATTGACAGCTGGTGGAATCTGTAAAAGCCAAATATGCCACTTTCCACTCCCTCCATTTAAAATCTGGTAGACAAAATTGATAGTAGAATTCTTCCTCCTTCACTGACAACTGTTGAGTCTAGGGAGAAGCTAGTACTAAGCCTATTATTCTAATATATTCTAAATTGATATTCTTAGAGCATCATCTTAAAAGTTAAACAACAAATAACCTTGTAAGAGAGAGCAAAGAGTTAAGTTTCCATAGAACTGCTAAAAATTACTGAAATAAAAGCTACTGATAACAAATTATGAGAAACAGTAAGGAGTTAAGTTTCCATAGAATTGTTAGACTTTACTAAAGTAAAACAAAGGGAGTTAGTGGACAGCAGGTGGACCTGATCAATCAGAAAGCAGACAGCAGCCTTGGGAGAACCTCAGACCAGGATAAGGACTGATCTGGTTTAAACCAGTGAGGGGTCAATGACTGAGTATTCCAGAGTTACTACTGAACTTGCTTAATCAACCTCACGTATGTTATCTGACATGCCCCACATAAAATTAGTGTCTTGTTAGCAAAATGTGGGATGCATGAAAATGTACGACGATGGGAGGAGAGTCATGTTTAGGAAAAATATGTAAAGGGCATCATGGGAAAATTGAAGCCCTGAAGAGAACTAACCAATTTGTCCTCTGAAGGGAGTGTCCCTACTGGACTAATGGTATAAAACTTTCCTGGCTTTTGTATTCTCCACTCCTCCTTCCTAAATAGGGGTGGAGCTAGCTTCTGACCAGAAATTTTCAATCCCCCTGAACTTCTCCTCAATAAATTTCCTTTGATACCCAAATTTTGGTATCAAATGTGTTTGTGTTTCTAACAACCTGAATTGATCGTTAACAGAATTCATAGACAATTCTGTTATCTTCCAATCATTTGTGCCAACAAGTCATGACATATTTAGAACTGGAAAATGCCATAAAGGCCAACTAACTAATCTAACTCCCATCATTTTAAAGAGGAGAAAACCTACTCAGAGTGGTGACTAACCTGAGGTCACTTTCGAGTGGGAATTGACTTCAGACCTTTTATTCGGTAACTTTCCAATAACAGAAAGATAATTCTCTACTTTCTCTACTGTTCTCCTCTATCCAGCAAAAATATCCTTTTACACAGTTGCCCATTCACTTAGAATCATAGGTTTCAATCTGGAAAGTGCCTAAGTTATTATTGAACACAATGCCTTCACTTGACAGAAATGCAAATTGATATCCATTAAAGATGGGGGTAATATTCAAGGTCACATAGGGAGAGATCCAACACTTAGAATTCAGGTCTCCTGATTCTGCAGTCTCTGAGCATTCCTCCCACACTGCCTGTTTAGTTCAGCTGATTGTGTGTGTGTGTGTGTGTGTGTGTGTGTGTGTGTGTGTGTGTGTGTGTGAGTATGTGTGTTGTCAAGGTTTTCATGTTTGTTTTCATTCTCATCCACATCAAGTTAAAAGACAAGCTTACAATTTTCTTGGATCTCCCAACTGGCTTTCTTCCATGTTTGGCACATAACTGGTGCTCTTTACACTCCATCCTCACTTCCATCTCTTTGAATCCCTAGATTTCTTTCTTCTTTCTACCAACTGCCCCTTGGTATTTGGATACATTTGAGAATGATTGTGTGTGTGTGTGTGTGTGTGTGTGTGTGTGTGTGTGTGTGTGAGTGTGTGTGTGTGTGTGTGTGTATGCGTGCAGGTTGGGTACTTCTGGCAGAAAGGGAGAAACTTCTTAAAGACAGAGAGTTTTAAGTTTTTCCCCACCCTTTTTGTCTTTCCCTCTTCAACATCTAGCACAGTGCTGCACAAATGGACAATGTCCACAGAGGGCAACCAGGATGGCAAAGAGCCTGGAGTTCATGTCATGTGAAGAAAGGCTCAAGGAACTGGTTATGCTTACCCTAGAGAGGAGGAAATTAAGGAGAGACCTGGGAGCTGTGTTTAAGGATTTGAAAAGCTACCATAGTAGTGGGGAGAAGGAAAGAGGGATCAGATTCATTCTGTTTGACTTCAGAGAAAGGAACCAGGAGCTATGGGTTCACAAAATTACAAAGGAAATTGCAAAGAGACTAATTTGGGGTTGAGAAGTGCAGGGGAGGAGAACAATTTTCTACCAATTGTGGCTGTCCAAAAGATGAACCAGTTACCTCTGAAGGTAGTGGCTTCTCCCTCCTTGGAGATCTTCAAGCAGGGTCTGGATAAAAACATATCAGAAATTTTATTGAATTTCTTTTATGTATAGTTTGGATGAGATATCAACAGAGGTTTCTCATAGCTCAAAAAATCTCTGATACTGGGAAATACCAAGTTCATACTTCATTATTGTTAACAAAATGTTTCCTTCTTTGATTCCTTCCTCCCTTCTTTCCTTCCTTTCTTCCTCCCTTCCTTCCTCCCTCCCTCACTTCCTTCTCTCCTCCCTTCCTTCCTTTCTCCCTAATTCCTTTCTTCCCTTCCTTCCTTCCTTTCTCCCTCCTTCCCCCCTCCCTCCCTCCTCCCTCTCTCCTTTTCTCCCTTCTTTCCTTCCTTTCTTCCTTCCTTCCTTCTTTCCTTCCTTCCTTCCTTTCTTCCTTCCTTCCTTCTTTCCTTCCTTCCTTCCTTCTTTCATTTCTTCCTTCCTTCTACTTTCATAATACGCTAGATACAATGTAATGTACTGAAGGTACAAAGACAAAAAGAGAAAAGTCTCTCCTCATGGACCTTCCATTCTGATGGTAGAAAAAAAACATGGACTCTGATAAATAAATGCAACACACATATAAAATGTTTGGGAGGGGGAAGGCACTCCACTCCACTCACCGTGGAGATCGGTACAGGGCTCCTGCAGTTTCCACTTAAGCTGAGCATTAAAACATTCACCAACCAATCAACAAGTGTTTATCCAGCACCCGTTATGTATCAAGTGTTGTACAAGGTATTGTACAAGAGACAAGAAACAGCAACAATCCTCAAGGAGCTTATATTTCATGGGTTATTATTATATAATGGACAGTTATATATACAATTATGTATATTTGTATATAATTATGTACATAGGTATATGTGCAACATATGATTATGTATTGTAGTGATATAACATGGTTATATCTGTAATTCTATATATAATTGTGTATATAGTTATATAACATATATATAGACATACAGATTATTAGGGGTGTTGGGTATGTTTAGGGAAGACTAGTACCTCTTGTGTGAGGGCTGCTGAGCCCTTTTCCAGACTGCTTTCTACCTTTGGTGTCTACCTGAATCACCTCTCACCTACGACTCCAATCAACTGTAGCATGCACACCAGCCACACCCAAGTAAATCATTTTAGGAGATGGGTTAAACCAGGTTGAGGCTAACTGAGGTGTGTTGTGAATAAGAAACATCATGTCCATCAGTTTGTCTGGACTTGTGGCCTGCTTGAATGTCAATTATATGTAATAATTATATTTTGTTCTCCCTTGAGGACATCACAGAATCTCTGAGCTGGAATCAAGTAATCAGTAAGGCAAGAAACAAAACTTTATTAAGCACCTACTGTGTGCCAGACAGAAAGATGAAAATGAAATAGTCCCTGCCTACAAGAAGCTGGCATTGTATTGATGGAAGTCACATGCAAATAAATAAGGCAACATTTCTATAAGTAGATAACTTATGAAAATAATTTTAAAATTAAGCACCTTAGTGGTCATCCAGTCCAACCTCTGTTTGTTGAACTGAATTGGTACTGTTCAGTCAAAACTGGAGGAGAAACAGAAAACAAGAAGCTTCAGAAATAAATGAAGGCACAAAAAGATTCTCCATGGAGATTAGCATCTCCCAGTGGTAAAAATGGTCCCATGTATTAGAGTAGGAGTAGAGAGGAAATATGAAAATCCAGCAAGTAAATTGGATTTAGGTCAAAGGTACCAGTAAAGAATCATAGCAAAAATACCAGTATGCAGCAAGAAAATTGAAAGATGGTTGAAAATGCTGGGAAAAGCAATTTTGTGTTCCCCAGGAAACTACTCAAAACCCGTCCCCAGCCCTGCCTTAGTGAGATGTCTGAGTCTGACATGATTCACAGGAATCACTGGACAAGAGAAGCCTTGGGCCACAGGCAAACCTCTTGAGTCTTTGGGCAGAGAGAAAAAAGGCTGACCATATTGGACAACTGCTTTTACCACTGTCCATTGTTAATAAAAATCATAACACACAATTTCCTTGACATCCCTTCCTCCAAAGTCTGATAAAATATTAAAGAATAAAGAAGAGTTCTCAGCTACTCCGTGGGGCTTGTTAGAGAGTGACAGTCACTAAGGATTTGGTTTACTGATCATTTGGACTGCTATCATGTCTTCTTCCCAGGGAGGTATCATTTATCAATAGATAGAGCCTTGAAGCTAGGTCTGAATGCTAACTCTGTCAGTTACTACCTTTGTGACCTTAGATAAATCCCCTAACCTCAGTTCTCTCCTCTGTCAAATGAGACAAGTGGACTCTCAACTATCTTAATTTCCCTTGGACTATGCAGGTAGGCCATGGTGTTGTATTGCAAATTCAATAATATCATAGAATTAGAACTGGAAGGGGATTTAGAAACCATCAAATCTAAACCCCTAATTTACAAATAAGGAAACTAAAAAACAAAGAGATTATATGGCCCAGGACTAACCACATAGCTGGTAATGTCCTGAGTTGGGATGTAAACCTACAATCTTACCTATACAAGTCCCTACCCACTATACCACACTACCTTACTAAGGATGAGAATATTTCCATTTTGTTCTTGTATTTCCCGGCCCAACACCTTGTGAATAGAAGACATTTATTAATGTTTCTTGCATTAAACTGCTAAGAGAGGCATTAAAGAGATCTGTTAGATGTTAAGGAAGGAGTGATATAAAACCGAGTGCTCTGTGGATCTGAGTGGGAAGGTCATTCAGAATAACAAGAAGATCAGGGTTGTCATCTTCAAGCTACTATTCATTCATGTCTGATAACCGTAAAGAGGAACAGTGATTCTGTATGTAATATTCTAACCAAGAGCCTGGGATATGTGCACATGTATGCATGTGTGTGAGTATGTGTGTTCAGATGGCAGTGTTAGTGGAAACCGATATCGTCCTGCAAATCAAAATGAATGGACCTAGCTCCCTAGCCGAGCATCCACAGGGTGCCTCAGCTCCACTGTGCCGAGAGCTAACAGAGATGCCAAGCCCAAAAGAAACAGAAAATGTCAGAGGAAAAAAAGAGCTCACAGCCAGCTTCTGGTTGGAAAGTGGTTTGGGGGAGTCCTATCCATCTAGTCACTTTGTTCCTGTGCTTCGAATGCTTGTACAGCCCCAAAAGGCAGAAATCTTGCTTTTTGTTTGAGGCATATTTTCCAAATCTGTCAGAGAAAAACGATGTTAGCCCTATAAGAACACCTTCATCTATCTTGTCGAGATCTCAGAGTCATGATAATACATCTGTGTCCAAGGAATGCATGGGGCTGGTTCTGAGCCAAAGGGTCTCACAGAGAATGAGAGTCTGACCTTTCTGGCTACCAAGTCAGAAAATAAGAACAGAAGCAGACAAACCCAACCTGATGGGGGTGGGTGGAGCTTTCATCTGTTATACAGTTATTCCTTCTACCTCTTGGGGGTTAGGGCCTCGGCACCACCGCCATCTGGAAAATCTATGAAAACTTTTCTGGCCTTCTCTTTGTACCAGAGAAGTCTGATGTTTTTTTCTTTTTTATGGGGTGTTTACAGTACCTTATTGCAAAATTTGGATAGATATTATACAATACTATACACATATTTTATGCATTTCTGAGTTTCTAAACTTTTTCTGTGTCATCTGCTGGCCTTCATGTGTCAGCTGAGGCTTCCACACAACTCCCCCAAAACTCCCATTTAATTTCTCAGGTTGATTAGTGATATATCAAAGCTGCAATGAGGAAAGTTGTGATGGGGGAGGGATAACTGTACTCACTTGAGCTTATGCAAGTAGAATGTAAGCTCTTTGAAGGCAAGAAATGAAGAATTTTTTTTAAATCTTTGTGCCCAGAACAGTGTCTTGCATATTTGTTTCTTTTCAGGGGGAAGTAGGAGCAGTTCTGGATGTGTGATGTAAAGAACTCTGAATGTGAAAACTCTCTCTGCCAATGCAAGTTTACACCTCTGCAAGTTATGGTCTCACAGTGTGACTTGTGGCATTAGGAAATTACTTGTCATTGGTCACATAGATTGTATGTGACAGAGACAGGAATGGGACCCAAGTCTACATGATTCCAAAATTGATCCTCTCTTCATCATACTCTTTTCATACAGGAGGTGCTTAATAAATGTTGTTCAAGGTTACTGACATGGGCTGCTTTTGAAAGAACCACTAGATTTGGAGTCAGAGAATCTGGATTAGAAACCTAGCTCTCTTATGTACCAACTGTAGGACCTTAGTCATATCACTTTCCTCAATCACATCAGGCCTCCCATGTGTAAAGTAAGAGTTAAATAAACTCAAGGACCCTTCTAGCAATGAGTCTAGCTCCTATAATCCTATCACTTGATGGCTTCTAAGCTACCTTCCATCCCCAAATTTATGATCCCAGGATATTATGAAATAAAGAAAATGATCATGTTTTAGGGGAATGTTGGGTTTCTCCACACATAAGTTGAATAATCAATGAAATCTTTGGCAACTCTTTAAAAAGGATGTTTTTTTCAGTATTGGAACCAGATCAGATGCTGGAGCTCAGTACACAGTTGTCTTTTTTATGGCAACTTAAAGACAGGATAGCACTCTTTAAGCATTTGAATGGTTATTGTGTAGGAAAAAGATTAAATTTGTTCTTTAAAATGGGAGTAAGCTGCAGAAAGGCAGATTCAAACATGTTGGTAGGGAAGAAAAAAGAAAACATCTTACTGACACAGATGCCCAGAAGTGCTGGGAAAACTTGGAAGCAGTTTGCCTGAAATAAGGAATGGATGATCATCTTGCACAATATGCCACACTAAGTTCAAAATGAATATGTAAACTTATTATTAAAAGTCAATAGAAAGCCAAGGATTGAGTCAAAAAGACTCGTCTCCTTGAATTCAAATCTGGTCTCAGACACTTACTAGCTGTGTGACCCTGGGCAAGTCACTTAACCCTGTTTGCCTCAGTTTCCACATCTGTCAAATGAGCTGGAGAAGGAAATGACAAACCATTCCAGTATCTTGACCAGAAAACCCCAAATGGCGTCATGAAGAGTCAGACACGACTGAGACAACTGAACAACAGCAACAAATCCATAAGTAACTCAACAACTGTGTGTGTGTGTGTGTGTGTGTGTGTGTGTGTGAACCAAATCAGATACTTTGCACATTTGTACTGAGAGGGAGAATTCTTAACCAAAAAGGGTCACGCACAAAAAGAAACAATCGATAATTTTGATTACATGAAATTGAAAAGCTTTTGCAAGAAAGAAAAATCAATGAAACTGTGATAAGAAGGGCAGGAGATATGGAGCAAGACCTTTGGATTGAATATATTGGATAATGCTCTGATTATGCAAAGGAAACTAACACAAAAATGTGTATAGGACCAATGTGGTCATTTATCAATGAGTAGCGAAGGATAAGGATGGACAGTTATGAAGAGAATAATTGTACACTGAGCAACCGTATGAAAGACTAATCTAAAGCACTAATCAAAAGAGAAAGGAAAACCAAAAGAACTATGAATTTCCTCTTCACACTCACCAAAAGTGGTAGAAGATGGCCACACTCAGTGCTGGAGATTGTGAATAGACAAGCACATAAAAACTCTATCCATAGAAGTGTGGATTAGTCCAAACATTTTAGAAAAGTGTTTAGAATAATGGCAAGAGAGTGACTAAAATGCCCCTTCTCTTTGTCCCAGAGATCTCAGAGGGTAAGGGCTGTTTCACTGTAATCTTTGTACCCCCAACCCCAAACACACTTTCTACAATAATGTGCACTTAATAGACGCTTGCTGAATTGAATTACTGCATTCACCATCACATCCTTTAGGATCAAGAGTCTGATCTTGCATTGATACACAGATTATCAGCCATAAGGGCCAATCTCTTTTGGATATGTTCTCCATCCTCACCAATCTTTTCAAAAGTCCCTAAGGGTACAAAGTCCACCACCACAATCCTTTCCCTTTTTTTAAATTACATGATCTCTACAAACTTCATTTTTAAACCATGCCAGCAGTTGTTCCAATTTCATAGCTAGGCAAGTCTATAATAAGAATGCAACCTATGTTTGTTACACTGCAGGGGAGAACACACTTCCAGCTGCTTCTAGCCCCAACCCATTCCTAGGAGCTAGTGTAGCCCAGCATGCAAAAGCAAATTCTGCACTCTGCCAGGAACGAAGCTGTCAGCTGTCGTCCTCGTTCCCTATCATGCTGTTGGACACCAAACTGGATTCTGATTGTCCAGTAAACACCAGGCTGTTGCTATTAGCTCCCCAGAGACATCATTTGAAAGAGTGCCCCTGTGGCAGTCTTCAGAGGTGTCTGTGGCCAGATCTACCAGACTCATTGCTTGTGAAATAAATATTCACTCCACTGTCCCTAGAAACTTGCTAGTTTCCCATGAGAGAAACGACTTCTTTAGGTTTTCATGTCCTATAGACCCCAGTTCCCCTTTCTTAGGTGAGATTCAATATATAATATTGAATAGAAGCTAGAGGCAAGTCATTTCAGGTTTCACAGTACTCAGCGTACTCACCTCTTCCCCTACTCTGAACCCATTCCATGTAATTGTAGATCGACTTCATTCCTAGAGGCCTCTGACCTCTCCTCAAGGAATTAGGTTTTCCACTCAGGTATTTATTGGCTCATTATCCCCACCCTTGCTACTCTAAGGATAATTCTATATTTGGGTCTAGCCTTATACCCCCCAAAAAATGGGAAGAAAAAGCAGGTTCTCAATATGCAAACAGAAATGAGAAACTGAATTGATTCACAAAATAGGGGATGCTAAGCACATGCAATTATGCGCATACATGCAGTCACACACATCACAGCATTCATTACAAAAAGATTGGAACAGAACTGAGCAACTTAGAATTATCAATACACTGAGTTAGCAGGCCAGTGTGCAAGCCTCTTTAGGATACGAAAAGTTTTTACTAGGCTGCTCATTAGCTATTTCACATTTCATCTCTACTGAGCGTGTGAATAGACAACTACACATGGTCCAATCAAATGCCTACCAAGATCTTCTCCAAAGTGTTCTCTTTCTCTCCAATGAGAACTCTTCATTTGGTTCCATCCTGTTCCTTCTGTTGCTTAAGGATTTTTTTTCCCTTATGATCTGCAGTTCTCCCCACCATCAACCACTAAGCCTCCCTCTTACTGCAGGAAGATGCTGCCTCTACAACCTTAGTCCTTCAAACCTTTGGCATTCTCTAAAGTTGCTGTACCAGAGGACAGAAGACTCCAAAAGCAGGCAGCCCCATCACAGGCATCAGATTGCTTAGGAAAGAAATGTGCACATAACTTGTGGCTGGTCGAGGAAGCAGTGATCCTGCCCTAGTCTTCTGGACAGCTTAGAGAGTTTTGCATATGTTTCAAAGCTGGAAGGAATGAGAGGTGAGAGAGAGAGAAGGATCTCCTTCTAAGAACACTTAGAGTTCCAACTCACTAGTTGGTTAGGAGACTCACCCTGTCAATGAGTCACCCTTTGCTAGACACTACTACTCAGTCACTAAGAATGTCAACTGACGAGTCCCAGTGGGAATAAAGGAGGCAAGTACTATAAAGATAAAATTCCCCTCTTGGCAGTGGGTACAGTGGAAAGAAAATTGAAATGGGGGCCAGGAAACCCTGTCTCTACTATTGTGCTAGCTCAATGACTAACTTTCTCTGCCATCCTTGGAAAGTCACTTGTTTTATCTGCAAAATCCCTTCCCTAGACCTCCTTCATCTTAATTACCACAAATTTATTCTATCTCTAGCTTGTTTGAACATAGATGTTTGACTATTGTTTCCCCCCATTAGTCTGTGAGCCACTTGAGGGCAGGGAGGGGTTTTTGTCTTTCTTAGTAGCTCCAGACCTTAGCACCTAATAGGTGACAGCTTAATAAGCACAAGTAGGGGCATTTGAATAGTACAGTGCTGATTTATAAACAACACCCCAATTTTATTATCTAACACCAATGAGGCATTGTTTAATGCTGGAACTTTATGACTAGGGAGAAAGAAGGCAGATGAGAATCAAAGATGTAAATACACTGGGACATTTGGAGATGCTGTCTCATTTCAGATGTCCAAGACCCATCTGCAAATTTCCTGCCCATTGATTTCTGAGGTAAGCAGAGAAAACATCACACCATAGACTAAGGTGAGAAGTTTATCTATAGGAACTCTGATATTTCCAAAATGTCAGCTCATGCTTTGCATCCTTCTGGTGCTGCCTAGGAACCTTCACACACACACACACACACACACACACACACACACTTATGTTTAATCAATGAAAAGGGTAAGGAGGAGGATGCATCCAGCCTCCTGCAGTCTTATATCTTTGGCTGTAGGCTCACTGGGGTCATTAATCCTCATCTGACCATCCCAGGATGGTATAACATCCCAATAATGATGTTCATTGGCTGCCTTGATAGTGATTGATTGACTGTTCAGCTAACCAGTGGCACTAGAATAATCTATACCTCATGCCTCTGAAGGTGCTTCACAACTGTTTCCAAGGTCTTATTAATAAGAAGCCCCTGTGTGAGATGGATAGCATCTAAAGTTATACACACATTCAAACATAAAAATATACATCTATGAATATATATACACATATAAAACTATATTGCACACCTATAGATAAATAGATATTGTAGATAAATATATAGAGTAGAAAGAGAGAGAGGGAAGGAAAGAAGGAGAGGTGGGGGAAGACAGACAGAGACAGGGATAGAGAGAGACAGAGACAGAGAGACAGAGAAAGAAAAAGACAGAGAGAGAGAGAGAGAGAGACAGAGAGACAGAGAGACAGAGAGAGACAGAGAGAGAGAGAGAAGGGGAGGACGTGGAAGGGAACAATCATTTATTAACTCCTACTATGTATATGTGTACATCAAATAGAGGTTTTCCCAAAAGCCTAGTTGGTTAATGCACACATTATATACAGTATGTCCTGAAAGTCTTAGCTTTAAACCTTAATAGCTTAAAACTACACTAAGATTCTTGGAACCCTGTGCATCTATGACTCAACTCCCCAGACCCACTCTGCATCAGCATAAGGTTAATGCTGCCCAAGAAAACTCTGCACCCATAAGTCAATGGGAACTCGAAGCTGCCATCCTGCTTGGTTCTGGTCCCACCGATTTTCGAGTTTGCAGTTTGCAAAGCACTTTGCAACCATCACCCCATTTGAACTTCACAACTAGCCTGCAAGGTAGATGTTATTAGTATTTTATAGATGAGAATTTTATAGCTGAGAAAACTCCATCTGACAGAAGTTAATAATAATAGCTCTAATGAGAGATAGCCTTTATATAATGCTTTAAGGTTCACAAAGCACTTGACAAGTATCATCTCACAACAATCCTAGGAGGAAGGTGCTATTTATTAGTATCTCAATTTTACCATTGAATAAACTAAGGCAGACAGAAGTAGAGTGACTTGCCCAGGGCCAAACAGCTAGCAAGTGTCTGAGACCAGATTTAAGCCTAGGTCTTCCTGACACCAAGTGCAGTTCTCTATCTGCAACAACCAACTGTCTAGGTTGAGCCACCTAGATTAAGTGACTCGTTCAGGGTCATACTTAGAATCTTAGGCAGAATTTGAACTCAGCTCTTCTTTAATTCTATTCGGTATTCTATGGACTGTGTAATACTGCCTCTTAATTATATCTAAGTGGTCATCTTTATTTATTGTGTTCAGCCCATTATTCTAGCTAAATGAGTCTTCACATGGCTAAGACCAGGACAAGGGGAGTAATAACTACAATCTGATGTATTCTGGCCTTTAATCATCTGTGCAAATAATTGTTTCAGGATATAAAAAAGAAGGAAAGTCAGAATGATCAACCAATCAAACATAAAATTAACCTCCATATTCCAATGAATTCATTTCTAAGCACAAAATATGTGATATATTGGGAAAGGATACTGGTATAGAATTATAAGAACTGGGTTTAAATTTTATCTCAGCTCCTTATTATGAGCATGACCTTGGGAAAATCACCTATTCAAACTGTTTCCTCATCTGTAAAATGAGGAGGCCAGAAAAAACAGCCAATGAGGTCACAAAATCAGAGAATTCTACAATTGGAAGAGACTTCAATGATAGTCTAGTCACACCCATGCCTGAAAAATCCCCTCCATCTCTAAACCTCTCCAAATTCTAGATCCTAAGCATATCTTGATATTTATTTCTATTTACAAAATAATAGAATCATGGGAGTTAGGAGGTAGACTTTAAACATCAATTCAATCCAATCTCCTCCATTTTATGTTTGAAGAAAACAGACTGAAAGAAGTCGCTTGTTCAAGGTCACACAGGTACTATTAAGTGGTATAACCCAGACTCAAACCTAGGTTTCCTGACTCTATATCCAATTAATGCCCTTTCCCAATAAACCACATATTATCTACTTTAGGAGGGTGCTCATGGTTCCTCTATGGCCTTTCTGGGATTAGCTAATGCATCATTCTGATTTTCTATTTCTAAACAGCAATTGGTAACAAAGAAAAACTTCAGTTGTCTGGTTCTCAGTTCAATTCTTTCTGCTCCAGAATGATTTTTGATTGTGACATTGACATTGGCCTTTTGAGAGGAAGGGAATAATAGGCAGGCGGAGGTAGTAAAGAAAGGTAAGAAAAAAGTAATACATTGGACAGAAAGACCTCCTGGAGGTGGCCTTCTCCCCAGGAACTACAGACCTCTAAAGAGATAAATGAGAATTGGAAAGGGAGAGAAGACAGGACATAATTTATGGGCAGATGGTGGGCCTTCGATGGTAAAACAATGTCAGGGCTAATAATGTAGCCCAGAAAAGAGCACTATGCAGATTCAGGTTATTAAATTCCTCTCATTAATCACAGCTCCATGTACACAATTTTCCAGCAGGGCATGGGTACTCAATTGGAAATCTGCATGCCTAAGCTTCCCCATCTCTGCTGGGAATTCCTTCAATGGGGAGAGGTCAATTTCAAAATTGGAAAGCTTTAGGGTTTTGGACATCTGTATCCTTTCCCATGGATTAGACTAATGGTACTTAATTTGCAGGACATTTTAAAGCATGTTTGCATCTATTTTCTCATTTGTATTATACACTGATGATAGTTAAGTAAAGTATTGCAATATCCATTTTCTATTTGAAGAAACTCAGATTCAGAAAACTGAGGGGATGTGACCAAGATATCATAGACAGCTGATGGGGGAAAAAACAACTGCGACTTGATATTGTTGTTGTGCATCCTTCGTTTTTGAAGAGGACCAATGACATCACTATGTGATGTCTTGACTCGTATATGAATGGGATTTAAGTAGGGCTGAATTGCACAAAGTTGTGAGACTTGATGATAGATGTTCTGACTCATTACACTATTCTTTCCACTAGACTAAGGTAACAGGGTCATAGATACAGAGCTGGGCATGATCTCCAAGGGAACATCTAATCTAGACTCCTCATCCCCCCACCCCTACATAGACCACAGTTCCCTTCTCTGTCAAATAAGAGAGGTCATAGGATCCTCTCTCTAGAGGTGGAAAAAATCTCAGGTACCATCTAATCCAATCCCCTCATTTTTCAAATGAAGAGACCAAGGCCTAAGGATGTTAAGAGACTTTGCCAGGGTCACATAGCTAATAAGTATTAGAAGACATATTCAAAACCAGATATTTGTAAATTCAATTCTAGTTAATCTGAGCCACAGAAGAATGCAGTAAGAGAAAGAGAAAAAAGCAAGTGTCTGTCACTTAACTCTTTGGAACATCTGAGTTCTCATTTGTAAAATGAGGAGGTCAGCCTACCTAACCTCTAAGGGCCCTTCCAAACTTCAATCTGTGACACTATGCTCCTATGAGCTTCCTACTATGGCCAGAAATTAACGTTGCCTGGCTGCCACATAAGTCTGCCCAGTAGCAGACAACTCCTTGCCTGGCCAAGATTCTAAGAAGCAGCCCTTCATTTTCCTCCTTCTCAGTCTTGACCCTGTTGCCCTGCCATGGGAGGAAACTTGACTTTATTTGTATAGCTAGTAAATTGCTAGTGGCCAGGTCAGAACACATGGACGTGAACTGATATATGAGGGCTGAAGTGTAGTGCTGAAAGTGACAGCTCCCAGAAAACAGCAGCTGTTTCCATACCAGTTTTTTAATCAGTTTAAAGTTTACTTCTTCCTCATTTCACCCCACCTATTCTGTAGACTAAAAACTAGAAGAAGAAAAAGCAAAAAACAAAACTCGAGTCTGTTGTTCCATTTCTACCCTAACTATAGCAGCAGGTGTTAGAAATCTGCATCCAGGCTATGCAAAGCATCAGGGAATAAAATGGAGACGGGGATTGAATGAATTCAAGGACTGGGCATCGCTCACTAGTATCTGCTACATGGTTCAGAGAACTCTTGCCAGAGTGAGAAATGATGTGATTATGATAGAGAAGAAGCAAAGTGGGCTGCAATCTTTGAGAATGCTCTGAAAATCTGGAGGTTCTCTGCCTGGAATGAGACTACTTGCCTATCTGCTACAGGCTTCCACTTGATAGAGGATGCATCTCCATTTACCATTCTGAAATGGATTTAATGAGGACCCCCAAGAGTCACAACAATTAAATTGAGCAGTGGATAGAGCACCAGACCTGGAGTCAGAAGATTCCTCTTCCTGAGTTCAAATCTGGCCTCAGGCACTTACTAGCTGTGTGACCCTGGGCAAGTCACTTGACCCTGTTTGCCTCAGTTTCCTCATCCATGAAATGAGCTGTAGAAGGAAATGGCAAACCACTCCAGGATCTTTGCCAAGAAAACCCCAAATGGGATCACAAAGTTTCTGACATGACTGAAAATAATTGAAAAACAACCAAAAGCCAAGCACTGGCCAAAGAGGAACTTTGTTGTTGTTCAGTCATTTTCAGTTGTGTCAGCACCTTCGTGATCCAATTTGGGATTTTCTTGGCAGAGATATTTGAATGGTTTGTTATTTTCTTCATCAGCTCATTTTACATATGAGGAAACTGAGGCAAACAGAGTTAGGTGACTTGCCCAGGGTCACACAGCTAGTAATTGTCTGAGGATAGATTTGAACTCAGGTCTTTCTGACTCTAAGTTCAGGTCTACATTTACTGCTCTACCACGTCACTTCCTAGAGGAACTGTATATTCCAATCATAGCCAATACTGGGCCTCTCCCTTTTTTTAAATAGAAAAGGATCTTACATTTGGGCCATATGGGGCTATGGAAGACCACTGGATCAAGAGTTACAAAGACCTGAATTCAAATCCATCCAAATCCAGACACGTACCGCTGTGCAACACTGAGCAAATCATTTAATCCGTCTTTCTGTTTCCTTACCTATAAAATGAAGATAATAGCATATACCTCCCAGAGTTGTGTGAAGATCAAATAAAAGAATATTTGCCAAACACTTAGCCCAGTGCCTGACATATACTAGGTGCTTAATAAATGCTTCTTTTCTTCTTTCTCCTATTCAAACCAGTTTCATTCTATTAGCACTTGAATAGTGGAAAGCCCATAGAGACACATAGAGGAGGTAAAGTGCATTATTATCACTTATTCTTGTGCCTGGGATTATTTAATAAGGAATAATAATATCATGTAAAACGATTATGTGATTGTTATGTCAAAAATATTATGTTATCATTATTACAGCTTTAATATTGTACCTTAAGTTTGCAAACTGCTTTACAAATACTGTCTCATTTGATACTCACAACAACCCTGGGAGATATCTATCTATTGCTATTATTATCCTCATTACCTGAAACAGAGGTTAAGTACCTTGCCCAGAGTCACACAGCCAGCATCTGAAACCAGATTTGAACTAGAATCTTCTGGGCTCCATGCCCAGCTTTCTCTCCACTGTGCCACTTACCTGCCTCATAAGGTAAAGAGATGCATTCCTGGTATATTATGTCACAATCCCAGTACCTTTGAGCATATTTTGTTTGCAAAATGAGGTTAGTAGATTTATTTGTGAAAGGGCCTTGGAAACCACTTAGTCCAATGCCTTTGCTTATAAAAGATGAGGATGCCATGGTAAAGTGTCTTCTCCAAGGTCATGTAGGTAGTAAATTCTTAGGTGGGATTTGAACCTGGGTCTTTTAACTAGAATCAGTGATTTGTCCATTCAAACCCAGGAAAGCATTTAGGACTTAGGAAGTGTGGGGCTTTCCCCCAGCATTCCCCCTCACTTGGGTGTTTAAGTCTTAAGCTTCCCCTGGACTAGGAGTTGATCAGAAGCCAGTCATGGCAACATCAGTCTATACCTGTGTTTTTCTCACACACAGAGAGCTCCCACTCACCCCCCCAGCTCTGGCACTTCATGTGCTGTGACTATGTTTGGTGCCTTCTTATTTTTCTAGGACCTTAGAGGGTGGCATGAAAATCCCACTCAGACAAAGCACAGACTGCATCTCTAATA
>CM053582.1:88969299-88998287 GCA_028627135.1 Pseudochirops cupreus
AAAAAAAAAGAAGTTTAATTCTGAGTAGAAGATGGAGAGGAGTGGGTAGATACTAGGAATGGCAGGGAGACCACCTGGCAGGTATGAGATGATGAGGGCCTGAACAAGGTTAGTGGAAGTGTTAGAGGAATAAGGGGAGCAAATGTACAAGATCTTCAAAAGGACTTGGTCATATACTGTATGCATGGGGCATGGGGGGAGGGGAGGAGAGAGACAGAGAGAAAAAAAGAAATAGAGAGAGGAGAGACAGACAGAGATAGACAGATGGAGAAAGAGAGAGAGAGAAATGTTGAAGATATCAGTTAGGTTCCAAGCCTGGATGAGTTTGAAACTGGCAATGCTCTGTAAATTTTAGGAAAATTGAGAAGAGGAGAAGGCTTGGGAGGAAAGATAATGAGTTTGGAACCCAAGGCCTACCAGGTCATCTTAACAGCTACCATGATTCATTGTGCCCCTATCTTTCATAAACCATAGACTCTACCAGTCCCTGACTGAGTTAATCTAGTCAATTTTGTTCCTCTGCCTGGAGTGTGAGCCACCCTGATGTTTGAGTGAGTGAGTGAATCCAAACTCACTTAACCTGTGATGTCTAGCCAGCTCCAAAACAAGCTCCTCAGTCTCCACTTTGTACACAGGGAACAATAATCAAATCAACACTATTATTGCTACAGGAAATGGCATGATAAGTGGCTGCTCTGTGGCTCCTCTCACTCTCCTATGACTCATGATTCAGCAGACCAAAATTCCCTTCCCTGGTCACCATTCCCCCGTTGCCATGGTCTGTCATTATTAGGATGTAAATTCCTTGAGAGGGGAAAAAGGATAGAGAGAAAGGGAAGGGGAAGGGTACAAATATTCATTAAGCACCTACTGTGTGTCAGGCACCAAGCTATGTGCTTTAAAAATATCATTTCATCTATTTCATTTAAGTGAACAGGAACTGTCCCATTTTCCTTTGTGTATGCACAGTGCCTGGTCAACGCTTGCTCATTTATTTATTCATTCTTTCATTTTCGTCATCCATTCAGAGGGGTTAAATTTGCGTGGATCTTTCTGCTCCCGAGGCCAGCTTTCTGCCCCCGAGGCCAGCTTTCTGCCATCTACACCAAAATGTTTCTCAAACAGGCTTTACAGTCCCACACCCACACAGCAGAGAACAGACCTCAGGGTCAAAAAGGCCCAGATTCAGGTAGTTTAAATTCTATCTCTGGCACAGCCTGGTGGGGTGACCTTGGGTAAATAACTTTACCTCTCAATGCTCCAGACCACAGGTGTCAAATTCAAACAGCAATGGATCCCTGAGAGTCGTCTACTTGACATAGAACATGAAGAAGTTGTTTCACTGAAAACACCCTACTCTATTCCAATCAGTATCAATCACTTTGATGTGATTATAATTTCTGGCCCCAGAGTTGTAAACCACAGATTGTAAGATCACTTGTGTGATCATGGGAAGCTAGATAGAGAACCTCCACCCTGGTTTTTCTTTGTCATGGTGATCAAACCCAGTATGGTGGAGGTGACTCAACTACATGGAAAGTTCCCCCCAATTATAATTATTATTATTATTATTATTTTTACCTCTGGATCATTCTCTCTTGTCGAACATGAGCAGCTGGTCATCTTATGACCATTAAATGACCTCTTAGTCAGTGGAGATATTCCTTGTTTTGACCAACTCATGATTGTACTAACATGTTGTTTTGCTTATTTTAAGCTATATATATCATGTATCAGCCAGTAGAATTATTCTATATCTGGTATGGCTTCTCTTGAATGTTTATGTATCAAATCCTATAAAAAGAGGGCCCTGGAAGAAGGGGGCATCTCAGATCGTGAGGAAGATCTGAGGTCCACTTCCCTGGAGGGGACCATGGACCCTTTAATAAAGTGCCTCAGTTTCTCTTATTGTAGGTTGAATAATTTTTATTCCCACAAACATGACTAATTAACATTATTTATTTTGTTAAAAATTTCCCAATGACATTTTAATTTGGTTCAGGATCACTGGGGAGGTTTCCTAGGGTCCCACTGCTCCCATGAGCTGAGAGTTTCATACCTCTGCTCTGGCAACTCTCTAAGATTGTAAGCAGAAAAAGAAGGTGCTGACATACCTATTCGAAAGGGATTTCTAATTGCTTCAAAGTCAAGACACCAGGGTTCAAATTCAGTCTCCTACATGTAACATCTGTATGATTCTTAATGTATTAGTGACAATCTGCATTGGTAAAGAGTTCTTCTTCATTCTGGGTTACCTGCAATAATGAACTTACAGGTCAAGAAACTCACCCAAAGAAATGGATAAATGAATTGATATTTACCTCTCCCCATATAGAATCAGAATTTCTGAGTTGAAGGACTTCAAAGTTCATTTTATCTTTAATTTGTGGACTTGTCTGAGTGTGTATATTTTATTTTGAAATTTTAATTTCAATATAATTAGTTTCCTTTGTAATCCTATTATTTTATTTTATACATTAAAAAAATCTTCTAACAAGGGTTCATCCTTAGGCTTTGCTGCTTGCCAAAGGGAGCCATGATTTTAAAAAGACTAAAATCCCTGCTTTCACCCAACCAGATTCTGAATAAGAAGGTCCCCAGAAATGGTCATCCAGAGATCAACCATGAAAGAAAATGCACTGCTTTCTGTCACAGTCTAGTTGATTTAGGAGCAGCACTGGGAAGCTTCTAAAAATCTGCTTTTCAGCAGTTTCCCCTGATTGTTGCTCATTCTGCACTCTAGGGTCAAGCAAAATAAGCCTGATTCTTCCTCCATTTGACAGCCCTTCAAAGACAGATATTATGTCCTCCCTCCTGAGAGTTCCCTGTTCCAGAGTAAGCTTCCTCACAATCAGACAACCTATAAATGTGGGGAAGGGTGATTGGAGAGGATAGGAGGAGCTGGATATTTGATAAAGAGGCAGGTGATGCCAAACCAAGATCCCCAGCCCTACCTGTAGGAAATTCTTGGATGAGTTCCAATTTTGGCCCAAAGCAGCACAGGTAGGAGGAATGCTGGAATGATGAATCAGGCATCGAAGAGGTAATAAGATGAGAGATGGAACAGCAGTAAGAGGTATAAGATGAAGACAGGTAAACAAGAGAGATGCTGAGCAAGGGTTATTGGAAGACTGTCTGGGATTACAAGGGAACCAAATGAAATTAGACTGGACTGCGTGTAAGATAATGTGTATGCTAGCACTTTGCTAAGCATTGGACATGAAATAAACACAAAGCACTCCACTGCTTCAGTAAAGCTGTGATCTCATAGATGGGAATGCTCTCTTCCCAAGTGCAGGTCATCACCTTTCACACCTTCTCTTCCTGCGTGATTTATAGGATCATACATCATAAATGTAATGCCATAAGGGATTTCAAGAGCCATTTGGTCAGGTCTTCTTTATTTTACAAATGAAGAAACTGAAGACCAAATGGGGAAGTGCCTTGACCAAGATCATGCAAATAATAAATGTCAGAGACACAATTTGACTTTAGACCTCAGGACTCTACATCCAGTGCCCCGAGTTCAGCCCTCTTTCACCGAATCAGAAGGTGTAAGATCATAGATGTTGAGTTGAGGAAGATCATAGAAGTGATATAGACCAAATACCTGATTTTATAGTGAAGAAACTGAGACCCAGAGGAATTAAGTGACAGGCCCCCAGCTGAGTGACTTGGATACTTTAATGAAGCTTTGTTAGCTCACCACATCAATGCAGATCACAAGATGCATTTTTGCCCTCTGTAAAGCCTTTGTAGAATGGGTATCCAGTGCTCTGGAGGCCCTTTTCTGGGTCTTTTAAGGTTTGAGAGTTCCAATGTAGTTCTCCAGGCAGCCTTGAAATCAGGAAAACCTAGGTGCATGTCCTACTCTATCAGATATGAGATATTTGACCAGAAAAAAATTATTTAAGTCTCTCAGAGCCTCAGACCACTCTCTAAGACTATGAATTACAGAGAAACTATCACTGTATAGGCAGAAGGAATTCCCACAGTGGGAGGGCTCTTCTTTGATTGAATCATTGGATACATTTGGATAAAAAAAAATGGGGGGAAAACAGTACAAAACTGGAGCAGCTAGGTGGCTCAGTCAATAGAGCACCAGCCCTAGAGTCAGGAGGACCTGAATTCAAATCCAGCCTCAGACTTGACACTTACTAGCTGTATGACTTTGGGCAAGTCACTTAACCCCAATTGCCTTGCCTTCCTCTCTCCAAACAAACACACACACACCCCAAAAGAAAAAGAAAAACCGTTCAAAACTTAGTCTGTCCATCTGTTATCCCACAGTCTTCCTACATAATCAACTCTCTCTCTCTGTCTCTCTGTCTCTCTGTCTGTCTATCTCTCTCTCTTTCTCTTTCTCTGTGTATAAACATATGTATGTATATACATATATACATACACGTATAGAATTGGTCATGACTTTGATGCCATTTCTTATATAAAAGTCACCACTGGTGACTATATAATATAGCTTACTCCTAGACATTATGCCACCTTTGATCATTTTTTCTGTTGCCAATATTTCTGACTCCTCTGAGACTCTCTCCTTTCGTGATTTATAGTCACAACAGCATGCGTTCAAGAATCATGGCAATAAAAAAAAAAGATGAATTTTGGTAACAGGAGGCAGCTTTGGCTGGGAAAACATGGCACAGTTTCCCAAATTCAATTCAATTCAAATTGTTAAATATTTACAAAATCCTTACTATGTTCAAAGTATTGGAAATAAAAAAATCAAAAAGATAAAACAGTGCCTGCCCTCAAGGAGCTTAAATTCTACTGGGGTGTGGAGGAAGGGTAGGCAGCACATACACAGAAAAATATAAACAACTTATAAAATAATTCAAAAGAAATGTGTATTTGTAATAGACAAAATAACATTCACTTAAAGTTGTTTTTAAAGGACATATCAAGAAAGATGTTACCTGTTCCAGAGAAAGAGCTCGTTAATAGACGTATGTAGAGAATAATTCTACACAGATATAAACACCTATTTGTGTCTAATGGTAGCCATCTCTAGGTTGGCATGGAGGGAAGAAAAAAAGAGATAAAATTTACATGAGAATTTGCTTTTATATCTGAAGGGAATAGCAAGTGGTGCATAGTAGATTTGCAGTGTCACATACAATGGTCTTTTATTGTACTATGTTATGGAAATGCTTGCTTTATTCCATAAATTAAAAATAAAATTTAAAGAAATATGTAAAAAAGGTAAAGGTGTGTAATGACATTTCCCCAAATGTGAGTTGTTGGTCTATACCTAGTTTCTGCCGTACTGTTTTCCAGTGTTGCCAACACCTTTCTGTCAAATAATGAGTTTTTGTCCCAAAAGCTCAGATCTTTGGATTTCTCAAACACTAAATTACTAGGTCTCTACCTAAGCACTACTTAATGGTAACTTTTTGGGCCCTCCTAGCTCAGAGTGAATATAAATAGTAATTGTTTCTCTTTTGGCCATCAACCCTGAAGGTCTTTCCCTCTCAGTTAGACTGATTGATTGATTGATTGATTGATTTTGGATTGAAGGGGCCAACCCTTGGCTCACTTCTTAAATAGGCCTATTCACTGAATGGGTGTTGTTTCATTCAAAGGGAGATCTTGAAAAGACCTTAGCTTAAAAAGGCCAAGGTCCCCCACTGCATCCTGGATCACCTACAATTGTCCTGATCTATATCTGACCACTAGACCCAGATGGGTCTGGAGGAAAAAGTGAGGCTGGTGACTTTGCACAGCCCTTCCTCACCGTAACCCAATTCACTTGCAAGTCATAGCATCATCTTCCTAATGTCATGATCCTCCTTGAGAACAATGGACAAAGCACACCACAAATCTCTCTAGAGCATCCATCAAGAGTTGACTAGAGAGTGGTGATTAACACAACTTTGTTGAACTCCACAAACATTTATTAAAGCACTGGTTCTGTGCCAGGCACTGCCCTCAGGGAGTTTGGATTCTAATGAGGTGACACACCATATATACAGATAAGTACAAAGTCTAGGAAAACAAGACCACTCTCTCTCTCCCCTCTCTTCTCTATTGTCCATTTGCAGAGCTTGCCTGAGATTGATAAGATCAAAGAATTAGGGCTAAAGGAAGCTCAAAAACCCTCTAGTCAAACTGTCTCAATCCACAGATGAGGAAACTGAGGCCAGGTGAAGTGACTTGTTCAAATACACACAGGGAGTGTGTATGCAGCCCAATGAATTGTCAACAAGTGCCAGATAAAGGCATGATGTGAGTGGTCGTTTTTATTTGAAATTAACAGAAATGTCCTAAGGAGATAAGATGACAAGTGCTTATATCCCCTCTAGGGTGTTAACAAAGACATGAGACAGAAGTTTTGCTGAATTTCTGAGACTGATGAATTATTTCCTCTGCCCTGGGTCATCTCTCCTTGTTTAGAGTAAGAAAGGGAAGCCAAGGCTGGCCACCAAGAACCTTTTCATGGAAGCCACGTGAGTTTTGGTCTCCCCAAAAAGCCCGAGGCTCAGTCCTTCTCAGGACCAATTCACCAGCCCAAAATATCTGCTGACACTGTAGTAAGGTGGAAAAAGCAGAAGACAAGACTCAGAAACCCTGGCTCCAGACCCAGCTCAGCCATTAACGTACCATACATGATTTGGGAAAAGTCATTTCTCTGTCTAGGTCTTGGTTTCCTCATTGCTAAAATAAAACAATTGAGCTAAAGGCTCTTTGGTGTCTCATGCAGTTCCAAATTCTATAGTTCCATGATTAGGTATGCAGAAGGGTGCAAGAAAATCCTTGACAGAAGACAATAGGCCATCCAAAAGTTCAATAGGCAGCCTGAGGCACTCAGTTGCAGTAAGGATTCAAATTCTAGTGCCTCTGGGATGAAGCAGCACTCTCCTGCTGGGCATTTTCAGCTCTTCACAACCTGGCCCCTTCCTATCTTCCCAGTCTTCTTACATATTACTCCTACCTTTCATTCTGTAATCAGTTTAGCCACTTACTGTCCCACATGCCCACCATGCCACCTCCTGGCTATGTTAGAGTGTATGGGTTGGATTAGATGGTCCCTGAAGTATAATATAATATAGTATCGTATAGTATGGTATGGTACAATACGGTATGGTATGGTACAGTACGGTATGGTATGGTACGGTATGGTATGGTACGATGTATGGTGCAGTACGGTATAGTGTAGTGTAGAATAGTACATTATGGTATAATATATAATATGATATGAGACGGGATAAGATGTGATGTGATATATTATACAATATTATATATATTATGATATATAACAGGAGCAGCTAGGTGGCACGGTGGTAGAGTGCTGGGCCTGGAATCAGGAAGAATCATCTTCAGAGTTCAAATCTGGCATCAGATACGTAGTAACTGCGTGACCCTGGACAAGTCATTCAACCTTGTTTGCCTCAGTTTCCTCATCTGTAAAATAAACTGAAAAAGGAAATGGCAAACCACTCCAGTATCTTTGCCAAGAAAACCTTAAATGGGGTGATGAAGAATCAGACATGACTGAAAATGACTAAGCAACTAGCAAAGATACTGGGTTAAGTGACTTGCCCAGGAACATTTGGAGTTTTCTCAGGAAAGACACTGGGATAATTTGTCATTTCCTTCTCCAGCCCATTTTACAGATGAGGAAAGTGAGGCAAAAAGAGCTAAATTACTTGCCCAGGGTCACACAGCTGGTAAGTGTCTGAGGCCGGATTTGACCTGGGGTCTTCCGGACTCCAGGCCTGGCACTCTATCCACTGCACCACCAGCTGCCCAAGAAAGCCCAAATAGGGATATAAAGAATCAGACATGGGAGCGTCTAGGTGGCACAGTGAATAGAGCACCAGCCCTGGAATCAGGAGGACCTGAGTTCAAATCTGGCCTCAGATACTTAACACTAGTCATGTGACCTTGGGCAAGTCACTTAAACCCAATTACCCTGCTTTCTGCTCTCCAAAAAGAAAAAAAAATCAGACATGACTGAAACAATTGCATACCAAAACAACAATGCAACACAATATAATATTACATATTGTATTATATATCTTATATATAATTTATGTACATATACACATATATATGCACTTTCTCATGGCATGCCTCTTTTAAAACTCCCAAGTCAATTTTGTCTTCTGAATTAAAAACATCAATAATCAAATTGCTCCCAGGACAGTGAGGGAATACCTGTCTCTCTAACTACAAATCCCAGGAAGTCAGTCAGTTACAACTGTTATTTCAGGTCCCACCTTCCTTGAGTGGTTAATGTTCAAATGGTCTGAAACATTTACTTGTCTGTTTATATGTCACATCCACCAAGATTACAGTGGTTTAATATCTTCATTTGTCCAGTGGGAATGATAATACCATCATGGCAGAGTGAATAGAATGGACTCGGAGTCAGAAGACCTGAGTTTGTGTATGTAGTAAGTGCGCAATAAGTGCCTATGAATTCAGTTGAGTTGATGAGATGATCTTGACATACAACATACAAAAGCATTAAAATAAAAGCTCCTTGAAAGCAATGGTTGTTTCTCTTTGAATATCCAGTTTGTAATATAAAGGCTTATGGAGAACAGGCATTTAATGAATCTGTTGCACTGAATTATCAAAATTATAATATAATAATAACTAAAAATTCTCTACTACATTAGGGTTTGGAAGACAACAGTCCTCACAATCATCCTGTGAGATGGATATTGTGTACACTTTGTATCCCTGCTTTTCAAACAAGCAAACTGACAACTCAGAAAGCTTAATTCTATTATTACTTCTCTAATCTGAGGATGAAACTCCAAAATATTAGCTGTGCAGCCTTGACTCAGAGGTTGTCCCAAATGATTATAGAAATTGTCTATGGATTTAACTTTCTCCCAACACACCCATGATCTAGGCACTTCCTTCACTTTGGGGTTTCAATTTTCTCCTCTACAAATGGGGAGATTTTTCACTTAATCAATCAACTTCCATGTTGTTTCTTCCCAATTGATTACAAACTCCTTAAGAGAACGGATGGTAAAACTTTTTGTCTTGGGCGGCGGAGCCAAGATGGCAGCATAGAAACAGGAAAACTTTGTGAGCTCCCTCCATAACCACCTAAAATATCTATAAAATGTGACTCTAAACAAATTTTAGAGCTACCTAACCCACAAAGTGACAGAGAGAAACAAATCTCCCACTGAAGGCAGCCTGGCAGGCAGACAGTAAGGGTCCACCACAGTGTGCTGGGAGCCTAGCCAAGCCCCATGTGAGCCCACAGTTTTAGCCCCAGGGTGACCCCTATAAGCAGCAGCTAGAGTGGATCACCAGAAGCTGTAGCAGTTTCCAGAAATAGCAACCCATAAATGCCAAAGACAAAGTAAAAGGTCAGTGGAACTCTGTCAGAACCAAGGGGAATGGAGCAGCCACAGTCCCTAGAGTGAGAAGCCATGGAGGTGTCACTGCCCATGGCCATACAGCTCACCTCCACATGGCTGCTTCAGTGCTCCTGGCCTGCAGATCATAGGGGGACCAAGCAACCATTCAGAGGGTAATTGCTCTTGCTTTAACCTGCCTAGATCTGGACAGCTATCTTGGGTGGAGGTCCTGAGGTGTGTGACCAGTGATCCAGAGCTTGTGGGGGCAGCAGAAAGGGCACCCAACTAATAGCTCCAGCAGCTGTGAAAACCCCAGCTATTGGAGACAAAGCTCTTCTCTCTGGAAGCAGAGTTCTATTATGGCAAAGAGCTCAAAAGTCAAGCGATTGAGTGGTGATATGAGCAAGCAAAGGAAGCACAGCAAGCACAGAAATCAAACATTGGACTCCTTTTTTGGGGACAAAAAGGATCAAAGCATGAAATGGGAAGAAGACAATGAAGTCAGAACTCCTGTACCAAAAGCTTCCAAGAAAAATATGAACTGGTTACAGGCCATGGAGGAGCTCAAGAAGGACTTTGAAAATCAAGAGAAGTGGAGGAAAATTGGGAGGAGAAATGAGGATGATGCAAGAAAATCATGAAGAGAGAGTCAACAACCTGACTGAAGAAAATAACACCTTAAAAAATAGATTAACTCAAATGGCAAAAGAGGCCCAAAAAGCCAATGAGGAGAAAAATGCCTTAAAAAGCTGAATTTGCCAGAGGGAAAAAGAATTTCAAAAGCTCAGTGAAGAGAATAATTCCTTCAGAATTATATTGGAGCAAATGGAAGCTAATGACTTTATGAGAAATCAAGACACTATTAAACAGATCCAAACAAATGAAAAAATAGAAGGCAATGTGAAATACCTCATTGGAAAAACCACTGGCCTGGAAAATAGATCCAGGAGAGATAATTTAAAAAGTGTTGGACTACCTGAAAGTCATGATCAAAAAAAGAACCTAGGAAGCATCCTTCAATAAATTCTCAAGGAAAATTGCCCTGATATTTTAGAATGAGAGGGCAAAATAGAAGTTGAAAGAATTCACTGATCACTTCTTGAAAAATATCCCAAAAAGAAAACTCCTAGGAATAGTATAGCCAGGTTCCAGAGTTCCCAGATCAAAGAGAAAATATTACAAGCTGCCAAGAAGAAACAATTTGAATATTGTGGAAACACAATCAGGATAACATAAGATCTAGAAGCTTCTACATTAAGGGACTGAAGGGCTTGGAATACGGAGGTCAAAGGAGCTAGGATTAAAACCAAGAATCACCTACCCAGCAAAACTGAGTATAATCTTTCACAGGAAATATGGTAATTCAATGAGGAGGAGGACTTTCAAGCATTCTTGAGGGAAAAAACAGAACTGAATAGAAAAATTTGACATTTAAATACAAGAAGCATGAGAAGATAAATATGGAAAAGAAATCATAAGGAACTTATTGAACTATTTACATGCCTACATGGAAAAACGATAATTGTAACTTATTAAACTTTTCTCAGTATGAGGATAGTTGAGAATATAAATGTATATATATGTGTGTGTATATATATATATATATGTGTGTGTGTGTGTGTGTGTGTGTGTGTGTGTGTGTGTTTGTGTGTGTGTGTGTATGTATATATATGTGTGTATGTATATATATATGTATGTATCTATGTATACATACCCATATGTCCATGTAAGAGAGTATATGTGCGTATGAATACATGAGTGTGTGTATATATGTGTACAGGTATACATAGACAGAGGGCACGGGATCAATTGAATAGGAAGAGATGATATTTTAAAAATAAAATTAAAATGAGAGGAGATAGAGAGAGACAAAATAGGGTAAATTATCTAAAATACAAGAGGCAAGGGAAAACTGTTACAATGGAGGGGAAGAACAGGAAGGCGAAAAGAAAGGGGTCAACCTTACTCTCATTGAATTTGGCTTAAGGAGGGAATAACGTACACACTAAATTGGGCATCTTACCCTACAGAAAAGTAGGGGGGAAGGGCAGAAGAGGGGGATGATAGAAGGGAGGGCACATTGGGGGAGAGGGAGTTAGAAGCAAACACTTTTGAAAGGGGACGGGGTCAAAGTAGAAAACAGCACAAGTGAGGGGCGGGATAGGATGGAGGGAAATACAGTCAGTCTTTCACAGTGTATCCACAATGGAAATGTTTTGTGTGAAGACACGCGTACAACCTATATGGAGTCGCCTATCTTCCCAGCGAGGGTGGGTGACAAGGAGAGAAGGGAAAGAATCTGGAATTCAAAGTTTTAAAATGCAATGTTTTTATATTACTATTACCATTGTTTGTGTTTGTATTTTTACATGCAACTGGGAAATCAGATACACAGGCACCGGGGAACGGAGATCCATCTTGCCCGACCGGAAAGCTGGAGGGGGTATGGGAGAGAGCAGATTGGGGCAGGGGATATTCAGTGGAATCACTGTTTGGGGGTGATGGGTAGGAAACAGATGAAGAGAAAATTTGTAACTCAAAATCTTGTGAAAATGAATGTTGTAAACTAAAAATAAAAATAAAGTTTAATTTAAAAATAATTTTAAAAATAAAAAACTTTTTGTCTCTGGATCTCTTGTATGTTGTACCAGTCTACTAGAAAGATTAAAAATAAAGTAGGACCATGGGACCATAGCTTTAGAACTGAACAGAATCTCAAAAACCTGACTCCTGTGTGAAGTGAAGAAACCAGGGTTCAAAGAGGTCAAGTAATCGGCCCAGGATCACACAGCCAGTAAATGTCTGAAGTAGGATTTGAACTTGTGTCTTCCTGACTCCAAGTCCAGCATTGTATCCACTCTGCCATGACAGTATTATTATCTCCATTTCACAAATGAAGAAGTTGAAGCACTCTGTTCTTAACACAGTACTTGGGACGTACTATGCGCACAATAAATGCTTGCTGAATGAAATTAAATTAAGGAGATAATCCTGACAGCTTTTAATTCTCTGATTTTCTGATCCTTTGATATGATCATTTTGGTGATATTGGCAAAACCCAAGGGAGAATGCTCACACTGAAATAATATTTGACTAGGCTCTTCATTTCTCTAAACAACAATCACTGTGAGTAATAGGAATGCCAGTAGGGAAGGCTGAGGCCGTATTAATAAGCACTTTTCCTCCCTTCTCTGTATAAATACAATATATCAATACCACCTATCCCCTCCCTCATTTCTAGCCACCTAAGGTTAATATTATTATTTGCTTTCCAGTTTTATTAAAATAGAAAAGTGAATCAATAAAAGTAATATTACAAGGCAATCTATCTCCCATCATATCACCGCAGGAGGGAATTTCCATTCAGATTTCTACAATTCAAAATGAAACAGTTAGCTGATCTTTCTACAGCTGCAAGAATCCACAAAATCCAATCTCTATGTCAGGATAGTAAGCCCCAAACTCACTCATGAAGGGACAGAACCAAGGAGACTCTGTGACATTAATATAGTGGCGTGTCAAATCAAAGCTCAGTCTAAACATGGCAGCGTTTCTCTTTAATATGGTCTCATCTCAGCAGATGCTCTCAGAAAGGGAGCCCAACCATCTGATGCTGTTTCAAGGGGGCGATTATATACATTCTGCCATGAAGGCATCATGCTTCCTAGAAGTTCATTAGCACAAAACTGGGCTGAAAGGTCCCTGCTTTGAAAATGGAGCAGAAAGTGGGGCATGACTATGAAGAGGAATCTGTGGAGTTTTCTGACATCTTCCTGATCTTCTTCCTGGACAAATAAGAAGAAAAGTCGTCATTGTTCTAGTCATTTAAAGTTTATATCATCTAATTTGTCCTTTCATATAGTATAGTTATGGTGGAAAGAGCACAGGCTTGGGAGTCAGAGGACCTTGGTTCCAGTCTTGCCACTGATACTCCTTTGCTGATCTTGGCAACCTATCTGGGCTTCAGTGTCCTTGTCTATGAAATAAGGGGCTTCAATCTAATGAGATGATCTTTGCAAAGTACTTAGCATGGTTCCTGGAACAGAAGAGATGCTTAATAGATTCATGAGGGGCAGCTAGGTAGTATAGTGGATAGAGCATGGGGCCTTGAATCAGGAAGACCTGAGTTCAAATCCAGCCTCAGAAATGTACTAACTGTATGGCCTTGGGCATACTTAACCCTGTTTACCTCCGTTTCCTCATCTGTAAAACGAGCTGGAGAAGGAAATGGCAAACCCCTCCAGTGTCTTTGCCAAGAAAACCATAAATGGGGTCACAAGGAGTCAGACACGACTGAAACGTGACTAAATAACAACGGCAAATAAACACTTGTTCCTACGCTCCACTCCAGGGCTTTGAGGTCCTTTCCAGTTATAGAGCTATGATCCATGATCCGTCATATTCTGCAAGGCAGGCATTGAGACCACAGAGAGATAGGATGCTTGAAGGTACTTCAACAGATAGAGCTCAAGGCCTGAGTCAAGAAGACCTGAGTTCAAATCCAGCCTCAGACATTTCCTAGCTGTGTGATCCTGGGCAAGTCACCTAATGGCTGTTGGCCTCAGTTTCCACATCTATAAAATAGGGAGTTAATAGCACCTCCCTCCCAGGGTTGCAGTGATGATCAAATGAGATAATCTTCATAAAGCACTACACACATGTTAGCTATTATTTTGATAATTAATCCAATGTCCTTATGTTACAGATGAGGAAAAAGAGACCCAGGGAATTTATCTTATTTTTTCCAGTCAAAATAAAATTGGGTAGGCTATACGTTTGTTTTGTTTCGGGTTTTGTTTTGGTTTTTTTTTGCTTTTTGGAGGGCAGAGGGCAGGGCAATTGGGGTTAAGCAACTTACCCAAGGTCACACAGCTATTGTGTCAAGTGTTTGAGGCCAGATTTGAACTCAGGTCCTCCTGACTCCAGAGCTGGTGCTCTATTCACTATGCCATCTAGCCACCCCTATTGGGTAGACTCTTAAGGAGCCTAAGCATTCGTGATGCTTGTATTGACAAGCGGGTCAGATTGGTTATCAGCTAGATTGAATCTGAGCCTAATTTAACTGTATTGCTCAATGCCACACCATTAGTATCTGTCAGAGATAGGATTTGAACCCAGGTACTTTGACTCATGAGCTAATGCTTTTTGTTAAAGTTCCTAGTGTAGTCCAAAGGACCTGGATTAAAATCTCGTTTTTCCTACGTCTGGTCCATAGTAAGTACTCAATAAATCCTTTACCAATGGGTCCAACTACTTGTTACTTCCTGTCCTTCCTCTTTACTCCCACTAAATCCAGAGCACTGGGCTGAGAGTCAAGCATGATTTGGAATAAGACTCCACTCCTGAAATTGCTTTGTGACTGGACTAGTGATAGAAGCTCTCTTGGCTTCAGTCCTTCAGCTGCAAAGTGGAGGACCTGGATAAGAGAACCTCTAAGGCCCCTTCCAGCTCTGAAGTCACCAGCTCATGAGCTTTTTACAGGTGAGAAATCAGAAGCTCCATGAAGTTAGAGGGCTTAACCCTTGACACTTCAGTCCTTGGAGTCTCCTGCACAAACTGGGGTTTGTAAAACCTGTCACACCTGCCCTCACAGGAAGGCTATCAAGACCAAAGTGGGGTGGGGCTGTCTGGAGAGAGTAGGTAAAACACTTGGCAAACTTTATTCTTTGAGTCATTTCAGTCACGTCTGACTCTCTGTAACCCCTTTTAGGGTTTTCTTGGCAGAGATCCTGGAGTGGTTTTCCACTTTCTTCTCCAGCTCATTTTACAGATGAGGAAATTGAGGCAATGTGAAGTGACTTGTCCAGGGTCATACAGCTAGTAACTACCTGAAGCCAGATTTGAAGTCAGGAAGAGGAATTTTCTTGATTCCAAATCTAGTGCTCCATCCACTCCATCCAGCCACTTAAGAAGTTTATAGTACAATGCAGATGTCAGTGATTTGTAGTAATAATGATAATGATAACTGCTAATATTAATTAATCACAAGGCATTTATTAAAGTGCTTATAAGGTGCAAAGCACTTTTTGGAAACTTATTTCAATGATTATAAAAGTAGTCAGCAATAAGTGTATCTTCTACCTTTCCCTCCCAGTGGTAACAGCACAGATAGCCTCCTTCCCTCCCTGTTTCCCATAAGGGAATACAATAGTATACCCAGTCTTCCTGGACTCTGCTTTGACCACTACTACTTCTTGGGGTTTTTTGTTCTTGTTTTTCTCCTCCTCCTCCTCCTCCTCCTCCATCTCCTCCTCCTCCTTCATCTCCTCCTCCTCCTCCATCTCCTCCTCCTCCTCCATCTCCTCCTTCTCCTCCTCCTCCATCTCCTCCTCCTCCTCTTCCATCTTCTCCTTTTTCTCCTCCTCCTCCTTCTTCTTATTCTTATGGTTATTCTCTTCTTCTCATTCTTCTTTTCCTTCTCCTCCTCCTCCCTCTTCCTCTCTTTCATTTTTCCCTCCTTCCTTCTTTTCTTCCATCCTTAAGCTGACCTAGCTTGATTGGTGACTTAATAAATGCAAACTTATGTAACCCAATGTATCTAAGCAGCCCTAGAGACAAGATCATGCTTTAAATGCATCCAAGCCATCCTTGCAACCCAAATGGTAATATACCATTTGGCCTATCATTTTGCAATTGCTGCACTCCCCTCCCCCCAACTCCTGATTTTTCACTTCTTGCTGTGGTCACTACAATCAAATTAATCATATTACTCCAGGAAAGGGACAGTTCTATGACTCTACTCAGTATTTGTGTGTCTACCCAGACTCAAACTCCCTTCCTTAATGTAATAGCAATCAATTTAGCAGATACTTAGCCCTTAGTAACTTAGGGCTAAGTATGGAAGGTGTGAGCTCTGTCTCCTGTTCCTGATGAAGCAGAAGGGGGTTGGCTGAGACAGGAGGCCAGTGTGTATATATAAGAAGAGTTCTAGAGACAGAGAGACAGAATCAGGAATCTTCCTTCTGGTGGCTCTTGGTGGAGGAAGCAGGATTGTTCCAGCATCTGGGAGCTGGGCTGCTGGAGAATCTGGTGAAGGCTGCCTGGAAGGGCTGCCTGGAAGGCCTCCTGGAAGGCCACCTGGAAGGCCAAGATTTCTCCTGGGTCCTAGGGCCAACTGAACTGCTGGAGGACTAAAGAAGCATGACAGGGATAAGCCTTTATTTGTTCATGGCTTGGTGGATCCTTGAGTTCCCGGCAACAGAAGTGGTGAAGGATCTGAGATGTGCCAGACCCTATGAAATTCGGTGTGTGCCAGGGACTGCCCTGAGGACTGAACAAGGACCTGGGAGCTGTCTACCTTTGAGGACTGGATGAGAACCTGTGAGCTGTCTGTCTCTGAATCAGGTGACTGTTTGGTGGATTCAGGTAGGAGCTGGGACCATGGAAGAGGATCCAAGGAATTAGAGAGACCACCCAAAGTCAAAATAAAGAAAAGGCCTTCCCTTGGATGAAATTGAGGTTTGCTGGACACCGAGGGGTGGAGGGTTTGTATGGTTTTCTAATGATTGTATTTAGTGACTGATTGCTAGATAAGTGACTGATTGAGTTGATCTGTGATTGCCCCATGAGTGGAAGATTGATTATTGTATTGTGAATTGACTAAATGATTAAGTAAGGAGGGTTTCTCCCTTGGGGAAACCAGATGATTATTCTTTTGTTCTTTTTTTCAAATAATGTGGCCACTGTAGTGAAAACTGTGTGGCCATTCTAATGTTAAGCTGTTGTGAACACTATATTGTTATTTTCTGTGATAAGATGTAATGCTGTGAATACTATATTGTGATTTGTTGTGAATGTTTGCCTTGATTTGTAATGAAATAAATTGAATGTTCCCTATACTGTATAATCCGAACCTGAAAAGCTATTCACAGTAGCATTCTTTTGGGAATCTGCTGGTGCATGGAGTTACACTTGGTTACCACTGCTGTCTATCTGATGCCATTCCCTTATTGTAAAATAAGTTCCCTGAATGCAAGGACTTACTTTATTTTGCATTTGTATTCCCAATCTTTAGCACTGTGACTAACATAAAAAAGCACTTAACAAATATTTAATTCATCAAGTCATTCATTTTTGTTATATCAGTGGGGTTGTTACTGAGCTAAAAATACCCTATAGTCTATTTAATCCATTAAATGTCTTTCTCAAATAAAATTGTGTAGCATGTGTGTGTGTGCACATCTATAAGGATGGTAGGGAATCATCTTTGCAAGTACACTGAAACAAAGCCTGAAAAAATCATAGCATTCCGGGTCCCAATAGGTTAACAGCTACAGCAGACTCTGGCCCTGAGAACAGTGCCTAGCCAGTAGCTGGTGCTTGATAAATATTTCTTGACTTGACCAGCCCGGGAAAAGAAGGGTAACCTCTTTCCTGGTAAGACTGTTTACCAGGAGAAATGGGGCTAAATGACCTCTTCTCTAAAGAGCTCCTCTAAATCTGAGATAATCTAATTCTGTGCTTATATGCATATAAATGGGAGTGAATAAATATAATTTTCTTAAAGGTGATTCTAATTGTGCATAACCTGGCTTTGCAGAAGAGAAAGGATAATTTTTTTCTTACAAAACTACCATCCTTTCATGGAATAACAATTTTCAGGACATGGACTTTTCCATAAAGGCAAGAGCACCAGAAGTGGTCCACTTTACACTTTTAAATCTACTTTTTTGCTCCTTCCTGAGACTGATTGAAACTCCAAGACAATTTGCATTCTTAGTCCAGGAGGCATGAGGGAAAGGCAAATGGAAAGGTGGGAAATTGTTTATTTCCAATCTTAAACACAGTCAGTGGAAGGACTGTCTATATCCCCAAGGACAGAGGAAAATGAATAGAATTCAGTTGCCTTAATTCAGTTGCCTTAATTCAGCTAGAAAGAAGTAAGGGCTAGGAACATCCTATTAAGTAGGGCAAGTCTGCAATGTTTACAGCTACCTAAGCAGAGGTTTTTGTGCTCCAGCGGAATAAGGTTGTAAAGTTAACAACAGGCCTGAAAATGTCCCAAGGCATCTTTTTAGAAATTTTTGCATTAAAAAAGCAAGGATACTTTCCCAAAGAATCAGGCAGGAATTTAAGAATATGATGCTACAAAAAGGAAAAAAAATAAACGGATGGCAGATACAAAGAGTTGAGGCCACTAACAACCATGAGTCTGTGATTCAGATGATGGCAGTCACAAAAAAAGGGTGGCACATAATAGCAAATTTCTGAGCAGACACGGGCCAGGGAAGCAGTGACAAGTGAGTTATTGAACAATGAATGGAGTTGTAGAAAGTGGAACTGACAATGAGTAAGGTCTAACTGACCCCCTAAAGATGGAGATGTACTCATGAGCACCCACACCAAAGTCTTCTAGCCACAAACAGAGATGGTCCCTACATTTTCCCTTACTTTGATGTGTGTGTTTTCTAGGAATTTGTTATCATCCCTAAGCTCTTCCTTATCAGAGATTGGGAAAAATGGGACTCATTGGTTAAAATACATGTTTGTGTGGGTTGGTATGGGAGGGAGGGCATTTTGGAGAATGATTTCACTGCTCGATTGTTTTTCTTGCTAATTACTTTGCCTTTGTATCCCAATTAATATTTCATGTTTGATGTATGGCCCCTGCCTTATCTCTTAGTAGAGCAGGTACTAGATGGGAGTTCAAGCAATTTATTATCCCTACATTTACTCAAGTAACCCAGGTGAATTTCAGAGAGCATGGAATACATGGGATTCCTAATAACAGCTCATATGTATATATATATATATATATATATGTGTGTGTGTGTGTGTGCGTGTGTGTATGTATGTATGTATATGTATGTACATGTATATATATATATACACTTTAAGGTTAGTAAAAGCTTTTTTTCACAATAATCCCATGAGGCAAGATATGTGCATGTATGTGTGTATTTATAAATGTATACATACACACATATATGTATACATATACATATGGGTATACCATACACAGATGCATATATACACATGTGTTATGTGTATACATATGATGTGTGTATACATATATACATATATGTTGTGTGTATGCATATCATGTATGTGTATAACAGGATTTATAGCATGTGTATGCATGTGTGTATATATATATGCATATATAGATATACATAGTCTTTGCATTTTGTACTATACCTTCACCATATATACATATATTGATAAGTATTAAATATCATTTTTTGGCCAGAGTTTGAACTATTGAAGCAGACTGCTTTGCTTTGCTTTAAGAATGCCTTTTCTGTGTCAGCAACTCCAGAGACCAGATAAGGCTGAATAGTGGGATTTTTCTTATCTTGGGGCATACTCCATATGGGGGGAAAACATAGACATACTGAGATCTTAAATTCCAAACTGACCCTCCTTTGTCTATTGTCTTGTCGATCTGTATTTCCAACTAAGAAATTTCTTTCCCATGTATGGATAGTAAACATATGGAGATCATAAATTTGAGTGACACGGTCACACTGAATTGGGATGGTACTGAAATGTATTTAAGCTTTCTTATTCTTTTGTTCAGGCAGTCAGAACATAGGTTCCGGTTCTTTGTACATGCATCTGATAGCTTTAAGGGAATAAATGATATAACTGTATATCACCTAGCCTGTTTATCTCCTTTAACCAAACTTTCAGGTTAATGATATACATACTACAAAGTAAGATACACACACATACACACACACACACACACACACACACACACACACACACACACACACATATATATATATACATGTGTGTATATGTATATATATATACATATATATACTATATGAGTAGTATATATGTGTAGACATACATTTATTATTATTATTATTCCCATTTTACAGTTGAAGAAATAGACTCAGAGTAGTTTATTAACAGGGACCAGTTAGGTGGTGCAGTAGATAAAAACTCCAGGCCTGGAGTCAAGAAGACTCATCTTGGTGAGTTCAAATCTGGCCTCAGACACTTACTGGCTATATGACCCTGGGCAAGTCATTTAACCCTGTTTGTAGCAGTTTCCTTATCTATAAAATGAACTGGAGAAGGAAATGGCAAACCACTTCAGTATCTTTGCCAAGAAAACCCCCCAAAAAAGCTGCAAAGAGTCGGACAAAACTGAACAACAGCCCAACATCAAGTTAATTAACTGTCCAATATCACACAGGTGATAAAATTCTCAGGAAGAATCAGAACCCACATTGCCTGACTCACAGTTGAACACATGTTTTCTACATTGCTCTACCCTTCAATGGTAGTGCCTTCACTCTGTTAATTATCTCCTGTTTATATTATGTGCAAATAGTCTGCATGTTGTCTCCCCCGTTAGACTGTGAGCCCCTTGAGGGCAGGGTCTGTCCTTTACCTTTCTTTGTATCTCTAGAGCTGAGCACAGTGCCTAGCACACAAAAGATATTTGGTGTTTGTTGACCAGTTCACTTGAAACTATACTGGCTCTTAAATGTACCATTGAGGAAAATTCCTACTCAAACACAGGGTAAAGATAGTAACAAAATAATCTTAGGGAAAAAGGAGGAGATAGGAAGTTTGAATTACATGAAATTGAAATAGTTCTGCATGAACCCAACCTCCCAGCAAAGACAAAGAAACTGTCTATTACATGTTGGGGACAGGGGAACCTTTGTATCAAATACCGCCAGTAAAGGTGTGATCCAAGAAATATAGTGAATGAACAGAACCGTATAAAATGAAGATTTATTTTCCAATATATAAGTTGTTCAAAGATATGAGCAAGAAGGTCTTTAAAATATTGTACATTATAAGTACTGTTTAAAAAATTGTTCTAGTCACTAACAACAAATGAAATGCCAATTAAAACAATTCTAAAGTTTCGTTTTATGTCTGATAAATTTCTAGAGGGCAAAAGAGGGAAATGGAAAATGGGGCAAGCTAAAGGAAAAAGCCCAAACACTCATACACTCCTGGTGGAGCTGTCAATCAATATGGTCCTTCTGGAAAAATACACTGAAATTTCATGAAAAACACAACCAAAATATTCATGTCTTTTGACCCAAAGTTCTTAATCTTGGTCAAATATGCCAAGTACAGCAAGGATAAGGGGAATTTTCCAGTCTATATAAAAAAAATTTACATTGTTGTTCAGTCAAGTTCAACCCTTTGTGACCCCAATTGGGGTTTTCTTGGCAGAGTGGTTTCTCCAGCTCCTTTTACAGACAAGGAAACTGAGACAAACAGGGTTAAGTGAACTTGTCCAGGGTCACACAGCTAGTAAGAGTCTGAGGCTTGATTTGAACTCAGGTCTTCTTGATTCCAAGCTCAGTATCCTATCTACCAGCAAACTTTCATAGCAGTACTTTTTTCTGCTAACTGTTAGCTTAAAACAATGTGGGTGCCCATCAACTGGGGAATGGCTAAACAAATTGTCCTGTGTTTAAGTGTGATGGCATTTTCCACAGTAATTAAGAGGAACATGGCCAGACTTACATAACTTGATGTAGAGAAAAGTGAGCAGAACCAGAGAGACGATAGCACAATGACCAGCACAATGTAAATGAAAAGGACGATAAAAAGTACAATGTGTAATTATCGTGATCAGTCTTGGTCCCAGAGAAAAGATGAGGAAATCTGTCTTCTGCTTTCATTGGAGAAGTGGGTAACTATGGGTGTGGAATATTGCATTCACCGTCATATATCTGGTTTTGTTTTACGTTTTCCCCATGTTGGCCCTTTTTATTACAAGGAAATGCTCAAGGAATCACTAAAACTTTGAATAAATAAAAGAAATAGTGCTTTTTAATGGAGCAGTTTTCAAGGAAGTTAGGTGAAGTCTAAAAGCTGCCAGTGACCTTCTCTACTTGTCAGCAGCCCATACTATTGAACTATAAATGCTTCAAAATCCCCATCTCTGCCAGCTTCTCTCCTCCATAAAGTCAGTTTATTTGATAGTCAATCCACTTTTACATAGCATTTATATATGCTCCAACATATAACATTGGTCTCCTTAATAACCATTACAGTAAAACACTGACTTCTGCTTTCTCAATTCTCTGGGAATGCAATTAAACCAGTCAGTTAGAGTAGGGTTTTTTCCTTTTTTTTTCTTTTTCCCCCCTTTCTATTAAAGTTTCAGGTTCTCTATCAGCCCATCAGCAGAGACTCAGGGTGGTTAAAGATATACAATTAATCACCAGAATTCGAAAGTCATCATGAGAACATTGCAAAGTGGCTGATTGCCTCTGTCCAGAGTAATTAAAAAAGGATTTTAAAATGTGATTACCCTTGGAGAGCACATTGACCCTGAAGCAAGGTTAAAGAGGTTTTAACCCCATGTTCAAAACTGATGTCAGAAATAGACCTGGAGGAAGAAGGTTAGTCCTCATTCTGTTAAGCTCTTTACGGACTTGATGTGCAAATTTAGAGACATTTCCTCTCCAAATGTTCACGTGGACTATTCGTGCCCAACTTGAGGTAGAGCCTTCCAAGCTCCTGTTGGTCTGATCAGTCACAGTTGAACACGGTGTACCTCAACCCCGACATACTGATGTCATTTTGGTCCTCTTTGGAAAGGAAGGACAACAACCAACCAACCAACTATGGACTTAATACAGTAGTTACTATACCAGCACTCTCAACCTCTCTCTCTGTCTCTGTCTCTCTCTCTCTCTCTCTCTCTCTCTTTTTCTCTCTCTCTCTCTCTCTCTCTCTCTCTCTCTCTCTCTCTCTCTCTGTCTCTCTGTCTGTCTCTCTGACTCTGTCTCTGTCTCTGTCTCTCTGTCTCTCTTTTCTGTCTCTCTGTGTCTGTTTCTCTCTGTCTCTGTGCATGTGTGTGTGTGTGCGTGTGTGTGCAGATATCTGTTGAGAATAGGTGGATTTTGAAAATCCTTATCATGGAGAAGAGAGGACAGATTGGGAAGGAAGGGAATGATACTCTAGTGTGCAGCTCTAGGAGCAATGGATAGATGTTGCAGAGAACTTAATGTAAACTATATCAGGAAAAACTCATTAATAATTATGATCATTCCAAAGTGGGAGGGGATGCCTCAAGAAATAAGAGGTTCCTCCCATCCCCCACTTTAGAGGTCTTCAAGCAGAGGATAGATAACCATGCTCTGTCATAGCTAGGTAGCACAGTGGACAGAATCCCTGACCTGGACTGAGGAAGATCTGAGTTCAAATCCAACCTTCAACACTTAATAGTTGTGTGACCCTGGGCAAGTCACTTACTCTCTCTCTCTCTCTCTGCCTCAGGCAACTCATCTGTAAAATAGGGATAATTAGAGCATGCACTTGCCAGGATCATCCTGAGAATAAAACAAGATAACATTTGTAAAGCACTTGGCAAACTTGAAGTTGACATACAAATGCTGCCTGAACTAGATTCTTCTTGAGGTCACTCACAAGTCTGAAATTCTGTATCTTTTGTCTCATTATTAGAAATCTAACGGGCAGAGAAAATAATTCAAAGTTTCTATCTTCTCAGACAAAAAAGAAATGCTCAGGGGCAGCTAGGTGGCACAGTGAATACAGCACCAGCCCTGGAGTCGGGAGGACTTGAGTTCAAATCCGGCCTCAGACACTTGACACTTACTAGCTGTGTGACCTTGGGCAAGTCACTTAACCCCAATTGCCCTGCCTTCCTCCCTCCAAAAAAGGCAAAAAAAAAGTTCAACTTGAGCAATTACGCAATGTATAGACAGATGAGCAATCTGTCTTTATTCTTACCAAATATTTGCTGACTGACTGACGGATATCTTTTTCATTGCAGCTCCGTCCATGATAACTTCACAAGTTAAAACCAGATCATTTTTCAACCTGCCCACAAGATTTCTATAGTCTATGACACAGCAGAAAAAATCTTGGATTTGCAGTCAGAAGACCTGGGTTCAAATCCTGACTTGGCTACTTACTACCTGTATGATGTTGGACAAGTCACTCAAACTCTCTGGGCTCCATTTGTCTCCAATTCTCCCTTTGATACTTACTACCTGTGTGACTTGGGCATCTCCCGAGCCTCAGTTTCCCCACCTGTAAAATGAGAGAATTGAATGAAATGGCCTCTAAGGTCCTTCCCAACTCTAGACTATATTCTGATGAGTTGATGAATTGAGTTCTGCTATCACTTGGGAAATCTCCATTTCTTTCCAAAGAAGCCGAGTTGATACACAGCTGGACCAAGTAAATCCCAGTTTTGATGTGTATCAGCACTGTGAAGGAAAGGTAAATTAGCTGATTTAGGGGGTAAAATGTAGAAGATAACTAAAGAAATGTTCCCGGGGAAGAAATAAATACTCGGACAAGAACAGTAGCTAGATGAAGCTTATAGATGAAAATTATTTTAGACACAAAACACTCAGACTCCCATCTCCTGATCTTCACTTTGTAGGAATAACCCAGTGTAATCCTTCAGATAAAAGCAAAGTTCTTTTCAAAAATAATTCTTACATGGCCCACAAAGAGAAAAGAAACCGCAACAGTCAGCAAGGATGGGCCAGGAAAGCCTGGAGCTCCCCAAACAGGCTGGGCACCTGCAGGTGTATTCCCGCACTCTTTGGTCTCCTGCCTAGAAAGAAAATGAATTTCTCCTTTCTATTGTACCTCACTCACAATCAGCATTAAATCCTGAGAATGAAATCCTGGATGAAATCATCGAAAGTCATGGAGATTGGAAATGCAAGCTAGACAGCTGTTACAGCTTCTGCTCATTTTGTGGACCTGGATTTTATTTCTAGGGTGACAAAGAAACCTATTGGTTTTCATAAGTTCTTTGACCTTTTAGAAAAAGAAACGATATTCGCTCCCCTTGAAATGAGAGACTTAATGCTATCCCGGGCATTGTCAGGGAGGAAATGATGAGGAAATGGTACCATTTTTTAAATGGAGAAGGAAGGTGGCCAACCAAGTACAATCATTAAAGAAGGCAGGCAACCCCCAAACCAAGGTCATTTATTGCTTGTGAGAAGAGACAACACTGAGTGTCATGACATTAGTCCCACTTACCATGAGAGGGATTGTGGGGTATGGAGAAGAGCACTGGACTGGGGAGTCTGGTTTCATTTGTTTTTTTTTGTTTTGTGTTTTGCTTTTTGTAGGGGGAAAGGCAGGGAAATTGGGGTTAAGTGACTTGCCCAAGGTCACACGACTAAGTATGTGTTAAGTGTCTGAGGTCAGATTTGAACTCAGGTCTTCCTGACTCCAGGGCCAGTGCTCTATTCACTGTGCCACCTAGCTACCCTGGTCTCATTTGTTTTTAATGTCAATCTACTAGTGTTGTAACTAGGGCAAGACATTTAAACCTCCCTAAGCCTCAGTCTCCCCATCTAAAAAATGGGGAGAGTAGTTTCAGTAGTCCCTAGATCACTGGACTGTTATGAGAAAAATGTTTTCTAAATTATAAAACATGGAATAATTCTGAGTGATGAGAACGAGGATGATGCCTAGCCCTGGGCTTTTACCAGTATAGGGAGGGTTAGGTGAGGTCCTCCTTTTTCCAACTTAGAGCAGCATCTTCTTTGCAAAATATAGACTCAGATAAGTAGGGGCAGCTAGGTGGCACGTTGGATAGAGCACTGGCCCTGGAGTCAGAGGACCTGAGTTCAAATCCTCTTTCAGATACTTGACACTTGCTAGCTGTGGGACCCTGGTCAAGTCACTTAGCCCCATTGCCTCATCAAAAAAAAAAAAAGGAGACAGATAAGTGCCTGGGGATGGTAGCAAGTTAAAGGCTTAGAGTTCCACAGCCAGTATGTGTCAAAGACAGTTTTTGAGCTCCTGAGCCATTTCCTTGTGAACTCTTCCAAGCAGACTCTACTATACAGTGAAAATAAAAACATTATATAAATCCAAACTAGTCTTGTTATAAACTATGTAGTGCTACATAGCCATAAAGTGTGACGAGACCCCCGGTGGTGCAGTAGATAGACCATGTTGGATCAGCAGTCAGGAAGACCTGAGGTCCAATCAGGTCTCAGACTCTGACTTCCTAGCTGTGGGACTCTGCACAAATCATTAACCTCTGTCTGCCTCAGTTTCTCCAAATGTAAAATTAGAATAATGAGAGCTCATACCTCCCAGAGTTATTACGTGGATCAAATGGAATAATATTTGTATGGTGCTACACAACCTCTAGGTCTCCTCTAAAAACCCAGCACACAAAGACTCATAATTATGTCTTTCTCCACCAACAAAGGAAGAGCCAAGTGACTGAGGTGATGTAGAAGTCAGCCATGTTGTCACACAATATGTCCATTGAAAGAAATGTGCTACAGGGGAAAGAGTACTTTAAATTATACCTCATAGGCAGGAGTATTCTTGTAAATGTTTAACAACCAGCTCTCTGAAGAAAAAGGGACAGATGACATACTTATAATTTTAATCTGAATTATCAACATTTTCCCACTGTTTTGTTAAGTCTTTGTAATCATTAAAATATTAAATAAATCCTTTATTTACAATCTCAGCCAATTTCCAAGGCATAAATCTTCATAATGAAAATTTAGCAATCAGATTTTGTTAACAGGTTCAAAATGGCTCCAGCATACCCCAGCAGTGTAGATCATAAGTCAAGTATAAACAACACAGAATGGTCAATCAATCATCCGAGAGTTTACTAAGAAGTTACAGTGTACATACAATGATAAATGCAATCTCTCTTGACAAAGAGGACAGCACCCATGTGGTCTCTGTCAAGTTCAAGCAATTCTGTTCTTCCGTAATCCTGAGAGTATCCTTGACTAGTAGCTGATGAAGATGGCATCTTTCTTGCATCTTTCTCTCCTAGAGTCAGAGTTACTTGATCAGGAATGCCAAGCACCTTATTTCCACTGGATAGAACTAATCCCTTATTATTAAATATAGAATTATGGAAGATGGCAGAGAAAAAGCAGTGAGCTCTCCCCAAAACCCTTCCAAATACCTTTAAGTAATGCCATAAAACATTTCTGGAACAGCAGAACCCACAAAATGGCGAGGCAAAATCATTTTCCAGCCAAAGACAGTTTAGAATATCTGCCTGCAGGAAAGATCTGTCACACTTGGGTGAGAGTGGAGCACAGTCCAGCTCAGGCCACACACACCAACTCAGACTAGGTCTCAGCAAACAAGAGCAGGCCTTGGGAGCCAATGAATCAGCAGCAGCAACAGCAGCTGCTTCTAGAGCTCTCAGCCCACAGACCACAAGGGGGTCAAACTGGTCAGAAGCAGATTACAGGGGTCTCTTTGCTAGCACTGAGGCAGGATTCTGTTGCTTTGCCCACACTCAGATGCATATGGCAGTAGTGAGTGGTAGTCCCAGGAGGAAGAGGGGCAATCACACACCAAAGCTTGCACCCACAAAAGAGGAGGGATCCTGGTCACAATTCCAAGGTGCAAAAGAGTGCTTGTGGTTATGCACAGACTAGAGAGCACAGGCCAGGAAAGGAGTAAACACTCCTCTCCTTGGATAATACCACTTTGGAAGAACTGAAACGTACAGGTCCCTAGAAATATCTCTGAAAAATGGCTTGGGAAAGGATACCTTCCAACTTGGAAGCAAAGCCCTCCATTATGAAATAGTTAAAAGTCAAGAAATAGGCTTGGAAAATGAGTAAAAACAACAAAAAAAAAAGAAAAACATTCTGACCATAGAAAGTTATTATGGTGACAAAGATCAAAACACACACTCAGAAGATGAAAATGAAGTCAAAACCACTACATCCAAAACCTCCAAGAAAAATATTAATTGGTCTTAGAGTCTAAGTGGTTCTCAACCTGTGGTTTATGTTCAATTTGTAACAATGAAAATACATCCTGCATATCAGATAGATTCATAACAGCAGCAAAATTACAGTTATGAAGTAGCAACAAAAATAAGGAACTGTATTAAAGGGTCACAGCATTAGGAAGGTTGAGAACCACTTAGACCATGGAAGAATTCAAAAAGGATTTTGAAAATCAAGGAAGAATAGAGGAAAGATGGGAACAGAAATGAAAGCGATATAAAAAAATCGTGAAAAATAAGTCAACTTCTTGGTAAAGGAGACATAAAAAAACACTGAAGAAAATAACACCTTAAAAAACAAACTAGGCCAAATGGTAAAAGATGCAAGAAAAAGTCGATGAAATGAAAAATGACTTTAAAAGCAGAATTGGATAAATGGGAAAATTTGGCACAGAAATTCACTGAAGAAAAAAAAAACTCCTTAAAAAGTAGAATTGTCCAAATGAAAAAGGAGATACAAAAGCTTAATGAAGAGAATAATTCCTTAAAGACTGGAATTGAGCAAATGGAAGTTAATAAATTAAAAAATAGAAGACAATGTGAGATGGCTCATTGGCAAAACAACCAACTTGGAAAAGAGATCCAGGACAGAGAATTTTAAAATTATTGGACTACCTAAAAACCATGATCAAAAAAAGGGCCTATACATCATCTTGCAAGAAATTATGAAGAAAAGTGCCCTGATATTCTAGAACCAAAGAGTAAAATAGAAATTGAAAGAATCTGCTGATCATCTGAAAGCTATCCCAAAATGAAAATTCCTAGGAATATTATAATCAAATTCCAGAGCTTCCAGGTCAAGGAGAAAATATTGCAAGCAGTCAGAAAGTAATAATTCAAGTATCACAATCATCATAACACAACATTTAGCAACTTCTACATTAAAGGATCAGAGGGCTTGAAATATGATATTCCAGAGGGCAAAGGAA
>CM053582.1:88998787-89020302 GCA_028627135.1 Pseudochirops cupreus
TACATCCCTACTTAGGAAGATGATAATAAGATAAGAACTTTCTCATTACAAGGGCAGTTAGAAGGAGTATACATAGACAGAGGGCACAGATGTGAGTTGAATATGAAGGAATGATATCTAAAAATACAAAATTAAAGGGTGGGAGAGGAATATGCTGGGAGAAAGGGAAAGGGAGATGTAGAATGGGAAAAAAAAATATCTGACATAAAAGAAGAAAAAACTTTTACAATGGAGGGGAAGAGCGGGGAAGTGAGGGGGAGTAAATGGACTTTACTTTCATCAAAATTGGCTCAAAAAGGGTAACATACACACTCAATTGGGTAACATACACACTCAATTAAAATCTATCTTACCTTACAGGAAAGTAGTAAGGGGAAGGGGATAAAAGGAAGAGAGGGGGGGATGACAGAAGGGAGGGCAGATTGGAGGAGAGAGAATCAGAAACAAAACACTTTTGAGGAGGGACAGGGTGAAAGCAGAAAATAGAATAAACAGGATGGGGGGAAATAGGATGGAGGGAAATATAGTAATACAGTTAGCAATAGTAATTTTGGAAAAAAATTGAAGCAACTTTCTTTGATCAAAGCCTCATTTCTCAAACGTATAGAGAACAGAGACAAATTTATAAAACTAAGAGCTATTCCCCAATTTGTAAATGAACAAAAGATATGAAGTTTTCAGGTGGAATAATCAAATTTATCAATAGCCATATGGAAAATGCACTAACTCAAGAACTGGATGTTGAAAGGATGCCCATCAGTTAGGCAATTGATGAACAGGTTGTGGCATATGATTATCACAGAATACTATGGTGCTTTAGGAGATGATGAGTGCGATGCTCTCAGAAGGGTCTGGAGAGACTTACATGAACTGATGCAAAGTGAAATATATTGTGTACAAAGTAACAGCAAATTATAAGATTATCAACTGTGAATGACTTAACCATTCTCAGCAGTGCACTGACCCAAGACAGCTCTGAAGGACTTATGAAAAATGTTGCTTATCCTCAAAGAGGGAACTGATGGTGTTTGAATACAGATTGAAACATACTTTTCAAAAATTCCTATTATTTTTTCTTGAGGGTTTTTCAGGTCTATGTTTTCTTTCACAACATGGCTAATATGGAAATGTTTTGCATGACTGTACAGGTATAATTTTTATCAACTTGCTTGCCTTCTCCACGAGGAAGAGGAAAGAGAAAAAGGGAGAGAATTTTGAGCTCAAAGTTTTGAAAATGAATATTGAAAATCCTTCTTTACATGTAACTGGGGAAAATAAAATACTAAATAAATTTTTGAAAATGAAGAAAAGACCTTGAAAAATTTTAACCCTTATTTAAGTCTGGTGTTAACAACGTCCACGAAGGAACATCAAAAATATATGATAAATTGGAATAAATTAAAATTATTCTGAAATAAATAAATATAGCATTATGTAATTTCTAAGACATAATACGATCACAAAATTTGATACTACAAAGTAGAAATGTGTGAAAGGGTTTTTACCACCCAAGAATAGGGGGAAAAGTGGGGGTCAGTTGGTAGATACAAATGAGGATGGGTACAGAGCAAGAAAGACACTGCTGCCCTTTGTCAAACACACTGATGAATTCTGGCTCCTCTCCTGGTCAGGCTGGCCACCACTGACATAAAGCGATCTTGTCACCTCCCACTGCTACTCCTATCTGGTATCATACACACAGCTGGGCTAACCTGAAAAGTGTTTCCTTTTTTATCATTCCCCAACAGTCAGCCCGCTTCCATCCCAGAGCTGATTTGGAATCTGTGTACACTATCTACTGCTATAAAACATTCTCACCTTCCAGTAGTCAATCTCTGATCAGACATAATCAGTACATGTCTCCAGCCTCAGCCCTTACAGATGCGCATGGCTCACTCCCTCATTCAGCTGAAATAGCTTGTTCACTGGTGGCTTTGCTTAATCCCTGATACAGATAAGCAAGAAGGGTGATGGGGATGCAGACAGTGATGGGAAATGCTGTCTCTTCATAAGGGCATCTCACTACTCTCTCTTACTCTTTGCAAATCCCAGGGCTAGTTCTACCCACCAGAAACAAGGTGCTAGCAACAGAGATTCCCAGAAAAGAAAGGTGCCCGCTTCATCTGCCCCTGGTCAAGGATACTCTTAGGATCACAGAATTACTTAGACTTCATATAGATCACATAGGTCCTCTAATCTAGTTTTTTTTTTCCTAAAAAGTAATTGCACCTACAGTATCCCCAACAAATGGTTGAGTGACTTCATCTCAGAGACATTTATGGGCTATGGTGGTATAGAAGAATAGAAAGAGGTTGGGGCCTGGGTTCAAATTCTGACTTTTCCACTTGTTTCTTGTTTGACATTATGGCATCTTTCAGTCCCAAAAAGGGTCATGAAGAAGAGGACATAACTGAAAAAAGACTAAACAACAAATCATTCAGCCAGCTAGTATTTGTTAAGTGGGCCTACTATGTGCTGGGCACTCTGCTAGATTTTGAAGATAAAAACAAAAAGAATATAACAATCCCTACCCTCAAGGCAAGTGTCTTCGCCCCTCTGCGCTGCTGTTTCTACATCTGTCAAATGAAAAGTTGAACAAGATGATCTCTCAGACCCTTTCAACTCTGAAGCTATAATCCTATGACCCCTTCTACCCACCCCACCCCAGCTCAGAAAGACCCTGCTTTGATTTAGCTCTAACCATCAAGTGGCTCCTTCCTTTACTTGTACCAGCTTCTCTACAGCTTCCTTTAATCTAAACAGCATTTATTAAGCACCTTTTTATGTGCAAGGAAATTCCAGTCACTGAAGATAAAAAAGCAAGACAAAACATGAAAATAAGAAAGTCCCTGGCCTCAAGAAGAGTACAGTCTACCATCCTTCTTGCAAAGGGGTAGCTAGGTAGTGCAGTGGATAGAATACCAGATCTGATGTCAGGAAGACCTGAGTTCAAATCCAGTCTCAGATACTTATTAACTTGACCCTGGGCAAGTAATTTAATCCTGTTCGCCTCAGTTTTGTTATCTGTAAAATGAGCTAGAGAAGGAAACCATTCCAGTATCTATACCAAGAAAACCACGAATGGGGTCATGAAGAATCAGACACAAGTGAAATAAGTAAACTACAAAATAATCTATCCTGCAAGATCCAAAGACCAAGTGGAATAAGGATAATAATTCTTTTTCCTCTGCGTCAATTCCCCAAATACTTGAAGAAAGATTGTCATCTTACATGCCCTTACTCCTTCCACCATCCTCCACCCAAGTGTTCTCTTCTTCTAGCTAAATATTCCCAGTTCAGCTCAGTCCAAAATCCTATTCAGTGACTTTCCTTTGAGGGCATGCATTTCTGTCTTATGAGGTCTTCCTGCCAATTACTCCTAATAAATTTTCCATCCCTTTTCAAGAGTGAAGCGTCTTTATCTCAAGGAATCTACATTTAATTCATCTCTGCCTAGTAACAAAGGGGGTTTAAGATGCAGTTCTCCTCCAGCATAGCCCAAAATGCCGCAATTTTTCTTCTCTGAGACTTTTATTTCTCTGATTTCTTAGGAATTCTCCATTTCCTTGATATTGGCTTCTTGGGCAGGGGGGAAGGAAGGAGCTAATTTTGTGCCCTTATGCCAGTTTTTGATTTTCATGAATTCCAGTCTTAAAGATACATTTCCCCACTAGTCAAAAAGTATTTGCACAATATGAAATCATGGATCATCTTTCATGTGCAAAGATGGTACCATTGAACTCACCTTCATTGTATCTCTGTGGGTGAGATTAGGCTAATACTGATGGAACAATCACATTGATAGTATTGTAGAGTTTTGAGAGAGATCAATGGCTATCTAGGCAACCCAGACCTATACATGAAATAGATATAGATATAATATGTGTGTAAATATATGTGAGTCTATCTATATACATGTGTGTATATGTGTATATATCTATATGCATATACATACATATATGTACACAAACATACAACCTGTGTGACTTCCCTAAGGAAGGTCATCTAAGATCTTTGAATATTTATCATAGGTACAGATATATAAATATATGTGTGTACATATACACACAAATGCATATGTATATGTATGCAAATATGTATATGTCATATATGGTATAGATTATGTGTGTATATATACACATTATATATATACACATATATACATATACACACATATGTATCTGTGTGTATGTGTGTATGTATATATGTAGAGGCCTTAGGTCATAGCCTACCTTGGTACTTACAACCTGTGTGACTTCCATGAGGAAGTCATCTAATATCTCTGAGCTTTTATCATATGTGTGTATGCACATATACACACATGCACATGTATGTATATATGTATGGGTATGTCCATCATATATGGTATAGATCATATACATCTTTCAGTAGAGTCCTTAGGTCATAGCCTGCCCTAGTACTCACAACCTGTGTGGCTTCCACCAGGAAGTCTAACACCTCATTGGTGAAATGGGGGAGTCACGTGAAGTTGCACAGAAGGTAAGCACCCACAGGAAGGTGCCTCAGAGGGCCATCTTCCTCCCCACCACTAAAAAAGAGGAAGGGAAGCACGACTTTATGTTTCAAGAAGAGAACCAGAAAAGAATTTGGCTTAAATTCTTTTTTTAGTACTCACCGTGTGACCACAAGTAAGCCACCAAACCTCTCTGAATGTCAGTCTTCTCATCAGGAAAGATAATAATCATAAGAATAATTAGCATTTATATAGCACTTTGAGGTGGCAAACCTCTTTACAAATATTATTTCATTTGATCCTCACCACAACCCTGGAAGGTAGGTGTTATTATTTTATTATCCTTATTATTATCCTCAAAGAGGAAACTGATGCAGGAAAAAGCTAAGTGACTCAACCAGGGTCACACAGCTATTACATGTCTGAGGTTGGATTTGAACTCAGGTCTTTCTGACTCTAGGCTGAGCATTCTTTCCTCTGTGCTCCCTAGCTGCCTTGTAGAGAGAATGACCTTCAGGTACAGGAGGATCACAGTCACAGAATCTCAGAGCTGGAAGGAAGGTCAGAGAGAACGTTTCCTTCTATAATTATCATGCTTATTTTTTCCCCGTTGTACCAGACTGTTAACTGCTATTCACCATGGAGTCCACCCACACCCTGGATCTTTTTCAGAGTAATTAGGAGATGGGGCACGGGAAGCCTCAAGGCCACATGTGGTCTTCTAGGAACTTGGGTGCAGCCTTTTTACTCAGTCCAAGTTTTGCAGAACAAATCCTTTTATTAAGAGGATTTGTTCTATGAAGTTTGGATTCAATCAAAGGCTGCATTTGAGGACCTAGAGGGCCACATGTGACCTTGAGGCTGCGGGTTCCCTGCCCCTGCCAGCCAGTCCTCACGGAAGCTTGATGCACTGATTAATGCGGAATTTACTGTCAAGAGACTTGTATTCAAATTCTAATTCTTTCACATACCAATGGTATGAGACTGGACAAGTCTCAACCTCAGTTTCCTCACTTGAAAAATGAGGGAGGTGGACTGAATATCTTTGAAGGTCTCTCCTACTTCTAACTGGATAGGATGGAAGAAAGGAAGGAAGGAAGGAAGGAAGGAAGGAAGGAAGGAAGGAGGGAGGGAAGGAGGTAAGAAAAGAAGGAAGGAATGAAGGAAGGAAGGAAGGAAGGAAGAAAGGAAGGAAGGAAATAATAATACCAACATTATTGATATAACATTTTAAAGTTTGCAAAGCATTTTATAAATATTGTCTCATTTCATCCTCACAATAACCCTGGGAGGTAGGTGCTACTGTCATTTTCATTTTACAGGAGGAGAAACTGAGGCAGGCAGAAGTTAAGTAACACAGCTAATAAGTGTCTACTTCTGAAATTAATGCTTCTAAGCTGATGGCATCCCATTGCAAAATGAGATGATGTCTGTAGAGCACTTTGTAAACCTGGAAGTGCTGTATGAACACAAACTATCTTTATAATTTCCTCCAGTGCTAGCATCAAATTCAGGATAAACATAATAGCTACCACGTCGTCAGTTAAAGAGTTCTTGCAGAGCATTCATCAGTGAGCTCAGTGCGTGATGGATCCCATGCAGATCACACATTCTGCATGAAATGGCACCGCTACCTGTCAGCCATTGAGACACCACCTAATTGCTTGCTATTCCAGTGGATCTGCGTTCCCCAGGCGCATTAGGAAATAAGGTTTCTTAAGCATGGCTAGCCAATGGAGTCCAAGCCACCAGCTCTGGGAGGGAGAAGATAGCTCCAGGGTAGGAGGTCTTGAGGCCATCTATTATAGCTCTAACCCTCCTGACTGCATGAATGTCATGAGGGCCAGAGGTATGGAGAAGAGCATATGGGAAGATGGATATTGAGGATAGCTCCTGATGATCAGGGCTTTCAAGCTCTGCTTTTCTTTTCTGAAGGGACCAGCTTCTTAAATTGTTTGCTTGGCTTTTGGTATCAATATCTCTCTCCAAGCACCCACAGAGAGGTATTGCTCACTGAATTTCTCCTGAAACCAAGGAATGAAGCTCCAGTGTGAAAAGTTTCTGTTTTTATAAGAAGGAAAAATGAAGAAATGAAAGAGGGAAGAAGGAAGGAAGGAAGGAAGGAAGGAAGGAAGGAAGGAAGGAAGGAAGGAAGGAAGGAAGGAAGACACTTTTGCAACATGATGCCCCTCCAACTCACTTTCATTCCTCTCCAAAGACTTTTTCCAACCTTCTAAGAGCCAGCAACCTTCAGTCTCCATGGAACATTTCAGAACCACCAGGGCCAATAACAGAGAGAGAGGGGAAAATCTAAATGATCTCTTTTGCTAAATCCTAGGTAATTTAAATTTTTAAAAATTAAAAAAAAATTTATGCAATTCCCACTAACTGCTGAGGCCTCCCTGGCATGTGTAATGAGGAGAAGGCATTCCACAGATGTGCATTACCATAATGAAAAAATAATGTAGAACACAATCAAGCGATCGTCAACCCAGAGTGGATATAGGAAGTGTCTCATTCAAACCTCTCTACTTCCCCCACCCCACTATACTCTATTCTTGTATGCCAGTGAGCAATATGGAAGGAAAGCTTGTGAGGGACTCTGAAATCAAACAAAGTCAGGGCTTGCCCTACTCTCAGGCCTGGATCAAATTCTCATTCAACTTTGGGATCATACAATCATATATTTGGAGCTAGACAGAACTTGGAAGCTACTAGGGACACCTTTTTCATTTTATAGGAGAGTAAACTGAGGTACAGAAAAAGTAAAGTGACTTATCCAAGGTCATGCAACTTATAAGTATCTGAGGAAGGATTTGAACTGAGATACTGTGGACTACACACCCAGCACTCTGTCTAGTGTACCATCTAGCTTCCTAATTCTATTCTTTGGCAATACGAAACACTAACTTTCTTCAATAAATTTTCCAGGGATGATCAGATGAGAATCTCTGGTTTTTCTGACTTTCCTGACCCCAGCTTGCCTAGGTGTGGGGTGCCAAGGGCTCTTTCTCCACTCTCAATTGCAATCATTCCCCTATCCCTCTCATCAAACCTATCTCCTGACATTTTTTGGATATTAATGTGTTACCTTCTAGTTAGGCATTTGGCAGCTACACTGGTTTTGTCCTTCGTCTTCACGGTAGTGACTTGACTCCATCTGTTTCTGTCTGGGGTTTTCACCTCAGGCTGTAGAATGACACCATGTGCAAATGGGACCTTTGACTTTGACAATGATGCATAAAGTGAGCTTGCCATCACTGCCTCTTACCCCTTGTGCTCAAACTTGACATTCCCATCCCCCATTTGTCAGGAAGTATGCCACTTTCTTTCATCCAGCCAATCCTAGATAAGAACTCAACATAACACAACACAATATCTCACACAAACATACACACACAGTACACTTGAATGCAATATTCCCTAACAAACATTTGTTAAGTACCTATTGTGTTCAGGGAACTATCCTGGCCCCACAACGTAGAGCATTGGGGGAGTCAAAGTTTAGCCAAAACACAGTCCCTAAATCAAGTGCTTTACAGCCCAATTGAAAGACAAGACAAGCTCCAAAATGCAATATTGCTTAATAATTAAATGGGATAAGTGCTAAGTAAAGTGTGTATAACGACAGAGGAGAGGGCTCTTTACATCACAGAGTGACCAACCTACTTCGTATGTTTCCCACCATTAAAGCCCTTGCTTTCACCCCACCAAGCATTTCTCCTGCTGAATCATTTGTTTACCACATGCCCCAATCCTCTCATACTCCCTATGTACCTCTCTATTGCCCTATTGATGAACCCCCATTTCATTTCTTCAGAGATAGTTGTTTTTCATGCCATACAAACATACAGCATCTCCCAAGGCACATCAGTTTTTAGAGTCTGTGATCTCATCAATGTGGCTATTCTCTCTAGGCATTCAGTTGGCTCCCCATCCTAGAAATCTCTTTCCCATGCCCTCTCTCTAGTTCAGTGGTTCTCAACCTTCCTAATACTGTGACCCTTTAATACTCGTATGTGGGCGTATCTGCATGTGGGCGGACCCGCCTGGAGATGGATGGAGGAGTGGTGTCTCGGTTCTTAAGACCATCAGAAATATGTGTTTTCTGATGGTCTTAGGCGACCCCTGTGACCCCTGTGAAAGGGTCGTTTGACCCCCAAAGGGGTCGTGACCCACAGGTTGAGAACCACTGCTATAGTTTATCATAAGGGGAGCACATCTAACATGCTGGAGCCCTTCCTCATTTGCTCCCAATATCCAGAAGATACGAGTGGAGCAATCACATTGCCTACTTGTCACCATGCATCTAGCTCATCTTCCCTCTCTGTCATGTTTTTCTCTGATGATACTCTTTTTTTACACCTTCTCTACCAAGAGCCTCTCCACTGACCTCCATGGGACATGAATTGTCAGTTCTTCAGAGGCTGTTGTGTTTCACACCTCACAGAATGTTGGTGTTAAAAATAATACCATTTATATAGCACTTTAAGGTTTCCCACAAAGCTCTTAACAAATACGATCACATATTATTTATATGATAGTCTTGGGAAGCAGGTGCTATTATTACCCCCATGTTTGGCCAAGGAAACTGAAGCAGACAGAGATCAAGGGATTATCCAGGATGACAGATCTGGTAAGTGTCTGAGGCAGGATCTCTTCTGACTCCTGATCCAAAGCTCTGTCTACTATACCACATAGGGCCATTAAAGGAACTTGGCACTTTCCTAAAGGCACTAGAAAAATACTGATGTTAAAAGAAGAAAAAATAAATGTGTCTGTTTCAAGGAGGAACTTGGGGATCATTGCAAAGAACAATGCAGTTTCCAAAAGTCAATCTAGTTTTCTGCCATTCTCCCCGAGTTCTGGGTCCAGCTCGTGGTCCATGTGCAGTTCCTGTCCAAGATGTTAGTACAAATAGGTAAGATATTCAGGTTGCCCACCACTACCATCAAGAAGATGGGTCTTCCTTATCTACTTGCTTTTTTTCCTGTGTGAATACTGGGGCCACATTCTTTTGAGAGCTCATGGATTTTGTTTAGATAGGGTTTATCACAGTGCAGGATTTGATGTAACCAATTGGAATATCTCACCATCTATTAGGAAGCCCTCTATAACTTAGACATCCCATTTATCTTTGTGCGTTTCATTTTCTGCAGATTGCCCAGATGTTCTAGCCTTTAAGAATCCTACCTCCCCCATGCATTGTGTTAATTCTCCCTCCCTGCTTTGAACCATTTTTCTTATATCCTCATCAAAAATGTCCTTGACAAGTGTAGATGAATCATTTTAAATAATTACACAGATGAGAACATAAGAGTATGTTTGTTAGTGGTCATCAATTTTTTCTCAAAACTTTCTTCTTCAGATAAGAAACAATCTCCCAATGACCTCAAATTGTGATATGTCCAGGGTAAACTTCCTCTGTATAGCCTTGGTTTAGTCTTGTGGCTTTTCTCATCTTTGTTTCCTTCAGGGCCATTCCATTTCCTTGAGAAGCACATCTAAGGCTAAGTACCAAAGTTTGGACTCCAATCAATAAACAACTATGCCTCCTGTGAGTCAGGAATTGTTCTAAACATGGGGGATACAAAAAAGAGTCCAAAGACAGTCCCTGCCCTCAAGGAGCTTAAAATCTAAAGGCCTTTGATAATAAAAAGAGTTTGTTATCAACATGTTTAGAGATCTTTTCCATATTTTTTTTTCCTATTTGCTGTTCATTCCTTCCAGTTTCCATCTTAAATGCCCTCAGGATGACTTTGCTAAGTTAGGGCTTTCATTATACTTATTCTAGTTTTGTTTTGTTTTTTTAATTTCCTTGCACAACTTGTTGCTGTTTAATGAGGCAATGATACGTGGGACCCTTTGCCATTCTTTTAAGATTTTATGAATAAGTTAATGTTCTAAACAGGTGTTGCCCTCGACTGCCATATCTTTCCACGTAACAAAGAGATCAAGGCTTGGCTCACCAGGGTTACTTTTAGTCTCATTTGACTTATTTGTTTTGCAACTGAATTATGTCAATTAAACTTTTTAATGAAATTGTTAAAAAATTGATGTTGCTGACCATTAAGGATACAAGGACAATTGAGATAGGGTCTTCCCTCAAGGAGCTTACAACATAGAGGGAATAATTCGTTGTTATTAGTCCCCTAATGCCTCGTGCCATGCTTTATTCAAAGTAGACATTTCCTCTATACTGAATTGAAAGAATATTTAATCACTTAGTAAGAGCTCACATTTATATTGCATTTTCCAGTTTGCAAACATTTTTCTATACCTTTAGCGTTGTTGTTCAGTCATTTTTCAGTTGTGTTCAACTTTTCATGCTCTCATTTGGGCTTTTCTTGGCAAAGATCCTGGAGTGGTTGGCCGTTTCCTTCTCCAGCTCAGTTTACAGATAGGGAAACTGAGGCAATGAGGGTCAAATGCAGTGGTTCTCAACCTTCCTAATGCCGCAACCCTTTAATACTCGTATGTGGGCATATCTGCATGAGGGCTGACCCGCCTGGAGATGGATAGAGGAACGATGTCTCAGTTTCTAAGACCATCGGAAATATGTGTTTTTTGATGGTCTTAGGCAACCCCTGTGAAAGGGTCGTTTGACCCCCAAAAGGGTCACAACCCACAGGTTGAGAACCGCTGGTCAAATGACTTGCCTAGGATCACACCACTAGTAAGTATCTGAGGCCAGGTTTCAACTTAGAAAAATGAGTCATCCTGACTCCAGACCCAACACTCTCTCCACTGCACCACCTAGCTGTTCCTATTCATTCTTGATTAATTTTCATGCAATTTGAGGGATGTAACCACTTATTCCTTGAGTTACTCTAAGAGAAGAGAAGAATTAAGAGATTGATTACTTATAAGACAGCTCAGTTAACTAACAGAAAACATTTCTCCAATGGCTATTCCCTGAGAAACACCTGAAAAGAGGTTGCATTGTTCATTCTTGGCAATCCATTCCTTTCCCTCTATCAAGAGCTTTTAGGTCTTACCCCATTAGGTCATTAGTCCTCAGGGAATGTCACAGGCACCAGCTTTTAGAGAGATGCTTAGTAACTGCCCACATTATCTGGGGAAGTGAGATTTGAAATGGTGGTGGCTTATTTTAGTTACAAGCCTGGAAATAAAAAGCAGCTTCCTGCCTGTACCATTTGAGGCTGTTTTTGGCAGCCCTCTTGGATGGATTTTAGTAGCACCCAGAGTAACGCTGCTATGGACAAGCAGATGAGGCAGCCTGTATTCCAGAGCAGAAACAGAGAGATAATGGGGGAAACATGCTTATGAAAGCTTGGTGACAAGGATGATTGCTGATTACATGCAGCTGCTGGGCCTCTGCTTCAGCCCCAGGCAGAGGAATCAGAAGGTGCCATCTCCAATCAAGGTCTAGAGGCCACTGCCTGTCTCTGGGCCTCAGTTTCCCCATCTGTGAGATGATGGCTGAGTTTTAATTAGTCATTCTGACACCTGGGGACTAGCAAATGTAAAAATGGTTGTTCTCAAATCAGTGTGGGAAGGGGCTAAAGGGTGGAGAGTAGGGTTGAAGAAAACAGCTCAGGCTTCAGAAACTGAGGTCTGGTAGCTGGAGATCATATGACACCTTAAGGCTATTGTGGGGGAGGCTATGGCCAGGAGGGAGAACTCACAACAGGCTAGGCCAAGGAAAGCAAAGGAGGAACTGTAGAAAAGCATTGGATTTGGGGTCAGAAGTCCTGAGTTAAAATCTTGCCTTTGGCCCTTGATACCTATGTGACCTTGGGAAAGTCACTTGACCAACCTGGACCTTGCTTTCTTCACCAGTAAAAGGAGTAGAAAAGGGTATCAACTAGGGGGCCTCTCAGGTCCCTGCTAGCTTGACAACTCTGGATTCATCTGCAGTCTGTGCAAATTTGGGTAAACTACATTATTTCTATAGGTCTCAGTTTCCATATCTGTAAAATGGAGAAGAGGGATAATTAGGTGATGTTGTACATAGCATGCTGGACTTAAGGAGTCAGGGAGTTATATATTTGAATACTGCCCCAGACACCAGCAAGGAAAGCCTGAGCAAGGCATGTAGTTTCTCTGCCTCAGTTTCTCTATCTGTAAAACCAAGGAGAGGATTGGACTCAATGCCTCCCAGGGCCTTTTCAGCTCTAAATCCATGATCCTAACTCAGCGGCTTGTGAGATTCATAATCCTAGAATCCCAATTGGCTTTTTCCTCCCTCCTGGCTCCACCCTCTTCCCAAAGATAAAGAAGAAAGTTTAGCTCCAGGAATGATACAAGTTCTTGGCCATTGAGTGGAGGTTGAGTCAGATCAGACATATGCAGTTTCTTTAATTTATTCATCCCTGATCACAGTCAGCTGGCTGAGGTTTCCGCGAACATCACAGACCAGTTTGATCTGTAAATTATTGGTTACATAATACAATATTAAGGTCATAAATCTTCCCAGTAGCAGCGACCATAAAACCCGTTTGGTTTTTTTTTTATTCATTTACTGCACAGACCCAGACTGTTACTTCACTGCAGCACAATTATCCCACAATTACTGTTATATTGTTACGTAAATAGTGTGCCAGAAGCAGCAATTGTAACACACATAAATATATAAACACAGCAGAGCACCCGGGCCCCAACCCTCTGAGGAGAGGAAGGGACTCCAGACACAGGTGTTTCCAGGCAGAGATGGACTCAGCGCCCCCAGCGCCCATCCAGCTGGGTTCCTGGCGCCACCAAACCCCCTATTCTCCAATACATGCACCACACTACACACACGCACACACACACACACACACACACACACACACACACACACTATGAGCCAATATTAGGGACTGAGGCTACTCTGCAGGAGTAGGAGGATAGGAAGTTGCCAAAGTGCCATTGCACTTGTGGTAATTCTATTTTATTTTATTTTCAGTTTTGAATTCTCTCCCTTCCTCCTTCCTCACATATTAAGAAAGCAAGAAAAACAAAATTCATTATAAGTATGTGTAGCTGGGCAAAACAAATTCCCCCATTAATCATCCTACCTGACAAAGAAAGAAAAGGAGAGAAGGAAAGAAGAAAGGAAGGAAAAAGAAAAAGAAAGAAAGGAGAAAGAAAGAAGGAAAAAGAGAAAGAAACAAAGAAAGGAAGGAAGGAAGGAAGGAAGGAAGGAAGGAAGGAAGGGAGGGAGGAAGGAAGGAGGGGGAGGGAGGGAGAGAGAGAGAGAGAGAAGGCAGGGAAGAAGGAAAGAAGGAAGGAAGGAAGGAAATTATGCTTCAGTCTGTCCTCAGGCACTTAATAACTGTATGATCTTAGGCAAGTCACTTCACCCAGATTGCCTCAGTTTTCTCATCTGTAAAAATGAGCTGGAGAAGGAAATGGCAAACCATTTCAGTATCTTTTCCAAGAAAACCCCAAATGGGATCATGAAGAATTGTACAACTGAACAGCTCTACTCTGTGGTCATCAGCTCTCTCTCTCTCTCACTCTCTCTCTCTCTGCACAGGGATAGAAGATTTCCTCATGAGAGTTTTGGAATTGTGGTTGCCTATGTACTATGACAACCTTCTTGGTCACTGGGCTTGACACAACCATGGGCTCTGCAGGCAATAACCCAAGCATTATACTAGAATGGGGGTCTTTGGCATTTTTAGTGTCAGACACCTTTGATAGTTTCAAGAAACCTATGGATCCCCCCTCAGAATAATGGTAAATGCCTGGAACACATAGAGTTACAAAGGAAAGAATTTATATTGAAATGGTTACCTGTCTGTGCATGTGATGTATGTGTATGTGTATGTGTACACACACACATATACACATACATATATGCACATATATACTAACACCTGCATCTCCATATACATACACACCTTCACTTAGACCTCCGCCTCCATCTATACTTGCATCCCTATCTCCATATGCCCATGCATATACATGTATACACATATGCATTTGGACATGTAACACACACATATATATATACACATATATAGAAATATACACCTATATATACACTTGTGCATGCAACTATAATTCAATATAATAGAAATACTATACATATACATACAAAGATGTACATATTATTCATGTTCAAGAACACCCAGAGAGAGAAGGGTAGGTAAGCCCTTGGGAAATGCAAAAGCTGTTGGAAGAGTTGGAAGGAACTTCAGTGGTCTCAAAATACCACCCTGTCTTGGGGTGGCTTCCTGGAGTCAGGAGGACCTGAGTTCAAATGCGGCCTCAGACACTTAACACGAAACTAGCCGTGTGACCTTTGGTAAGTCACTTAACCCCAATTGCCCTACCCTCCCCCCTCCCCCCAAAAAAAATTCCACCATGGCTGACAAAGAATCCCCACTTTTGTCCATGATGTCCAAAAATGTACATTTCATTCTGCATTTTGAGTTCATTACTTTAAAGCCTTCTATGCTTGAAGTATACATATTATCTCATTTAATCTTCACAACAACTCTGGGAATTAGGTGATGTTATTACCCCCCGTTGTAAAGTTGAGGATACTGAGGCAAATAAAGGTTAAGTGATTTGCTCAAGGTCACATGGCTACTAAGTGTCTGAGGTCACATTTGAATTCAAGTCTTGATGACACTAGACCAGCAGTTCTCAGTGGGTCGCAACCCCTTTGGGAATCGAACGACCCTTTCACAGGGGTAACAGGGGTCTCCTAAGACCATCGGAAAACACATATTTCCAATGGTCTTAGGAACTGAGACACTGCTCCTCTATCCATCTCCAGGAGGGTCTGCCCACATGCAGATACGCCCACATATGAGTATTAAAGGGTCATGGCATTAGGAAGGTTGAGAACCACTGCTCTAGACCCAGGGCTCTATCCAATGTTCATCTGGCCTCCTGAGTTCAAATCCTGAGTATATTCCTTTTACTACCAGTGTGCAGTATGCCAGTGTAACCTTGAACAAGTCACTTAACATCTCTTTGCCTCAGTTTCCTTATATGTCAAATGGGAAGTTGGGCTGGGTGTCCTCTGAGATTCCCTCCACCTAAAGAGTTATGCTCCAGTGACACTAGGTCAAGGTCCCTTTCAATTTCAACCCAAAGTCTGAGTTAATGGCACTTTGGTGGAATTCCAGTAGCCAGGACACAAAGAAAGAAGCCATAAGACTCCACTCCCCTTCACAAGTACAGGTGGCATTTGCCCAGATCTTTAGGGCAGAATGTTGGGTTATCCCTTGCTCTATGGTGTAAATTAGGACCTAAAAGATACAAGACCAGAGAGAAGCAATTTCCTGCCCTTTTCACATATCCCTCAGAGACCTTGTTTTTCATGTTTGGGAGAAAATGGAGCCATTATCATGGAAAGGCAAAAAAGGAGAAAAGAGCAACACAAAGAGACATCCAACATCCCTTCCTCCTTTGCATCATGGTCATGAGGGTCTCCTTCTATGATGACTTCCAGATCCATTAGAAACAAAGATTCTTTTTTTTTTTTGGAGGGTAAAGGCAAGGGAATTGGGTTTAAGTGACTTGCCCAAGTTCACACAGCTAGTTAAGTGTCAAGTGTCTGAGGCTGAGTTTGAACTCAGGTGCTCCTGACTTTAGGGTATGTGCTCTGTTCCCTGCACCACCTATCTTCCTCGAAACTGTGATTCTTACAGATACTAATGAGCATCAGCCACTGACCCTGGAAGAGGTTTGCACAGCATTTTATCAGTTGATCATTGGGATCACCCTGTGAGGCAAGTGCTGCAGGTATTATCATCCTCATATTACAGGTGAGGAAACAGAGTCTCACAGAGGGGAAGTGACTTGTTCGTTGTTACACAGCTAATAAATGGCAGGGGTGAGATTTGAACCTTGAGAGATAGTGGGTTGTCATTCCTTAGAGGTCTTCAGGGAGAGGTTGGGCAAGCACTTCTTAGGTCTATCATATGGGGGTTTCTTTTCTGTATGGGTTGGACTACATGGATGCAGCAGTCCCTTCTAATTCCCAAAGTCTATGATTAGATAAACCCAAGTCTCTCTTGACTTCAAGTACATTCCTCTTTCCCCTGTAAAAAAAAAAAAGATGGAGGGACTGAGCATCTTCGTGGAGGATATTTCAGCAAAGCTCTAGGGAAATTCTGTGTTCAAGCTAAGAGTATTTAATTTGAAATCATGATATTTAGGTCATGCAGTGGATTAAAACACTACACTAGGAATCAGAAAGGTCTGAGTTCAAACCATGCCTCAAGCATTAATAGCTACATGACCCTAAGTGAGTCACATGATCTCTCTCTCTCAGTGTCAGAGTCCTCATCTATACAATGAGAATAATGAAAGCACTCGCTTCATAGGGTTGTTGTGAACATGAAATGAATAACACAAGTAAGGCATTTTGCGATTCTTAAAGCATCCTATTAATGTTAGCCATTGTCATCATCATCATCATCATCATCATCATCCCACTACCAACACCACCACCATCATTGTCACCATCATCATCACCATCACCACCATCATCATCATCGTTTGGATTGCTTTGCCAACTATGACCTGAGTAATCTTGGTCATGGTATCTTACCTCATACCTCAGTTTTCTCATCTGTAAAATAAGGGAATTTGGATTTGATGGTCTCCCAGGTCCCTTTCAGGGTTAAAGCTATGATTGCATAGTCCTATGTGAAATGTTTCCACGAAATAAACTGGACTGAGCTCTTGTATCTTAGGAACCACCTGATCTCTGGAGAGCTCTCCCTATGGAGGAGAACTATTTAATATGCACACAATAACAGTTTATTTTCACAATTAATGAAATGATTACAAATAGCAAATGCATGGCAAGCGATATAGTCTCGTGGAATAACTTCTTTCAATGGACTACTTTGCAATGAGTTTGTTTTCCCTCAGTATTTAAATTGAACATACGTTTTTTAACTCTATTTGCATTATCTTATTGAGCAATCATTCCCTGGAACATCATAAAACAAACATTAATTAGGGTTCCAATTGGTGTAATCTCCTCGAAAGCACTCAGACATTCTTCATGCCATTTTCTCCTTGCAGTTTTCACTTTAAGAAACTTCAGCAAACAGAAGTGAGAAAGTCTCTCTCTCTTTCTCTCTCTCTCTTACTTTCTCTCTCTCTCTCTGTCTCTCTCTCTCCTCTCCGTCTCCATATCTCTATTTCTATCTCTCTCTATTTATGTTTATCTCTCTGTCACTTTTTTCTCTGTCTTGTCTCTCTGCCTCTATCTCTACCTCTATATATCTGTCTCTCTGCCCTCCTTTTCCTCTTCCCTTCTCCCCTTTCTCCTCTCTCCTTGTTTCCATCCTCTTTTTCCTCTCTCCCCTCAACAGAAACAAAAAACAAAAAATTAAGGGTCTATGAACACAAGAATCCCTAGACTTGACTGACGTAGGGCCATCCGGATATAGGCTCCTTGAGAGGCATTGTTTTAGCTATTGCATTTATATTTCCACTGCCCAATAAAGTGCCTGACGCATAGTAGGTATTTCATAAATGTTGGTTGATTACTTGGTGCAGGAATCAATCTTCAGCCAAGATTAGAAGAACCTCTCAGGCTAGAGGCAATTAAGTGGCATAGTCATGAAGAGAGTGATAAACATGGAGTCAGAAGACCTGAGGTCAAATCCTGCCTCACACAATCACAAACTGGGTGTCTCAGGACCAGTCTCTTAACCTTGGGGACTTGTTATCAATGGCATTTCTGAAAGACCTTCCTTTCTTCATTCATTAAATGAAGTTGGATTGGATGGTCTCTAAAGTCCTTTCCAGCTTGAAATCTCTAATCCCATGACCTAATACTTAGATATCTGTATCCATCCCTATCTGGACGTGAGGCAGGCTCCTCGGAGGTTTTAGACCAGATAATCAATGAAAGGTCAAACAGGTCTAACTGGAGAGCAGCAGGGCTTCTCTTAGCCATTTGCCTCAACGGCAGGTGGTGGCTACAAGGATTGGTTTTTTTAGGAGAAAAAAAAAGAGGAATGATAGACAATAAGATGTTATTCCCTCTCTTCCTCCCTCCCACTCTGGTGTTTCTCTCTTCCAGACAAGCCATGGAATGGTAATGGGAGGCTTTTATTAAGGCTGTAATTATATACATGAGTTCTGAGGGGAATATCTCATTGTATCATGTACAAGAGACTAAGATTTTGATATATATCTATATGTGCATTACATATGTAACAGGACAAGAGTTTATGTGAATATATGTGTTCAAACATACGTGTGTGTTGCTGTTTTGTTGTTCAGTCATTTCAGACTCTCCATGAGCCCCTTTGGAGTTTTCTTGACGAAGACACCAGAATAGTTTTCCGTTTCCTTCTCCAGCTCATTTTACAGATGAGGAAACTGAGGCAAACAAGGTTAAGTGACTTGTCCAGGGCCACACAATTAGTAATGTCTGAGGCTAGATTTGAACTCATGAAGAGGAGTCTTCCTGGTTCTCAGCCCAGTGCCATTTAGCTCCATTCTTGAGAAGGAAAAAGAAAGCCACACCCTACAGAAAGGTGAATCACCTCTAGCAAAACTAAGCCAGGTGTGAATTGAAGCTGAGCTCTTGACTTTTAAGTAAGCAGTTCCGAATAATCAGTGTCTCTATTTTTTCCCATGGTTCTATTTGCTCTGAAGCACAACACTTCAAAACACTCCAGTTCTTAACTAGTACATGTATTTATAATCTAGAGAATAAGATTGTTGGATATTCAGCTACGTATTTCTGATGGGATCTCAGGGAAAGGGAGGCTGAAATGTCATAGATACACATCTTCATTTCATCAGTCCCGCTAACTCTCCCCCTCCACCCCCTACCCCCAGTGAAATCATACCCGGGTATTTAGGAAGGAAAGAAAATGAGTAAAGGTAATAGTTCGCATCTAGGCACAGAACTTATTTTAGGAAGGCAAATGATGAGATAGAATACACCCAGAGAAGGGCAACCAGAATATTGAGGTAAGTAGATATCACACCATATAAGAAAAGATTAAAGGCAATATGGCAAAATGTTTAGTGTGCTGAGTTTTGTGTCAGGACAATCCTGGCTCACATCCTGTCTTTGATACCCATTGGTTGTGTGACCACAACCTCTCTGGGCATCAGTTTCTTCATCTATAAAATGAAGACAATAATATCTACAGTTTTGATGATAGGCTTGTTTTAAGGAATATATATATATATATATATATATATATATGCATATGTGTGTAAGCATATCTCTATATGTGCATAATATATAATGCATATATATAAAACATATAATTTATATATTCACTCACACACACAGCCTTTTACAAAGTTTTAAGTGCTACATAAATCCCAGCTGATATCACTAGGCAGGCCACACCATTGCCAAATTCTATACCTGTTCATTGCTAGATAGGGCCCTGGGACATGCCACCTCCTGTCTTTTGCTTTTGTCTTCTGGGAAGCAACAAGGTCTCTGCCAAGGTCAAGATGTTGAGGGATGACCTTGAACCTTCTAACATCTGCCTTCCTCATCAGACTTCTCCTCATCCACTCATGCTCTGCCTGGACCCACTAGTTTACTGCCACTCACCACACTTTACTCTCCCATCCCAGTGATACTGAACTGCAAGTCACGTCATCATCTCCCTGATGCCATGGTCCTCTTCCAAAACGAAGGAAAACACAACTGAACCTTCAGCTGGAGGGGAAAAAATCCCTCATCTCCCCAGCCTCAGTTGTTAGCTCTCTTTCCAATTCAGCTCAATCCTACCCCCACCAAGGTCCCTCTCCAGATCACTCCCCCAATTTCAGCCTGCTAGAATGCCTGCTCCATAACTGACAAACATCCTTCCAGCTTTAGCCTCCTCCTTGCTCTCTCCTTCCATCTTCTGGAACTTACTGAGAACAACTACATCCACATGAAACTGACTCTCCAACCTCCCTTTGCTATGATGGCTGCATTCTCTCTCCTGCCCCACACTCCCTTTTCCTGGAAAGCGATCGAAATACAAGTCCTCTCCATTGCACCATACCGCCATTACTCAGTAACATTTCTAATTCAGAGGTCCCTACCGGCTCTACATTTATCATCCATGACATGAGGTGAAAACCTGCCTCAGATGCTTTCTGCTCCTGTTTCCTTTTTCTTTACCTGGGCTTCAATTTCCTTATCTGTAAAATGACCAAAGAAATTACCATAAGCACCTCTCACCTCTAGAAAGGAAAGAAATAAGTATCTTTAAGCACTTACATGCCAGGCACTATGCTAAAAGCTTTCCAGATATCATCTCATTAAATCCTCAAAACAATCATGAGAGGTAGATGTTATGAATGAAGATTATTATCTTCATTGTACAGTTAAGGAAATTGAAATAGGCAGAAGTGACTCACCCAGGGTCATGCAGTTAGTACGTCTCCAAGGCCAGATTTCAAAGCAAGTCTTTCTGACACCAGGCCTATGCCCAGTGCTTTCTCTACTGCACCACCTAGGTCTTTTATATATGCATATGTATGTGTATATACATATATATATATATATATATATATATATACATACACATACTTATACATATATACACATGTGTGTGCATGCATGTGTATCTGTTTATATATAAGTGTGTGTATCTGTGTATATATGCATGTGTATGCATATATGTATGTGTATGCATATATGCTTATGTATTTATTGCGTGTATATATTTATGCATATAGGTATGTATATTTATGTGTATATGGAAAACATCATGCCTGGAGTTGGGCTGCACCTGAGTTTAAATTTGACCTAAGACACTTACTAGCAGTGTGACCCTTGGCAGGTCATTTCACCCCATTTGCCTCAGTTTCCTCATCTGTAAAATGAACTGGAGAAATGGCAAACCATTGTCTTTGCCAAAAAAATCCCAAATGGGTTCACAAAGAGTTGGACATTCCTTAAACAACTGAACAACAGTGAAATATGTGTATACACAAATACATACCATATATCACATATGGAGAGAGAGAGAGAGAGAGATGGATAGATAGAAAGAAAGATAGATAGATAGATGGATAGAAAGAAAAAGAAAGAAAGAAAGAGATAGATAGATAGATAGATAGATAGATAGATAGATAGATAGAT
>CM053582.1:89020802-89036275 GCA_028627135.1 Pseudochirops cupreus
ACCCAAGGCTTTCTTCTTCCAAATCCAGCATTCTATCCACTATGCCCCACTCATACAACTGGATCAAACAACCACAAGATTTGGTATAAAAAAGTATAGAATTTGAGAATCAAAGGATCTGGATTCAAATCTTGGCTCTGCTACCTACAACTTTGAGTGACCCTGGACAAATCAACCAGCTTTTTGAGACCTTGATTTTCTTTTCTATAAAATAAGATTGAATGAGATGATTCCCAAGATGCCTTTTAACCCTAAACCCATGGTTCTTTGTACCTATGATCATCCTGCTGAAGGATGTCACCTATCCATGAGCCACTCCAACTGACTGGTCATTGGCTTCAAAGGTTAAAAGTGGGACAAAGACAGCAAGCTTAAATGAGGGCTACAGTATTTCTAAGAACAAGTCAATGAGCATTTTTTGGGCAGTAACTGAGTTAGGAGACCTTAAATAAAAGGTGAATGGAAGATAGATCTTTAGTTCTAAGTAACATAATCTAGTCATGAGCCATAGAGAAAGAAGAAAATAGGGCTTTTCTTGAAGGCACTGACATCCTGGTGTGGGGAAGAGAGAAGGAAATTTTAGGTTCTAAAGCCCCAACTCTGACACATTCTGTGGTTGAAGGTACCTTCTAGCTCTGGACAGTTTACATTCTGAGTTCTGACAAACTAAATTCTAATGGTCCTCCCAGTTCTGACATATTCTATGTTCTAAGTACCTTCCCAGTTCTATATTTTAAGAGCCCTTCCTCTTTTAACATTCCTTTAACAAAATGAGAGAGAATTAGAGACCAAGATGAATCATGGTGATTTAGGTGGGTTTCCCTATCTAGGTCTGTGTTTATGTTTGCCTGCATTGTGTGTATCTCCATGGAAAAACCTGTTCATTGTCCTGGTCTGTAAGTTGCCTGAGATTTCAGGAGCAGGATGTTTCAAAAATCTGAGCAAAATGATGAGAAATTCAAGATCAGTGAGCCCATTTTCTGATTTTTCCCCTGTTCTGTCTGGCATGCCTGAGCCTAAGGGACTAGTAGGGTCCCTGGAGGTCAGCAATGGCAGGCCCCAAAGAAATGATTAAGAAGGTTTCACTGGGAGATCTATGAAGTGGTATGTTGGGCCCCTGTGTGCGAATCTCTTTGTTCTTTTATGTTCACGGAGATGGTTACACATTTTACCTCATTAAGAAAAAGCTGTTGCAGAGAACTCCAAAGGAGATGTTCATTGATTGGGGAATGGCTGAACAGCAGTACATTACTGTAATAGAATATTTTTACACATAAGACATGATGGATATGAAGATTCAGGGAAACATGGGAAGACTCTTATGAAGTATAGAGAATGAAGCAAGCAGAACTAGGAAAATAATATTTTGTGCGTACTGGCTATGACAATTTAAATGGAGAAAAAATTAATGCTCCATAATTTTAATGATCAAGCCAAATCCCAGATAAGAAATGAGAACATATCTCCCTTCTTTCTTTGCAGAAAAGGGGAGCTATTGACATGAACTTTCAGAGTCAGCTGATATGTTGGTTAGTTTGGCAGAGCTGTTTCTTTTTAATTTCTGTGACTCTGGGTAGGGGAGAGGGAAGGGATATATTCAGAAATTAAGGCAACGAAAAAACAAAAGATTGAATTTTTAAAAGCAATTTTATCAGAGTTTGCAAAGACAAATGACATCTCCCATTTCTTTATCCATCCCCACTCAGCAATATTACTTCTTCTCACCCCTCATCTGGTTGCCTGAAGCATTCACTTCTGTCTCCTTTCTTTAGAATGTGATTTTACAATCAGACATCCCAACTGCCCAGGAAAACTTTGGGGAGACAATGGAAAGATGGGTGGGGGTGTTACTCTAGATTAATTAAAATTTTGTAAACATTTAAATGTTACCTGCATACCACGAATGAACACCCCTCTTATCCCTCTGTTTATGGGCTCTGGATTCTCTTAGAGCTAAAACACTGAAAATTAGCCACTTCTGGGGGAGATGATGCAAGTCCCTGTTTCTAAAAGAAGCCAAGACGTTTGCTTGAAACTAAACATCTGAAATAAAGAAAGAAAATTTAAATCCACCGCAGGTCAGCAGCTCAGACTCTAACTTCTAGCCTCAATCTGAACCACTAGCTGCATTAAAGCCCCATTGACCAGATGCGGGTAGGTGGTACTGTAGGCAGAATGCTGACCCTGGAGTGGAGGAGCTCTGAGTTCAAATCTGACTGCAGAAACTTCCTAGCTGTGTGACCCTGGGCAAGTCACTTAATATTTATTTGCCTCAGCTTCCTCAACTGTAAAATGGGGATAATAATAATACGCAATATTCTATTAATATAATATATATAATATATTATAATAATAATAGCACAGACCTCCCAGGGTTGTTGCAAAGATTAAATGAACCAATATTTGTAAAATGCTTAGCCTAATACATAGTAGGGGATTAATAAGTAGTTATTCCCAGTCAGAAAGAATGCATTGTAGAATAATAATGGCATTAATATGAAAATAGTATGTTTGGTTTTACAGAACACTTTCTTTCCAAGAACAATCATGAGTATTTTTTTTTCCATTTTTGTGGAAGAAGAAGCTTAACCTTGGAGTGGTTTGGCTATGTGACATGCTCAAGGTCACTAGGAAATAGAGGAGTCAGAACTCAAACCCAAGCCCTCTTCCCATCCTGTCATGCTATTGCTCTGTAAGTGAAACATGCTTCCAACACTCACTGGCCCCCTTTCCTTAATCCACCTTTCCTATTCCCCCCTTCCTCAACAAGCACGGAGCATGTACTTTTGTTGTTTAGACATTTCAGTCATATTTGACTCTTGGTGACCCCATTTGGGTTTTTCTTGGCTAAGATACTGGAGTGGTTTGTCATTTCCTTCTCCAATTCATTTTATAGATGAGGAAACTGAGGCAAACAGTGTTAAGTGACTTGCCCAGGGTCACACATCTAGTAGGTACCTGAGGCTGGATTTGAGCTCAGGTCTTTGTGATTCCAGGCCCAATGTGCTATCCACTGGACCTCCTAACTGCACCAGAACAAGCAGTAGTGTTCTGCATATATAACCCTTTATCGATAAACCTATCAGTTAGTTAATTAATTGACCTATAAGTTAACCTAAGCAGCAATGGGAAGGATTTGATCTCATCATCAGGGAGAAAGAAATGAGCTCAGGCAGTGCTAGATAATAATGGACTTGGAATCTTGACTTGTCAAACTCACACAGATCATGGGATTTCAGAGCTGGAGGGAAAATTGGGATGACAGAGGGAGAAGGGAACTTAGAACACAGAAGGTAAGAAACAAAGGTGCGTTTAGAACATAGCATGTTTGAACAGGGAATGTCAGATGTGGAAGAGACCTTTGAACCTACAAAATCCAAGATGAAAGGGTCTTAGAACATAGAATTTCAGACTTACAGACATAGAGCTATAAGGGACTTAGTAATCATGAAATTCAACATCCTCAACTTACAGATGAGGAAACTCAGGCCCAGAGAAGGTAAGTGACTTGCCCAATGTCACATAGGTAGTAAAGGCAAAGCCAGGATTCAAAGATACGCATTGAGTTTGACTTCAAATCTAGTATTCTTTCTTTCTTTTTCTTTTTTTTAACTATACCTATTGCCTTAGAACAGAGAAAGTCAGAGCTGAAAGGGACCTTAGAACACAAAATTTTAGAACTGGGACGGCTCTTAGAACACAGGATGTTAGAGCTGGGAGGGCACTTAGAACACAGGATGTCAGAGCTGGGAGGGGCCTTAGAACAGGGAATGTCAGAGATGGGAAAATATAGAATGTTAGAACTTAGAATATCAATACTTAAAAGAAATTTAGAACCTAAAATGTTAGTGCCTAAAGGATAGAGATCATTCCAATGCCCTCATTTGATAGCTGATGGCATTGACTCCTGAGAGGGAAGTCGCTTGTCTAATATCCACCATTACATCATTCTAAATACAGGACTAGAACTCAAGCTCACTGACCTCCAGTGTAAGGGTAGATCATGCCACCTCCAAGTTAAGAACTGAATACACAATAAAACCAGGAAAGAAAAAGTCTTTGCGGAACATAGTAACAGGAATTATAAACCAAAAAACCCATAGCCACAGAGGTAGAGGTGAGAGTATCAGGCCTTATTTCTAGTCCAAAGAAAGCCCACCCTAAAGGCATTACTCATGGAAGGAGAGGAGAAGGGATGAGGCCTTTTGGCCCATCCTTTCTGACCAGCTCTGAATCAGCTTAAATGTCACACCCAACTAAGGGCCGCTTGCAGTATCAACACGGCTTCTGGGTACAAATACAGATGAGCTGCCTGTCACCAGATAAAAAAGATGGGCAAGGCCCTCGGAGGATATTTGGGCCCAAAGGCCCCTGTTTCCCTTTCTAAAATTCATCTAGATAGGACGCTGTCTGAGCAAGATGGGCGCAGTGAAGGAAAACCAAATGTGGAAGGTTTGGAGCCAGGCCGACTTCATCATGCTAAAAAGAACTGACGGGTTTCTAGCTTGTTTGTTTTGTTCTATTTTAATTTCCCTTTTGCATAGAAAATCCTCTTTATTACAGTAATCTTATGTTAGTTTTGTGATCCAAAAGAAAAATAAATCCTTAATCCAACACATCCGCACATACTCATCTACATGAAGGAGTGGAGAAGACGAGACTTGGAGATCCTTGAGGACAAGAATTGTTTTTCATTCTTTTCTTCACCTCCCCCATGGCTAGCATGCAATTAGACTCCTTTCCTGGTGGTACACTGTGCTACCTAGCTGCCTGCCATCCTAAAGAGGAATTGCAAATGTCCTTCTTGGTTTCAGAAGATCAAGACAGAGACATGGGTAGGAGCCTCAATTCAACAATCAATCAAAAATTTATTATATGTCTTCCATATGCAAAGTGCTGTGGGAAGCATTTGACAGATCAGCTTGACACAGAGAAAAGCCTTGCTAACAATTGGCGCTAGCCAAACATAGAACAAGCTGCTTTGGGAGATGATGAGTTCCTCAGCATTAGAGGTCTTCAAACAGGACTGGTTGGGGATGTCACAGAAGGGGTACCTGTCCAGGTTTGCTTGGGATCAGATGATAGCTTTACCCTCTTATAGTCTCATGATTCTTCATAGTCAACAAATATTTTCAAGTAAACTTGGTAACAGGCTAGGGGCAGTGTAATCCTCTTCCCTCCCCACCCAAGTGCATCATCACCTGAATGCTCTCAATGGCATTTTTAACTCTGGAAGCTGACACTGATCCTTCTAGCTCTTTACCAACAATAGCCTAGAACTTGAGCAGATTTACTAGACAAGTTCTCTGACCTGAGGATGGGGTTGGAAGAGGGGGGAAGGGTACAAGCTAGGGAACAAAAGTTCAAATACAGCTCAGCCTAGACCACAATAGCAGCAGAAGGAAGGCATGGGGTGGATTTATCCCTTTTGCCTACCAACTTCTAGCTGGTCCAGTCTCCTTAATGATTTTTAGATTAAAATACTGAGATTCTGGCATTTGCTTAAAGTGCCTAATAAAGCAATTGGCTTGTAAACCAATCTCACCCTCTAAAGGAAGCAGAGAAAGTAAAATGGCCAACCTCCCTGGTCCTGCTTAATGAAAAAGTTGTAATGTCATTTACAAGGCTCTCAAATGGAATCTTATGAATAAAAGAACACGGCAGACCCCATTGGAAGGAACAAGCCGGAGTCAATTCATATGCACTGCCAACAGCTCCAATAGATTTCTCATATCCCCTTGCCATAACCCTTCAGCCTTCCTGGAGCCCTGACATACTGATTTGGGGCAAAGGTGGACTTTACAGGTGGCAGGAAAGAAGATTGAGTTAGCTGGGGATAACCACAGGAATGTTCTTACCCACCCACCCACTTCACCCAAATATCAACCAGGGGGGAAAGAGGGGCAAAAATCTGATATCACCCAAAATCATATTCTGTCTTTAGGTCATTTTTAAGGCATTTAGCTGGGAGTTGAGCATCTGTAAAACGAGAGCAGAAATGTGCTGACCATGGGAAATGGATTATACTAATGACCTCTTTCAAGTGATGGATTTTCCTACTCCCACCAACCAAAACTGCAGACCTTAGAGGGTAATCTGTCCATATGGCACCACTGATCATGGACAAGCTATTGATCTAAAGCAGTGGTTCTCAACCTTCCTAATGCTGCGACCCTTTAATACAGTTCCTTATGTTGTGGTGACCTCCCACCATAAAATTATTTTCATTACTACTTCATAACTGTAATTTTACTACTGTTATGAATCATAATGTAAATATCTGATATGCAGGATGTATTTTCATTGATACAAATTGAACATAACCCACAGGTTGAGAACTGCCAATCTAAAGGAACCCATTTTGCTGAGTTCATTATTTGAAACCATCACCCATAGAATTGCCTCCAGGAATTAGCTTTATAAAAACCCATTGGGGAATGACTGAATTCACTCTTTCATCCTAGGGTGTGAGCTCCTTGAGGAGATTGTTTTTTGACTCTATATCTCTCCCCAGCACAGTGTTTGACATATAGCTCATGTGTAGGAACAGCATAAAGTTTCCTGGAAAACTTTAATGTAAATCTTATGTAAATGTCAGCTTTTTGTGAGGTGGTAGTGCTGCTACTGCTGTTCTGATGATGGTGGTGGTGGTGGTAGTTTGGGGGATTATTTTGGACAGGATTGCGATTGCATTGGTATAAAGCATTTCCATTTAGGAAATCTCTGCCAGTGCAAGTCAGTAACTACTCTTCAATCCATAGTCTTGGAAAGTTTCTTGGAGCCCAAAGAAGTTAAGTGACTAATCATTCATAGTCACACAGCTGGCATATGTCAGAAATAGGGCTGGAACAAAGGTCTCCTTGACTTTAGGGTTGGTTCTCTATCCCCTAAGATATGCTCCCTCCCAATAAATATTTTCTGTTGTTTAATTCAATTCAATAATTCTAGCAACTGGCATTTCTTTAGTACTTAAGGGTTTGCAAAGCACTTCATACACATCATCTCACTTAGTCCTGTCTGAGCCTGTGAAGTAAGTAATGCAGATATTATCGTTCTGAGGGGTAGACTTCAGTAGCAGATAGAGTGAGGAAGATTTGGGTTCAAAATTCCATCTCTGTGTAGAGTCAAGATGCTGAATAAAAGCAGTAAACAGGCCAAACTGTCCCAACATTCCCCTCCAAGCAACTTTAAAATAATGCCTCGAATTAAATTTTGGAGTGACAGAGTCAACAAAAGGTCAGTATGAGATATTCTTCTGGCCAAAGACAACTTAAGAGGTTGACAAGAGAGGTCCATGAGACTAGGGTGGGAGCAAGACCACAGTGCATGCAACAGCAGCACGAGAGGTGGGCATTGGCAGTTTGGGGAGCTTTCAGTCCAAAGACAGTAAGAGGGTTAGAAGAAGATTACAGGGGATCTTTTGCTGGCACTGGGTGCAACTGGTGCTTATGGACAACCATATTGCCCATCAGCAGTTCCAAATTGCAGTCATAGGGCAGAGAGGAGTGTTTTTGATCAGTCACAAGGGAACAGGGGCCCCAGTTGCAGTTACAAGGTAGTGCAAATAGAGCAGAGGACCTGGTCACAGTTCCAGAGCTAATAGAAATATTAGCACTTGTTACTTCAAGGGAGCAGGGGCTCTTCATGAATAAAGACCAGAATGCAGATGAGGAGATCAGTGACCACATGTCTCCCTGGATCACACGACCGTGGAAACATTGAAAACTTCCAAACTCCCAGAACTATCTCTGAAAATAGCAGCACAATAAAGCCTAAAGTTTGGGATACTACCTCCCCACCCCAAAGTGAGCAGAGCCCAATTTTAAATAAAGTTACAATTCAAGAAATAGACTAGAAAATTGAGAGGAAAAAGTACTTTACCATAAAAATTTACTATAGTGGGGCAGCTAGGTGACACAGTGAATAGAGCACTGGCCCTGTAATCAGGGGAACTTGAGTTCAAATCTGGCCTCAGATAATTAACACTTAACTAGCCGTATGACCTTGGGCAAGTCACTTAACCCCAACTGCCCCGCCTTCCTCCCTCCAAAAAGAAAAACAAATTACTATAGTGACAAGGAAGATCAAGAAACAAATCCAGATGAAGATGACTATGTAAACTAGCCACTACCAAAGCTGCAAAGAAAAATTCCAATTGGATGCAAGCTCAATAAGAATTCTTGAAAGAGTTAAAGAAGAGATAACAGGGGTAGTGGAAAAATTGGGAAAAGAAATCAAATTGATTCAAGAAAATTATTAAAGGACAATTAACTTTTTAGTAAAAGAGGCACAAAACTACTGAAGAAAATAAATTCTTAAAAATTAGAATTGGGTGGAGTAGAGGGGGGAGCTAATAACTACAAGGGACATCAAAAAAAAGTAAAACAAAGCTAAAAGAATTAAAAATAAAAGAAAATGTGAATTCTCTCATCAGAAAAACAACTAACTTGGAAAATAGATCAAGGTGAGATAATTTAATTATTGGACTAGCTAGAATCCATGATAAAAAAATAATTTAGACATCACATTTTAGGAAATTATTGAGGAAAACTGCACCGATATCTTAGATCCAGAGGGTAAAATAGACATTGAAAGAATCCACAAATCACCTTCAGAAAGAGATGTGCATATGTGTGTGTGTTTGTATATATATATATATATATATATATATATATATATATATATGTGTGTGTGTGTGTGTGTGTGTGTGTGTGTGTGTGTGTGTGTGTATACATATATGTATGTATGTGTGTGTGTATATACATATATGTATGTATGTGTGTGTATATATTTCTGCATGTTTAGTTGGGTGTAGAAATCTATTTAACCCAAAAGGAAATAGGAGAGTAGGGGATAGAGAAAGGGGTAAGAGGTAATGGTGATAGAGAGGGCAGATTAAGGGAGGCAGTAGTCAGAAAAACATACAGACTTTTGAGAAGGGACAAAATAAAAACAGAGAGAAGGATAAACAAAAAAAAAGGATGGAGGAAAATTCACAGTAATCACAACTGTAAATGTGAATGGGATGAATTCACACATAAAACAGAAAGCAGAATGGATTAGAAACCAGATTCTAACAATGCATTGTTATAAGAGACACACTTGAAACAGAAAGACATACAACGTTAAAATAAGGAGATAGAGCAGGAGCTATTACACTTCAGCAGAAGTAGAAAAGGTGGGGGTAACAACCATGATCTCAGACAAAGCAAAAGCAAAAATAGACCTAATTTAATGAGATAACAGTGGTAGTGTTAATTTAATGAGATAATAATTCTGTGGGTTCAGGGTTTCCAAGGCCTCGTAATCCTTGATTAAAGATACCACAGATAATTAAGTAATACCAACAAATTTTTACAGCAAGTTTCTCTGATAAAGGCCTCTTTTCTCAAATTTATGGTCAAATTTATTTTTAAAAAATTATGAAAACAAGAGTCATTTCCTAATTGATAAATTTCAAGGGAATTGTAATGCCATGCACCAGCAGATTCCCAAAAGAATGCTACTGTGAACAGCTTTTAGGGTTTGGATTACACAGTATAGTGAACACTCTGTTTATTCCATTACAAATCAAGGCAAACATTCACAATATATCCCAATATAATATTCACAACATTAAATCTTATCACAGAAAACGGCCATACAGTTTTCACTACAGTGGCCACAATATTTAGAAGAAGAAACAGAAGAATAATCATCTGGTTTCCCAAAGGGGGAAACCCTCCTGACTTAATCATTCAGTCAATTCAGGATACAATACTCAAACTTCCACTCATGGGGCAAATCAATACTTAATCATTCAATCAGTTCACAATAGAATAATCAAACTTCCCCTCATGGGGCAACCATTAACTTAATCAGTCACTATTCTAGATTCACAATTACTAAATATCATTAATCACAAATACAGTCATTTGGAAACACACAAACCCTCTCCTCTTTGGTGTCTAGAAAACCTCAATTTCATCCAAGGGGAGGCCTTTTTTTCATCTTGACTCTGGGTGGTCTCTCTGATTCCCTGGACCCCTTTCCATTTTCCGGTTCCCTCTTGAATCCACCAAACGGTCACCTAAATTCAGAAGCAGACAGCTCCAAGGTCCTTGTCCAGTCCTCAGAGGTAGACAACTCCCAGGTCTTTGTCCAGTCCTCAGGGCAGTCCCTGACACACACTGAAGTTCACAGGGTCCAACACATCTCAAACCTTTCACCACTTCTCTTGCCTGAAACTCAAGGATCAGCCAGGCCACAAACAAACAGTCTTATCCTGGTCATGCTTCTTCAGTCCTCCAGCACCTCAGTTTGCCCTAGGACCCAGAAGGAATATTGACCTTCCAGGCTGCCTTCCAGGCAAGCCCTCTCAGGCTTCCAGGTGGCCTTCACCAGATTCTGGTCTTAGGAAAACTCCATCTCAGTTCTCAGTCAGCTTCCAGATGCTGGGAGAGAAACTCTCTTTCTCTCTCCCTCTCCCTCTCTCTCTCAGAGGCTTCAGTCTCCACGATTCTTCCTTCACCAGGAGTAGCATTCCAATTCTGTCTCTGTGTCTCTGGAATTCTTGCTTATATACACACACTGGCCTCCTGTCTCAGCCAATCCCCTTCTTTCACATCAACAGGGGAGTTCATGCCTTCTCAACAGTGGGACAGAGTTCGCACCTCCCATACTTAGGCCCAAGGTACTAAGTGCTAAGTATCTGCTAAACTGATAGCTATTACAGGAATATAAATAGGCAGTTTTCAGAAGAAGACATCAAAGCTATATATAATCATATAAAAATATTTTAAATCACTATTGATTGGAGAAATACACATTAAAACAGGTTTGAAGTACCACCTCACACCTATTAGAAATGGTAAATGCTACAAGGGATGAGGGAAAATAGGTACACTAATGAATTGTTGGTGAAGTTGTGAACTGGTCCAACAATCATTCAAGAAAACAACTTGGAAAAATGCCTAATGGATCATAAAACTCCATATGCCCTTTGACCCAGCACTACTACCATCATTAGGTCTGTACCCCAAAGAGATCAGAGAAAAAGGAAAAGTACCTGTATATATGAAAATATAGCAACTTTTTTCTTCTGGTGGCAGAAAATGAGAAAATGAGGGGATGACCAACAATTATGGAATGGTCAAACAATTCATGGCATATGATTGTGACGAAGTACTATTCTGCTATAAGAAAGGATGAAGGGTTTGCTTCAGAAAAAATGTGGGAAGATCTATGTGAACTGATACAAAGTGAAGTGAGCAAAACTAGGACATCATTGTACCAGTATCAACAATATTGTAATGATGATCAATTGTGAAAGACTTAGCTATTCTGTTAAATACAATGATCCAAGAAAATTCCGTGACAAAAAGACTATCTGCTTCCAGAGAAAGAGCTGACGAACTCTGAGTGCAAATTGAAGTATAGTTATCTCATTTTTCTTTTGGCATGATGTGACTACAGGGAAATGTTTTGCATGATTTCACATGTATAAGTGACATTCTATTGTTTGTCTTATCAGTAGGTAAGGGAGTAAGAGAATTTGCAACTGAAAAAAAAGTTTGTAAATGTTAAAATAGATCATTATTTTTAAAAAATGAAGACAAGAAAACTGAAAAAGAAAAAGGAAACAAAAACAAAATTGCATTTCTGGTATTTACTGTGATGTGGGCAAATCTCTGAACCTTGCTTTCCCCATCTGTGAAATGGGTTCAAGAATGCTTACTGCACAGATCCGCTCAGATAAGGTGATGTACGTAGGGCGCTTTGTAGATTCTTACAATACTATGTAAATGGCAGTTGTTATTATCCCCCTTTTATGGTTAAGGAAACTGAAGACAGTAGACATTACATCTTGTCCAGGATTGCACCACTAGCAAGTGTCTGAATCAGGCCTTGAACCCAAAGGTTTTCTAATTCCATGTGCTGCTAAACTACACCATGCTGTCTTTTGAGCAGGGATTTATTCTATGTGCTTGTCATTAATATAATTAACTAGGGATACAAAGATAAATCAAAACAATCCATGCCCGCAAGGGGCTTACATTCAACTGGAGTTACGTTCCTTTACCTCACCCTGGAATTAAGAGGTAACATTCTAAGGACTATGTGACTTAAAGACAGGTTCATGATCTGCTTTAGTGAAGGGAATTTCTATATCAAGTGTTCCACACTCAAGTGAAATCTTCAATCATCACTGAAAAATGAAAGACAATAATGTAACATTTAACAACTTAACCCTCAGGTAAATATCCTAAGCATAGAGTAATGGGGAGAGCACTGAACTAAAAGTCAGAAATACCAGCAGTTGAATCCGGACTCAAATCCTTACTAGCTGTGTGACCGTGAAAAAGTCACTTAATCTTTGCAGGACTCAGTTTCCCCATCTGTGAACTGAGAGAGTTGGACTTGAGGACCTCTACATTCCCTTCCAGCTCTAAATTTATGACCCCACGTCTTAGTTTAAAGCATGCCATAGATGTTTCTTTTATCTTCCCCCTTTCTCCTTTTTGCCATCTCTAGGTGACAGAGAAAAACATAAAGTCAGGTGGATGGCCATACTGCTCAGGTGTTTCCCAGGGATATGGCTAGACCAGCCCATCAGAACACACTGTCTGTCTTCCTTCATGTCCTATGTCCAAAACCACTTTCTAGGAGAAGCCTTTCACAAACTCCCATAATACTACTGCCTGCCTTCTGTTCGATGATTTCCAATTTGTCATGCATATGGTTTGTTTGTACATAGTTGGTTACATACCGTTCCCTCCTTTAGACTGAGTTCCCAGAGAGTGGGGGTTATTTTATATCTTTCTTTATATCCTGAGCACTCAGCACAGTAGGTGCTTAGTAAGTACACACTGACTAACTGATTGTCTTGCCAATGGCTTTCTCCAAGCTTATAATGCCATTGCTCACTTGCTAGAGTATCGTTGGCTAATAGGACAGCCTGGCTTCCTATAGACCCCAGCATCCTGGAGCCTTCCCATGTGTCTGTGTATGAAAAGTATGCTACATAAAGAAGTGGGAGGGACCTTGAAGATCATTTAATTCAAGTCACTTCATTTTACATGTGAGGAAACAGAGGTCCGGAGAGAGGACATGACACACAAAGTCAGTAACAGAGGCAGGATGTGACCCTGGGTTCTCTAACTGCCCTTTCCATTAGACTTTGCTGGCTTATCAGTGGCATAAAAGTACCAACTTCCCTGGGTCATGACTTACAGTGTGGGCTCTCCATCATAATGCGTCAACCTGTACGTTAAAGTAGAAAGAAGGGAGACAAAAAAAAAAAAGCAAGTCCCGCAGGAGTAAAAGTGAAAAGTAAAATGTTCAGACAGGAGAGACAAATTTCAAAAGGCTTTTCATCAGGTGCCAGAGAAGTTAGAGACTAGCTCTAACGGCACTCTGGTACAAATGGGATAGATCACTAGAGAATGACAGGCCTGCCAAGAGCCTAGGGTATGGAAGAGGCACTGACTCCACTCAGTGGAATGGAGAAGTGGCCAAGGCTGGCTATTTCTTGGACGCTTTCTCTCAGAAAAGTGGCCATGCTCCCTCAGAAAAATAAAACTCTTCCAGGTGCAGCCCATACATGGAACCCTGCTGGCAGGTAAGGGTAAGCAATGTGGTAAAGTGGAAAGAATGCTGGATTTCCAGTCAGGATACCTGGATTCACACTAGTGTGTGATTTGGGGTGGGGCATTTTTCCTCTTTTGGCCTCAGTTTCCTCATCTGTAAAATCTGAGAGTGTGGGTTTCTATACTGTACTTAACAATCTAGTTTTCTTTAATTCTTTGTCCTGGCCCCCCAACTGGTCCCTTCCCATTGAGATAGTCTCAAGTGTCCCCTTGCATGGACACAGTTGTTCCCATGTTGTCTCCTTCAGCACTGGAGCTCCCTGAGAGGAGAGACAATGCTTTTTGCCTTTTTCTTATCAGTACAATTCATGGCACGTGGCAGGTGCTTGACAAATCCTTGATGGCGCTGATTATAATGATGATGAGAAGGAAGAGGATGAAGATGGTCACAAGTTCCCTTCTCTCTTCTCATTTCTGGCTGTTTGCTGACAATAGAGACAGAATGCCATTTAGCCCCCTGCTCATACACCAGAACTAGGGGTCTAGCATAGAATCACAGAATCTCAGAACCAGGTTCAATCCAGAATGCCCTGCATAATACTTCCAAATAGCCACGACCTCTGCTTGAAATCCTCCAATGAGGGAGGCCACCCAAGGCCACCTATTCCAATTTGGACTAACCCTAATAGTTAGGAAGTTCTGCCTCGTACCCATACTCTAACTGCCTCTTTGAATTTTCTACTCATTGTTTCAAGTTTTGCCCTCTGGATTCAAGCAGAACTAAATGCATTTTTTTTTTCTAATCAGTCAATAAGCATTTATTAAGTAGCTACAGTCAGTTCTACTCTAACTGCGACAACCATTCCCAAGAAATACTGCAACAAAAGCAAAATCATGCAGTAAAAAACACAGAGCTGATTGAGTAAGTGGACTGAGGAATACAATACTCAAAAAACAGCCTCGGTGACATAATAGTAAAAAGATAAGGACCAAATGAAAATGGTAGTACAGTTTCATGCATTTGAAATTGTTAAGGAATGCATACATACTACAGTAAAAGGTGGTCTTGTCTATGGCCTTGGATTGCTGCTTGGTCTGCACCTTGGGGCTGGAGGACATGGAGGAGAGAGAGGGTGGGGGTGGGGTGGACCAGCCATTCTCTGCCCACAACTCTGAAAATATGCAATATTTGACAAAAACCTGACTTTGCTTGTTCAACCTCTGACTCTAGCTGTGTGACCTCAGGCAAATCATTTAAGTCTTTTTGACTCAGTTTCCTCACCTGTCAAATGGTGATAATTATAGCACCTACTTCCCAAGGTTGTTGTGAGGATCCAAAGAGACCATATTTGTAAAGGGCTTAGCAGAGTGCACATGGTAGGAACTAGAGAAATGTTAGTTATGAGTAGTCCTATTTTTATTATGATATTATTATTTTTATAGAAGTGGGAGTCAAAAGGTTGTAACTTGTCAGTTATTAGGAAGTGGTTCAGTTTCTTGTATTATCAGTGCTTTGTGTGGAAGAAATCACACAGAAGCAAACTTGAAATTTGAATTATACTCAAAATATTCCCTAATATTTCAATTTCCTTGATATGATCGCATTTGTAAAATGCATATTTCAGCAGTACTGACTGTACTACGTGCCCAACATTATGCTAGTCAATCAACTTACAAAAATGGAAATGTCCCTCCTCTCAATGAGCTTACCTTCTGTCAGGGAGACAATGTTTAAATGGCCCTGATCGCTGAAAGATAGGTTTCATGTTTTACTCTCCAGCCTTCCTAATGCCACGACCCTTTAATACTCATGGGCGTATCTGCATGTGGGCGAGCCAGCCTGGAGACAGATAGAGGAGTGGTGTCTCAGTTCCTAAGAGCATTGGAAATGTGTGTTTTCCAATG
>CM053582.1:89044119-89072029 GCA_028627135.1 Pseudochirops cupreus
AAGTCAGCACCCTGAACTTCAGAGAATACAAACAGAAGTTACAACAGAAAATAACACAATTCAGCAGACAGGGCTTCCAGCTATCTGACCATTATATCCATACCTAGTTAGTTACCAGAGAAGGAAGCACCAACATCTGGGTTTTTAAAGCCAAGGGGCTCAACAGCTGCCCAGAGTCTCATCTGGCTAAATCACACAACTCTTCCCAAAGTGAGCCCCAAAGCAAAACCTCACATCAGGGTATATATAGCCTTCTCCTGGGTCAGAGAATGTCCAACCCTCTTGCCCCACTGCCCAATCACAAGTAACAAGGTGCAGGCATTCCTGAAAAACAAGCCTCCAGCCACAGGCTCCATGTGACCACATTCAGCCTATTAGAGGGCAGACTATACTTTCAAATCAGGGAAGGAAGATCTTCAGATTCCCATTATCATTACAAAAAAAAAAAAATATATATATATATATATATATATATATATATATATATATATATATATATGTACACACACACACACACACACACACACACACACACACACTTGTTAGTATTCATCTTGTTTCTCTCCGATAAAATGTAAGCTTTTTGAAGACAAACTCCTTCCTATCTTTACTCCATAACTCCATATCCATCTCTGTTCATATAGTGCCTAGCACATCTGAAGCAATTAATGTTTGTTGAATGAATGATCTGAGGCTGGCAAAGAAAACTAAAGACAACTTTTTTAAAAATTAACTGAACTGAGAGAAAGGGAAGGATCAAACAAGGTATAGAAGTGCTACTGAGCACATTTGGGGTGATAGAACAAAGAGTTTCTTGTTTCTTATTGGGTTTCTATTTCCTCTGCCACGGAGAGCCACCTTGCTCAGGAAAGAACAGAATAAACATGATGGCAAAGAAAAACTAATCATGTGAGCCAGCTGAGCCCCCTTCTTGAGTATTGAAAGAAGGAGGAGATTTGATGGCTGAGGCTATCAGTGCAGAAAGGCACTTTAGATTGGAAAAGACTACTGTTGTCTGATTGCTTTTGGCTTTATTAATTGTTTTAGAAAGAGAATAGGATTGGAAAATCATAGATCAGGAAGCTTGACTTTAATTCCTGACAAAATCATAAAACATCTTATTAAAGGGGTGGTTGGTGAACACTTAGAAATGGAAGCAGAGATCACAACGAGCCAACATCAGTTCATCAAGATTCAACAGTATCAGACTAATGCCATTTTGATTTATGATAGGGTTTCTAGAATTATAGATTGGGGAAGGGTGGAGATACGTAGTTTAAAAATGCAGACTTTAAAAGCAAGCCATCAAAAGGCAGCAATAGCTGGGGAAAGACAGAAAAACAAAAAGAAAGTTGGTTCTCCAGAGGTAATAATAACTACTAATAATCACAATGCCTTTATATAGTACCTTTTAAATGATAACTCATTTGATCCTCCCAATAACCCTATGGGGCTGGAGGTGTGGTAATTGAGGCTGAGCAAGGTTAATTAAATATTGCAGAGTCACACAGCTGGTCAGGGTCTGAGGCTGAATTTGAACATAGGTCTTCCTGATTCCGGGTCCACTGCAAAATTTACTGTATTGTGTAGTTACAGAAATCTCATCCCCACAAAAAAGATAATTTTTTAAAGTTCTTTAGCATGGGTATTTCTAGCAGTGATTATGGAAATCAAGCAGAAGTCACTGGTTATATCTTAGCTATTTCCTCAGAACCAACAGCAGCCTCCCCTGAGCCCACTTCTAGCTCCCGCCCTGCTCACTCTGAATCAGGGCAGCAAGTGAATAGATGGAATAAGCATTTAAGTACTTTCTGTGTGCCAGGCACTGTGTTTTACAAATATTGTCTCATTTGATCCTCGCAATAACCCTGTGAAGGAAGTGCAATTATTATACCCATTATACAGTAAAGGAAATTGAGGTACAAAGAGGTTAATTGCCTTTTCCAGGGTCACTCAGCCAGCACATGTCAGAGACTGGATTTAAAACCAGGTCTTCTTCCAGGGTCCAGTACTATATTCACTGACCCACTTAGCTAGCAGACTGGACGCTGAGGGTCCCTCCTCTGACCTCATAGCCCCCTACCCTTAATAGCTTTTAGAAGCTGCTGTCTCAGCCATGTGTGTGTGTAATTTGGAGACATGGTTGATTGGAAGTTCATTCCCTTCAGTATTCAAGGTTTACAATCCTGACAGAATATTAGCACTAAAATTTATGAGACATAAACAGGCTAGTTAATGTAAATGTCATAAAATATCTGTTTCTAATGGGCTCTGGATACAAACAAATCTATCTATGATCTGAGCTCCCTCCTCCTTCAGCCCTCCTTCCTTCCCACTCAAACATAGCTATCTCTTCCAATACTGACTACTCCTAGGACCAGCAGAGACCTACAAGCTCTGGATCACCTTTGGAATATTGGGATAGTTACACAAAACAAGCTTTAGGAAAGGCATTGGCAAGAAAAGCAATGTGGTATAGCGGAAAGAGTGTGGGACTAGGAGATGGGAAGGGTTCAATTTAACTCCTCCTTCAGTCATCTGCTAGCTGCGTAGAAGTCACTTAACCTCTCTGACTTCCCTCATCTGTAAAACGGGCATAATAATAGGACCCACTACACGGAGCTATTGTCAACATCAAGTATGTATAAGCTGGCTTTCACCCAAGGCAGGGGTGGTTTTTATGCATCTGCACATGCAAGAGAGCTGTGACTTCTGACTGGTGGAGAGATTGGTGAGCACCAGACTGAAAGCCTGAATAAAAGTCTCACTGAGTTGATGGAGACAATCTCCAGAAAAGATATATGAAGAAAGGAGCTCTGGGGAGGTACTCAAGAAAGAATTTGAATGGTAGACTGAAGACCATCCATCTGCAGACAAATGTGGACCCCAGCTCCACATATGTTTTTTGACCTCCGGGGCCTGCAATTCTAGATTTTCTTTAAAGTGGACTTTACCTGGATGAGGCCATTCCATACCTCTGGGTTGGGGCTGAGTCCTTATCTTGCTCCCAGCAAAGATGCAGTTAATTCCTACATGTTTCCTGATATATTCTGCTCTGTAGAATTCTGATTTCTTTTTTGTCATTTTGCTAAGATTAGCAAATCACTTGATTTTTATCATTTCAGATGGTTTTTTGTGCAACTAGCATCCCATGGTGAAGTGCTAAGCTGTGAATATAGGCCAATGCAATCCTCTACCTTAATAGCAATCAGAGAAGAAGCTTTTGTTTTGAATCTATCACACCCCTAGAACAGGACAACTAGGCGGCACAACGAATAGACTGGGCTTGAAATCAGGAAGATTCATCTTCCTGAGTTCAAATCTGGCCACAGACACTTGCTAACTGTGTGATCCTGAGCAAGTCATTTCTCCCTGTTTGCCTCAGTTTCCTAATTAGTAAAATGAGCTCGAGAAGGGAATGGCAAATCCCTCCAATATCTTTGCCAGAAAACTCCAAAATTGAGTCATGAAGAGTTGGGCATGACTGAAATGACCAAACAAAAGCAATGCCCACAGACCAAATATATGTGATATAATTCTAGCCCCATACTCCTCTAGGAGTAGGAGAGATCCCCATACTTTGCTTATACCTCCTCTCAGTGGCAGTACATACACACTCATCCTCCTTGTCCTTGACCCCTAAGCCATGTCCCTCTGCATAGAAAATACACACATATATAATCCTTCATATAGAACCATCTTATACAAGAAAATGTATACAAAGTGTTTTGCAAACCATAATGCTCTGTATGCCAATAAAGGTTTCCATTTCAAGTCATTTGAGAATTTCTTGAAGGAATTGTGAATTTAAGGCTAAAGAAGGGAAGATTTTTTTTTTGTAAGGGAGGAATGATATTTTCAAATATTCAAAAGACTGTTACCAAGCTGGCCAGTTTGGTTGGATTCTAGAGTGTGTAAAGGATTATAATGTATAACAAGCCTGGAGCCAGATTGTAAAAGGATTTAGTTGCCCAAAAGAAGAGTTTGCATCTAATCCTAGACATTATTGGGAGTCACAGGAGTTTACTGAGTCAGGGAGCGAAAAGGCGAGATATGGATTTGAGGAATCATACTTGTCCTTCCCTAGATCAGAGCAATGGGCAGAAGCTAAAAACAGCCAAATTTAGACTGGGCAAGAGGAAACTGTTCTAACAATTAGCACTCTCCTAAAGTACAATGGTCTTTCTTGGGAGGCAGTAGATGTCCTTTCATTGGTATCTTCCAGTGGAGGCTGGACGTCTACTCTCCTGGCAATGTTGTAGAAAGAAGTATTTTCCAGAAGAGAGCTGAACTAGATAACAATTGACATCCCCTTTGGTTCTGAAAGTCTGTAATCCTCCACTTCTTGAAAAATGAATCTGCCCTTAACCAGAGACACTTCTTAGTCTCCATCCTTGTCTTGGGGTTCACAGCTTTGAGGGATGCCTTCTAGTGACGATGACAGTAACTTTGTTTCCATGACAGAGGTTGACACCTTTGGGAGAGTGTGGGAAGAGCTGTGAAGGTGGCATCTGTTTCTCTCTCATTCCTGACATGAGGCAGAATTTTGCTCTTAGGCAGCCTGCAGCCAAACCCAGAGAAAGCTTTCTGGGAAATGACCCTGTAGCCTCCAGTCAGCTAGAATAGACATATGGCTTCGGTGATAACAAACAGAGTTTCAAAGTGAGGGTGATAGGGGAGACCCACAGTAGCAAAAGAGCCCTTGCTAGACACTTCCTGGGGAGCTTTTGAGGCAAGAGGAACGTGAGCAAAATATGTTCCTCAAACCATTGTAGAGCATTGGATTTGGACAAGCTCAGCTTTGAAAAGATTCAGAGGATGATAGGATATAAGAGCCTGAAGGAATCTTAGAAATTAAATAGTCCAATCTCACCCTTTTGCAGGTGAGGAGACTGTGGTTTAGAGAGGACTTCTTTTGCTTATGCATTCTTTCTACCTCACTGAAGAGGCAGTATGGTGCAGCTCATGGATGAATGATGAATGGATGGATGAAAGAATAGATGGATGGAAGGATGAATGGATAGAAGGATGGATCAATGAGTGAATGATGGATGGATGGATGAAAGGATGGATGAGTAAATGAAAGGATGGGTAGGTGATGGATAGATGAAAGGCTGAATGAATGTATGAAAGGATGGATGGATAAATGGAAGGATGAATGATGAGTAGATAGATAAGAGGATGAATGGATAGAAGGATGGATCAATGAGTGGATGGTGGATGGATGGATGGATAGATGAAAGCATGGATGAGTGGATGGATGGGTGAGGAATGGATAGATGGGTGGATGATGGCTGGAAGGATGGAAAAATAGGTGGATGGAAGGATGGATAGACAGTTTTGAAAGCAGTAAAACTCAGGTTCAGGTCCTACCTCTGGCACATGCTGACTGTAGGATCTTAAGCAAGTCACTTAACTTATCAGTGCTCTAAGTAATTCCCTAATATAGTTTGGTGGCATGTTAGATAGAGTATGGTGCTTTTAGTCCTGAAGACTTGAGTTCAAATCCTGTTTCAAACACTTAACAGATGTGTGGCCCTGGACTTCATTTGATCTCTCAGCCTCACTTTCCACATCTATAAAATCAGGATAATGATAGCAACCACAACAGAGGGTTGTTATAAGGGTTAAATTATATTTCACATATAAAGTGCTTTAATTGACTTTAAAACATTAAAAGACTTCAAAGCATCGTATAAATGTAAGCTATTATCATTACTATAAGTTGCAGAGAAGGTACCCAACCATTTGCATTGGTAGAACAAGCCTAATCACTAGGAGTTCTCTATATCAATGAAATCACAAATCCAGTCTTTGTCACTGTTATTAATACCTACCTGGAGAGGAGAGCCAAGATGGAAGAGTAAAAGCAGGAATTCCCCTAAGCTCTCCCCCAAATCATTCCAAATACCTTTAAATAATGACTCTAAAATTCTAGAGTGTCAGAACCCGCAAAAAGATGGAGTGAAACAGTTTTCCAGACAACTTAGAAGGTCAGCAGGAAAGGTCAGTTATACCAGGGTGAGAGAGTAGCACAAGCCAGTGGACCACTCCCCAGCAAACTAAGAGCAGGCCTTGGGAGCCCCTGAATCAGAAGTGACAGGGGCAGTGTCAGGACTCTGTTGCTTTGCCCATACTTGTATCCAGGTCACAGTCCTGGGTGGCAGTCCCAAAGTAAGGAAGAACACTAGGACACCAGAGCTGTGGCTGCAGTGGGGCAGGAATGCTCATCATAGTTCTAGGTTAGAAAAAAAAAAGTGCTTGTGATCACTCAAGGATCCAGGAGAGGAGTAAGCACATCTCTCCTGGATCATTGGAAGAAATGAAGATTTACAGGTCCCTAGAAGTATCTCTGAAAAGAGCTCCCCAACACCCTTAAAAACTGGGACAGTGTGCCCTCCATCCTGGAGGCAGAACTCTACTTTAACAAAGAGTTAAAAGTCAAGTAATAGACTGGGAAAATGAGCAAACAACAAAAAAAAATAAGCTGACCATAGAAAGTTCTTATGGCAACTAGGAAGATCAAAACACACACTCATAAGAAAATAACAAAGTCAAAGCTTCTACATCCAAAGTCTCCAAGAAAAAATATAACTTGTTCTCAGGCCATGGAAGAGCTCAGAAAGGATTTTGAAAACCGAGTAAGAGAGGTAAAGAAAAAATTGGGAACAGAAATGAGAATATTGCAAGAAAATCGTGAAAAAATGAGTCAACAGCATGGTAAAGGAGATGTAAAAAATATACTGAAGAAAATAGTAACTTAAGAAAGACTTGGCCAAATGGTAAAAGAGGTCCAAAAAGCCAATGAGAAGAAGGATGCCTTAAAAAGTAGAATTGACCAAAAGGAAAAAGAGGCACAAAAATTCACTGAAGAAAAGAATTCCTTAAAAAGTAGAATTGGACAAATGGAAAAGGAGATACAAAAGCTCAGCAAAACACATAATTCCTTAAAAATTAGAATTGAGGAAATGGAAGCTAATGACTTTTTGAGAAATCAAGAAACAATAAAACAAAACCAAAAGAATGAAAAAATAAACAACAATATGCAATATCTCAGTGGGAAAAAAAAACCCAACCTGGAAAACAAATCCAGGAAAAATAATTGAAAAAACATTGGACTACCGAAAACTGCGGTAAAAAAAGAGCCTAGACATCATCTTTCAAGAAATCACCAAGGAAAACTGCCCTGATGTTCTAGAGCCAGAAGGTAAAACAGAAATTAAAGGAATCCAACGATCATCTCCTGAACAAGATCCCAAAGTGAAAACCGTCAGGAATATCATGGACAGATTCCAGAGCTCCCAGGTCAGGGAGGAAACGTTACAAGCCGCCAGAAAGAAACAATTCCAGTACCACAGAGCCGTAACCAGGATAATGCAAGATTTAGCGGCTTCCACGTTAAAGCACCTAAGGGCTTGGAATACGATATCCCAAAGGGCAAAAGAGCTCAGAACACAACCAAGAATCACCTACCCAGAAAAGCTGAGTATAATCCATGGGAGGAAAAAATGGACATCCAGTGAGACAGAGGAATTTCAGGCATTCTTGAGAAGAGACCAGAATTAAATAGAAAAGTTGGCTTTCAAATACAAGACTCAAGAGAAACATGAAAAGGTTAACAGGAAGGAGAAATCATAAGGGACTTATTAAAGTTAAGCTATTTACATTCCTACATGGAAAGATGATATCTGTAACTTCTCATTATTAGGGTAGTTAGAAGGAGTATATATAGGCAGAGGGCATAGGTGTGAGTTGAATATGAAAGGATGATATCTAAAAAATAAAATTAGGGGGTGAGAGAGGAAGGTACTAGGAGGTAGAATGGGATATTAACTCATGTCAAAGAGACAAGAAAAAATTTGCTCCCAGTGGAGGGGGAGAGAGGAGAGGTGAGGGGAAGTAAGTGAACCTTACTCTCATCAGAATTGATTCAAAGAGGGAATAACATACATACTCAATTGGGTATAGAAATCTATCTTACCCCATAAGAAAGTGGGGAAGGAAGGGGATAAGAGGAGGGCAAGGGTGGTGATAGAATGGAGGGCAGATTGGGAGAAGGGTAGTCAGAAATAAAAAAACACTTTTGAGGAGGGACAGGGTGAAAAAAGAGAGAGAATGGAATAAACGGGACAGGGAATAGAATGGAGGAAAATACAGTTAGTCTTTCACAACATAACTATTATGAAATATTTTGCATGACTATACATGTATAACTTATACTCAATTGCTTGTCTTCTCAATAAGGGGGTGGGGAGGGAGGAAGAGAGAATTTGGAATTCAAAGTTTTAAAAACAAACACTGAAAATTGTTTTTACAGGTAACTGGGAGGAAATAAAATACTAAATGAAAAAAATACCTACCTGGCTTTTACCCATTCTTACCTAGCCACAACTCATATCCCACTTACTCCATAAAGCCATCCTTGACCACCAAAGGTCAAAGGGAAATCTCCTTCCTGTCAGTTTCTGTAGCATTTATTGATCATGTGCCATTCATTTGGCCCTTATCCCAATACCACTCACTTGTTATTGTTTCATACACATATGTCTTATTGAAAGGCAATTGTGATTCAGGACAGAGAATTCTTGACTGGAAGTCAAAGAATCCAGATTAAGGTGCCTGCTCTGCCATTTCCTTTCTGTGTGACTTCTCCTAAATCTCATGTCCTTATTTGTAAAATGAAGGTCATGAGTAGGAGGTTAGGAGAAGGGAAGGGAAGAAACAATTCTTAAGTGCCCAATATGGGTCAGGCACTGAGCTAAGTGCTTTACAAAAATCTCTCTCATTTGATCCCATAAAAATGTTGCAAGATAGGCGGTGTTATTACCCCCCTTTTTACAATTGAGGAAACTAAGGCAAGCAGAAGTTAAGCGATTTACCCAAGGTCACTCGGATTTTAAGTGTCTGAGTTAGAGAGACTTTGTAGTTTTCTTGTATTTCATTTCCCATGGGCATCTCTGTTTGGTCTAAATTTCATGGAAAAAGATGCCCCAAGGCTGAGTGCCCCCAGTGCCTTCCTTCATCCCCTCTAGTGCTTAGTACAATGCCCAGCATAAGTTAAGTGTTTAATAAATGTTTATTAAGCTAAATTGAATTAGCCCATTCTCTTAGTATAAGGTGTGGCACTGGATGAAGAAATTAAGGCCCAAGGACGTCGAGTGAATTTTTCAGGGTCATATAAGTTGTAATCATCAGAGGCAAGAATCCAACCCCCCACTTCCAGAGATTATATATGACCTTGCTATTCAGATCAAAAAAAGAAAAAGAAAAAAAAAAAAGATTCCCCTCATCTAGGCAAAAACATATTCACAGGATTTATTCCTGCCTGTTTTCTCATCTCCCTTCTTCAATCTATTTTAATGCTATTCTTGCCTTTCCCATATTTCCCTTTTTTCCCTGTTAAAATCCATGTTTTTCATTATTCAGAGAGTAATCAATCTTCTGCCGACTGCGCCACGTCCCACACATCCCTGTCACTCAGCAGGTGTCATTTCACAGGCTCTGTCTGAGAGGCTGATGTCTTCATCCTTGTTTCTTTAAATAAATACAGACCTATTTACCCAACTAAATTATCGGGACTCCTTCCCAGGAACGAAGCCACGGCCTGCAGAAGGCTAGTTTATCTAAGCTCTTTGCCCTGACTGAAAGAGAAGGGAGAAATGTGTTTTCTTTGTTTGTCTGGTGTTCCAGGCACTATATTCTGAGCTAGGACTTAACCTACCTGTCACTGAGTGAAACCTATCAACTTCTCTTAGGTGAGGGGTGATCACTGTGACTAGGTACAGAGTCAAAGGGCTTGGCTAGGATGCCCAAGGTCTCTCTGCAGGCCCAGAAAGGGGCCAGTAAGTCATCTGCTTGTGACAAAGGGAAAGAAACTACAGTGCCAGCCTTGGAGCTCATGAAGACCTAGATTCAAATCCTGCCCCTTACTCGCTGTGTGACCTCATGGTGTTATAACCTCTCTGAGTCTCTGTTTCCTCAGCTTTAAGGGAGTGTTATAATTCCTTTAGGCCCAGACCTGGGAGGACTGATGTGATACTGAAATGAAGTAATGTACCTAAAGCCCTCTGCAAACCTAAATATGTTTATAGATATTAGATAATATAGCAGCATGGTATATTGGACAGGGAACTGATCTTGGACTCAGAGACTTTTCTGTGACCTCTACTGACTGGGGGACCCCAGAGCAAGTCACTCAACTTCTCAATATCCCAGGGCATTGTCAAAGACTAGAGATTGACAAGTTGGTACTGTTGCGCATAGACAGTGAGTGAACAAGCATTTATGTAGTACCTACTATGTGTCAGGCATTAGGCAAAGTGCTAGAAATAAAAAGAAAGAAAGAAAAACAGCCCCTGCTCTCAAGAAGCAGATGAGGCAACATACAAAGAGCAGCATATATATGTATATATAGTTATAATAAGTATTATGATAATATTTATTAGTTTGTGGTGGTATATATAAAACCTTATACTATATATACATTGTGTCTTTATATATACATATGTACACACATCACACCCATATTTTTACATTTGCACATATGCATTATATATGCATGTGTACATATGATAGTATTGTATACACAGTAGACTGCCTTGTGTACACATATATGATATGATACATGTGTGTATACAAGACATGTGGTATGGATATATACAAAATATAATATTATATATGAAACATTATATGTAATAAAATAAATATCATATAGATGTGATAAACTGGAAAGAACTACTAGAGCAGTGGTTCTCAACCTGTGGGTCGCAACCCCTTTGGGGGTCGAACGACCCTTTCACAGGGGTCGCAGGGGTCGCCTAAGACCATCGGAAAACACTTATTTCCGATGGTCTTAGGAACTGAGACACAGCTCCTCTATCAGTCTCCAGGTGGGTCTGCCCACATGCAGATATGCCCACACACGAGTATTAAAGGGTTGTGGCATTAGGAAGGTTGAGAACCACTGCACTAGAGGGAAGACACTAGAATTAAAAAGAATGCAGAAATGCTCCTTGTAGAAGGTGAGATTTTAGCTGGGACTTGAAAGAAATCAAGGAGGAAAAGATGAGGAAAGAATGAATTCCAGGCATGGGGGACAGTCAATGAAAATGCTCAGAGTCAAGAAATGGAGTATCTTTTGGAAGGAATGTCAAAGAGGCCAGTGAAAACTTCGAATGCCAAACAGAATTTTATATCTGATCTGATCCTTGAGGTTTTAAGGAGCTATTGGAGTTTACTGAGGTGTGTATGGAGGGGTGACAAGATCAAACCTGTACTTTAGGAAGATCAAGCTGATTGTTGAATGGAAGATGGATTGAAGTGGGGGGAGACTTATGGCCGAAGACCAACCAGCAGGCTGCTGTGACAGTCTAAGACTGAAGAGACAAGAGCTTGCACAAAGCTGGTATTTGTGTCAGAGAAGAGAATGGGACATATTCAAGACCTGTTACGAAGGTAAAATTGACAATCTTTGGCAATAGATTGGATATGAGAGAGTGAGGAGGTGAAAATGATACATAAAGTTTGAGGCCGGGTTATTGGGAAGATGGTGTTGTCCTCCACAGTTACCTGGAAAACTAGAAAGAGGGAAGACCTTAAGGGAGAAGATAAAGAGCTCAGTTTTAAAGTTTAAGATGTCATTTAGTTTGGAATATATAATAGATAATTGTAGATGTGATACTGGAAGTCAAGAGAGAAGTAAGGACTGAATAGGTAGTTTTGAGAATCATCAGCATAAAGATGATAATTGAATACCTGGGAGTCGATGAAATCACCATGTGAAATACTATAGAGAAAAGAGTACCCAGGACAAAGCCCACCATTAGTGGGCATGACCTCGACTATGATTCCACAAAGGAGACTGTAACAGAGTGGTCAGATGGGTAGGAGAAAAGCCAGGATAGAGTAGTGTCATGGAAAAAAGAGAAAAGAGAGTATAAAAGAAGAGAGGTCAATAGTTTCAAGGATGGTAGGGAGATCAAGAAGAATAATGATTGAGAAAATAGCCATTACATTTGGCAATTAAAAGATGACTGGTAACTTTGAAGAGAAAGGTTTTGATTGCATGAATCAAGTTAAAAGCCAGACTGTAGAGACTTATGAAGACAGTGAGAAAAAATCAAGTGGAGACATTGATTGTAGATGGCCTTCCCATGGAAGAGTTTTTACCAGGTAATTATATAATTACTTATATAATATTTATTATATATTATTAGGTGATTATTAATAATTTATTATATATTAATATATTATAAATATAACAAATAATAAAATTATTTAATATTTATGTGCATGTATATACATATACATACATATATACATACAACTTTATGTGTGTATATGTATATACACACATTTGTAAATATACACATATATAATATTTACGTAAAATATTATACAAGTGTATATATATGTTACATATACATATGTGCTATTTATCATACTGTGATTTCCTCAGAGGATTCTTAACTTTTTTATGTTTCATATATCCCTTCAGCAATCTGGTAAAGCTTATGGTCCCTTTTTCAGAGGAATGTTTTTAAATTTACTAAATAAAATGAATAGGATTATGAAGGAAATAAAAAGGTTAGTGAAAATAAAGATTTATTTTTTTTTCCCCATCCAAGTTCACAGACTCCTGAAATTCCAGGTTAAGAGCCCCTGTCACAGACACTAATAGAAACAGATAGCCAAGTCTCCTTCTCATTTCAGCCATGTTTAAAACACAAAAACCAGAATTATGGACAAAGCCACAATGATGGCACCCTGTACGTAGACTATTTATTGGAGACATTTTGAAAGTCATGTAGAAGTTACGAACCATATAAATATGAAGGATAATAGGCAAATTCTAAGTTGAATCAAAAGCCTGAAAATCAGTCTTAGTTTGAGTCCTAAATACAACAAAAGAATATGATTAACTGTGGCCAGTTGGGGCCCTTTCTCTCTCTGTCTCTCTGTCTCTCCGTCTCTCTCTGTCTCTCTGTCTCTCTGTCTCTCTCTCTCTTTCACACACACACACACACACACACACACACACACACACACACACATTTTGTTTGCATTTATTCCTAAAACCTTTTTTTTACGCAGAGATATCAGACCTCAAATTGGCTGGAGCACAGGCATTTGCCCTGTCATGAATCATAGACATAGATTTTGACTAGATTTCAAGAAGAGGCCAAATAAAAGCCTGCTGCACCCACATGATTTCTTCTTATTGTTCAATCATTTTGGTCATGTCTGACTCTGTGAAAGCTGCATTTGGAGTTTTCTTGGCAAAGAGATTGGAGTGATTTACCATTTCCTTCTCCAACTCATTTGACAGGTGAGGAAACTGAGGCAAACAGAGTGAAGTGACTTGCCCAGGATCACTAGTGTCTCTAGGTAAGAGATCTAGGTTCAAGTCCCATATCTAGTACTTACTACCTGGAACAAGTCATTTAATGTCCCTGGGCCTTTAATTCCCTCATTTATAAACGCTGGAGGAGAGAGGGAGCAGTATAAACCGGCCTTTAAAGTCTGTACCAATTCTAGACTATCGTCCTATGAACTCCAAACAATTCATTTGTTGTTATTTAGTTTTTTCAGTTCTATCCAACTCTTTGTGATCCCATTTGGGGTTTCTTTACAAAGATACTGGAGTGGTTTGCCATTTCCTTCTCCGGCTCATTTTACAGATGAGGAAACTGAGGCAAATGGGGTGAGATGACTTGCCCAGGGTCACACAGCTATTAAATGTTTAAGGCTGAATTTGAACTTAGGTGTTCCTGACTGCAGGACCTGCATTCTATCCACTGTGTCACCTAGGACTAAATCAACTCTAAAGTCCTTTACAGCCCAAATCTCTGCCCCGATGACCCTATCTAGAGAAGTCTACTGTCAGCATTGCTTAATACTCCCTATCAATATAGCTAACCTTAGGTGCATGGGTCTTAATCACCATATGAGCAATTTCAAAGGTCTATAGATGAATCCTGACTCTTTTTAAGGCAAGGAACAGAGCTTTGACGACTATCTCACACTGTGCCAAGAGAAATAACATTTCTAGCATTCGAAGGTGAAATCCCGGGTCTGAGAATTATATCATAGTCCTTTATAAACAGCAGCAGCTGATCATTCTTATCCTTTCCTCATGGAAAGATCATTGAATCTGTAGCCAAGAGGCCTAGTTTCAAATCCTGCCTCTGACATTTAGTATCTGATTAATGTGGGGCAAGTTGTCTTCTCAGAACTACAATTTCCTCAACTATCAAATGAAAGGCTTGGACCAGATTGCCTCAGATCTTCCTTCTGGCTCAAAATATATGATCCTATCTTCTGTAAAACAAGAGATTTGGGCTAGAGGATTGCTCAGGTCTTTTCCACCTCTAAATTCTACCACCTACCTCCCAGTATCCTGTTCTCTATCAGCTGGACTGCAGGAACGGCTCCGGCGGCAGGCAGAGGGAGAGCTGGGCATAAATCCCACAGCTGTTGCCATGTCCCATTTTAAGAGGAGCAACCCACTGCAAGTCATTAGTTTGTCAAATATTTATGGCTTATTCCTCCTGTGCAGCAGCATCCCAAATGGAATAAGGACAGAAGGCTGCATGCTGTTGCCTTATCAACTCAATAATTCAATGAAATAAGCTCTCTTATCTTTGGGGATGCTTTAGCCAGCTATGTTCTCTTATCTTTCTTGGGCTCCTGATTGGGAACAGCCATTGGATACTTAATTCAAATTCTTTTAAAAAGGAGGGAGGAAGAAGGTGGGCGGCTTTATATGTTGTCTTCATTTTCATTGCATTTCTACCTATTGTAGGGTTAACTTTCAAGAACAGCTCCCAACATTCACCAGATTAAAAGCAGTCTTTAAGTTGCCCTGAGGCTATGTGATTAGAATTCAGAGGTGGAAATTTTTCTTCCTGTTTATCTCAATTCCATTTTCCCTTCTTGAAGTTGGGCTAACTCTCCTGGTTTAATGATGTAATGGTCAAAGGATCCAGCTGATTCTACACAAGGAAGATGAACTTCAGAGGTTCTACCAGCACCTAGTTCAGAGAAAGAGCAGGTATTTATGTCAATTTGGGAATGCCTTTAGTAGAGTTGGACCATGGTCAGACCAGCCTGTTCTTTGCAAAAGGTGCAGGTCAATGTATAGGAGATATCAAACCTTTTAGTTACATACCTCAACTTTAGTGGTCTGGGATTTTACCTCCTATATCTGCCTCGATGGTGTTATGTGATCCCTTGACTCTTATTATTTGGGGGAAAGTTAGTCATGGGTTCACGTGGCATGGCTATTTCCCTCCAGGTGTTTCATATGATACAAAGTCAGCCTTCTCTAGAACCAAGATCAGAGAACCCTAGGTTTAGAACTGGAAGGGACCCTAGAAATTATCTAGTCTAGGGATTCTTAACTTGGGGTTCATAAACTATTTTTTTTTACATTTTGATGAGTATATTTCAATTTAATTCTTCATACTCCTCAGCAGATTTTTTATGTATCATAAATATGATTCTGAGAAAAGTTCAGTAGGATTTACCAAGCTGCCCAAGTGGTCCAGAACATAGAAAAAGTGAAGAACAGCCAATCTGGTCCCGCACTGTTCTTTCACAGAAGGTGAAATTGAAATCAAAGGAAATGAAGTGGTATGTGCAAGGTCACATTAATATAGGTAGTTAGTGACAAAGCCATGATTGGAAGCCAAGTCCTTGACTCTACATCCAGAGCTATCCTTATTGAAATTGATGATGTTCTAGAGGAGTGGTTCTCAACCTGTGGGTTATGTTCAATTTAAATACATCCTGTATATTAGATATTTACATTACAATTCATAACAGTAGCAAAATAACAGTCATGAAGTAGCAATGAAAATAATTTTATGGTTGGGGTCACCACAACATGAGGAACTGTATTAAAGGGTCACAGCATTAGGAAGGTTGAGAACCACTGTTCTAGAGTATGGAGATTCAGTGCTGAGAAGAGAGAGACACAGTCATTGAAGCTCATGAGGAGAAAAAAATTGACACAGATCATTTTCATGTTCCTGAATTGGGGGAAGTGAATTGCATTCTAAGTATCTGTCATCAAAATTGCCTGAGGAAAAATGGTTATTAAAAGTTTTCCATAAGCATTCCTTAGCTCTTTAATCATGAAGCTCTGTTTTCTCCTTCCCTAAGATCTTAAACACATTTACTGCCTTCACATAAAGGACTTCTAATCATATCGATTTCACTGTAATTAATTTTTAATATATTTTCCAAGGGTGTATGTACATGTACAGAGATATTTTATCATATATTAAGGGAGCAAGTAGTTTCCACTCTTACAGGCTGTTACTAAATAAGCACTAATTAATTACTATATAAAATGTTATGATGTTAACCCAATTATCATTTGCAGTTTGTCTTGTACACTTTGGGGGTGTTACAGGGTACTTGCCAGAGCCAATAGGATTAAATGAACCAATCTTAATCATGGGCATTTTTTAAAAACTGATTTCTAATAGCTAGAAGATCAGAGTCATTGAGGTCCATTGGAAAGATCACTCAGTTTGGATTCGGAGCACTTGGGTTCATAGCTTACATCAGCTGCTTAACATCCATCTCATTCATTGTTGTTGTTGTTGAGTTGTATCTGACTCTTCATGCCCCATTTGGGGTTTTCTTGGCATTTCCTTCTCCAGCACATTTTACAGATGAGGAAACAGGCAGACAGACTCACCCATGGTCACATAGCTAGTAAGTGTCTGAGGCCAGATTTGAACTCAGGAAGATAAGGCTTCTTGACTCCAGGATCAGTGCTCTATTCATTGTATCACTTAGCTACCTTTCCTGGTATATAATAAGTGCTTAATGAAAGCTTACTTATTGACTGGTATTGACACAGGTGGGATTTCACGGGTGCAGCATTGCCTCCAACCCTGGAAACAACAGAACAGGAGACAGCAGCTCAGTCAGTCACTTTTAAGAGTTTTAGAGCCCCGTGCTATGCCAATGTGAAGTATTTTTGGTTTTATCATTTTTTATCCATAAAGGTCAAGGAGTGAAGTGAAGTTCCCTTATCTAAGATATCTGCCCAAAGTCAATGTCCTTAGAAAACCTTAGGTAACCTTTCCACATTCCACATTTCCCTTACTATTTAAGAAAATGCTCTTGGAGCTTTTTACTTGTGTACTTTAAAGCATGCATAGTCTCACTAGTGTCCCATCTAGGTCACATCCCTTCACATGTTCTTATCCCGAACAATCCTTTCCCAAGTCTTTCTGCAAATTTCCCATAGACTATTGACCCAGTGTACTGGAGGCCTTTTCCTGGTTCTTTGTATCATCATCTTCTTCTTCATCACCATCATTTTCATCATCATCATCATCACTACTAACAATAATTTCAAACTAGACTTGTGATTTCACTGATACTGGAAACTTCCTGGGAGGAAATTCCCACTTACAATGTGGATAGCTATCTAGACATGGTCTTTGTTGCCTGGGGCACTGAGCACTTAAATGATTTTCCCCGGACCACACAACCAGTGTATGTCAGAGGCAATACTTAAATGCAGATCTTCATGATTCTAAGCCTAGCTCTCTCCCCTGTATCCCACCGACTCACTCAGTTCTTTGAATATTTTATAGACACACCAGTGCAGCCCTGAGGTTTCCCATCTGCTGTCTTTGACTATACATCATCAGCCCTTTAAAAAAAAAGAAAGAAAACTAAAACCACAGCCATTTTCTAATAAGAATGGTATCCCTGAGGTCCAAATTTAAGAGGCTAAGGGGACTCACAATGGTACTGTCCTCCTTGTTCCTGCCACCAAAGATGTATGATTGTGTTTGGGGGTGAGGGTCATTAACTCACCTTTCTGCCTTCATTAAGATAACACTTTTTCAAATTTATACTTTGAGCACTCATTAAAGTTTCCACATTTCTTATGCAGGCCCAGAGAGAAGGAGAGAGGTGGGGGTGGGGAGGGAAGGAGGGAAAGAGACAGTGGGCAAGAAGAGCGCTGGCACAAAAAGCTTTCATGAGGAAATTCTCCATCGAGGAGGTTAATTTACTGGCCTTGATATATGAATTACACAATGTGCTTATTGGTAATATTTACGCTTATTGAGGAAGGAACATTCTGCCATGAGACCATTCATCTATGTCCTCTTGGAAGCACTTGCTCTTTTTAACTAATGGGAAGATTGGCCACTAAATAATTTATACTCCACTTTGCCTAAGGACCACATTTCCATGGAAGAAGGTTCACCTGGGACTGTCGATTGCATTCTGGCCTCAACAATACAACTACATACAGAGCTGTGGCTTTGCTGTAATTCAGAATTAGAGGGTGGTGGGGAAAGAGTTGTGGCATTTCCCAGGGAGCCCTGCTTCATCAGCATCAAGTCCCTGACATTCTCACCCGAAGGCCTGGAGACACACCAACCATTGCCTGTCCTTGCCAGTCTCCTAAGATGACTTCAGGGGGACCGACTGTGCCATAAGGGTTTTGCATGAGAGGGTAGGGGAGATACGAAATTCATGGTCCCTTTTTCATGCAGCTTATTGCTGGTAGAGATTATGACTTGAACAAAATAACTATTATATAAAGTAATGCTTAAGAAAACATAGTTTTGTAGATACAGAGCTGGAAGACGTTTGAAAGGCCAGCTAGTCCAACCACCTCATTTTACAGATGGAGAAACTGAGACTCAGAGGATACAGATGAAATGCTACATAAGGTTTGGCGGATAGGAGCCTCATATCAGAAAAGATTTCATGGAAGAGATGACTTTGCATTTGTGTTTAAATGATTGGGGGGGATGAACCTAGGGGGCCCTGAGGAAAAACATGCATAGAGAAAATCTTTCTATTTTTCCCCATTCTTTTCATTCATACTTTTGCAAATTGATATTCATAAAGCCCAAGTCTAGCAAATCAAAAAGATTCAGTCACTTCCCAACTCTCCTCTTTGATATGTAACCTTTTTTTTTTTTTTTTTTTGCTTTTTGGAGGGGGAAGGCAGGGCAATTGGGATTAAGTGACTTGCCCAAGGTCACATAGCTAATAAGTGTTAAGTGCCTGAGGATTTGAACTCAGGTCCTCCTGACTCAAGGGCTGGTGCTCTATTCACTGAGCCACCTAGCCGCCCCTGATATGTAAGCTTTTGACAATCTAGCTCCATCCTACCATTCCAGGATAGTAACCCATTACTCTGCATCACTCTCATCTAACTAGGCTAGTTGTTGTTTCTTGTATAAATAGCCCATCTATCACCCCTGTGCCTTGCACATCACTGTTTCCTCTACCTCAAATTCTCTCTCTTTATCTCTGCCTCTTGAAACAATTGGCTTTCTGCAAGGCTCAGTAATTCCAGCTCTGTCAAGAGACCTTTTCTGATTCTCCCAGCTATTCTATACCCCACCACCTCCTCACTTTGAATTTGGCCAGATATGTTACAATAACCTCCTAATTGATATTCCTGACTTGAGGCTCTCTTATCTCAGCTGCCAGTGTGGTCTTCCTGAAGAGCCTGCTTGCCAAGTCCTCCTCTCCACCTCGCCTCCCCCCATTCGCTACATTCCAGAGGCATCCTATTACTTCTAGCATCAGATACAAACTCCTCTGGCTAGTATTTAAAACCTTTCACTACCTGACCCCTTCCAACTTTTCCAGTCTTTGCTATATGCTGCATAATCCAGCCATTCCTCATGCATAACACTCTACCTCTTCTCTCCACGTCTTTGCACTGGCTGGCTGTCCCCCATCCCTGGAATATTCTTTCTCCTCAAATCCTTTTAGAATGCCTGGCTTCCTTCAAGATTCAGTCCCACTTTCTGCAAAGGGGTTTCTCATTCCCTCCCCTGCCACATACACTCTCAAATTACACTTCATATACTCTATATAGAGTGATTTCTTTTTCCATTGTCTGCCCCATTAAAAAAATGAGCTCCTTGATATCAGGGACTAGTTTTTGCCATTCTTTGAACCCTCCAGCAATTAGCATAACGCTCAATATACATGCAGTTGTAGACTGGCTAATTCAAGCAGTCTCCAAGGAATGAGAGGTGGGAGGGACCTCAGAGAATACCTCATACAACACCTTCATTTGAAAAATGAGAAAGTGGAAGGACATGAAGGGGAAAGGAAAGGCTGAAGGTTACACAAGTAATAAATGTCAGGGGCAGGATTTGAATACAGATCCTTTGCTCTAGAGCCAACACTCTTATCCATGCACCATGGTTTGCCAGGTCTCTGATTTCCTATATCTGCTCCTACCTTTAAGCAACCACTCACATCTGAACTTAGGTTTTGATATGTGTGAACATCTGGTGCCTCTCTTTTCTCCCTGCTTGATTTCTAACGTGTGCGCCATCCCCCATCTCAGATATTAGCACAATCTCTGAATTCTTGTCTTTCTGGCTTCTGACTTTCCCCTGACTCTAGCACTTAGTGCTTAGTCCCTAGACTTCTGGCACTGGCTTTCTCCTGATTTTCCTAATCACAAAATCAGTGCATCTCAAAGTTAGAAAGTTAGAAAGTCCCTTAGAAGCCACCACCCCACATAAGCAATCTGTCATCAAATCTTGTCATGTCAACCTCTATACCATCACTCACAGACACCCTCTCCTCTCCACTTACACAGCCACCAACCTAGCAGAAGCTCTTATCACCTCTCACCTGGACTATCGCAATGTCCTTCTAATTGTTCTCCCTGTTTCATCCATCCTCCATCCATCTGCCAAAGTGATTTTCCTAAAATACAAATATGACTCCATGACCTCATCCCCTCAATAAAATCTAGTGGTTCCCTATTACTTCCAAGATTAAATATAAAATCCTTTCTTTGGCATTTGAAACTCTTCACAACATGGCCACTTTCCACATTTCCAGTCTTTTAAAACGTTTTCCTATCTCAGCACCACACAATTTACCTACCCTGGACTACTTGCCATTCCTTGTACATGTCCCTCCATCACCTGAATTGAGGTCTTTGTACTGACTGCTCCTCATACCTGGAAGGCTCTTCCTCTTCTCTCTCCACTGCTTGGTTTTCCCTGACTTCCTTTATGATTTAGGTCAAACACCACCTTCTGGAGAACTTTCTCAGATCTTCTCTCATACTACTGGTGCCTTCCTTCTGAGATCACCCCCCCTCCCCCCCCCCCACCTACAATATCTTGTATATACAGAATTGTTTGCAAGTTATCTTCATCCTCCATTAAACTATGACCTCCTTGAGGGGCAGTATTTTGACCTCTCTTTGCATCTTTAGTGCTTAGGATATAATGACTGGCTCATTAGTAAGTGCTTAATAAATGGGTTCCCAGAAGTCTTTAGGGCCCAACCCTTCAATTTCACAGATACTCTAAGCCTCCTTCTTAGCCTAACTAAGGTGCCACCTTCTACACAAGACTTTTCTTGGTCCTCCTGCCCCCAGGTATTATTATCTTTCCAAATAGAAATGACTTTGCATCATTATATATATATATGCTACATATTAATTTATATTTGTAAAATGTCTATTAATATATCAATAATTTATCAGTATTTCTCAAAACTGATTGACTACTTAGGATCAGCTTTTCCAACATCCTTAATACATGCTCACCCAGTCTCTGACTGCAGACACACCACTGCTCTATCTTTGTAAAGTCCACTTCTCACTAATTATTAACCAATCAGAGTTGATTGTCACCAGCTGAAATACCTCAAGAAGTGTCTGTGATCCCTCTTAGAGTATTGAGAGAGCCATAAACACTTTTTGTTAACCATTTGCTGGCAGTGGTTGATAAAATTGATTATAATTTACCCAAAACTCTGTCTCTTGATTTTTTTTTTTAATTGCCACACTATGAAATCTTGGCCAAGTTTCTTAACCTTGCTACATTTGAAGGTCATTGTTTGTAAAAGAAAGGGATTGGGCTAGATGACCTTTTAAGTTTAAAGCAATGATCCTGGGAATGTCATAGCTACCTAGAGAACAAGAGGTCTTCTGGCTGCAAGAAAGAAATCTTCTATTAGAGCATGGACCCCACTTCCACCCACCGCAGTTTGACACACTCAGAGTGTAGCCAAAGAACACACATGAGAAGGCATGGCAGCCCAGTGCCAGTCCCCAGATAGGAATTAAGGTGAATGAATTTGAAGAAGAAAGCAAAGTTCAAGATTCCAAATAGCTTCCCTAACTTCTAGAGAAGGAAGGAGTGTGAGTATGTGTGTGAGTATGAGTGTGAGTGTGTGTGTATGTATGTGTGTGTGTGTGTGTGTGAGTGCATGTGTGTGTGTGTGTGAATTTATGTGAGTGTATGTGTGTGTGAGTGTGTGTGTGTGTGTGTGTGTGTGTGTCTTGGGGGGGGAATATTAATGAAAAACCAAAAAAGCAGTAGCAAGATGAAAAAATTAAGCAGGAAAAGGAGCAATTCAACAGATGCTTCTCTTCCCTAGTTGTTAGATAACACATGTGCTTCTGGATATTTCTGATAATGAAAGAAATCTGGGACAAGCCTTGTGTTCCATGCATCTGTGTGCTGCCTCCTGGAGGACAGGCTCAGAATTGCATCCAAGAGGAAGTCGAGTTCCAGGCAAAGAGTGAGCTGAGAGCAGTGTCCGTGCTCCCTCCACCACCATCCCGAAGGCAGGCTGGCAGAGGGCATGCCATGTGATCCTTGCTTCCTCGACCTCTGCCCCAGGAGGAGGCTGGCTGGCTGCCAACTGGAATGCCTGCATAAAAAGGAAGCTCAGAGACAAGTAACAACTCTGAAACCAAGCAGAGGAGAATGATCAAAGGAGACCCCTGAGCACAATTAGTCTAATCATTTTGCAGATAACGAAACTGAAACCCAAGGAGATTAGGTGAGGTCACAAAAGTACTTAGCACCAAAAGCCTATCTTGAACCCTGGGCCACTGACCCCAGAGACAACTAACATCTACATAGGGCTTTAAGGTTTGCTAAGTAATATACATATGCTATTTCATTTGATCCCCACAAAAACCCTTGTGAAGAAGGTGTTATCATCATCCCCATGTTCACAAATGTGGGCTGAGAGATGGTAATCTATTTGCTAAGGGTCACAGAGACAGCAAGTGTCTGAGGCAGGATTTGAACTCAAACCTTCCTGACTCCAAGTCCAGAGTTTTCACTTCTATACCATCCAACTGCCTTGTTCCTTCTGCTTAACCATCTGCCTCCCTAGGAAATGACTAGGGCTTTTGTGTTTTGTTTGAGTTGGTTTGGTTTGGTTTGGTTTGGAGAGGTAAAATATTTGCTGAAGGATTTTGTTTTCATTTGTTTGTTTTTGAGGATGGGAGGGGTAGAGATTGCAATATTTTTCTCCCAAAAGGAAAAATCCACCCAACACTAACAAAAATGTGAATGAAAACCAAAGTGAGAGACATCACTGATAGAAATGGAAAGAACCCTGACTCTGGAGTCAGAGACCAAGGTTCAAATCCCATTTCTAGCATTTACCACCTGGAGCAAGTAGCTTAATATCCCTGGTCCCTTAGTCTCCTCATTTATAAATGCTGGGAGGGGGAGGTGGTGTGGGGGTGGGGGGGAGGAAGTAAACTGACCTTTAAAGTTGGCCAATTCTATGCCTATAATCCTATGAATGCCAATCAATTCATTTGTTGTTGTTGTTTCAGTCCTGTCCGACTCTTCATAATTTCATTTGGGTTTTTCTTGGTAGAGATAGTAGAGCAGTTTTCCATTTCCTTCTCCAGCTCATTTTACAGATGGGGAAACTGAGGCAAACAGGGTGAAGTGACTTGCCCAGAGTCGCATAGCTAGAAAGTGTCTGAGATCAAATTTGAACTCAGGAAGATGAATCTTCCTGACTCCAGGTCTGAAGCTCTGTCGACTGTGCCACCTAGCTGCCCCAATCAATTTAAATCCACCTTAGAAATAAATGTAATACTCCATGAAACAATTTCATTTTATGAAAACTTTAATGGAAACGCATTATAGCAGACTCTAATTTAATTAGATGGCAACAACCAAACTGGATTCCAGAAGACTGATGATGACATGCCTTTCCCTCTTCTCAATGAAGAGGCAGTGGACGATGGGTTTGGAATGAATTGGAATGTCTCTTAGACATGGCTGATGCATACATTTATTTGCTTAACTGTTTCCCCTGTTACAAGACAGTGGGTGAAGTGGGTGAGGCAATAGATTTGGAGTCAAAAGACCTGAGTTTGAATCCCTACCCTGCTATTTATGCTTTTGCAGCCTTGGTATCTCTTTCCCTAGCCTCAGTTTCTCCACCTGCAAAATAATGACATTGGACTAGATAAGGTCCATTCCTGCTCTAGATCCAAGTTTCTGTAATCTATAAAATGAGGGAGCTGGACAAAGAGGCTTTAAGGTTTTGTTTGTTTGTTTTTTTCCAGTCCGAAGTCTATATTCATATGATGTTAAAGTGCTAGCCACTGATTCCCAGAGTAATGCCTAGATTTTCTTTTCTTTTCCTTTTTTAAAAAAGAGGAATAGATGAGATTACTCAACTGCCCAGCTTTGCTATTTGTCCTGTAAGAATGTCAGGCTCAACACGGCAATTGTGGGAAGAAGGGATTTCTAGATAGGGAGTATGAAATCTCGAATTAAGACATGCATGGACAGAGATTCCCACTAGATGGCACCATGAATGCCAACAAAACCCATTCTTGCTTGAATGAGCATAAAGAAATCAATCTCTCATGTTAGCAAACACCCCGAGTGACATTATTTCTCCAAGGTGTGGAGAGGAACCTGGAGGCATTCAGCTTGAGAACATATGAACCCCTCAGGAACACCCTGTTCTCTGGGGAAGTCTAGGGGACAATTTTTTTTTTAAAGGAAGGAAGGTAAAGCATGGGCTACAAGAACTTGTCTGATGGCGGGACAGATAAGTGACCAATGATGTTCATCTGCACCCTGCAGAGTTTCCTCCTACCTACAAAGCCATGACATTCAGAAAACTTAGTCCACATCACTCATAATACAGGGGAGAAGTCTAGCCTTCTACAGCTGGTCTTGTGGTTTATAAGCTATCTATGGACTGAGATTTTTGAGACACTGCCAAATATACTCTATCTTTCATTTTCCCAAGTAACCCTTGAACCTGATCCTCCTCCAGTGCCTTTAAAATCTGGCAGAAGAGGTTGATTCTTTCGGAGTAAGGCACTAGGGTCTTTAGGAGTCCTCTTAAAATAGTAGTTAATAATTATAGCTATCATTTACATAGTACTATAAAACTTGAAAAGCACTACAAATATCTCATTTGATCCCCATAATAACCTTGAGAGACATTATTATCCCTTTACAATTGAGAAAACTGAGGCAGGTAAAAGTTAAGTGACTTGGCCAAGGTCATGCAGTTAGTATCTAAAGCCACATTTGAATTCAGGTCTTCCTGACTCTAGGTCCAGTGATCTATCCACTAAGATAGGTAGGAGCCTCAAATTCAAATATCTGTAGATATTAAGGGTAGCCAGTCCATTATCAGCTGCATGAGAGAGCTAAGCTCTCTTAGGTAAGCTCATAGGTAGTATAAGCTACCTAAAAATATGCAGAGATTGATCTCTTAAGCAGCATAGGCCCCTTCCAACTCTAATATTGGGTGATTAACACTTTGATGTGCATCCTTTTATCACATTATTCCAGACTTCTAATGCCCTGACATGATCCTTAGAGCTGAAAGGAACATTAGAGACCACTTGATCCAATCTTTTCATTTTCCTGATGTGGAAACTGAGCCCAAGAGGAGAAAAGACTTATTCAGAGTCACACAAACAAGTTAGTGACAGAACTGAGGGCAGAACCTCCCAGATCCCTTCAGTGATTCATAACTCTGCTTAGTTTCCAAGTCCTTTGACTATATCAGTCAAAGGGAACTTGACAATAGACTAACTGAGAACATCTAAGGTATTGTGGGAAGCTCACTGTTCTGAACCAACTCAGACCATCCATCTTCCCATTTCATTGCTTGTATCTTTCCCCAAAGGCCAGGGACAGAAGGGTGCATGGCTTCACTTAGTTCCCAGGCAGAAAGCCTGATGTGATCCCTACATGAGATGACAGAGATGGAAGGAACATCAGTGATCACAGTCCAATGCTCACTTTTTAGTTGATGGAAAAATTGAGGCCAAGAAAGAACTGTTTTCCTCAAGGTCACAGGAAGCAAGCAGCAAACCTAAGTCTTCTAGATCTTGAATCTAGGTCTTCTGACTTCCAGTCTAGACCTTTCTCCATGATGTTATTCTGCTTCCTTTGGGGATTTCTTGTTATTGTAGTCATTGTAACAACAAATTGAGAATGATCCAACCAATCGGTCAATATTTATTAAGCACCTACTATATGCCCAGCACTGTGCTAGGTGCTGTGTATATCAAAAGAGGCAAAAGAAAGTCCTGTCCTCAAGGAGGTTACAATCTGTCCAGTTATATTGTTTCACAGAAGAAACTCCCAGTATAGAGAATTCTTCCAATGATTGGTAGGTAATTCAAAATGCTAGTGCCTTCCTTCTGTGGGTTATCTCCAATTTATCTTTATTTGTGAGTAGCCATCTGCATGTTTTCTCTCCCATCAGACTGTAAGCTCCTTGAAGACCAGACCCGTCTTTTGTCTTTGTACCCCCAGTGAAAGACAGTGCTTGGCACGTAGTAGGTGATTAATAAATGCTTTTGACTTCCTGACTCTTAGAGAGTTGCCTGAGCTAATGAGAGTATAAGGTACTTGATCATGGTCATACAGTCAGATCATCTTGACTCCAAAGTTTTCCTTTTATTAACTATACTATGTTTCTTTTCCACAATAATTAGAGTATCATCAGTAAAATTAGGAGGTTGAAATAGGAGATTTCTAAAGTCCCTTCTAGTTCTGAATACTATGATTGATCATACAAAATGGCCATATCATTTTAAAAAATATATTTTATGTATTTCATTAAATGTTTCCCAATTCCATATAAAAAAATAATATTCTTTTTTTAAATTTTGAGTTCCAAATTCTCTCCCTCCCCCACTCCTTGAGAAGGCAAGCAATATGATGTCAATTCTACATGTGAAGTCATGCAAAATATATCTCCATATTGGCCATGTTGTAAAAGAAAACAGATAAAAGTGAAAAATAAAGTTTAAAAAATATATATGTTTCAACCTGTGCTCAGTTCATCAGTTTTCTCTCTAGAGGTGAACAGTATTTTTTATCATAGGTCCTTTGGAATTCTCTTGAATCTTTATCTTGATCAGAGTAGCTAAGTCTTTCAGAGTTTATCATCCTTACAATATTGCTATTACTATGTACAAAGTTCTTGTTCTGCTTACTTCACTTTGCATCAGTTCATACAAGTCTTTCCAGGTCTTTTCTGAAACTATTTCCCTTATAGCACATTTCTTATAGCACAATAGTATTCTAACACAATCATATTCCCCAAGTTGTTCAGCCAATTCCTAATTCCTCAATTTCCAATTCTTTCCCACCACAAAAAGGAGTAGATAGATAGATAGGTAGGTAGATAGATAGATAGATAGATAGATAGATAGATAGATAGATAGATAGACAGGCACAAATAGGTCCTTTTCATTTTTTTGTGAACTCTTTGGGATACAGATCTAAGTAGTGATATTGTTGGGTCAACAGATATGCATGGTTTTATACCATTTGGGCATAGCAGTAAATTGTAGTCTAGAATGGTTGGACCAGCTCACTACTCCACCAGTAGGGCATTAGTGTCCCAATTTTTCCACATCCCCTTCTATCTGTGTTGAGGATGAACTAGAAGTTCTTCCCAATAAGATCAGAAGTGAAGCAAGGATGTCCACTATCACCACCATTATTCAATATTATACTAGAAAAGCTAGTAAAACAAGAAAAAAAATAAATTACAAGAATAAAAATAGGCAAAGAGGAAACAAAACTATCACTCTTTGCAGATGACATAACGGTAGAGAGAA
>CM053582.1:89072529-89096960 GCA_028627135.1 Pseudochirops cupreus
TTCCAGGATTGGTTTAGAGTCCTATTTTATGGGTATTTTGGGGTGGCTATGTGAGAGCTGCGATGTGTTGCTGCTTCTACGCCGCCATCTTGGCTCCGCCCCCCAAAATCCTATAACCTTAAAGTCACAAGGGACCTCAGACTTTCTCTGTTACCTCTGGAGGCAGCCCAATCCACTTGCTTGCATTGCTAGGAAATGGAACCCCAAACTCAAGTTATTTTCAGAAGACTCTCTGCATTGGTGGAGAATGATTACTCAATTCTCCATATCTATTTAAAGATGGAGTTCATGAAAGCTTTCGATAGTAGACATCTAGTTTTTTCTGGCTTTTGCCTTTGAGAGTTGACATGGGTGTTTCCAGGCTCTCTTCAGGGAGAAAACCACAGAAGGAAAGACTCCAGGAAGAAACCAAAATCTAGGACCCCAATTGTGTTGGCTTCTTCTCAGAATCTTTTTCTCCCTCAGCAGAACTCTTCATAAGAAGAACCTGGAGGCAACTTTGTCCTCTCTCAGAGCCTGACAAACTAGGATCTTTTCTCTCCCAAGTTCTTATTAACTCGTCCTTTACAAGGACACAGACGATTAAGTGATCCTTATCCACTAATGAGGAAAGCCTTATGCAAACGGGCTTGAGCCCCCAAATACAGAAGTTTTTTATTATATTGAAGCTAATCTACCTCTTTTAAATCTTCACTCATTGTTCCTAGTTGTAAGTTCTAGAGCAAAGAGAACAGGATTTTCTCTACAAAGGAGTCTTTGATTTAGAAAGAGAAGGGTCTTTAAAGGCCATTTTTCATCCAGTCCCTTAAATTTATATGATAGGAACCTGTAAGTCCAAAGAGGTAAATTACTTTTTGCTTTATGATTCCTCTTCCACATGACAGGTCTTCAATTCCTTGAAGAGATCTTTCTCAGCTTCCTTAAGTCTTCTCTTTTTAAGGCTAATCATTCTTAGTTCCAATAGCAGATTATTGTATGGTCGAACCCTACCTTGGCCACCCTTCTCTGGTTGCTCTCCATCTACTCATTCATTTTTCTCCCCATTGTCATGGTGACTAAAGCCAACATCAGAAGCTCTGTAGTCATGACTGGCAGGCAGCTGATGTTATGGAGAAAATGGGCTATTATTTAGACCGGGGGGTCAGCAAACTACAACCAAAGGGTCAATTTTTTCTGCTGTATCTTTTTTGTATGATCAGTAAGCTAAGGATGGAATTTATATTTTAAAATACAAAAACATTTTATTCAAAACCATACAAAATAGAGGGCAAGCTATATTTGGTTCCCAAGCCATAGTTTGTTGACCCTTGATCTAGTTCAAATCCATGGAAGAGATTCATGGGAGAATCAGGAGTCTTGGGATACTAGAATGTGCAAGGGGATGAGTTAGAAGTTGTTAATCAGCCTGGGTCCTGTTCCACATGAAAGAGTTAAGTTATCTGGGGCAGGTTCTCTGCTGTGATGTCAAGGTTGGGGCAGGTATTATTAGATCAGCCTCTTGCCATCAGGGTTTTCTTTTTTCTGTGGTTTGGCCAGTGATCCGTAAAGTACCCTGGTACAGTGGTGGCTAGATGTATGTATGTGAGCTCTCTAGGAATGAAACACATTTATATGGGGGCGGGGGGAGAGAAAGCCAATTCAAATCTCTCCATGACAGACATAACTAAGGAGACTTTGACCCCCAGTGGCCTGGAATTTAGAGGACAATAGTAGTTCGTGCACTCCTATGGTATAGAAACTGAGCTTGACACCTAATTTGAGAGGAAAATCACTTAAAATAGGAAATCTCTAGGAGTTACACATCCTTCCTGTGTGCAGATGCATTTCAGACGAACTGTTTTATGACTTGACCCACCCGTACTCCTCATGCCCCCAACATTCTCCCTAGCAGTGGCAGAACAGTGCTCTTGGTTATCTCCTCCCACTCGTTCCCCAATAAATCACTACTTAAGTCTCTGTTCAGGGAATGCAAGGATCCAAATTGCTTTTTGGTGTCCTGTAAACATGACATCTGTGTGACTATCTGACTTTGATACTTACACAACTGAAAACATAAGTTTTTGTTAAGCATTTACTCCATTCAAGAATGCTGAGTTGGAAGTGCGGATAATATAAAGTTCATATAAGATTATGTTCCTTTTGTCATGGAGCTTTTAGGGAGAGGGAAGGAAGGGAATAAGTATTTATTAAGTGCCTACTACATTTCAGTCATTGCGCTAAGTGCTTTACAAACATTATGTCCTTTGATCCTCACAGCATCCCTGGAAGGTAGGTGCTATTATTATACACCCCCCCCCTTTTTTTTTTTTTACAGTTGAGGAAACTGAGACAGACAGTGGCTAAGTGACTTGGCCAGAGTCACACAGATATTAAGGATGTGAGGCCAGATTTGAGACTTGGTCTTTTTGGCTCCAGACCTAGCACTCTATCCACTGCATTGTCTAGTCCCTTGAGGCTCTCAGCCTGTTGGGAGGACTAGAGACCAATATAGTTGATTATAACATAAAATATTACCATGATAAGCCCATTGGGGAACAGCAAAGAGACACTTGAGGGTGAAATTCATTACTGACCCAAATATTCTAACACTATCTTTGGCAAAGTCCTCAACCCTACTTGGCCTCAGTTTCCCCATCTGCAAGATGAAGATGTTGGCGCAGATCTCTAAGTTTCCTTCCATCTTAAATCAACAATATTATGGCATATTCTGCTTTATAAGTCAAACTGTTGCCCATCTTTAGAGCTCATCCAAACATGGGTCAGGGTCCAAATTCAAAACCTCCTTTTAAATAATAACTCACATGGATATTGTATCTTCTTAACAACTTTTACATGAAGAATTCATCATCATCATTCATCATCATCAGCAACATCATCATTGAACATATTATTCCCTTTTTACAGATGAGGAAATTAAGGCTCATGTAAGTTAAATGATTTCTCACAGCAACTAAGTGCCTGTGATGAAAGTAAACTCCAGGTCTCCTGGCTCAAAGTCCAGGACTTTAATCATCTAGCTGGGCTGTTACTTTTTGTGGGAATCCCAGGGTTTAGAAAAAGAAGAGACTATAGAAATGATAGAAATCTTGATCTACACTTGACTTGTCTAATAATATTTATAATTATAATAGTTATAATGATAATATTTATATATCACTTTAAGGCTTGCAACATCCTTTGTGTATATTATCACATTTGGGTGGAGAGGTAGGAAATATGAGAGGCAGGTTTTGAACCCCAGTCCTCTGACTCCACAATTTCCCCTTTCCAGTACCATTTAGTCTAACTCTTCATTTTACAGATGAAGAAAGTAGGATGTGCTTGGGTGATTTCCTGAAGGTCACACTGACAGTAAACAGCAGAGTTGAGATTCCATCATGGAACCTGACTCTGACTCCAGAGCCCTTTCTATGGTACTCCCTCTGTCTTTCTTCCCTAGAAAGAGTAGCTGATGAGATCAGCTGAGATGACTTCCTCTATATTCTTTAGAGAAAAGATATTGCCTGTCAAGAAGAAGCTTCCTTGCTTCTTTCCCTTTCCTCTTTGCTGTTTGCCACTTCAAACAGTATTCATCCTTGTAAACAGGAGAATTAATTTTGGGTGGAATGAGACTTGGTGAAAGGCAGCCCAGTAGCTGTGTGAACATGGAGAAATCATTTAATCTCTATGAGCCTTAAATTCATCATCTTTAAAATGGGAATAACATGTTCACTCATGATGATGATGATGACAATGAGGAAGATGAATTCCTCACAGAATAGTTGCAAAGAAGACACTCTCTAAATGTGAGTTATTATTTAAAAAGAGTGTTTGAAATCTGGGTTCCAAACAATGTTCGGTGAATTGTAAAGGTTGGCAAAGGGTTGGCTTATAAAGTAGGCTATGCCATAGTGTTACTGATTTAAGTTGGAAGGAAACATACAGGTGTACTTCAACCCCTTCATCTTGCAGATAGAGGGACCAATCTTGGAGTCAAGAAGTGCTGCATTCATATCTTGCTTTGGGGACATACTAGGGCTTTCACTGGGGATAAGTGGAATACCTTTCACTTGGGATTAAAACATTCATTTTATAAGACCAAGATAGGAAAGGAATATTTGGACATTTCTTTATCTGAAAGAGCCCAAGTGATTCTAATGGACCGTGAGTTCAGGGGCAGTCAACATATAACAATAGTAGTAAACAACAATAGTAAAAACCACCATCACAATGGCATCCTTAGCTTCATTGAGAGGCAGTTTTCAGGAGTAAGAAGGTAATAATTCCACTGTACTTTGTGTCAGCCCCCTTCTGGAGCATTTTGCTCGTTTCTGGTTTGAGGAGGACACTGATAAACTAGAGAGAGTCCAGAGGAGGGCCATGAGGATGATGAAGGGCCTCAAGTCCATGCCACAGGAGGATTGGTTGAAGGAACTATACCCAGAGGATTGGAGGGAAGAGGATGTCAGGCAATAAGAGTTTAGTTATCACTTACTTTGTACCAGGTATTGTATCAAGCTCTGGAGATTCAAATACAAGCAAAATGAATGATAATCCCTGTCCTGGAGAAGCTTACATTCTAATGGAAGAGCGAAAACCAACACACAATAGAAAGCCAAAAAACAAGGGTAGAAGGGGGAAAAGAAGGAAGGAATACAGGTCTCCACACAGGTGGGGGCATGCTGTTGAAGTCCAGCAAGTCAGAAGCATGGCAAAGAGGAGAAGGAAGGTTGGCAGGCCTGAGCTCCTCCCCAAAATAGAGACCCTGGAAGGAACTCATCAACGGGAGGAAGAGGCAACGCAGTGTTCCACAGTGAGAAGGTCATAAGATTGAATGGATACTCCAGGGTGAGGATGCCCTAGGCACTGGAGCTTAGCACATAATAGGTACCTAATGCATATTTTTGATGGATTGCTGTTGAAGTCCACAAAGTCAGAATCAGGGCAGAAAAAGGAAAGGGAAAGGAGAAATGTATGCTTTCTTCAGTTATTTGAAAGACTGTCACAGGCAAGAAGGTTTCAGCTACTTGATCTGAAACGGTTAAACCAGAAACAACTTACAAAGAAGCAAATTAGGCTTGTGGTAAGGTAGAATGGACCACCTAGGGAGAAAGTTAGCCCTCATTGGAAGAGCAGGAACAAAGGCTGAATAATCACCTTTTGCATATGTTGAAGTGAAATTCTTTTGGATTGGACTGATGCAACGGCCACTAATCATGGGGGTGACTTTCTATTCCAAATTTCGTGTATCCTTTCTGAATCAGCTGCTTCTTTGCAATTAGACCATTGATCTGTTTGAGAAAAGGTCAAAAATCAATACTGAATTAGGAGGTAAAGCTGTGTGACCACAGGCCAGCTACTTCACTTCTCAGTGCTCCCAGTCAACTCCAAGAGAACATCCATTACAGATATCCAGCTGGGGAATAAATCTGTAAAAGTGGGGGGATTTCCATTCTGGGAATTCTCATTGGAAAGAAATCACAGTTCTATATGAGATAGAAGAGAAGAGAGAAAGGGAAGGAGGAGCAGGAGAAGAGAGAAAGAGAAAAAGAGAGAAGAAGAAGAAGAAGAAGAAGAAGAAGAAGAAGAAGAAGAAGAAGAAGAAGAAGAAGAAGAAGAAGAAGAGGAAGAGGAAGAGGAAGAAGAAGAAGAGGAGGAGGAGGAGGAGGAGGAGAAGAAGGAGGAGGAGAGGAAGTGAGGAGGAGGAGACAGAGAAATAGAGACAGAAACAGAAAATGAGAGACAGGGAAAGACAGAGTCAGGGGGAGAGAGACAGAGAGAGACAGAAAGACAGAGAACAGAAAGTCAGAGAGACAAAAAAAAGGATAAAAAGAGATTGGATGAGGGGCAAGAGAGACAGAACGAGACAGACAGATAGAGAGGGAAAGCAGCCATGCAATCAGAGGCCTGTAATGCTGTAAGAACTCTGACAGATGACCCCTGGGTAACACCTCAGATTGTGCTAAGGAGTTGGGGAGAAAGTAAGTCCCCATCATCTTTTGTTGTTAGTCTGAATTCTTACCACTGCATCTTTCTCATGAAAGTCAGAATTAAAGGAGGGGGAGCATAAGACATCATTGCTGATTCTAAGTAATTAAATACTAACCAGGAAAAAAAAAATAACAAGTTTAGCTGTCTACTCCAAATGAGTTTGAAAGTTCCAAGGCATTCACAATCAGGTTCCTTTCATTAAGCCTCCATATTTAATTTGTGGCCAAAAAAAAGTTAATTGCAATGTGAGTGGAGATGGCTTGGGCCAAGGGGGGCTCTGAGCAGAAAGTGGGAAGAAGACAAGTTCACATGATCAGTCTTTTCTGAAGCCCCAGATGGAACAAAAAAAGGGGAACTTGGGGATTATTTTACCCAATTATTTTATCTTGCTCATTATTATTGCAATAGCTTTATCCAATGTCTTATTTTATTGACTGTGCCTTAGTCTGTTTGGCTGCTAAATCACAAAAAATGATTAGCATTTAATACACCTCTGATAGTTGTATTTCTATTATGGTTAAGAGATTATGACAAAGAATTTCATTAGTGCTCCTGTGTTGTGACCAGGGGCCTCAGGAAAGTGAACTTCCTCCTAGTTGCCCAAGGGAAGTGGCTTCTTTTCCTTTGGTTTAGGATAATCAGTTAATCAAGAGGGATTTATTAAATACTAGGTACAATAACAGGCCTTGGAGATTGAAAGACCACATTGAAACAGTTTTGTCCTCACGGAGCTTATACTGGATTGGGGCTGGGAGTGGGGAGTTATGAGTGCACAGGGATGGGACCTGCACTTGTCATTTCATTATTTTAGGAATTTCTGATGAGGATACTTCCTCTACAATTGCAGGTGTAACTTCTCAGCAATTTAATCTTAGAGAAATGCCTGGAGACCCTTGAGGTTAAGTGACCAGCCCAGGATCATGTGTTGTTTGTCCTTTATTTTACAGAGGACCAATGACATCATTGGGGATGTCTTGACTGGTGCATGAACTGGATTTAAGTGAGGCAGAGTTGCACTAAGAGGTCAACTCTCTACTCTCTCTTGACAAAAGTCAAGACAACTGGCTATGGCCTGGGATGCAGTGGATGACCTTGGCATCTTCAACGTCTGACCAAGCTCCAAGTGCTTCGCAGCAACTTCTTCAGCTGCCCTCATGACCACTGGAGCAAATTGTCCTCATTCATCCATTCCCCCTGGGGAAGGCTCCTTATACTTGGGGTAGACATTCCCCTAATGTACTGACAGGTTTAAGACCTGTGGATTTCCCTCAACCTAGTTTAACCCATCTGTTGAGACAGTTTACTGCGGTGTGGTCGCTGCACATGCTACAACTTCTTGGAGCCACAGGTGAGAGTTGGGGAAAAAGCAGATACCCAAGGTGGATGAGCAGCCTTGGAAAGGCCTCAGCAGGCCCTCACACCAGAGGTGATGGTCCTCCCTAAACACTCCCTACACTCCAGGATCACATAGTACATGTCAGAGGTAGGGCTTGAATCCACACCTTTGGGCTTCAGATCTCCAAGCACTCAGCCTCTCATAACAAGTACACACATTAGTATAAACAAAACAAAACTCAATGGCTCACTCCAATCCTTAGAGCAGACCCTAGTACTATTACTTGCACTCAATGTACTGATTGTATCAAAGAGGAAACTGAAAGGCCTGGCCTCTTAGTGAACTCAAGGAATTAAGAAGTGGAATGGAGTGGGACGGGGAAGGGGACAAACAGTTATTAAGCACCTACCACAGTTCTAGGCACTGTGCTAAGCGCTTTTACAAATATTGCCTCATTTGATAGAACTGAATTCTGACTGCCTCCCAGGTCCTCTTGTTGGACTCAGTCCAGCAGATGTTGCAGAGGTGGGTTCTCTGAATTTCATGCTTTCATAGACTGAGAGCTGGAAGAGGCCTCAGAGACTTCTGAGAGCAGGAATTTTCTTTTTCTTTACGTCCTGGACCCTTTTGACCATCTGGGAAAATCTCTGGGCCCTTTCTCAGAGACATGTTTTTAAGTAATTGGAGAAAAGGTTAAATTTCAGTTAGAGGCTAATAAAAATAATGATAAGGTTTTTTTTTTCCCGAAAAAGTTGTCCACTAATAGATAATAGGGTCACTGTTTTAGAACTGAAAGAGACACTATAAGATCATTTAAAGAAAGCATGGTAGTACAATAGAGAAAGTTCAGAATTTGAGTCAGGGGACAGGGATTGCAATTTTGGCTATGCTACATACTTCCTATGTGATGCTCTAGCAAGTCAATTAATATTCCTGGGACTTAGTTCCCTCCACTGTAAAATGGGGTGGGGTGGGGTAAGACTAGATAACCTCTAGGGTCTCTTCCAGCCCTATAGTTATCATCTTACCTAGTTCCATCATTTTATAGATGGTGAAACTGAAGGCCAGAGAGGGACAGTTTAGTAAAGATCTGAACTAAGGTTCATGGAGAACCCAATCCAATGCTCTTTCCATTACACACTATTATTTCCTTTGGATGGGTCCCAAATTGAACTGGACTTGTTTCTACATAGTTAGATTACGTCTGGACTCAATTATGAACTCTGAGTCCCTGTAGAAACCTTGCATCAAGGTGGTCTTCACTATTTTGGAAGCTTTGAACTTGTCCATTTGCTCACTTTCCCTGGTTGTCAACATCCTATCAATTGGTGTCTTGTCAGATCCCCTTCCATAGTACCTTTAGAATATATTTTCACCTCTTCTAGGCTTCCTGGTTTTGATGCCCCATGCCTCACCCACAGGAGAGTTCATTTGAAAGAGAAAATGAAGCAAAACAAAGACATTTTTTTTCTTCGTTGCATCCGTTTCATTGATGCTAAAGGGTCTTACTCAGCCATTGGAGCCTGAACAGAACCAGTCTGGTTAGCTCTGGAGCTGCAGTTGCATCTTGCTGAGGAAATTTTTATTAAACTTGGCAACCCTTCATGAGAAATAAAGATTTATTATGGTGTAATTTCCCAGGAGGGACTGACATTAATGCTTGGGAAATGGGAACAGGAGAAACAGAAGACTGGGATTTTTTATTTTGAGAACATCTCTGCATTCTTCAAGCAGTCCAAGGGAAGATAGGATCTTTCTTTTATTTGGAATAACAGAGTTGTGCAATGCAGTATCATTACTAGTTGGCCATTTCCCAGTGGGAGCCAAACTCTGTCCCTGGCTCATCTCAGTGATGCCTATTCAATTTCAAAATGATTCTTTGGTAGGTGTTATAGTGAGATTATCACACTAGACAGTAATTAGGAGACCTGGGTTCTAATGTATGAACTGGTGGGTTTTCTTTTTAGCTTTTTCAGATTTTTGTTCCATGGGAGTCATGGTTCTTTGAGGCACAGATTAAAAAATGGTGGCCAAATGGCAGCTGGAACAGGTCAAATCACTTAATTTAATGTAACTCAAAAAACATTTTTTAAATCTCTAATACATGGAAGGCACTGTTCCAAGCACCAGGGATTTTTTTTCCTTTTGATTTGATCTTGTGATTTCCCTCATTAGATTCTGAGTTTCTTGAGGTTAGGGATTGTTTTTGCCTTCCTTTATAAGACTGTGATGATTTAAAAGTTTTAAGAGACATAGTTTCTGGGTAATTTAATCATTTTATTAATAAGGCCAATGGGTTATTAATAAAAGAATGGTCATTGGAACATCTCTCTTAGACCAACGACCCCTAATGACAATGGGGTCACATATCCTTCAAAGCGTAGGTGTTCCTGAGTGATGGCAATCAACTCAAATTGGTTAATACAATGGGAGGTCTGGGCTATATTAAAATGAAGTTTTTCAGGTACATGACTTAGGTCACTCAAATCTTAGCCAGAGAGACACCAATTTCCCTATTACCTGTCTTAATTATAGAGAGAATCAATTTTTCCCCAGACCTATCTGAGCAAACACAATGAGTTGGAATATACTCATTAGTCTAAACTTAGAATTTCTTTCACTGTCTGATCAGAGCTTGGCCTGGGTAAATCTTTCACTGAAATTTCCCACCCTGGTTGGTTTCTAGATAAGGGAGTAGAAAAGGGGGAAAACTTTTGTCCTAATACAATAATTAGTTATTAAATATAAGAGACAAACATTCATTTCTCACATTCCTAGTACTTAGCATGGTGCCTGGCTTATAGTATGGACTTAACAAATGCTTGTTCACTAGTTGCCTGTAATTAATTCCCAATGAGAAAGCCCTCTCTACCAATGAAGATTGGTCCCTTTCTAGCAATTTAGAATCTGGGAGAAGATCTGGGGGCACTTTAGAAAGCAAATGACTTGCCCAGAGTCACACAGCCAGGATGTATCACAGATAAGACTTGAACCCAGATCTTCCTTACTCCAAGGCTGGCACTGACTTTCTGCTTGCTAAACCAAGTGGCCTCACAGACACCAGTGGTAAAAAAATAACAAAAAGGAAATGCTCCCTGACTTCAAAGAGGAGCCCAGAGAATACAACACGAATCCAGAGAAATCAACAAGACCACACATTTACGTCTGGAAGGGACCTTAATTTAAAGTGGAGGAAACCGATGCCCATGGAGGCCTCAAGAATTTGATCAAGGTCACATAGACATCAGAGATGATATTTGGAGGCAGATGCTTTGACTTCAGAGATGCTCATTTTTCTATCTTGCCATGATATCACTAAGTCCTTCGACTCTGAATCCTTAAATCATCTGCAACATAAATAATAAAGAAACAAATCCCAAACCCATAAATTGCATGCAAAGTAATTACACCTTTGGGTCCTATAGAAATGTGAGATATTATTAGTGTTATTGGTAATTGATAGTTATCGATCCAGATTGGTTCCTGAATTAGAGTGTGGCCTGTGTTTTCCAACAGCAGCTTTATCTTTGTACTGGTTTAAATCCCCCACCTACCTTCTACTTCCCTGTGACTCCTCACATTGAGATTTCCTGCCAGAACTCAGTGGTCTTTCACTTAAGACCCATCTACTTCCTACTCATTTTCCTTCCCAGAAATCTTTTAGCATTCCTTGAACTGCAGAATTGGTAAGAGGAGATGAGCAGAATCAGAGATGAGGATTAGAGTTAGGGCTTTGACTGAATGGCTATACCTTTGGAGAAGACCAGGATTGTGAATCTGGAGTCAAAGACTCAGGTTCTCACTCTAGCTAGTTATTCAGTTATTTTTCAGTCATGTCCAGCTCTTCATTACCTCATCTGGCAAAGATATTTGGTTGGTTTGTCGTTTCCTTCTTCAACTCATTTTACAGATGAGGAAACTGAGGCAAACAAGTTCAAGTGACTTGTCCACAGTAAGTGTCTGAGCCAGATTTGAACTCAGGAAGATGGGTCTTCTTGACTCCAGGCCTGATGATTTTGACATCTAGGTGCCCCAACTGTATATCCATCTCTCCATCCTTCTACCATTTTCATCTGTAAGATGAAGACATTGGATATCTCTTCTACTTTTCGAATTCCATGGTTCTCTTTTGAAATAATAGGCCTTGCTGAGATGATACATATGAAAGTACTCTGGAAGAGGATAAAATAATATGTAAATGCAAGGTGATATTCATATTAATTTAGGGAGCCCTACTTTGCCAATCTGTGTGAGGAGTGAGGTGGACTTTTTACATACCTCAGGACTCTAGGGAGCTAGAACTTGGTCATGATGGTACTCCCTATACCAATGAGGGTTACAAGTCAGTTTATTAAGCAAGCATTTTAAAAATCTCTACTATATGTGTGTGTATGTGTACACACATATACAAATACATATACATATGCACATAAATATATACATATGTAACACACATACATATAATATATAAATGTGTATGTATATAATATATAAATTTATATATGTAATATGTAATATAAATGTCTATATGCAAATAATACATGCATATGTCTTCTTTAGGAATAAACTACTCCAAACAAAACTTCCCTTTGTTGGTGTTTGTTGATAATTGTCATGTTCTTAATATAAAAGAGAAAATTTCATCATGAAACGATGGGAAAAAACCAAATGAAACAGTCCTGAATTCAAGATGCTTAAATTGTATGGGGCTGGGTAGGATGAAGGGTTGACAATGTGTACCATGTGTACCAAGATAAGTAAATGACAACAACAACAAAACAAAACAAAACAAAACATACAAAATAGATTCTAGGTGGTGAAAGGAATGGAGGATGACCATGATGTCAAGAGAATTAGAAACCATGGCATATAAGGACTGTTTGGAGGAAGCAGACATTTTGTATCCTAGATAAGACAAAAACTAGCGTTTAACATGAGAGCTATTTTCAGGAATTTGAAAGATGTCCTATGGAAGAGAGTGTTGTTCTACTTGGGTCCAGAGAGCAGAGCTAGGAACAATGGGGAATTTTAAGTTTCAGAACAGTTAGAACTGTTTCATTCAGATGGGAATGGGCTGCTTTGGGATACAATACATTCTCAATCTTTGGGAGACTTCTAGTGAAGGCTGTTGTTGAAATGTTCTTCATGACACCATTTTGAATTTTCTTGGCAAAGATACCAGTGTGGTTTGCAGTTTCCTTCTCTGGCTCATTTTATAGATGAGGAAACTGAGGCAAACAGGGTGAAGTGACTTGCCCAGGGTCACACAGTTAGGAAGTATCTGAGACCAGATTTAAGCTCAGGAAGATGAATCTTCCTGACTCCAGGCCTGGCGCCCTGGGCACCATGGCTCCACCTAGCTGTTCCAACCAATTCTGAGGGATGCTATTAAAGGGGATTTCATCTGTTATTGACTGGACTAAAATGACCTTTCAGGTCCTTTCCAGTAATGAGATTCTGTGTGATTCCTCACACTAACACTTTTATTCAAATAGATCTGTGATCTCAGTGGCTCAGAAGTTCCCTCCAACAATACTATCGGCATCTCGTCTAAACCCACCTGTCTAATGCCATTCTTCTTAAATTTTATTCATATATTTTAGTTTTCAACATTCATTTCCACAAGATTTTGAGTTCCAAATTTTCTCCCCCTCTTTCCCCTGCTGTCCCCACCCCAAGATGGCAAGCATATTGATTACTCCCTCCCCCAGTCTTCTCTCTCTTCTATTCCCTCATCCCCTTTTCCCCCCTTTCCCTTTTCTTGTAGGGCAAGATGGGTTTCTAATGCCGTTGTTTATCATGTTCTCCCAAATATTGGATCCAAATGATTAGGGATGATTATGATTGTTTGGGTTTTGATGGCTTAGAGTGAGTATAAATAGCAAATGTTTCTGTTCTGGCCAGAAGCTCTGAGTGTCTTCCTCTCCCAGATTGATTATTTTGTGAAGGCAAACCAGGCCATCTTTTGCCTTAACTCATACCTAGACTTTAACTACTAAATGGGCATTGCCTCAGACAAACTGAGACCTGGGAAAGACCTTTGCTTCAAAAGGCCAAGGGCTTCCCGTGCATCTGGGACCATCGCCATTTGTCTTGACCTGAGTCCTGCCACTTGACTCCAATGACTGGAAGGGTCAGGTCCATGACTGCACAGCTCCGCCTCACTTAAATCCAATTCATTTGCAAGTCAAGACATCCCCCTCCTGATGTCATTGGTCCTCTGCAACCTATCCAAACCCACCTGTCGAGTGCCATTTTTCATGTTCTCTCAAATATTGGAACCAGATGATTACAGGTGATTGTCACATGGAGGACACTAGAAATTACTAGCCAACTAACCAACTGGATGTCGTCATACATAACCAACAAGGAACTTGGAAAGAGAAGAAGAGGAAAGAAACTCATCAAGGAATTTCAATGACTGGAAGAGAGGATGGGCTAGTCACGGGGAAGACTGGGTGACAAGAAGTAGATATCCAAAGTGTCCCATTGGTGCTTTTGTGATATCGGGAAAGAAGTGAGAAAGGATTCCAGTGTGCTGATTGAATCCCCTGTGCTAATCTTATATATATGTGAAAAATGGGGAAACCTGGAATAGAATTCTTCAACTCCACCTATGAACAAAGTACCTATAGAAGAAGATGGAAGGGTGATGGCTTTAATGCAGTTACACCTGCTTGTCCCTGATGATTCAAGTTTCTTTGCTTCCTGAGGAACAAGTGAGTTTGTCCTCAGGGGTTAAAAGGGGAGAAGGCTAATGTGGGGGCTATTGGTCAGTTCTCTTACTTGTCTTAGTCCCAAGGAAATAGAATTAATGCACTAATGAAACTTCATCCACGACTGCCAGGATAGATATGTATCAGTTTTATATCTTTTTATGGAGCCGAAATTCAATATAGATAGCACCATTTATAGTTTCCCAGCTTTTATGAAATGCCATAAATCAGTTGACAACTACTGCAGTTTGGACACCGTGTTACACCTACATAGAAAAGGTTGGACTTAATCAGATTGTTTGAGTCCAACGCAAATGTCTCATCATTATAAATCTCACATTGGGCTCAAAGGCCCTTGGTTGACTCATACTTTCAGTACAGAAGGTTCCAATTTAGATTCTCCTTGTGGGAGCTGACGTGCATCCTTAGCAATCTCTTTCTTTAGGTACAGGGTTTGTCATAGCCTTTCTTGAGTTTACTGGCTTCTGGACTGGAAGAGTTGTGATTCTACATTTCCTCCTCATAGCTCTAGGTTATAAGGTGCTTTATATATGTGAAGTGTATTTTATTTTGAGAAATATGATAACTATGTTCCCCCAGCAGGTAAAGAATCAACTTATGGGGTGGCTAGGTGGTGAAGTAAATAGAGGACTGGCCCTGGAGTCAGGAGGACCTGAGTTCAAATCTGGCCTCAGACACTTAACACTTACTACCTGTGTGACCTTGGGCAAGTCACTTAACCCCAATTGCCTTGCCTTCCCTCCTCCCCCCCCAAAAATCAACTTGGCATGTCATGCTGGGCTTGGGGGTCAGAAAGATTTGAATCTAGCCTTTGATACTTAAACATTGTATGACTCTGGTTAAGACATTTAAACTTAATGTGTTTCTTATCCATAAACCAACCAAACATAGTTTTCAAGTTATGCTAATTTTAGGGGGATTCCCTGCACTGGGACATTTAAACTTAATGTGTTTCTTATCCATAAACCAACCAAACATAGTTTTCAAGTTATGCTAATTTTAGGGGGATTCCCTGCACTGGTATCATAAATGTATTTACATACACGAAAAATACTCTTCTTGGCAATGTTCAATTAAATAGGAAACCTTTATTATGCTAAAGGAATACATTCTACCATTCACTGGGCATGAAAAGACTGAAATAAAATATAGTTCTTCCTTCTACATTCTCTGGTTAGGGATGAGGTGCCCCCATGATCTTGAAAATCTGTGCTAAATTTTTTGACCCTCCCTTTGTACCAGAGGAGAAGTCTGAATTTGTTCTTTTTCTTTTATGTGGTGTTTACAGCACCTTATTGTAAAATTTGGGTTAAGTGGTGATAGGTTCTGTGTTGTCTGCTGGCCCTGTGTCATTTGCAGCTTTTGCAAAATTCTCCCAAAATTCCCATTTAATTTCCTATGCCAACCTGAGATATATCACAGTGATATATGTGATATATATATCACTATCATATATATGACAGTGAAAGTCACTATGTAGAGGGGATAACTGTAGTCTCTCCCTTCAAGGAACCTTGGTATTCTACTGGGAATAGACAACACATACATACTAGATAAATAAATAGGAGCAAATTTGCTTCAGGAGGTCTGGGTTCTAAACACTGCTCTGCTCCTAACTGGTCTTGTGACTCTGGGAATGTCATAACAATTCACTTGACTTTGTTCAATTCAACTCTACAAACATTTATCAAACTAAAAAGAACACCTGAGGGAGGTGTCAGAGAAAGCCTCATGGTGACATGAATTTTGAAGGGAGTTAAGGATCCCACATGAAAAAAAGAGTGGATTCCAGGGAAATGGGAGTACAATATGTCAAAACACAAAGATGGAAGACAGATGGCTACCTTTGATGAGCATCTAAGTGACAAGCTTACTGTGTTTTGGCATGCACAAGGTTTATTGAATCACTGAAAATCTAGGATATTGCATATGCAGAGGACAGTAGGTTACAATGAAATTGTAGAAAGCTTCGAATGCCAGACACAGGAGTTCGAATTTTATGCTAAAGGCAACAGGGAGCAGGGAAGGGACATGATTAGACCTCTGTCTTGGGCAGATGATTTTATCAAATGTGGGGGAATAGATTAGAGGCAAGACAGAATGGAGACAGAGAACCAATTAGGAGTCTTATTTCCATAGGTCAAGGAAGTGGTGTTGAAGTCCAGAATTAAAGAGATCAGAAAAGCACCTTGACCACAAGGAATCTATGACCTAGTAGGGGAGATAGGCTTCTGTGTTTTTGCTCGTACTTTTCCCCTTGCCATCAATGACTTCCCTTTCCCTCTTTCCACTTAATTGCTACCTTTCCATTAAAGGCCAGCTCAAGTCCTAATTCTTCCATGTCGAGTTTTCACATGTTTTCCTGCTCAATGACTGATCCCTCCATCCTCTGAATATCTGGAACACTTAATGTGTGAGCCATTGTCAAAATCACATTTGGAAGGGATCTCAACGATCTTCATTTCTGACCTGTACTGGGTCAAAAATCCCTTCTATGACATCTGTGATAATGTTAATTCAAGGAGTATGGCAGAATCTTCCAACATTGTTGCTGTTTAATTGTTTCAGTCATGTCTGATTCTTTGTGACCCCATTTGGAGTTTTCTTGGCAGAGACACTAGGGTAGTTCACCATTTCCTTCTCCAGCTCATTTTACAGATGAGGAACTGAGGCAAACAGGGTAAAGTGACTTTTCCAGGGCCACACAGCCAGTAAGGGTGATAGGCCAAATTTGAACTCAGGAAGATGAGTTCAGGGCCTAGAGTCAGAAAGACTTGACCAGCCTTGGTATTCTGCCTCATCACTGTTTCTCTGATTGGAGAGTGAGGCTGTGAACTGCAAACTTCCATTTGAACAGAAACTTCAGCTCAGGTATCTTCTCATTTCTCAGCCGGTGGCACTACTTCGAGAGTGTGGAGCCAGTGTTAGGTAACACTCCTCATGCCCACCCCAGCCATCTGTGTAATGTCTTCCCTCATTAGACTATAAGCTCTCTGAGGTCAAGGACTGTGGTTTTTTTTTGGGAAGGGTGGGAGATTTGTGTCCATAGTGCTTGAGCACAGTAACAGGCACACAGTGGGCATTTAATAAATGTTTATTAACTATCAATGTTTTAGCTTAGAGAAGAGGGGATGTGGTAGAGATGGGAGCGTGAAAGTGATCTTCAAGTATTCAAAGGATTTTTGGGTGAAAGGGAAGTAAAATTTCTTTTGTGTGGGCCACATCAATGGATGGACTTTGCAGAGGTGCAGATCCCAGCTCATTGTTAGCATTAATTAAACATTGCTGAAAATTAAAAATAAAAACAAACCAACAACCACCCTATGCCAGGGTGGGGAACCTTTAGCCTTGAGGCCACATGTGGCCCTCTAAGTCCTCAAGACATGAAACTTCACAGTTTGGATTCAGTCAAAGGGCCACACTTGAGGACCTAGAGGGCCACATGGTTCTCCACCCCTGAGTTAAAGTTATCCCAAAGAGGAATGGGTTGTTTCAGGAGGTAATGAGCTCTCCTTCACTGGAGGCCTTTAAGTAAAGGCTGGATGGCCACCTGTTGCATCTGTTGTAGAGGGGGGTCCTTGGTCCTTTATGTAAGGAATAGACTAGATAAAATCTGGAGTTCCTTCCAATTCTGTCACTCTGTGATTAAGTGATTTAGCAAATAATTAAAAAGTAAAACTGTGCCTAACAGAGTATTCTCTATGGTAGGGATTCAAGAAGTATTTGCTAAATGAAGCATTGCCTTTTGGGGTTTTGCAAATCAATGGAATTCATTCCTTAATTTCAGCTTTTGCTTTTTAGTTTAACCCAGAACATGCTCTAGCTAGCTGATGGCCTGATGCCAGCAAAGCGTGGCAGAGTCAGCATTGTCAGACTGTCATACTGCCAAAGGTGATGGTGGTGGTGAAATTTATGGTGATTTGGAGTAGATTGATTATGGTGATAGTAGAGGTGACTGATGGTAAAAGGGTGGTGATGATGGGTGTGTCATTGATGGTGGTGGGAAAGCAGCGTTAGTGAGAAGATAGTGATAGTGAGAGGGTGATGATGGTGACAGTGTTGATAATGGTACTTGTCAAAATGATGATAAAGATGATAAAAATGGTGATGAAAATGACAATAGGGATGGTGACATTAATCAGTGTGACACCATTGGGGATAATAGTGGTGATGGGGACAAATCACATTTCTTAATCATTTTTTTGAATTTATTTATTTACTTTTAGTTTACAACATTCAGTTCCACTATCTCTTGAGTTTCCAATTTTCTCCCCTTCCTTTCCTTCCCTCCTCCCCTCCCTTGCAACATGCAATCAAATATAGGTTCTACAAATACCTTCACACTGAACATTAGTCATGTTGTAAAGAAGGAATACAACCAATGGGGTGAACAATGAGAAAGAAGGGACAAAACAAAAGAGAAACAAGAGAGAGCGAGTGGTTTGCTTCAGTCTGCAGACTCTGTGGTTCTTTCTTTGGATGTGGGTAGCCCTCTCCATCCTGAGTCTTTTGCAATTGTCTTCTAACTTTGTATTCCTGAGAGGAGCCCAGTCTATCAAAGCTAGTTGTCACACATATGATGTGTCTGTAATTGTATACGAAGTTCTCCTGCTTCTGCTCTCCTCACTCAGCATCACTTTATATAAGTCTTTCCAAGTTATTATGAAGTCTGTCTGCTCCTTTCTTATAGCACAATAGTATTCCATTACATTCATATACCACAACTTGTTTAGCCATTCCCCAATTGATGGGCCTCCCCTTGACTTCTAATTCTTTGCCACCACAAATAGAGCTGCTTATAAATATTTTTGTGCATCCAGGTCCTTTTCCCACTTCCATGATTTCTTTGGGATACAGCCCCTAGAAGTGGTATTACTGGGTCAAAGGGTATGCACTTTTTTATAGCCCTTTGGGCATAGTTCCAGACTGCTCTCCAGAATGGTTGGATCAGTTCACAACTCCACCAACAATGCATTAGTGTTCCAATTTTTCCACATCCTCTCTAGTATTTATCATTTTCCTGTTTTGTCATCTTAGCCAATCTGACTGGAGAGATGTGATTGAATTGTATTTCTCTAATCAATAGTGATTCAGAGTATTTTTATATGCTTATAAGTATCTTTAATTTCTTCCTCTGAAAACTGTCTGTCTATATCCTTTGACCATTCATCAATTGGAGAATGACTTGTATCCTTATAGATTTGACTCAATTCTCTGTATGTTTTAGAAATGAGGCCTGTAAGCAATCTGGGAGAGCAAGGAATAGTTTACCTGCCAGATTTATGGAGAAGAGAAGATTTTATGACCAAACAAGAGATAGAGAGCATTATGAAATACAAAATGGATAATTTTGATTACATTAAATTGAAAAGTTTTTGTACAAAAAGAGTCAATGTAACCAAGATTAGGAGTAAAGTGGGAAATTGGGAATGAATTCTTATAACCAGTGTTTTTGATAAAAGTCTCATTTCTTAACCATTTTAAGGTTTAAAAAACACATTCCTTGCAACAATCCAGTTGAGTCAGGAAGTACAAGAATGTTCCTCATTTTGTAGAGAAGAAAACTAAAGCTCAGAGACATTAGTTGAACTGGCTTTATAGTTAGCACTTATAGGGCAGAATTTGAACTCATGTCTCTTTGCTCTAAGTCCAGTATTTGTGCCACTCCTGAAAAAGCATTTCATTAATGAGTTTTGTTTTTATATTGCATACATCTGTGAATTATTCCCATTTCAATAGAGGCCTCTTGTAGTAAAGAAAAACAGCCAAATCAAACCGATAATATAAAGTGTTTAGAACATTTCACTAGACCACCTTATCTTTCTTTTTTTTAATTGCCAGAAATCTATTTTCTCTCTAAACCTACCTCATTAAAAAAATTGTGACAAATAGGCATAGTCAAGTAAATAAAATTACTTTGATTGTAGTAACTAATATATATATATATATATATATACACATAATAAATATGTGTATGTGTATATAAAAAGATGCACAATCATATATATATATGTACATATATATTATATATCCAACAAACACACAAACATAGACTTTGGTATGTATATGTATGTGTTTCTTTCTGCACCCTAAATCCATCACATCTCTGTAATGGATAGCATTATTCATCATCAGTCCTTTGGAATTATGAATACTCAGTCATTGTACTCATAACAATTCTTACAGCTTTCAAACTTATTTCTCTTCATAGTGTTGTTATTGTATAAATTGTTTTCTTGGTTCTGTTCATTTTACTCTTCATTGCTTTAGAAAAGCCCTCAAAATTGTTCATTTTTATAATATTGATGTATTTCTTCTGCTTTTGCTTTCTTCACTCTGCATCAGTTTGTATAAATCCTTCCATGTCTCTGAAATGATCTATTTCCCCATTTCTTACAGCACACTATTAATCCATTGCATTCATCTACTACAGTTTGTTCAGTCATTCCTCTATTGTTGGACATCCTCTTATTTTCATGGTTTTTTTTTTTGCCAGTACAAAAAGAAATGCTGTAAATATTTTTGTGTATAAAGGACCTTTTCCACTTTATTTGTTCTTTTTGGGTAGAGTCCTATGCCTGGTAGAACTGGGCACTCCCTCTTTAGCACTTTTTTTGTGTGTATAATTTCACATTGCTTTCTAGGATGGTTGCACACATTCACTAACAGCTCATCAATGTACCTGTTTTCATACAGCTCCTCCAGCATTTGTTATTTTCTCTCTTTGCCTTTTTGTCACACCCATCAGAATATGCCACTTTTTTCCTACTGCATCAAGTCTAAAAAAGCATATAATAAGCAATTTAGTGAGAAGCAATGTCTAATAGTAGTGAGAATGCTGGCCTGAATCAGAAAACCTAAGATCAAACCTTTATTCCTAATTATATGACTGAGTACAATTTACATCCGCTTCAACGACCTTCTATTGTTTCATTTGTAAAATGGGGATAATAACAGTTGCACTTCTGATCTTACTTAGTTGCTATAAAGAATATGTTTTACAAAATTTAAGGCTTTAGAAATATTGGTTAGTGTTATTATTAATGACAATTGCAGTGAATTTCAACAAAGATTTATTGAACACCTGCTGATGAAGTCCTAAGGGAGAAGCAGAGACAATGCTTTAAGACTGCACCTGCCATTCAGGAACTAAGGCTGCAAGCAGAAGGAATAAGATAAATCTAAGCACAGAGGATGGAGTGATGGACCAGAAGCTAGGAAAAGTTGAGTTCAAATCCAACCTTGGATACTAGTTCTATAGCCCTGGAAAAGTCTTTTAACTTGTGTGTCTCAGTTTCCCCATCTATAAAATGGATATAATAATAGCACATGTCTCCCAGGGTTATTGAGAGAATCAAATGAGATAATATTTGCAAAAATTTTTTACAAACTTAGAGTGCTATATAAATGCTGTTTTATCAAATAATAACGATACAAGGAGAATGTGAACAGTGCATAGGACAGATACAATCTTGATGTTACAAAAGTAGATCTTGGATTGACAGGACATGTTTGACTTGATCTGGAAACCAGGAAATTCTTGGTTCAAATTCTGCCTCTGAAACTGAGTCTCTATGTAACCAAGGGTAAGTTACTTGGCCATTCTCAATTCACTTTTCTTATGTGTAAAAATTGCGAGGATTATACCTGAGGAGAATGACAGTTCACATAATTAAAGCTTTTTAAGGTTTGTAAAGAGCTAGATAGGGAATATACACAAAAGAGAATACTACTACTACTACTACTACTACTACTACTACTACTACTACTACTACTACTACTACTACTACTACTACTACTACTGCTTCCCTCACAGGGTTGTTGTGAAGTTCAAATGTGATTATATTTGCAAAGCACTTTGCTAACCTTAACATGCAATGTAAATAGCAGAAGTTATTGTTATCCAGATGTAGGAGAAATCACAGAAATTGACACGACAGAGACAGAGATTGATGGACAGATAGATGATAGATGGATAGATAATAGATACTATAGATATATAGGTAGAGAGATGGATATATGGATAGATGGATGGATAGGTAGATTTTTATAGATAGATACTGTAGATAGATAGATAGATGATAGATGGATAGATAATTGATCTGTAGATACATAGATGGATGGATGGGTGGGTGGATAGAATAATGGATTGGATATGACAGATAGATGATAGATACTGTAGATAGAAAATAGGCAGATGGATAAATAGATGAATTGGTAGGTAGATGATAGATGGATAAATAGATCAATGGATAGATAGATAATAAAAAGGGGAGATAGTACTGTAGATAGATAGGTGAAGAGATAGATGGATGGATAGATAGATAATAGACATACGGTATGGGCAAACAGGTATGAAAATGAAGGGACATGCAAAATATTCAGTAACTGGGCATGTAGAAAGGGTATAGTTGCTTAGAATATTTACTAATAAAAATACATGCAAATAAAAAATAAAAGCTGATGTTTATAGAGCACTTTATAATTTGCAAAGTGCTTTAAATATCTCCTTTAGAGATCTACAACTCTGTGAGTGTGGGACGGTGGCTGTTATTATACTTATGTTTTCTTATGTTTTTAGTCCCTTGGACTTGTGGTTAGTTTCCTAATAGCCAAGAAATATCAGAACAAGTAGGGTGAATACCTTCCCTCAATCCTTTTCTCTCTTCCAGTCCATGAGTGCACAGCCTTCTAGGCAAACCTATGTTTAGGATGGGGCCACCTTCTGTTTGTGTTTTCTGTGCTTTGGTACAGGGCCTTGTGAGATCTCAAAATGTCAGAAGATCCATCAGAGGCTCGGTGGCTGAGCCTAAGTTTCTCTGTCGGAAACTAGAATATGCATGCACAGTCATGGCTTAGCAGCCAATTTTTCCAACACCATGCAATAAGTCAACATTATCTGCATATGATCTGAAGAGGAGTTTTCAGGAAGCAAGCACCCCAAGCATCCATGTGGAGTGAACAGACTGCCTACTTGAGGGACTGGGAATGGTCTGGGACCCCCTCCCCTCCCCATTGGCAGTTCCCCCATTAAATGTGTGCAGCTTGTCTCTCTACTTAAAGTATGAGTTCTTTGGCGGGGGGATTACTTTAATTTGATCTTTGGATTCCCAACACCAGCAGTTCTGGATATGACAGATATTTCATCAATTCTTATTGATTGATTGACACCCTTAAGTTCCACATAGGGATTTATTCCTCCCATTTTACAGATGGGGCTGTGAAAAATTTGAGAATTGAGTAGAGATGAGAATTGGAACCCAGGTTTTATGAATCTGAGAGGGTAAGGCTCTTACCCTTGACTTGGAATCACATGCATAGTTGACATTTCTTGAATAATACACAAAATTTTTGTCATAAGAATGTTCCTCATCATCTATGTGGGGAGGTCTCCTATGTGGGACACTTGCTTCACAAGGAGAGTGGTGACCTATGGGCTATACATCACCAAGGAGGCGTCTGCTTCTGATATAAAGCACACCTCCTGTGTGGAGCTCTGTCACACTCATGATGGATCTCTGCATAGAAACACATTGGCACCAAGATATCTTTTTGTGAATTTATGTTGGATATTTCTAACACAGTGTGGCTCAGCATGATATATTGCCTAGACCCCTATAGTCTGGAATGCAGACAGTCACTTGTCTTCACAGATATATATTTTTAAAAGGATGTTGCTTTATGAAGCTATCTTTTCTTTTTTTCATTTTTAGGGTTACCTTTCCCCGAGAAGGAGTACAGTACAGTGAAAAAAAACACTGTATTTGAAAGTAGAGGATCTGGGTTCAGATGCCAGCTCTACTTCTTACTATCTGTGACACTTTGGGCAAGTCATTTCACCTCTTGTCTCAGTTTCCCCATCTGTAAAATTGATAGTGTCAGACTAGGTGACTCCAATTTTTTCTCTAGTTCTAAATTTATGATCCTGTGAATTTATATGGGTCTCAAAATATTTTCCAATTCATCTAATATTTGTTATATGCCTATATAGTATATAGCAAGCTAGGTGGTCCAGTGCATAGAGTGCAGGACCTGAAGTCAGGAAGACTCATCTTTCTGAGTTCAAATCTGGCCTCAGATACTTACTAGCTGTGTGACCCTGGGCAAGTCACTTAAACTGTTTGCCTCAGTTTCTTCATTTGTAAAATGAGTTGGACAAGGAAATGGCAAAGCACTCCAGTATTTTTACCAAGAAAACTCAAAAGAGCCTGTTATGGGAATCTGAAGATCTTCCCTGCCCCTAGGCCTTTTGCTAAAGTGGCTATGTGACTCTGAGGACCCTCGGATATTTGAAAGTATACTCTGTTCCCTAATAAGCTGAATGTGGTCACGTGGAGCCTGTGGCGCCAGGCTTGTTTTCCAGGAATGCCCGTGCCTTGTAGCTTTGT
>CM053582.1:89097460-89112996 GCA_028627135.1 Pseudochirops cupreus
AAAAAAAAATTTAAAAAAAAAAAAAGGTTATAGGATTTTTCACAGTGCAATAGAAGAGGTGTTAGACCTTGGTGGGAGGCGGGGGGAGCGGGGAGAGACAAGGGAGAGCAGAGGTGATACACTTTTATCTACTTACTTACCACTAAGGATCCTGAGACTCTACCATTGCACTTCTACTTCATACAGAATTAGTCACCATGATGTAATTTACACTTAAACATAAAACATTTATTTAATTATAAGGCAAAATCACAATATTTGCTCAATAGAAGCCAAAGTAATAAACAAATATAAAAGTCTATTTATAAACCTGAGTCATATTCTATGACCAATGCCCATCATCCCTGGGAAGAAGTTGGCACATACTTAGAGAAACTTGAAGCAGAAGGGACAATTTATGACTCTAGACGGTAGGCATTAATACCTTGGTTATCTTCAGATAAACTGTCCACAACACCCATTACTTGACAAATCCAATTTTTTGCTGTCTACTCCCATTCTGGTGTCTTCTGAAGAGAAAAGTTTCTTTGCCACTCTCAGTCAATAGAAGCAGCAAAAATTTCTTTTTGTACATAGCCACCATTGACAGGATACAGAGAAAGTGTTACACTCGTTCACTGAAAAGCAGTGCTTCCATTGAGCTAGAAAATGACCAGACTCTTCAAATCTGCTCTGGGCATTTCAATCTGTAAAGAGCGATAAAGCCAGGTACACTTCCACGTCCAGCTCTCAAAATAGCAGGGGATTTTGCTTTTTCTAAGCAGCTCTTAGAAATGCTTACACCAAAGCAGTAATAAAACCTGTTTTCCCCCCCTTTTTCCCTCTCAAATCAGAGAGAGGAATAGAAGGTAACAAAGTCACCCCTCAAAGGTTTCCCCTCCTTAGACAATAAATGGCACTCAAGACCAATAAGCCAGCTCTCCATACAGCAGCAGGATTCAGCTCTTTTCCAATAAGCTTCCAGCACCTGTAGAGCCTAACAGGCTTCGGTCAGTTCTTTCAACTGATCCAGCTGCCATCACCTGCACCCAATCTATCCTATCACCTCCCATCCCCAAACTCCCCCACATTATAAGTTGTATTCTGTCTTCTGTAAGCAAGTTTTCTCAGTGCCTTTTGAGCCTTCTGTTGCTAACTCCTCTCATACTCAGCTTCCTCCATTTCTCTTTCTGTTCTTCTTCAGCTAGTTTCTTCCTGTATCTTCTTCTTTGTCTTCTAATACCTCAAATCATGGCTTTCTCATAAACATTGACCCATCTCTAACATGATTTGAAGCCAACATGTCTATTTTTTTTTCAAATTTAGCCCCAACAGTCTTTCTAAAATCTTCCCCAAACCCCCAAACAGCTATTTGATTTACTATGTCTCAGTTATAACCTTTAAAAGCTGAAAACAGTTATATACAAATGAGCTGATGGATCATAATGCCCTGTGGCCATCATTAACTCAGCCACTGCTCTACCTTCAAATGGGTCCTTTCAAGCATTTCATTTGAAAGGAAGTTCTATTCCAGGTCCTCAGAACAGTCTGTGTCTCTCCTCAATATTTTATCTAAAAGAATGTGTTTGTTCTCAAACTGAATTTTATTAGTTTCCTTACACAAATGTTCTTTTTCTTTCTCTTTCAGGAACTAAAATGACAATACACAAAATGGGCATGACCTTACACAATAACGCTAACTGATGTCTCTGCCAGCTCCACCATAAAACAGAGGCACCGAGTGAACCTGTCAATTTGTCCAACTACAACAAGATATTCAATAGACACGTTAGCCTGAGACAGTCAATGTCAACATTCAGGAACCAACGTTCAGAACAAGCCAGAGCTAAGTAGCAAGGGAGGTAAACATTCATACCACAGACATGGGTTCCTTCAAAGCCATCGCCAAGTCTACACAGGTCTACATCGTGTCAAGTTGATGTGGTACAGGGATAGGGTGGAAAGAAAACTGGATTTGAACTCAAAAGACCTGGATTCATGGCTTGGCTTTGTCACTATCTGTGTGACTTTCAGTGAAATAATGAAATTTAATTAATTAATTAAACTCAGTCTCAGTTTCCTCATCTGTAAAATGAAGGAGTTGGGCCAGATGATTACTGAGTGTTGTCTTGTTCTTTCCTGTGGTTCTAAATGTAGAAATGTACAATCAGGTTCAGAGGTATGGATCAGGTTTCAAAGAAAGATTAGCGGGCAGTGAAGGACCCCAGACAATGATGTCTTAGAAGCTGGATCCAAAATACCTACCCACCAAGAAATTCTCCTTGTTGCAGTTCCTCTAGGGAAGAGTCAATAACACCTGACCCCACTTGGCAGAACTTAATATCAGGACCTACTCTATCCTACTTTCAAGTTTGCAAAGCACTTTTTATACATTATCTCACTTGAGTATCACAAGGTAGTTGTGATACTTTCAAGGTACTACAGATTTTATTAACTCCATTTTATAGATGGATAAATCGAGACTAAATTATGTTAAGTGACTTTCCTACCATCAGAGATTTAGAACTAATGAGTGTTTGGGACTTGAATCCAGGTTGGGATAATTCCAGCTTCAGCACTGTATCCATTATATTAAACTATCTCTTATGGCAGAAATTATGAACCAAAATCATGCTCCTCTGATGACTTTCCAATTTCTAGCCCAAATACCATCTCCTCCTGAAAGTCTTTCCTGACCCCCTCAGGCAGACAGGAGCTTTCCTTCCTCAGATCCTGCGCTGAGTTGAACGTCTCATGAATGTAACACATTCCTCATTGCCTTAACTGTTATTCTATCAGGTTTTAAATTCAATGGCAGACATATTTCTAGTAGGATATAAGTACATATCCCTTCCCTCTGTCTGGAAGAAACAGTCTTTCTTCACAAGTAGTATCAAACTTGTCTTTGAAACTCTGCTTTCCTCCATATTAGAACTTCCTGACCATTGGCAGATGGGGAGGTGGTTTTATATAACCATATTATCATGTTGTACAGACCCTTTGGGATATTGTCTAGACCAGCGGTTCTCAACCTGTGGGTCGCAACCCCTTTGGGGGTCGAATGACCCTTTCACAGGGGTCACCTAAGACCATCAGAAAACACATATTTCTGATGGTCTTAGGAACTGAGACACCACTCCTCTATCCATCTCCAAGAGGTTCCACTCACATGCAGATACGCCCACATACGAGTATTAAAGGGTCGCGACATTAGGAAGGTTGAGAACCACTGGTGTAGACATTCATCTACTCTTCTCCTGCAAAGTCTAGCCTTGTCTATTGTCCTTTCCTTTCTAGAATAGTGAGGAAATATCACCTCCAAACTTTCCCATACCGTAAGTTGTTAAGGTACCCAAAACTGAACTGTCTACTTCAAAATCTTTTTGAGACAAATCCCTTCACCAAAGAGTCTGCCCCTCTCTTGGTCTATATTCACAGACTCTCCAAGCTGGAAGGGACTTTAGGGGCCATCTAGTCCAACATGTATTTAAACAAAATTCCCTTCTATAACACATCTAAGAAGGGGCAGTCCAGCCTTTTTTTCCAGCCTATAATAAAGGGAAGACTTGCCATTTGCCAAAGTCATACTTCCTGTTTCCCGAGCATTCTATTATTTGCAAGTTTTTGCTTGTTCGCTTGCTTTTATCCCCTTTCCATCAAGCCTCAGTCTACCTGTATCTAGCTTCGATCCATTCCTCCAATTTCTACCCTCTGGGGACATACAAGACAAGTCTAATTCTTTTTGCCAACATCAGTTCTTTCAATACTTAAAGAGAGTTATTTTCCACCACCCCTTTCATCTCCTCTCAAAGCCTTTTATTCTCCAGAATAGAAAAGCTAACTTCCATTAATTTATAATTTAATTTTTATGTTTGTCTCAATCTCTTGAAACCTATGGATGCCTTCTCAGAATTATATTTTAATTATACATATTTTACAATAGCAAATAGTGTTTTTAAAGCACTCTTCAGACCTTAAAGTGCTTTATGAATACTAGCTACTAATATTATTATTATTAATATAAGTAAGATTACAAAGGAAACCTAGGGTAGCTAGGTGGCACAGTGAGGAGAGCGCTGGGCCCAGAGTCAGGAAGATTCGTATTCCTGAATTCAAATTTGACCCCAGACACTTCCTGTCTATGTGACCCTGGACAAGTCACTTGACCCTATTTGCCTCAGTTTCCTCATCTGTAAAATGAGCTGGGGAAGGAAATGGCGAACCGCTCTAATATCTTTGCCAAGAAAACTGGACACAACTGAAAAATGACCAAAAAATAATAACAATAAAACAAAGGAAACCAGTTTTATTGAAATATAGTTATCAAAATGTTTTAGAAGCCATGGCCCCAACTTGAGAGTCACTGCTTTAACTGATCTGCTTATAGCGTGGATGTGAGGCCTTTCAGTCATCCTCTGATGCACTGAATTTTGAGGAAGGCAGCATTCCAAAGTGCGCTGGATTTGTAATCAAAGATCATGGTTTCAGATCCTGGATCTGCTTATAATGAATTACCTTCGGGAAAGTTGCCTCATCTCTCTAGGAGTCCGGTCCTCAAGTCTAACATGATAAGATTGGACCAGCTGGTCTCCAAGGCCCATTGTACTTCTTGATCTGTGATGTATCCAGGTTGCCCTCCACCGGGTTCACTCTACATTGTCCTATATCCTTCCTAAAATGAAAGTGTTATACTCCTCAGCCCACACCACTCTAAGCTTTCTCTCACCTAGGCTAATGATCCCAGATTCCAAGAACCTAGAACTGAATGCCATCCTGGAGATGGGTTGGTGCCATGGATAGAAATAGCAAGAGGAGTGGATCTAAGGAAATGGGAAAAAGCCCCGTTTAGAAAATGTTGAGCTGAGGGGGGATTAGTCCTAGTGGAAGGGATTTTTCTTCCTATTTCCTTCATGCCCAGTGGGTCTATTCCACTCACATTCTTCTATGTAGCCCTGAGAGTACTTATTTCATGTTGTCTCCCCCATTAGACTGTGAGCTTCTTGAGCATTTTTTTGTAACCCCTCCCACTTAGCATGATGCCTGGCACATGGTAGGTGCTTTAATATAGGGGCAGCTAGGTGGTGCCACAGTGCACAGAGTACTGAGCTTGAAATCAGGAAGATTCATCTTCCTGAGTTCAAATCTGGCCTCAGACAGTTACTGGCTGTGTGACCCTGAATAAGTCACTCAACCCTGTTTGCCTCAGTTTCTCATCTGTAAAATGAACTAGAAAAGTAAAAGGCAAACTACTCCTGTGCCTCTGTCAAAAGAAATGGGATCAATGAAATGACTCAACAGCAACAATAATAGGTTTATATATTCATTGATTACATATTCGTTTTCTCCAACCTGAAACAAGAAGCAATCATCCCCTACCGACCTCAGTAGGGGGATCAAACACATTGATGGATGAATCCATTGCCCCTATTTCTGCAGACTCTTCTTTATAAAGTCATACTAACTTTTCCCACTTCTTTAAGGACAAGTCTTTGTGAAACATCATGGCTGAGTTCACCTATCTAGAGAAAAATCTATTCAGTGAGACCTATTGCTCTCCAGTAACCATCAGAAGCCGCCACTGCACCGTATGCCGTTCCTTGTCGGGGCATTGTTAACTCTGCAAAGACAAATTAAATGTTAGAGATGAAAACCAGCACTTCTCTGTGTAGACAACTGTGGTGAAAGAAATCATCTCTGCCCCTACCAACAACTCTTTCAGCTGAAACTGGATATTCCCAAGTCCAAATAAAATCCTCTCCTTTTCTTTGTTCTGACATTCAGGAGGGAAGGGCTTGGAATTCTTCATTCATATTCCCAGGGACCAGGGATACAAATAATGCCCCTCCCTACCCCCCCACCCCCACCCCCCCCCCCACCCCCGAGCTCTCTATTTATTTGCTATGGGAATTTACTCATCGACTAAAGAAAAGGATTGTTATACAATCCATGGTACTGGAATGACACCTAAGAGACATCTATGATCTGGAGGAGAAATAATAACTCTTATATGCTGTATTTATTGTAGCAAATTCATCTGTACCAAGACATTGTGAAAAAAAATAAGCCTAGACTAATTTTACCATCATTATCAGGGCTGCTCTCACCACCACCATCATCATTTACTACTGCTATCATCACCACTACCACTACTACTACTAATGTAGGGGGAAGTGTCTAAACCTGTGCTTTAATTGAAGTAGTATATTCCTAGTGTGAAAATTCCCTGCACTGATGCAGATGAAAAACTAATCTTTGGTTTATTGACTTAAAGTTTTTCCTCAGGTAATGAGAGGTTACATACATTGCCCATAGTCATAATATTAGTACACATCAGAGCCCTGAACTCAAGTCCTCCTGACTCCAAGGCAGAGGTTTCCTGGAATCACCTTGAACCAGCTCACAAAAGCTCCTTGTTAAATTTCCAGTGTAATAATTTACACCCCAGAAATTCAGCAAATGCTACAAATCAGGACTTGATTTATCATCTTCTTGGCTATCTAGACTTAAGAAAGTGATGGAGGAAATATTGATAATAGAAATTGAACTTAGAAGTGTGGCATGACGACATTTTCTTTTTTGGAGAGCTGGTTGTTAAACATTTACCAGCACACCCTTGCTCCAAAGCCTGATCTTTATTTATTATCTCATATTGCCTTTCTGATTACTATTGTTGTGGTTATGTATAATTAATTTACGTACAATTTCTGTATTATATTTGTTATATATAATATGTTATATGTTAGGCATATTGTATATTATTTGTATACTATATTAAATTTATACATAATTTATTTATTATATAATATATAGTTAAATTATTTTTATCAATTATAATGAGAGTAATGAAAAGATAAAGAAGATATAGTATAGTACAGCTCATAGTAATAATTGATGACAATTATATAGCAATTAAGGGTTTGCAAGCAGTGTTATTTTAAGCCTCAGGAAGCAGTTTGGCAATAGTGGATACAGCACTAGATTTGGAGTCAGGAAGACCTTAATTCTAATCCTGCCTCAGATATTTCCTAGCTGTGTGGGCATGTAACCTTCCCTCAGCTTCAGTTTCCTTATCTATAAAGTGGGGCTAATAGTAGCACCTACTTCATGAGGTGGTTGTAAAGATAAAATGAGAAAACCTGTGTAATGCCAATTTTTCAGATGCGGAAACAAGCTGAGAATGAAATTACTTGTCTACAGTCACACAGGATAATGGGGTCATAGATTTAGAATTGGAATGGACCTTAGGGGCCATATACTTCAAGCCCCTCAATTCACAGATGAAGAAATTATTAGTAAATCAGTAAATGACTACCCCAAAGTCACTGAAGTAATCAAAGGCAGAACTAGAATTCAACTCTGGTCCCATGACTCCAAATCCCTCACTCTTTACACTTACACTTTACACTCTTCAGAGACATGAGGGTTTAAACTTAAGTGTCCTGACTCTGGGTTTGGTATTCCTCAATGTCTCTTTTTGCCTGCATGGTTGATGTTTGGGTGAAGAATAGGCTGTCTTTTGAAAGATTCTGTCCCCTACCTCTGCATCTAGGCACAGATTAAGTGAGCCTGCAGCCAACTCTCTGTCTCTCTCTCTCTGTCTCTCTGTCTCTCTGTCTCTCTCTCTGTCTCTCTCTCTCTCTCTCTGTCTCTCTCTCTCTCTCTCTGTCTATCTATGTGTGTGCATGTCTGTCTCTGTCTATGTCTTCCTCTACATCTGTCTTTCTGTCTGTCTGTTTCTCTCTGCCTATATGTCTGTGTGTGTACTTGCCTGTCTCTGTATCTCTCTCTGTTTCTGTCTCTCTGTCTGTTTTTGTCTATCTGTCTGTTTGTATTTCTCTGTGTCTTTCTCTCTGTCTCTCTGTCTCTGTCTCTGTCTCTCTCCCTCTCTCTCTCTCTCTCTCTCTCTCTCTCTCTCTCTCTCTCTCTCTCCCTCTCTCTCCCTCTCCCTCATCCTTCTCCATCTTCATTGGTATTCCAGTTGCACAGGCTGGTTTTGTTCTAAGGTTCACTGCATGAAAAACCTTTACAAAGAGCAAAATAAGGTCTCCCAACTAGAACATGACCCACTTAGATGACACTTGTACTTCCATTAGCATATAATATATTAAACAGAATTCTCCCTGGGAACTCTGGGTGAATACAGTCTCAATATTGTGTCAGGTTTGCAGTTAAGAGTGAGAAAAGTCAAATGAAAATCTAGGCTTTTCAGCTGGTCCATTTCCTGATGGATTCAGTCTCATGGGGAAAGAGACCATCAGTTCTGGGGAGGCCATGCACGCATGCACACACATGGGTGAGGAATCATGACATTTACCATTTCAGGATCCACGTGGCTGCCACAGGCTTTGTTTAATGCTTTTATCCTAATGTGAGGACAAGGGGGTGAAGTGCCTGAAACGCAGAGGAAGAATCCATCTCGTCAGTCAGAGCCTCATTCTAGGATGGAAGAAGCAGGTGATTTTGTGAATGTAGTTTACTAAGCCTCACTTTCAAAAGCCTAGATACATGACAACCTCATTCTTTTGGCCTCCACCAGTTATCTCAGGCATCCAGTCCCACAAGTTTATAAGATCAAGCTGATCCTAGCCTCCTCCCTCCCTATAATCAATAAGTTAATTTTTCCACATCTCTCATGTCCTCATGTCCTTTCTCTGCACCCCCATGGCCACTAAGAGTCATTGGCCTCTAAGCCAGAAGTATCACAGGATCATGGCTCTTGAGTTAGAAAGGCTCTTAGAAAGTCACTGAGACCAACCACTCCATTTTATAGATGAAGAAAATGAAGCCAATAAAACTTCAGTGACTTGCCCAGACATAGCTAGGAAGTGTCAGAGGCAGGATTTGAACCTGGTTTCATTCCTATTTCTGATACATATTAATTGTGGATCATGAGCAAGGCCCTTAACCTCTATGTACCCTAGGTAAGCTAGGTAATACCTATCTATCTATATGATTAGAGTTTTCATTATCTTGGAGATCCCTATATCAGTGAAATACAAAGTCCAGTCAATATCCCCATCATACATTTACTATTCTAGTATAGATCTTCATCACCTTTCTGCTGAATTTTTGTATAATGAGGAATCTGTACCAATGAGGAATCTGAGACTGAGAGACGGGGCTTGATGCTACCTTATCTGCTGCTGTGAAAAGCCCATGCATGATTCAGTCACTTGCCCCACCATATGACCATATGTGAGAGATGAGCTTTGAACCTGTCTTTCTCCTGCCTATCCAGCATCCAAATTGCTCACACTGCTTCCAGTATTTCCCACTTCCCCCTAGAACCCACCTTCCCACAGCTGCCAAGATAATCTTCCTAAGCACAAAGCTCACCCCGTAGAATAACCCAGCATTCAAGGCCCCCACTCTGGCTCCAATTTTTCTTTATCCTCTGCTTCCATATCCCTCCCCTTCCTGCCTTCTGCATTCTAGGAAAACTCAACATCTAGCTAGTCACAGAATTTGACATTCTATTTTTCACCTCTGTGTAATTGTCCGAGTCAGGCATCATGACTGAAATGCACTACCTTTTCATCCCTCCTGGCCGACTTGCTTCCTCTCCCTTCACACTGGAGTGCAGCCTCTCAAGGGTGCTGGAGCCAGCTTCAACCCTCTTACTGATTCTTAAATTCTCAGTGTGATTATTTACACCTTGGAAATGAGCAAATGTCACAAATCAGAGCCTGGTTTATTGTTCTGTTCACTCTCTAAGCTAAAGAGACTGATGGAGAAAATGTTAATAATGAAGATTAAATTTAAGTGTGTTGGGAATATGTTGTTCCCAGAAAGCTGATTATTGAACACTTGTTAGAACACCCCTGACACCTCCCTTCTAGGATGCTCCTAGTCTTCAGGCTTGGCTTTATGCCTCGCTTTCTTTCTGCTTTACCCTTATGTAAGTACCCAGCATATGCCCCTAGTAGACCTTTTTCAGAGCAAGGAGAATTTTGCACATAGTAGGGGCTTAATGAGTGTTCTTTGGATTGAATTATTTGAATTTGGGAGTGATGCACATGTAGAAAGGATAGATTTGCTTTTGTGCAAATTCAAAACTGGAAAGGACTTTACAGGCAATTGAGTCCCTCATTGTGACAGCTGAGGAAAACAAGTTTCAGAGAAATTAATAGGCTTTATCAAAGCTACACAAAGGCAGTTAGCCTACCCTCTGATAGATTCTGCCACTTACTATCTGTGTAGCCCTAAGCAAATCACTTAACCCCTGTCTGCCTCAGTTTCCTCATCTGTAAAATTGGGATAATAATAGAACCTACCTCCCAAGGTCATTGTGAGGATCAAATGAGATGCTGGCAAAATGCTTAGGAAACCTTAAAGCTCCATATTAATTGTTATTATTGTTATTAGAGAGAGCTGGAGCTTGAACCATGGGCTTCTCAGTGCTTTTTCCCAAGTGAATTATTCCTCTGAATGAAACCTCAGCATAACGAACTTTACCCAGCACCCTATATTTTAGAGCTAGAAAGAAAGGCCCTAAGAAATAACCTATTGCAGCTTCTTCACTGGAGGGAACATAGGAAAAGCAATGGGACATTTCACATCGGATTTCCTGGAAATATCTCAAAATCAGCATGAATACAAGCGAACTCCTTATGTTTTCCCCTATGCCTTCCCCTCTTCCAAACTTTCCTGTCTTTGTCTTAGGCACCGCCATCCTCCCACTCTCCCAGATTTGTAATTGAGGCACTGTCCAAGGTTCCTCACTCTCCCTCCCCTATCTATTCAACAATTGCTAAATCTTGCTGCTTCTACCAATATAACATTTTCTTTTCACCAACACCTTCTCTTAACTCACACAACTTTAAGCTCATTTTCAGTCCTCATCATTTCTTGCCTAGCTTTATTGCAACAGCCTCCTAACTGGTCCCCTTGCCTTGAGTCTCTCTCTACTGTAGATCATCCTATACACAACTACCAAAATTATTTTTCTTAAGCACAAATCTGACCATGTGACTCTCCTACTCAACCAATTCCAGTTCTTTTTTTTATCTTCTCAAAGACAAAATATAAACTTCCTTGTTCTGTTATTAAAGTCCTGGCCCAACCTCAGTGGACACTATTCCCCTTCCTAGACTTCAGAATCTAGCACATTGATATTCTCTTATTTCCTCATGCATGGCATGCCTGGAATGCAGTCCCTCCTTACTTGTATCTGATAAGCTCTCTCTCTCTCTCTCTCTCTCTCTCTCTCTCTCTCTCTCTCTCTCTCGACTTACCTCAACTAGCTTAACCCTGTTTGCCTCAGTTTTCTCATGTGTAAAATGAGCTACAGAAGTTAATGGCAAACCACTCCAGTATCTTTACCAAGAAAGCCCCAAATGGAGTCACAAAGAGTTGGACACAACTAAAAATGACTGAACAGCAACAAATGACAACTATCTTCTGTGGGAAGCAGTGCCTGATCACAACAGCTAGTGTTCTTATGCAGCTAGTGTTCTTATGTTCAAATTTCCTTGTATTTAACTACTTTATATGTATTTTGATTTATTCACTTTATTTTTATGGTGTATATTTTTCTATATACTTGTCTCCCCTATGAGACCCTAAGTTCATTTTGAATGGAGATGGCTTCATTCTGTGTACTTTTATCCCACAATGTCTAGCAAATGGTAGGTGCTTAATAAATGTTTCTTCTTGTTGATTGATCAACCAAGATCACCCAGCTAATAAGTCAAAAAGACAGAGTCCCCACCCAAGGGACACCATATGAGACTACTTACTGGAGAGAACAAACCATTATCAGACATTTTAGAAGTTTACCTTAAAAAATAATAAATAGACTCATTACACAAATAGTGTGGATATGCATTTTAAAGGAGGTTCTCTGAAAATTTTTCGAAAAAGGACTTTGTTTTCCTGGTTTATATGATAAGATAATTCACATTTTGTACATAGTGCATGGGTTACAAAATATTTTACATATGTTAAATAACTTGATCCTTAGAACAATCCTGTGAGAGAACATAAGTACAATTAATCCTATTTTACAGATGAAAAACAGATTCTGAGAGATGAAATAGTTCCCTAATTTCACAAAACTAATGAGTGACTGAACCAGGCAGAGACCAAGTCTAGGGTCCCTTATATTACTCTTTATAATGCAGTACTATTTTTGTTAAATTTTTGTAGGCATTTTGAAATAAGTAAATCATATTCTAAATGTATTTTTCATCATATGTATAATGGTATGCATGTTTAATTTAGGGCAGCTAGGTGGCACCAGGTAAAGTACTGGGCCTGAAGTCAGGATAACTCATCCTCTTGAATTCAAATCTGGCCTCAAACACTTACTAGCTGGGTGACCCTGGGCAAGTCACTTGACCCCGTTGCCCTTAATTTCTTCCTCTGTAAAATGAGCTAGAGAAGGAAACGGCAATCCACTCCAGTATCTTTGACAAGAAAGCCCCAAGTAGGATCATAAAAAGTTGGACATGACTGAAAGCAACTGAACAACAACAAAATATATCATTCAAAGACTTTGCTCATTTGTGTAAGTCTCTCTCCTACTCTTCAACTACAATGAATTGGTGATCCAGGTCAACACAGATATTAGGGATTCACACTAGATTTGGAACCAGAAGACAAGAGTTTTTTTTTTCTTTTTCTTTCTTTTTAATTTTTTTTCTTTTAAATTTATTAACTTTTAGTCTACAACATTCAGTTCCACAAGTTCTTGAGTTCCAAATTTTCTCCCCCTCCTTTTCCTCCCCCACCCCATAGAGGTATGCCATCTAATATAGGTTTGACATATACCTTCACATTAAACAGCATTCAAGTTGTAAAGAAGAATTATAACCAATGGTATGAACAATGAGAAAGAAGAAACAAAATGAAACAAAAAGAGAGAGAGCAAGTAGTTTGCTTCAATCTTCATTCAGACTCTGTAATTCTTTCTCTGGACCTGGATAGCCTTTTTCATCATGAGTCTTTTGAAGTTGGAAGATATGAGTTTTAGCCTCAGCTCAACCACTTATGACTTGTGTGACCTTGGGAATGTCTCATAGCATCTCTGGAGATCAGGTTCCTCATCTGTAAAATGGAGGGCTTGGTTCAGATTGCCTTTAAGCAATTACTTCTGATATATATTAGTTGTTTGACCTTGGGCAAGTCATCGAACTTCCATGGCCTCAGTTTTCTCATCTGTAAAATAAGGGAGTTGGACCAAATGGACTCAAGTTCCTTTCCTACTGAAGTCTAACCCTCCTGTGGTCCTACTTTGGTTGCTGCTTTCAGAAACTGTGACTCAATCAGTACCAAGAAGGGCATCTCCTTTGGGGTGCTCAACTCTCCTCTGTCCATTATTCCTTAATTCTAATCTTGTGTCACCTCTTGTTCTCCATTGAAGTATGGAAGAAGTGTAGGGCCCAAAGAAGTATTAAGGCAGAATTCAAATTCTAGCATTTGGTGCCTATGTGACCTTGGACAAGTTACTTAACCTCCCTGGGATCTGGTCAGCTCATCAGTAAGATAAGATGGTTAGACTAGACTGTCCCTGAGCTCCTTCCTAGCCATAGGTCTCTGAAACTATGATCTCATGACAATATATATGTCAAACCAAAAACTGGATAGAGACAATGTGATTAGAATGAAGGACATTGTAACAAATCCCAAGGGGATAGAAGATAGAGGGAGAAAAAATAGAGAAAGGGGCAGACAGGAATTCAACAGCCCACTAAAGGCATGCCCCACAACTCTCACTTGATAAATGGGCCATACTCACAGTGACAGAGGCAAAAAGTTTTCCATTGTTCACTTGGCAGAGTTGGGAGGAAAGAAGAAAAAGCTATAATTCACTCAAAACTAGATGAAACCAACTCCAAAAGCCCCAGCTCTGAAAGCCTCTAAATTTGCCATTAGGAAAGCAGTGAGGGAGCCTCCCCAGAAGAATCATTCTGGATACAATCTGACTGATTCTCTATGGGAGAGTTGGGGCTTTAATGTAAGCTGTTCAGTTTTTGCATTTCACACAAAGTGATCAGAACAAGCTCTAGGAACAGAAAAAAGCCTAACTCCAAGTTACTTTTCTTCTCAACAGGGGACTTATCAATTGGGAAATGACTCATATTCTTATAGATCCGATAAAGTTCTTTACATATTTGCGATATGAGACCTTTATCTGAGATCTATCTATAATTTTCCCCCGATTTTCTGCTTTTTTCTGATCTTGGCTACTTTTGTTTTTTGTACAAAACCTTTTTAATATAATTGAAATTATCCATTTTACACTTCATACTGTTCTATATCTCTTATTTATTCATAAATTGTTTGCCTATCCATAAGTCTGATAAATAATATACTCCATGCTCTTCATTTTTTCTTATAATATCTCTGTTTATATCTTGGTCATGTATCCACATTAATCTTATCTTGGTAAATGGTGTAAGATAGGGGTTTATGCCCAATTTCTGCCAGACTGCTTTCCAATTTTCCCAACAATTTTTACCAAATAATGAATTCTTATCCCAAAAACTTGTTAACGGCTATGAACAGGCAATTTTCCAGTGAAGAAATCAAAACAATTTATAGTCACATAAAAATGCTCTAAATCTTTATTGATTAGAGAAATGCAAATTAAAACAACCTTGAGGTATCATTTTACACCTCTCAGATTGACTAAAATGATTGAATGGGAAAGTAACAAATGTTGGAGGGGATGAGGAAAAATTGGGAGGGACTGTGAACTAATCCAAGCATTTTGGAGAGCAATCTGGAATTATGCCAAAAGAGTTATTAAACTGCCTACACCTATTGACCCAGCAATACTATGACTCAGTCTGTTTCTAAGATGATTAGGGGAAAAGAAAAAGAACCTATATGTTCTAATATATTGATAGCAGCTCTCTCTGGGGTGGCACCAAACAGCAAACTGAGAGAATGTCCATCATTTGGGGAATGGCTGAACAAGTTGTGGTATAAGATTGTGATGGAGTACCATTGTGCTTTAAGAAACTATGAGCTCGGGGGGCGGAGCCAAGATGGCAGCATAGCAGCAGCAACATATCGCAGCTCTCACATAGCCACCCCAAAATACCCATAAAATAGGACTCTAAACCAATCCTGGAACTCCAAAACGCACACAAAGATACTTCCCACTAAAGTCAGCTCGACTACGAGGAACCATATCAGCACTGCGAACCAAAACCAGCCTGGCCTGAAGCCGCGGCTGTGCCCCGGGGGCGGCTGGACGGGAGGAGCTGAGGAGCCTCTCAGGTGAGCAGATTAGCAGCAGCTTCGAGTGGGATTTGTGAAAGGGGGAGATAAGCAGTCTGGCTGGAAGGACTCCAGAGCGGAAAAGCTAAAGGCAGAGGTTCTGCACCCGCCTCAGCGTTGCAGCTCCCCGCCCGTGGCCTGCAGGCAGCAGGGGGACTGAGCGATTGTTCTCAGGCCGGGGCTCTCCTGTTGAGCAGCCTGGATCCGGATCGCCGTCTTGGGCCTCGGTCTTGGAGTCCTCGCTATCCAGTCAGCCAGAAGTAAATAGGAGGAGTTCCCAGCCTCTCCCTAAGAGCTACGGCAGCCAGGAGGACCCCAGTGATTTGGGA